>OZ010671.1:14813297-15453297 GCA_963932185.1 Troglohyphantes excavatus
AAAAAAAAATTATTAACAATTCTGAAAACCATGCACAATGACTTATTTCTAATACTTGGGCTGCTCTAATCTTTCAACAAAATTCTATGACAGTATTCAGTTTAAGAAGAACACATGGAAAAACCTACCCACATTCTTAAAGTTTAAAAAATTATTTACAGGCAATTTCATTACATTTTAACCTAAACGAAGTTAACCAATTTATAAAAGAATTAACATTAACTGATACATAGTAAAATTAAGTAGCATCTTAATTAAAGAAAGAATAAATTAAATATCTTTTTAAGTTAAACTAGATGACATAATGTAATTTTGATTTGCTATAATGATAAACCATGAAAAGTGGTTCTTCATTCCGTTACTATTTAGCAATTTCACAGCATAAAAATAAGTGTTGTTGTGCCAGAGGGTTTTGGATTTCACAGCATTTTGACAGATTATAGATATAGGAACTGGTCAGCAATGAAACTCTTATCAACAAAAAAGTAAACTCTGTAGCACATTAACGCCCTGTATGTTTTACTCTTTATCAGTGCCCCTAATTTACAATCAAACAAGACCAATAATTTTAGGTACACACTTCTTTGTCACACTTCATTTCACCTTCTCCCCCTTTGTCATAAAATGTCGTCGATACCCCATGTAGCCTGATTTTTTTTTACAATGTTTTAGACTTCAAAATGGCAAAAAAGTGTAAAATTTTCTTTGAGATAATTATAAGCAATTGCTCCTCACAGTAATTAAGTAAGGAAAATTCATGCTTACTTTAACCCTTGCCCTACATCCCTCAGAACCTCTCTGGGCTGCCAATGGCTGCTGCTCAAACCATGGGTTTCTAGATCACGAATTCTCTTGTTGTAAGTCTCCAATTTTTTCTGGAGCTGTGCAATCGCTTGAGCTGCTTTTAGGTTCTTCTTCTCGAATACACTTTTGATTCTCTGCAACTGCTGTTTGTCAGCACTGGAAGCCAATTTTAAGTACTCGTTGACATTCTCTGGAACACATAGGAATAGCAAATAAGACATCCCACATGCAAAGAGAACATCAATTATTACAAATCAGAATGTTACAATTGAAACTCGGAACCATTATTGGTAAAGCTGCATGATCCAGTGACAGGGTAAGCACCAAAATAATACACTTAGGGTAGTTAAAAATTTTGATACTTGTGTTAGTTGTAATTATATATAAAAAAACATATGGGTTGATTTGAATTCATAACGTCTTTTGTCTTTGCAAGTTATAGCTTTATGCGGTAAAAGACAAAATATTTCTGGAAACCTCATTTTAAGTAAATTACTTTGGGTTTTATTGTTAACAGATCATGCAGAATGAAAGGTAGAGATTTCAAAAATTTATATTTAGGTTACTCAAATGTGCAGATGGAATTTTATTGAATTTTATTAAAATTTTATGTAGTGTCCTGTTAGGTAATTTTCAAAGGGCACCTCACCCTGTCATTTTTTTTAAGTGCCAATGCGCCATACACTTATTTAAGTATACTACTTTTTTTTTCAAAATATTTTATATAGAATATAGTTAAAATCTTTAAAGAAATATAAAACACCAGAAATTTGGTAGCTTATTTTATTCAGTATAATTTATTTGTTGTTCTACAATTCTTTTTTTATCTATAATGTACACTGTATGGACAAATAATTCAGTGAGAGGTAAGGATAGTGCCTTGCTGATAAATCCACCTTGCCCTTTTTAAAAGAAATGTGAACACTAATTTTATGAAATAAAAATAAATTACTTAAAATAACTTCATGATAATTATGTTGAATTAAAAAAATATCTTATTCGATTTTACTCTTTTTTAACATATATGTCAAGATATTATACAACGGAAAAATATAACAATAGTTACCTTAAGATTAAAAGTATTATATAGTACATTGAAATTTAATATACATTGAGGATTAATACCAGTCTACAAATACTAATTAACAGACAGTTAAGAGACAACTGTGCTAAAATATTTAAAAATAGATTCAATGGAAAATGTTGTCTTAGAGCAACTTGAACTTAAAAAATTCATTATAGACCTTTTGATAAGATGGCTGTTTTTTATTAACTCTGTGAAGGGACATCATATTGAGAGTCTACAGTAATAAAAAATTAAATTTATACATTTTTCTTAGAAAACACATTATATTAAAAAAAATATATTACCATCTCTGGCTGTTTGTCCTTCCTTGATGAGCTCTTTGGTCCTGGCTATTTTTTGATAGGTTTGCTCTATGGCGGCTCTCGTTCGTTGAAAGTCAGGAGTGACCCCGCCTTCATTACCATCTTGAAGCTGATTGGGTGATGGCTCATGACCACTTTGGTTTAAGCGACCTACTGATGTATCCTGCAAATATTTCAAATTTACATCTATAATACCTTGATTATTTATTACTTTTGTCAATATTACATAACTAGAATTATACAGCTAGAACCTACTGTAAGCATAACACAGAGTGGTCATAAAGTGTTGTGTGATTCGCAATATCACATTTAGTACTGTATACATGCTGTATTGGCATAAAAAAACATTACCTTGGCCAAAGGATAGTGAAGACTATATATATATATATATATATATATAAGGTGTGCTCGTTCTCGCGCTGTCTGACGGAAGGCGGGGAAAGCACATTTTTGACGTCATAGTGACACCTACCTCGCGCTTTCTGTAGACGTGTCTAATGCTCTCGTTTGTGAGGTGCTGCCATCTATTGGTTTTTTTGTGAACTATTTAAAAGTGATATTCACTAACTTTATTTAGAATTCGCTAAATTTTAAGAGTTTAAATTATATTTAAAGGATTGTATTTAGTATGTAAAAATTGCAAAAGAGTTGCTTAATAAATTAAGCGTATTAAAATAATATTAGCTGCCACGAGAGCATGTCCATGAATTTTGAAAGAGTAAAATGGGAGTCGGAAACATCATGTCAATGCATTTGTATAGGACATATTAAATGAGTTACAATTTCAATCGAGTAAAATACGGGGGACATAACAAAACAAGGAGAGATGATTAGTGAAGCTACCTGAACACAACTATTTACAGATATTTACATTATTTTGCTAATTAAAAATTAAATCACCAGTTGTTACCCAACCGGGGATCGAACCTAAGTAGCAATGCTTGAAACACACAGCCAATGAGAATGATCAAAAACCGATAGTAAGGCGGAGCAAATGTGCTTACCTTGCCCACTTTCAAAAAGCGAAAAATGAGCGCACCTTCTATATATAGTCTTCACTATCCTTGACCTTGGCCCACATATTTTGCCTATATTTTAAACAAGTTGATTAGCTTTAATAGTAATGAACAAAGTAGTTGAAGTGTAGCAAACAGAATGGTTTATTATGTGTAGTTATGTGTGTAAATGACCCCCAACAATGTGAGACCACCCTATATATTTTTATTTATATTTTGGCTTCAAATTCAACATTACATAAAGTAGCATCCTCTAAGATGCCTAAAAAAGGAAGAGCATATGCAATATTGCCCATTGCCAGTAGGTTTCATTTAAAATGTTATATGGTCTGTCTTATGGAGTGGTAATTTCAAAATTAGATGCAGCCTATACTACCACCAATTACAATATAGTAATAGCACAAGTTTTCAAATTGGTTTTAGAATTCAAACCTATTACCTTTTTGTTATGACAGAGCACAGCATTGCTTTTTAACTACAAATTGATACAAAAAAATACTTAGTTTTTAATGATAATTAGACAGAACTAAAGGCTCACTGTAAATGAAAACTAAAAATAAAGAGTTTTTAAGGAGTATTAAGGGCCAGAGTGGAAAATTAAATAAAAATCTCATTTTTCTGGGAAAGAATGACAATTGATATAAAAAATAGTCTTCTACCATTTATTTCTATAACTGTATTGTAATTCTTGTCCTTACCATATCAGAGGTACCTTCTGCAAGGTTCTGTTCTTCGGCCGACGATGATGCCAATGGCCAACAGGTGAGATAGGACGATGAAGATGGGGTGGTGGCACCTGAATTGACGTAACTGGGGGAGATGACCTGGAGTGTATTGGAAGATTGGGGTGTCAGGTGCTTTGGGGTGGTGCCTTCTGTGCACAATGGGACACCCTTGCGAGGGATGACCGGGCTCTTGCGTCTCATGGTTATGCTGCAATACAAAGAATAAATGCTGTAAGTAAGAAATAATTATTATAAGTTATGTTTATTTGATGTTCATAAAAAGTGACTAAACATATAAAGAAAGATACATTAATCAGTGTTCACTCTAGGCGTTTTTTGAAGGGCGGTCCGCCCTGCCCGCCCTTTTTCCATCTTGATAGCGCCCTCATGCCCCTTTTTCAAAAATGCCGCCCTCTTTTCAAAAAATTCCGCCCTCTTGCCCTTTTCAGTCAAGCACAAGCGTCCTTGCTTCCCTAACTGTCTTTAAAAAAGGCATTGATTAAATTTTTTTTTGTGTAAATTGGAATTAAGTGAGTTATGACAGTAGAAAAACAAACTCCTTCTTAACTACGCGTGTTGTGCAATCGCGATGATTCCGATATTTCGAGCACGGGGCATTCTACGAATCCTATTGGTTGCATGTGCCCACATATGAAATGCTAAGTTTTTTTAAAGAGGATTTTGGGGCATATTTGCAAGATTATGTGTTTTTTTTACCAAATTTTGGATTTAAGTAGCCTTTTAATCAGTTTTGTAAGGAGGTCTGATTAGGGATACTTACAGATTTGGTTTTTAGGGAAAACATTAATTTTTCAATGTAAAATTCGAGATAGGCCACGCACCGTCAACACTAGTCCAATATGCAGCTCTAGCGCAATGTGAACTAACAAATCGGAACTTTTTTTTATTTGGTCACGGGTCCGATGTGTCAATGGTGGCCACGCCCACACCAAACTTTTTTTTTAAAGTGCCCTTTTAAAAACAAAAAGTGCCTTTTCAAAAACCGGGTGCCCTTTTACTACCAACAACGCCCTGCCCCTTTTTATATCTAGAGTGAACACTGCATTAATCAAACATTAAAGTCATACATTAATCACATAACAAAAATTATTAGTCATTATTGGAATAACTATTGTAGTACTTTAATAAAACAACAGTTCAGTGTGCATGGGAGAGGAATATGGCTAACATGACAGAGAATAACATAAAAAGAATAGAAAAGGATGAAAAATAGCCTGACAAAATAATGTTTCTGAGGTTAATTGGTTGAATTAATGTAGCACTAGAGCTGTGCAGTGGGCAATGGATCGGGGTATATCTGAAAGGAAAGACCAAGGAACAATGTCTTGTATGTTTTAAATATGGTTAAGTAACAAGGGCAACACCTGACCTGGCAACCTTTATAGGCATCAGAACATTGGACGCTGATCAGATATAACATGCACTAGTACTGTATACAAAATGGTGGATTTGGGCTAGTTCAGAAGATTATTTGTTATTTCATAGTGAATTTGTCAACCATGTGATAACAAGATCATGATAGAATTTCTTTCAAGAGCTTCGGTATACTGTCTATGGCTTCTTCACTTTTGGGTACACATTATAGAGGAGGCATGCCAGGGTCAAGCATATAGCATGATATCGTATATTTAAAATCTGAGTAAAAGAATTGAGTGATTTTGATATTATGTAAAATCTTGCATGTATTCACTCGTAAATTTTTTTTGAATTTTTATAAGTAAAAAGAGCAATTTCATACAAATGTTTGGCAGAATTTTTAGAAATTCAACACAAATGAAGACAGGAAAATTACTGATAAACTAACACTTTGGTGGAAGGCACAAACGGCATTTTTACAGAACTGAACGAACAGATAAGTCCCACAAAATTTCACAAGTCGTAGATAGCCTGGCCAAACAAAGTTTTATTTTCTAGGGTGAATGAAACATCTTGTCTTATTACACATGTTTGAGTATCTTTTAATACAATTTTCTCACTTACATTTATACGCAAAATTAAGGAAATAATAAAAAATAAGGATAATGGTAAAAGTTTACTGTACGGTCACCCTTGGCGACTTTTTCAAAATCTCGCCAAAAGTCGCCATTTTGGCGACTTTTTGCACGAGCGTGATCTGAAGAACGAATATTAAATAATGGCGGCCAACATTCTGTTTTTGAATAGGGTTGCTGCAATTCCTTATCGGGTCGGAGGGGTTGCCATTTAAAAAAAATTATCGCCAAATGTAGAAAAATAGCGCCAAGGGTGACCGTACAGTAAACCTGAGCCAGGATAATTTTCATAATTATTTTGCATGTATGGAAGTTTTCATGCAAACTTGAGCATATACAGGACACACAAGTTAATAGCTTTAGCAGCATCACCTAACCCAAAGTAAAAATGACATACAACTAGTACAGTACAAGTCAACAACTTACATACAATAAAAAAAAACAGCATGCCTACAAAAAGAAACAAACAATTTTGTAACTAAAATTTTAAAAAATCATACCGTGATTTCTTTTTGAAAAAAGAAAACCACTGAATTTATTATTTTGCTATTTCATAATAAGTTAGAAGAATTTTACAATAGGAAAAGCAGTCTTTTTTTATTTGCTTTTGATGCCATCATCAGATGACTTCTAAATAATCAGACTTATTGTAATGTATTATGGAACTGCGGTTTGCTTAACTTAGACTGTGAACCACAACAAACATTCAGGCAAATTTAAAACTTGGTTCTTAATGCACAACTAAAGGAGACTACATACACATCCATGGAAACGAAAATAAAAAATTTAATTTACAACTTCGGAAAAAACAAATTTCAGACTCATCATAAAATAACTTTAAAAAAGATTACTAAATAAATAAGAAAATCAACTTACACAGGCATCAAAATTACAATAACGAAACTATGTTACTGTACAATACGAGTTAGTTAATTAAGTTAAATCTGCAGAGTAACCATGAACAAACTATTTCCTTACATTACTTACCGGGAAAGATGAGAACTACTTTTTACAAAGAATGAAAGTCTATTTGAAGCTCATGAATGAAATGACTCATGATGCAGGTTACATCACATAAACATTACAAGTGTTTACTTTTTGTTAACATCTATAACACGGGACCGCCTTATTTTTTGAAGCCGAAATCGTGCGCTACCGTTTCTTAATGTGATTCAAACCGGAAAAGTGAGTATTTTATGATTTGACTGAGTTTGAGGATAAACAAAACAACAATGACTCATACTCGCTACTCTTGTGTTTCGAATTAAAAATACAAACAGGTTAGTTTCGTCGAAGGTTCGGAAAAGGAAATTGACAGATAACTAGTCGCTGTGACTGTAACTGTACAGTTAAATATTTATATTTTTAACATTAAAATTCTAAATAGTTTTCTTCGTTTTAGTAGTATACATATATATATTTAAATACATTGAATAAATTTATATAAATAATATTTTGATCGCAATATTTGCATGCTACTTTTGGGCCACAAATTAAATTATTTACTTGGATTTATATTGAGTGGCAATATTATTTACCAATCTCAAAATACAAACAAACATGGCGCGAATAACAAGGTAAAATATTATTTATTATTAATCATAAATTAATTACTATATTTGTAAAGTGTTTATTTATTTAAGTTATACATTTAATGGGAATGTTACCGTATCTATCCCTGCGGTATTTTACTCGCCAAATCTCGCGCCAAGCAGGCGCGAGATATGGCGGGTTGCCAAGATGGCAGACTAGACTAAAACGAAAAGAATCGATTCTACTTACTCGCTTCTACTTACTCGCAGGCGATTCTTTTTTAGATCGACTCTTCAAGGATTGGATTGAGGAACTCGGGAAATTTTTTAAGCAATCTCAACTTACCATCCATCACGTAGCGCCATCTTCTGCTAATTTGAAACGTTATATGTTATTTATGGAGCGTTATTTTTAACGTTATTTATGGAGAGAGAAAATGGAATAGATAAACATTACACAGACTGTACTCTAATTGCGAAAATAAGAATAACTAATATTTTCAAAAAATATTTTATATATAAAATTCTAAGCAAAAAAATATTTTCAATAAAAATTCATTTGAAAACGTACTAAAACTTTAAATTAAATATTGGTAGTTTCATAATACTAAAATATATTTTGTAATACTAATACGAAATTGAATTTTGCATTCAAATTGAAATTAACTTGAATATTTTGAGAATTTTTTTTCTTTAAAATCCATCCCATGCATTCTAAAAGTATTAAACAGTTTTAAAATATTTGATGGATCTAAAAATTGTATTTTTAAAAGAAAAATATAATTATTAAATTTACTAACACGAAAATGAAATTATTTTTAAGGTTTTATTTAGAATTTTGTGGCAAATTTAAAATAACATTTTTAGGAATCTTCGTATCAATAAGAATATTTAATGGGTTTATAAAGGTAATAAATTATTTAAAATTATTCAATTTATTTTAAATAAAACAAATAAAATGTACTTATAAAAATCAAAAAAAAGTTTCCAAAGCGTATAATTTAAAGGCTTTTATTTTTACAAAGAGAAACAACTCAAATAATAAATTAATCATATTAATAATATATTTATTTTTTAAATAATAATAAAAGCATTGACATTCTTATTGTTAACTATATAAGACTAATAAATATCCATTCTCACATCTGAACTAGTTTATAACATATTAAAAATATATAAATTTAATATATTAAAAATATTTAGCTATACTAAGATAAAAAATATTTTACATAAACTTACATATAAAAGTAATTTATTGTTAAAGGCTAAATATGATTTTTTTTTATAATCATTACCTTTATAAACAAAGTCGAAATCCTTTGGAAGTTCTGTCAATAATTTCATATAATATTAAAACTTCGATGTTGACATTATCAATATCAAACAATTCCATAGCTTTAAAATTCCATAATATGTAGTTTAAAATAAATGAATGGTAATTAAATCTATATCACGTTGAAAGACACATGTACATAAGAAATAAAGCGCGCCTTTCTCCGCGTGTGTTGGGTTTTTTGGCGCTCGATAGGGGTTGCCGATCATAATTGCAATGGATGCCAAGCTAGAAAAATTAGGCCAAAGTCTGGCGTTTTTTGTTCATTTGGCGTCATTTGTAAAACCTAATGTTTTTTTGGGTTTTTTTTCTGAATGCATTCTAAAGACATAAAATCAAAAAGCATGTGGTAAATATATATTATATATGTTTTATAGAAAAATTCTGACTTTATAAAAAAAATTAAGCAAGATTTTTTTAAAAAACAAACTCCCTTTTAAAACAAGTAATTCACCATACATGGGCTTTATTTTAAAATATGGCACAAGAGTTGAGTGGTTTTTGTGGAGGAGAGCGGCAAACGACTAAAAAGTCAACAGACGGTGATTGTCTTACACGGCATCACGTGCAAGTTTCCACTTTGCCTGTGTATATGACGTTCATTTCGACCAATCACAGTGTTCGATTTGTGGTGTTGTTACCTGTATTTTTTCTCCTCGAAAAGGTTTCAGCAAAGAGAAAGGGAGGTGGGGGAAGGGGATGCTACTGTGGCCGAGCGGTTAAAGGCGTCAGCTGGGAATACGATTTGGTTTTGTTAATTAACTTCGCACTAGAGCTGCACAGTGGGCTATTGGCGACGGTTCGGGATCAATCTCGAAGGAAAGACCCGGGAACACTCATGCATGCACCTCGTTATTTTAGAACCATGGTCAGATGACGAGGAAACACCTGAACTAGCACCCAACGCCTTCAATAGACGTCGGGACTTTGGACCCCGATCAGATTGATCGTGCACCAGTCCCGTATACACGCCAGTATAATTTGTTGGATATTCTGGACGACTTTCTAGTATTTTTGTAGCGAAGCTGGCAACCTTCCGATCGCTTTTTACTTTTCTATGTCAAATCCATCGCGCGGATTCGAACCACCAATCTTCTGATTAGTAGCTGAACGCTTTATCAACTGAGCAACTGGGGCTCGCTGGGAATACGAAGATTCGTGTTTCGATGCCAGGTGATGGACTTGACAAAGAAAAGTAAAAAGTAGTGATCTCGTGATCGGAGGGTTGCCAGCTTCGCTACAAAATACTAGAAAAGTCGTCCAGAACATCCGCAAAAAATAACGGCGTGTATACGGGACTGGTGCACGATACATCTGATCGGAGTCCAAAGTCCCGACGTCTATTGAAGGCGTTGGGTGCCAGTTCAGGTGTTTCCTCGTCATCTGACCATGGTTCTAAAATAACGAGGCGCATGTATAAATGTGTATGTGTTCCCCGAACCGTCGCCTATAGCCCACTGTGCAGCTCTAGTGCGACGTTATTTAACCAAACCTCGCGGCGTAAGATTTTCGTAAGGCTAATTAGTGTAATGGGTGGCTGGGGTACGTTAAATATGTCGTGTCTAACATGTTCTCAAGTTGTAAAAGTATGGAGAGTGGGGTGCACAGGTGTGTTATTCTTTGTCTGACCAAACACAGATTGTGATTAGTGTAACGATTTGATTCAATCTTTTTTAGGGCCTCGGTAGCCCGGTGGATCTGCGTTCGGCTAGCAGTAAGAGGTATGCGAGTTCGGTTTTGTTTTGTTTAATTAACGTCGCACTAAAGCTGTACAGTGGGCTATTGGCGACGGTTCGGGGCCTATCTCGAGGGAAAGACCCGGAAACGATGCCTCGTATTTTAGAACCATGGTCAGATGACGAGTACAACACCTGAGCTGGCACCCAACGCCTTTAATAGACTTCGGGACTTTGGATCAGATTTAACGTGCACCTTTTACACGGTGTAGATATTTGTGTTGTCGAAAGGAATTAATTTGACTATCCTCCGATTAACTAATCTCTACACACATGCTCGGATGCTTGCCCAAGTTCCAAACACTCGGCCACCTCAAATCTATTAGACCATCGCGCTTGATCCATACCTTTTTTGTTAAATATTTCTTTTTTGGTTTCACTTTTTGGAATAATACTTACATAAATTAATATCAACAAATGTATTTAAAGAACGCACTCATTAATAACACATACGCAGAAAACATGAACAACAAAAACGATTTAAATTTGTTAAGTTATGCGGATTGATCACCTCTTCTAACATAAAAAGCGCTACAAGATTTTAATGATTGCTTCACACCACTAACATAGTGTTCTGTTATATTTTTTTATAATTCAAAACTGTGAAATAAGAAATTTTGTAAAGTTTTTGGCTAAATTACTTTTAAGAATTCGCAAACCATTAAATTATATAAGATCTACTTTTTTTATAGTATGCTTTTAATGTTTTTCAATTAACCGGACTTTTTGAAAAAATATTAACCGATTTGGATAATATTTTTTTTAGTCCAATGTAGATTTTTTTTAAAAAGTATATAGGTTATTGAACACCTAAATTAAGTGCGTCATTTAAACATTTATTTGTTATAGTTAAATGTAAATAAAATTAAGTAATAATACACTGAGTTTTCACATACCTTGATCTAGCATTAGCTATATGATTAGAAAAATTATAATTGATATTATAATTTTGACAAAATATACTTAATGAATGCAAAGCATCGGGGGATGTTGCTAGTATTTATTTAACCAGTTAATTATATTTAGTTTTGAAACTTTCGACTTTTCTTTTTTATTTGTAATCTACTTTCCACAAATTCCTAGAAAATTCACTATTTCTGCCCACTTAAAAAGACACATTAAATCATTGTAAAATCAAACTAAACTACTACAAAAGTTTAAAAGAATGCTCATAGATGGATCCAAGTAACAAATTGCCGGTATATTGAGGCGCACGATTAAGAACGCCTCCAAACGTTAGTTTAAAACAGGTTAACTGCAAATAGAGAAACTCTTTTCACCACATTTGTTTATTTTATTTTTAAAAAATACTAATAAAATATATTTATATTTAACCAACTGAAGCACGCCAACGGAGAAAGGTTATCAATTCGACGGTTCTGTTTTCTTTTTTTTAATGCATGTTCGTATAAATAAGATATCTGATCCATTTCAGATATTTTATTCATTTTTTTGTTGTTGCATAATGAGATGTCTTACTTGGTCACTTTTTATAACAAATATCCGGCAATTAACTATCTGGAAATCTCAATTAACCGAACGATAGTTATTTTCATTGGTAGATAGTGTTGGATATTCACTATTGAATCTAACTACAATAAAATTTTTATTTAACCGTCATTTATTGAACCGGATAATCTCCGCAACTACTTGAGTTTTCCTGGTGAATAACAGCATGGAGCGAAGCTTCCGGCTAAATTAAATACTAAAAATATTTGTTTTTTTAAAAGGGAAAACTGACTTTAAGGGAAAAAAATGCGCTAAAAAATAATTTTTAATTTTACGAACAAGATGGAAAAACTTTAATATTTAATATTAATTTTATATTAATTAAAACTTTCTAAAGTTGGTGCCAATTTACAAAAAGCATACCTAAATTTAGACACCGAATTCAAAAAGTTGTAATAGCTATAAAACTAATATTAAATATTTAAAAATTTATATGTTCGTAAAATTAAAATTTATGTGTAAACAATTTTTTTTCTTCTTAAAATCGGTTTTCCTTTTCTTTTGTAAGGTTATTAAATTTGAATGCTTACTTTAAAGATGAAATTGTAATTACTCTTGTCAGAATTAATGGAAGAGCCTGTGTGTTATAATAGATACTGTGTTAAAATTATTTGCTTAAGTAAGTATATTAAAGTAAAGTATATCGCTACCTAAAGAATATTTTATTCATTAGTAGTAATTATTAATTAGACTTGATGATAGAACCCTTTAACTTTTTTCAACGGTGTACCATATTTTAATTTCACTACATATACATACAATAAATGCAACTTTTCTCTAAATATTTAGATTTTATTTTAAAATTATATTCATTGACATATTAAATAAAATATTTTCCACATTATCAGTAGATATCTATGGAAATTTGCTCTTTTGAGATATACCCGTTGGAAAATTTCTTACTTTTTTATTTCTTGCGTTACAAATGTGAAACTTCTAACACAATTAAATTATTCTAATATTAGCAATATTCTGTAAAAAAAAATATTGTAATGTTATTTTTATTTAACTTTTTTAATGATGATTTTAAAAAGCATACTTCTTTTTTACATATTTATATACAGCTTTGAACATCTTTACTCAGTAACAGTATACTGTGAGGATCGCATCAGTAACATTTCGCAAAAAATTGTGCATTTTCTACTTAAAAATATTTATTAAAAAACAAGACTATTGTTTATAAACAAGAATATAAATTATTTATTTTTAAAAAAAAGTTTTATAATAACAAACATTAGTCAAATCCTGACCAGTCGACATCCTCTGCATTGTCGACCATTTGAATGTCCTGGTCATCCAGCGGATGGTATCCTCGAGCTAGTATAATAAAAAAAGAACATAATATTGGTGTCAATGAGTTTTTCTCGTCATAAAGATAGATTATCATTCCTTATTTATTGTTTTTTTTTTTGTCTTAAAACAAGGCAAATTTGATGATGTGAAAATTTTGTTCGTGCTGTCTTTTCTACGACGATAAAAGATAAGTCAAATTGGCTTTAATATCTTGTCATGCATGCATATAATAACGATTAATGACATTTTGTTTTTTTGTAAATTCAAAAACAAAGCGATGAGCCCCGTCGTTCACAAGAATTTTTTTATTTTGCCTTCTGTTTATTTTCAGTTTTAAAAAATATAAAAAAACACTCATTATTTATTAAATAAATCTGATAATACTCATTTTTATCCATCATGCAACGTTGGACATTTTATTCTTGTAAAATTATTATTAAAGAAATTGATGATATATTATGTCTCTAATGTCGCTAGTGGCGGATCTAGCTATAGGGCATTAGGGGCGATTCCCCCCTCCGAGATTTTCTAATTTACTCTATACCTAAAACAGATATTTTTCATTTTAGAAGGAATTTAAAAAAAAAATCCAACTCCCTATATCTATTATAAAAAACTTTTGAACAACTTTTGGAAATACTGCTTTATAATTTGAAGCCAGGCAGATTATATGGACATTATTTGAGCTAATACCTATATTTACAAACTTTTACACCAACACCAAAGTTACCGGTATGGCAGCTGCCATACCGGTAACTTTTATTCAAATAATATGTTTTAAAAAAAGATTACAGAAAAAAAAAATATGAAATGTCAAATAGAAAAAAGGTCATTTTCTTCCTACCATACCTGCCCTAAAACAATTTTATTTTGTAAAAAATAAAGAGGAAATATTATATGAATATATTCTTACTGTTTAGAGTTAGTTCATCCTCTGAATATCCAGACTCATTTGCTGCAGGCATAAGATGCTGTAGTCCCATATTTTCTGGGGTTGGTTCATCAATCTCCTTTAAAGTAAGACCTGTCTTGCCGTACCCAGGATAAACCCTCTTGACATCTTCCAAGAACCTGTGGATTAATTCTCCATCACAAAAGGTTCTTGGAAGACGCATCCTTCTATAGAAATACAGC
Organism: Troglohyphantes excavatus; assembly: GCA_963932185.1. Taxonomy (NCBI): domain Eukaryota; kingdom Metazoa; phylum Arthropoda; class Arachnida; order Araneae; family Linyphiidae; genus Troglohyphantes; species Troglohyphantes excavatus. The sequence goes on from OZ010671.1 coordinate 14,827,781, forward strand.
GCCATGTACTGGCGAATGAATTTCTCAGATTGATGGCTAGCTATGGTGTATTTTAACCATCTGTTTTGGTTCTCCAATGGATTTATGGTGTTGTTTTTGTCCGTTTTTGACACAAACTCACCTATAGAATGATTGGTGCATTTGTGCACAGGCTCGTTCAACAATTGACCAACACCATGGTATTGTTTAGCCGAGTCTGTGTAAACGAAGCTAGTATCGGGATGAACATGAAGTTTTATCCTGGGCCACAGATCTGCCTTTTTTTTCCCGTTCACCATGAAAAACAATCCTTCTTTATCCTCCCTGAAAGAAATTATTGTAAATTACCAAAATTGATCGCGCTGTATGTGGTCCATATTTATTTATTCAAGAACTCGCATTTAACAACAAGAAATATTTTTTAAACTAGTAAATTTTATGAATTTCAAATGTCTGAAACGTATTTTAGTATTTTAAGCTAATACTTTTTTTAAAAAATGTATTTTCTTTACACAGGGTTAACTAAAATGACGCACATTCAGTAATATGTTTGTAAGTAATAAATGTGGTTTGAATTTGATTAAGACAAACCCGCAATTTTTTAAATATTAGTCTTCACTTACATGTTAGTAGTAATACGAAGTAAAAGTAAATTGGTTCTATAATTGCTGATCTAAAACTAATTTTGTCACTTAAATTATTACTTACGACAATGTAATTATAATAATATGAAAGTTACGTGAATGAAAGTTTATTAGAATATTTTTTTTTGAGAAATTCTAACTATAACAATAAAATGTCACTAAAAATTAAAATTTTTGAATTTCAAAAAGTTTTTACTGAAATAGGATAGTTTTAAAGTCGAGCTGAAAAATAAGTAAATAATTTAATTACCTGCAATATATGCCAAGGACTACATAATCCATCGGTGTTGTTTTCCGACCTCTGTGATATTTCCTCGTGCTTAAAAACGTTTCGTCCAGTTCAATGCTTTTTCCTAAAAAACGTTAATGCAATTAGTTTAATGATGTTAGCCGAACTCTATGTAGAAAAAAAAAGTTTATTAATAAATTTTAAGAGACACATTTAATAACTTTTAAGAGACAAATATCTTTAAAAATCGGGTGATATACATGAATGTTTCTCAAAACTCTTGTTCAATGTTAATACAAAGATTGACGACTAACTACAAGCTCTAGGCCCATCAAACATGCTTAAAAGAATTATGAAATCGGTGCTTCTTCAACAACCAAAAATAACTGTCACCTTAAAAATTAAAATACCAAAATCGAGATATTTTAATTTGGCAATATTTAAAATTTGCCGAGGTTTGGTGCTGTTTCTGGTTGGATTCACCTTAAAATGTAAATATTTTTTATTAATATAAATATACTACATACATTTATAAATAAAAGTATCCAGGACATTTACAAAAATTATTAATTAAATCGAACTCTATTAATTTACATAAATAAAATCTATATAATATATATATATATCCTTTTCGTGACTCAATTTGTGTCTCCGTTTTGCGATCTTGATTTAAATAGATGATCAATATATAAAATTTAAATAAATGTTCTATTATAATTATTGGAGATAGCCACTATGTAAATTGTAAAATATAGTCGATAGCTTATTTTGTTCTTAACGTATACTTATAACTAGTTCGTTTTGAACAAAACGACAAATAATACCGTGAATACAATGTTTAATAAAGTTCCGTAGTCCATGTCTACTAAAACCAGCAAAATATTGTTTAAAGAGTAAACAAACTATTTTTAGACATATTTTATCATTAAATAGTTTCTGATTTGCCCAAACGGTCCACTGTGGATCGCTTCTGCCTTAACCAGCTCTTGATTTAGGTAATTGTACGTTAAATTAAAAAAAAATTAAATAACATAGAATGTGGAAATTTAAAAACTTTAAATTAAATTTGTTATATGCTTTACCTGGACCGCCAAGCAGTTTGCTGTTGTGGGATGCTATCACTTCGGTAACTTCTCGGCAATATCCATACCAATCTATAATTGTTTCTGGAGACATGCTTTTAAGGTTTTTACCTGCTCGCCATGCTTGCAGTTCGCGCAAGAAGAGTGTGACTTTCCTTCTTGTCACGAATGCGAAGACAATGGCCAGCAGGTCACCGCAAGAAATTTTCATCCCTTCCAGAAATGTGTTTTTGGTTGGATTCACCTTAAAATGTAAATGTTTTTTATTAATATAAACATACTACATACATTTATAAATAAAAACAAAGTAATAATAATAGTAATAAATGAACTATTTTATATAAACACTGTAAAAAAAGGTACTTAAAATTGAGTTCCTGGACCTACACGTTTTTCTTAAATTATAATTGCATCGTAAAGGAGCGATGACGTACCCAAATTTAAGTAATTGTACTTTCTCAATACTAAGCAATGTGATAAAATATTGCTAATCTCAGCTCAGCTTATGCTCAAGCGATCTCAATAAAACCTGACAAATTTAAAATAGTTGTTTAAAATATGGTTTTCCATATAATTTAATGTCGATTTCTGAAATAGAAACTGAAATATTACAACTCAATATCTTACTTCTCATTCTTTTGGCACAAATTTTTTAATATTTCTTCTGCTAATAACGTCTTTAAGTCGCCTTCGTAGTTTAACGGATAAAGCACTGGACTGCGGTGCCTGAGGATGCTGCCTATAGGCAAGCAACTTCTCTTTCTTTCTCTTTGTACTCATTTTTGAGTACAGGTTTTTCAAAAATGGAATTTATGTATTCGGATTTTTGATAGTTGTGTCCAACAGTGCCGTCACACAATATTTTTTTTTTGGGGCGGGGGGCGGGGGGTTGAGACAAGAGATTTCCCAACTTAACGATTCGAAATTCCTAACTCAACATTGCAAAAAATTTCCAGTTCCAAGTCACCGACATTTTTCATCTTTTTTATAAATTAAGTAGAATTAAAAGCTTAAAATAAACAGTAGAAAGCTACGATACATGTCTTTATATTGTTTTAATTCATTTCATTTATTGCAGAATACTTTATTTGAAAATAATTCATGTATGAAGATAATTTGTAATTTTCCTGACAGAAAACTTTACATTAATTGAGAATTTAATGCAAAAAGCCTATATGAGTTACACTTAAATGAACCTTAACTTTTAACTAAAAAAAATGTGAAGAATTAATTTTCATTTAAGTAAACAGGAAGGAATACGTTGTCAGATGAATATCGAAACAGCAACAGTTATCATTGCACTACTATTACGGTGGATATTTTATCAAATAAGGGGGGTTAACAAATACAGCTATGTTCTGAAAATGGTAACGTGATCTGTAAATAGTGGGAGTCAAAGGAACTCGACAGTTGTGCCAACCCAATAGCCATTGCTATAATCTTAACATAAAACATAAATAAAATTATATTCAAAAACAAAAAGTACCTACATACACCAATATGACCATATTTATCAAGTAGTAATTAAATTCTAAATTTTCTAAATTAATAACCATTTTAATTCTAAATTAATCAATGCAGGAAAATTGGAATTTAAATTATTATAAATAAATTCAATAAACTTAAAAGTATTCAAAGAGTGAGAGTCCTGAGAAGTTAATCTTAAAACGAAACACATATCGCATAAAATTAGGTAAAGAGAATAGGTACTAAAAGATGCGTATTTATTATACTTGTTAAATTTCTTGAATACAAAATTAAATTTAAATAATCTAGTCTAACGTAGATATTTTTTGGGTAAGAAAAGAATATGTGCAAAAAGAATGTGTACAAATATTTATAAAAATAAAAATATAATATAGAGCTAAAAGTTTCGTGAATAATCGACAATTAATTACTCTTAAATTTAGCGCTTACCATTCCGTGGCATTCATTTTCCTTTCTGTATTTATGCACGCAAACGAACTTGAATCGCAGTTTCTTCTTACTATCGTTCACGGCCCTCATATCCGATCCACACCTTGGACAATCAGGTGCTTCATCCCTGGAGGGCACTAAACCTACTTCTGGATGCATGAGAAATGCAATTGCCGTATCCTCTTGGCCAATTATTTTCTCCCATGTCAAAATGCATATATTAACTAGAAGCGGGTGCATTTTCTGATAAAAAAAATAATAATAAGCATCTCCCAGCGAAAAATAATAAATTAAACATATGTAATGAATAACATGCATTAAAACTTGGTTTGAGATATGGATAAAACAAACACATTAAATATACAAGAATTTCTTAAGAACAAAAAATAAGCCAGTTAAACCCCAAAATAGAATTATTGAAAACCAAGCCGTATTCTAACTGCTACACATTTCATTATATGCATATGTTTCTAAAAGGTTATTTTAAATAAATTTTGTTAAAACGACAAATTATAATTTTTTTTAATTCTTCAGATTCCGGAGTTCCGGAATTAGTTCAAAACAGAAAAAAAAATTGTCGAATAAAAATTCGATATAATAAGTTTCAAAATTATGATGCATTCAGAAATAAAAGTAATTCACTGAAAGGACTGTATGTACCGCGTGAGGCGTTAACCAACTAAAAAATAAAAAATAAAGCAAACTATTATTCTAAATTGACAAGACTAAAAGCTTGGGCACTCCAGTAAATGGCTTTAGAATTTTATAGCCAAACGCTTGGTTTTTATAAAAGGAGTGTCAATCATTTCCACCACAAATGTTTGCTTAATGAAAACACTTTTCTCATTGACACTTTTTAAATATTTATTTAATTTATTTTCTGGAATATGAATAAAATACTTTCTTAAATATTTAATAAAATACTTAACTTAAAAAATTAGCGAAAAATCACTTACGTTTAGACAAGTAGTACACGGTTAAATCGCACAAGTGACTTGGACACAACCTGCTTGAGGCGTTAACCAACTAAAAAATAAAAAATAAAGCAAACTATTATTCTAAATTGACAAGACTAAAAGCTTGGGCGCTCCAGTAAATGGCTTTAGAATTTTATAGCCAAACGCTTGGTTTTTATAAAAGGAGTGTCAATCATTTCCACCACAAATGTTTGCTTAATGAAAACACTTTTCTCATTGACACTTTTTAAATATTTATTTAATTTATTTTCTGGAATATGAATAAAATAGTTTCTTAAGAAGCTAAGGATCATTTATAAAGGAACGTGTAAAGTATTCAAACCTCGAGATTTTTGCACAAATAAACTTTGTCCTTAGCTTAAAGTACATGGCAAAGATAATTAATAATAAAATTTTAATTAATAAATAATTATTAAACGTTTTTAAGTTAAGTTAAATTTAACATCTAAAATAAACCGATCAATCGATAAGCTGTCGATGGTTATTTTAAACAAAGGTTTTTACTTTAAAAAAATTTAAATTGCTTACTTTTGTAAATTGCCTGTTTGTTCTCTTTACATAAATTGCGCTATACTTACTATTAAATAAACTTTCTTAACAAAAAATTAAGTACTTCATGTTCATTTTTAACTACTTAGCTTAACATAGAACACTGCAGACTGAAGCTGCTAAGTCTTAAAAGCAAAGGCTCTGAAGTAAGAATGTAGGAGAAAGTAAAAAAACAGTGGTATATATAGTTTTTCCTGGTCGACCAGTCTATTCTTTAATAGAGACCCTCATTTTCAACGGCTGTTTGCTTCTTTAAGAACCGGCCAAAAGAAGATATATACTGATCTTACTACATGTGGTGTGTTGAAGTTTATTGTTCACTTAAAAGTACGGTTTATATTGGTAACTTTTGTTCACATTGGGTAGTTAACAACAGATGTCGCTTAAGTTCAATTGAAATGTATGTTCCAATTGTAATCCTTTCTTCTCCTGGGTTGTGGATCTGCTAATAGCAGACAATGAAAATAAGTCTTTTCAACATCTTCTCTGAACGAATGCTATGAACAGGACAAAGGACTTTTTTCACAATGCCCCCCCTCCTCTCCCTCGGAGATCTGCTTGAGAAGCTTCACAGCACAGGTGAAGATGGGTTGCCGCTTTCAGGGATTGTTTTAATGGGCAGTCTCGTGGCTTAAGTGGGAAGTCATAAACTACAAAAAGCCTGTCATAAATTTGAAATGAAAATTGAGAAATTTAACCAAGTTGATTTTAATAAATTAAAAAATAATATAAGGGGAGTTGGTAACCTACATACATGTAATGTTAAAAGGACGCATTTTATGTACCTTTTTATAAGAAAGTAATAAATATATATATATGCCCAATTGTTTTCTCAGAGTATGTCTTCCCAATTGTCTTCTCTTTTCTATTAAGGAGATAGCTCATCGGGTGGGGAGAGGGTCATTATAAGTAGTCTCTAAAAAGTATAATTTTTTAAAAAAAATTTACGTACAAATTGAATTATTTAACATTAATTTTATACTTATTTCAACGCTTTGAAATCGGCGTTAAAATTAAGGTTTGGTTTTTGTAAATTGGCGCCAACTTCAAAAAGTTGTAATAAGTATAAAATTAATGTTAAATCATTCAATTTCTTCAAATTGTACGTAAAATTAAAAATTATTTTATACTTTTTAGCGCATTTTTCTTAAAGTCGGTTTTCCTTTTTCAGAGAAGATGATTTCATTTGTCCCTTTTTAGTTTTTAATTTAGCAGGAGGCATCCGTTTTGCTATTTCGTCAAACAATTGAAGTTGTTGCTCACATTTTCCCACGTCCCGGATTCGGTTTAATAAATGTCGTAGGGTAAATAAAACATATTGTTCCAACAATGTATATTGTAAATCTCTGTATATTGACTCTCAAGGGAATCAAGCTATATGCATGCTTGCAACTTTGCACACGAATAAACACGACACTTTAGAGTAAATGGGGTAACATTTTAATGAATTTTGGTACATTCTATGCACCTCATTTACAATGTGAAGTCTCGATGCTGTAGTTATAAAAATACCTTTGTTTTACTTTTAATTAAACAGTAAAAAAAGCCAACATACTATTGCCGTTTTAATAACATTCAAATAATTATTTACATTAAAGTAATATTTAACGAATAACATAAAAAAAATTATAGAGTTTTAGTTTCGCAGCCAATCAGTTTAGTGTCGAAGTCAAAAAACATTCTTCATTTCACTATCACTTTATTAGTCAACACAAATTAATTCACGTTTAAACGAATACAAACACAAATTAATTCACAATTACACGCATACGAATTTCACTGCACCATAAATAAGTAAACTAATAATAAATTAATAAATAAACTAATAATAAAATAATAATGCAATAGCTGTTTTCAAGTTAAGTCCTGCAGGGTCAAAAAGTCAGCGTCGATAAACATATTAGGGCTTGTGTAAACACGAATTGTACCCAAGGTCGTACGCAGTCGTATCCACTGTTTGTATTTATTTGAAGTATAATCACTGTAGAATAATGGAATGATGTCCATTTTTTGGACAACTTTGTACATTTTTAGATACGGCCAAAAATAAAATTTAAACTGTATCCAGTCATTACCGCACATTTCGACCCCACTTTCCCCTTTATTTGTTGATTTGAACTTGATGTGGATGGTCGAAACAGAAAATTGAAACTATTAAAATAGCAGCTGGAACAGTAGTGTAATGTTTTCTTTCGAATTTAATATATATATATATATATATATATATATATATATATATATATATATATATATATATATATATATATATATATATATATATATATATATATATATATATATATATATATATATATATATATATATATATATAAAAATATTTAATAATCAGCAGTTGATTAATGGTAATAGCCTCTCCTATGAACTTCAAACCTATCTCGTAGTTTATTAGTGTTACTTTTTCGACAATAATATTTTTTTTTTCTGATTCTTTTGTAGATTACATATTGAAAATTAATTATACCATGTTTTGGAAGCCAAATTTGAAACATAAAAATTTAAGCCATGTCGACATTTTTTTACATTAGTCGTCCCATTGTACGTCGGTTTGTTTAAAAAACGATTAAATCAATGTTATCTCGTGTTTTTATACTTCTGTTTTACTGTACATTTAAGACTTTAATAATGTAAATTGCATGGTGATTGCAACTAAGGACAAAAATATATTTTAACGAGGTTTACGTTGGCGACCAATCTTTTCTTCTTCTGTGTATAATTTGCTAAAATGACGTTTCACGTAACATTCATCTGTCCGTGATCCGCCATTGCTACACCAATTTTTTTTATTATTACTTTGATGAAAGATGTAAATAGTAATTTTATTTGCTATTACAAGCACATCTTATAACAAAATAAGAATTATAACCATGGACTCGCCTAAATAATTTCTAACCAATATTACCGTGAACAAACCCCCCCCCCCCCCAACTTTCGTTCCTTCTTGACTTCTTATTTAACCTCAACTACCACATTTAAAAGTCGATAATGAAATCTTGTTGGTATACACATTGTAAACATATGTCTTTTATTATTATCTACCGCGGTTTTGGACCAAAACTTTACTTTCCAAAGCGTGAAAGAAACTGGAGGATCGCTAGATGATCTTTTGTGTGTGGTTACACAAAAGATCATCACTCAACCTTCGCCAACCATTATCACACCGTCTGTGCTGCAGTGAATAGACGCGGCGTACTTTGTTATAGCGAACAGATGTGTAAAACATTGTTAACACAAGTGAACATAAGAAAGTCCGTGTTGTATAAGCTCTCTGACTTGCATAGTAGGGAATTTTGCAAGTGTAAATCAAGATATTTAGAACTACCTGTATACAGTAATAGAACAGAAAAATATTATATGTAATTACATAAAGCGAAATAGTTATTTAATTTCTATAATTAACGAAATCTTGAATTGCATTTCTCTATTTTTTAAAAGCTCTAATTTTCTTATTAAAATATAAGTTTATAAGATAAAAATAGATGTTTTAAACAAAAGTAGGGCAATAAACTGTCATATCTAAGCCTAGTGGTTTGATATCAACTTAATTCTCGTCTAGTGTCTAAACTACAGAAAAAAAAATTGTAAATAAAATGTTTGCTGAAAATTACTTGCAAGATAATCTTGTAATGAATTTTTTTTGTATAATTGATTCATAGAGAAATAATTACAAAAAACTGTTTTCGAACCCCATTTTCCCACGATGACAGCCAATGCCGAGGTGGTGCAGGGGTACAAAATTAATACAACAGTTTTTAGAATAGAATAAATTGTTTCCAGCTTTCTCGGATTTTTTTTTAAAATCGACCCTTTTTTAATGCTTTGCGGCAGGGGTGCCCATAGGGGAGGATCATGGCGCAAGTTGCGCCATCAGAATTTTTGGGGGGGATTTTTTTTCATTGCTTTATTATTATTTAATTTTTAGGGGGAAATGTTTTGGGCAAAAAATAATTTTGCATACATAATATGTCTGCAGTCACTGGAATTTCCAGCCATTTCAAGAAACGCCTCTTCGGCACAAAAACTGACGAAATTGTAAAAAAATTCTCTTGCTTGAAAATGCATATTTTTATTCTGTTAAAACTAAATGCCATTTTAGAAATATCTACAAAATAAATTACAAAAATTATCTGATTAATGGCTATGGAAGAATCTTAGGGTTGTGCGGCGCATGCCACCGCACAAGACCCCCCGCTTTTTTTCTTTTCTTTTTTTTGGGGGGAGGGGGTTCAGTAAAAAAACCGAGAAAAGTACTTTAGAGAAAAAAATCATTTTTTAAAACTCCATTGGGACTCCATTTTTTTAATATGTGTTACTCATATGTATATCTAGGACATACACGTTTACTGATCTTTGTACGGTTCATACATTCAGACTATACACTTCAGTGCTGAGATTTAAATTAAAAAACTCTGTGAGGCAATAACTTTTCCGTTAGGAAGAAGGAATGTAAAAATAATAATAAATATGAAGATTGCTATAAACTCCAAACTGCAACAAAAACGGGGAAAAAACGGAGACTTTAACAAAGTTTTAATTCTTTCGTTTGTTAATATGGCAATTTTTTTTTTTTTTTTAAACTGCTGTGATGGAAGCATAAACTGTTTCCGCATCTCAATAACACTTAAATGTAAATTACGATTTTTATATACAACTCCACAACAAACTAATTACTTTCATACGTTTGTTCACTAATAAGCTTTAGTTGTAGCGATTAGGGGGGAAGCCCCCCCCCCCTCCCACACTTTTTTTGGATGTTGCCCTCAACTTTTTTAATTTAAACTTAAAAAGATATATATAGTAAATTTTGTTACTGAATTGACGAACTAAAGAAAATTTCGTACCCCACCCCCTCCTAATTTTTTCAGGTGCTTATATTACACATTTACAATCGATTTTATTTTCTCGTATTATCTTGGTATCTTCTGCCAGCACACAGACAGCTAACAGACATTTAGGAGCCGCGACATTTTAGGCAATGCGTGCAACTCATCGTTCAAAAAAAGAAAAACAAAAAAAAGAAAAAGGAAGTAGGCACGACCATAGGTCTCGATTTTTTAGCGGGAAACATATTGGCGCCGATATTTGTCTAATATTATGAAAGCCAAACTGAACTTTTAGAACCCCCGCTACTGAGCGTAGGTAGTTTTATTATATTTGAGTTTCGTCTTGGCGTCGAATTAGTTTAAATAATTTCAATGGTGTTACAATAAAAGAACGGATAATATATTTTAGTCAGCAAGGACGAATGTTTTTTGTGAACATGCAGTTTAAATGTGGAGCAAACCTGCAAATATTTAAATTGTAAAAAAAAAAAACTAAATGAAAAGTATTTTCTGAGTTTGATAAACTGTACCGGTAAGTGGATAAATATCATACGGCATTTTTAAATTAAATTTTAATTTTTAAAAGATTTCTTAAAATTCGACAAAATAAAGTTTTTGCATTTAATAGTCATATTTAAAATAACCAAAAATAAGAGTAGAAGGTCACGAGTGATTTTAAACAAAACCAATAACGTTAAGTATTTTGCAGGAATTTCCTTGAGAATTTTTTTTTATCATTGTGTTTACCTGTCTATTTTGTTGGGGTTTAATAGATGTTTTTTTTTAAATAAAACTTTCACAAGTTTATTCATTACTTATAATCTGTACTTTAGTTCATGATGACATCTCTAATCGTTAAGACATGAATTTTCACACTTTTTCATAAATATTTCTGTTTGACCATATATGTAGTTGTGTTTTATATATACCAGTTTTGTTTATACCATTAGGTAAGAGAAAGTATACTTAACCAGTAAAAAACAGATATTCTAAGGCCCATTCTACACGGACGCTATTTACGCCGCGTTGCATTTTGCAGAAGCTTCTGATTGGTGCATTCAAACCATGTAGTGGACCAATCGCAGAGTTATCGCAAAAGCTAACGTGCGCAATTAACGTCCGTGTAGAATGGGGACATTATTAAAGCGCAATAGCTTTTGTAGATGGCCCTGTGATTGGGGAATACAAACTATGTGGTTTACATATACACTCGTAGAACCATTTGTATCTAACGCGTGTAAATAACATCAATTTTATTTCTTTGATGTCATGATGTGTTTTTTAAAAAAGCTGTTTTTTATATTTCAGTCAGAAAACTTTTCTTTCTTATATATAAAGTATTTAAGCATTTTCAGTGGCATTAGTGGTAAGAGGCAATTGTTTCTGAGCATTTAGGGTAAAACCTATTTACATCATGTGTTTCTGCTAATTAGAGTAATTTTGCATATATCACTGACAAATGTAATAACATATAATATTGTAGGTAGTTATTTTAGTCTAAATGGAGCGATTGCAAGGGTTTTTCTGAAATTGAACAATCGGAGATTACCGTCAGCATTTCTACAGTAACTGTTTTAGGTGTTTAAAAAATTTAATTCCAAAACCGGGATTTAAAAATTTTAAAATATACATTTGTAAATTATATTTTCTGGTGGAATTGAAATCAAAACCATAGACAAATCGAAGACATTTTGTAGAAAACACCAGATTTTTAGACCATAACAATGCTGCGGTTCTTAAACCGAACTCGATCGATTCTTAGCGGATAGACAATAACAAGTTCTATGGAATTTATTATGAATTAATTAATAAATTTCTGAAATTACAATTTTATTCGAAAAAATTATGTTATCCGAACCTCCGACCATATATTTTACCTACGAACATGACTTTAAGCACTATTTGTTTGTATCAATGAAACGTTATAAGGAGATGCGGAGAGGAAGTTTAATGCAATATATAAGTTTCATACATATAAGTTAATGTATAACCAAATTTAAATCTTGATTTTATCTCTAACTGATTTATAAAATGCGAAATGTGGAGCTTTGTGTGGATTCAGTAGAAAATTTTAGATTCTAATAAAGTTATATGTATTAAATTTGATAAGGCATAGATTTTTTTTTGAGGGGGGGGGGGGATTTGCGCCATTGAGCTTGGGGGGGATGGGCACCCCTGCTTTGACTGGAAAAAATCATCGACCCTACCACAAATACAACATAATTTTTATTACAATTTAAGGACATTTATTTGTCAAAGGAAAAGTATAACTGTTCTGTAAACACTTTATCAGTAGTATTTTTGATGAACGTACACTGGTCTCCACTCGATTCCTAGAAAAGACCAGAGTCATTTCTGCCATTTCCTGTCCTTTTCCCAAAACCACAATTAGTTGGGTCTCGCAAGTCACAATACCTTCAGGCGATTTTTAAGAGGAACCAAGAGCCACCAAGGATACTATTCTAAGAAAAATTCCCTCCTTTCACCCGGGGTAATAAAAAAGAGGGAGTGAAGACAGAGCCAGGCGGTCTCCTTTACATTATCGAATTTCGACGCCAATTGAACTGGCAACTTAGTCAAGCGGAATCGGAATTCCCACAGCCAGGACCGTCGTACCGGAAGGGGGGGGGGGGGGGGGTAGGACAATAATCTGGAATCCCTGAAATTTGGGAATTCTAAAAACCCCCGAGTTGGAAAAATTTATGACTGCAAATCATTATCAATTGAAAGCTAGGGAAGATTAGCAATTGCCCAACTTGTAAGATTACATTTAAATTAGACCTTAGAACGGACACTGCATTGGAACAAATCAATACTTGTGAGAGAAGTGTTTATACTACCTAAAATATATATTAAAAAAGGATGAAAAATGTCGATAAGTAGGAACTGCGAACTTTCAGCACTGTTGAGTTGGGGATTCCGAATCGCTAAGTTGGAAAATTTCTTATTTCACCCCCCCCCCCCCGAAATATCTTTTGTGTAACAGCTCTGCCCATTGCATTTATATTGCATTATAATAGTTCCCTTCAGATGCTATTAGATAAGCCCACGGCCTTTGGGGATTTGGAGCCTTTGGATAAATTATCTACTATCGTGTAAAAAAAGATAGCCGCATCAATCAGGTTTTAGTCATTTATTCACTCTCCCGAGTGAATTATACCGCGCGGAGAGGGGGTGAAAATGTTTCCACGAGAGGGGGGGGGGGGCAAATGTTCTGACGGTATATGGGGGCTGCATCAACGCCATTTCTTTTTTTTTGCCTTCGAGGAGAACAAAAAGAGATGGAATATCCGGTGAAACTTTTTTTTAATGCGGTAACAGCTAGTTAAATGCGCGTAACAGTGTGCAATCGCGGGTAACAGCTAGTAAAAATATAAATTAATAAAATGCAGTCGTTTTTTCAATTTTCCCAAGGCCGTTTTCAGGTGTCATCCCGCCGCTGAAGAAGAGGGCGAAAAAAATCAACAGACAATACTCTGTACTAAAGCAACACGATTATTTCCTTTGTCGTTTTAGAAGATAGGGAACTGTGATCTATGCACGTGCGACCACATGTGCGACACAATACAATTGTATTTGGTTACAAGTGGGTTAAGTGGCATTTTCCCTTTATGCTTTTGACAAAGAGAACTGAGTGAAAATAGGAAAAAGTAACACGTGTGAAGCTGGTGTTGCTCTATGTGTGAATACTGAAACTTCTTTTAAAATGTATTTATTCCAACAATAATTTGTAATATGTACCGTGCTATTTTAGGTAATGAAACTTTTTTTTTTGCGTTACTTTTAATATTACGATACGAAGTAGCGGCCACATAGCATCTTTTCACATCAATAACTAAGATAGTTTGCTTTTATTTGCTGTTGACCAGGGATAAAAAAAATACAATAAAATTAAAGTTTTATTTATGCATTTATAATTAATGCATGCATTATTTATCGTTTTATTTTAAGCATTTATAATTTAGCAGTAATTGGGTTACATTTTGACAATTCAACTAATATTAAAATGAATATTTAATTATGAAATAGTAATACTAATCCCATTAAAAGCATCTTTGTATGGGGCTGTAAAAAAGGCTGTCCATAAAGAAAACTATGCGATATCGATGTATTTTTCGTAAAGTAATTTAAAGAGATCACTTTATAATGTTGTTATTTTACTAATACGCCAGAGGGTTAAAACTATGCCGACCCCCATTTCTTGGTGCTTTGTATCAATGTGTAGCAGTAATCTCCATTATCATTAAACTTGGCCACATTTTAGATTTCTACTTTTTATGGCCAGCACTTCCTGTGTAGCCTTTTTACAGAAATGTGTTTGATGGGATTTACTTTTTTGTAAGTGTTCTATTTTATTTATTGCCGCCATGACATTTAAGGAATTTTAATACACCTTTTGTCACTACCCACCTTTCTCCCGATGGTTAAATGGTTGTTACAAAAATCTGCCCCCTTTTAATTTGACAAATTTGGTTACTCTAGCAGCACTAGAAAAATCATTTTACGTTTCTTTTCCTATCGTATAAAACTACGAACAAACGAATGCGATTTCAGCAGAACAACATCATTCATGATGTAAAAATATTTCACGGATAAAAAGTGATAATAACTAATTATTGAAAGCTACCATTCTGCATTTCTAATATGGGATTGAATGGAACACTTATATAAAAGTAATAACATATTTTTTCTGTTAATGTACACTTATGTTTTATAACATCTAAAACTATTAAATATAAAAGAAAATATTAATTAAAAAGTAATTACACTTTGTTTAGTATTTATATTTATTTAGAACACATATTATTATCTGTCTTTCAACGTGAAAAGCCATCGGAACTTCAAGGCTATGAAAAATATATATGCGAATGAATAGTTCTGTATATATTTTTTCTCACAAATTTACATAAATTAGTTAAAATATTAAAATTAACTGCTATTTTGACTGTCTTGGCAGAGTTATATATCAAAATTAAATATCTCAATTTCAAAAAAAGTACATCCTTATACATTCCTTACCAGTATTTTTACTTATTCACTTTTAAGGGGAATTAATTAGTGGACTGGAGCGGACTTAAAACTAAGTATTTTTGTAATATAAATTGAAATGCAAATTTGATATTTTCTTTTTGAACATATATAAATTAAAGTTACAAAAGTCAAATTGCAACATTTTCGATAAAGAAAAAAAGTATATGAGCGTAAAAGTTTTTTAAGGTTTACTGCTCAAATTAAATTTTTTTAGATATGTATACTTTCGTAGTCGCTTGTTTGCTTTGCTTGTAAAAAATCAGGTTGCTAGTTAATACAATTTCTAACGCCCTGAAGTAAAAAAGATAAACACAAAGGAACGCGCAGTCCTCTGGGGATATACACTGTAACACTAACCATGCGCATGCCACCTGGACTAATTGAAAACCGCTCCGATTGGAACAGTTTGGAAGAGATGTCATTTGTTGCACAATTGTTGTTATTTGTTGCACAACAACGTCGCACAATTAGTATGGGTGTTGAAGTGTGAGGGAAACGCTGAGACTTAGTTTCCATTGTGTGACCAGATTAAATCAAAATTTAGAGATTGTAATGGCAATTGTTGCAAGAAAACCTCATGGAAAAATCAATACTTTGCTTTTACACCTACCTCTGTTAACAATGACCATGCATAATAACTATTTCAATATTATGCAATATAAACCTTTAAATACAATTTATTAGTTTCGAGACTTCAACTCTTTTCGGCAGTTTATGTGAGTAATCGAATTAATCTGGTCATTCGTAAATTTGAATTATTTAGAAAAGTATTTTACAAAAAAAAAAATTAACTCCTTGGATATATTTCAAATATATATTCAAAATCAAAACAATTCAAACTCTTATCTATTTTCATACAATTAAGCAGAAGAATTGAATCATCAGTTTAAAATATTGAATTTTATGGATAATTCAACATAAAGATAGTAAAAGATTTAACCAAACTTTATAAAATTTTATAGAGTTATTAAATAGATAATATGAAATAACTTTTTTTAAAAGAAAAAACACATATGGCCAAAATAACTTCAAATTGTATAAAGTATAACGAAAACTTTATTAAAAAATATTTTGAAAATTATAATTCCATCAAAAAATAGGAAAAGCCCTTTTGATTGGATAAGATGTGCTGAAGATTCCACTTCATCAATTGTCGTTCAATGTAGAATGGAACCAAGGAGTTGATCTAAGAGAAAAAGATAATGTGAATAAAATTGCATAACATTATGAAATAGTAAATTAAGTGATAATAGCCACTTTATATTTTATATCGTGGCTGGTTATCCCCCCCCCCCCCCCCCTCAACAATTCCTCATTAAACAATCTTCCGCATAAAATATCTTCGAGGTTGGCAGTTTTGTTTCACATTTCTAAAAAAAAGCAGAAACAGGAAAAAATACTTATTATAAAAAAAACTTGATTAAAGTTAGTTTATTTAAATAACTTAACTTAATTTGAAATAAAATATTTATTTTTTATCCTTAGTTTGTTCAAAATATATCAAAACATTTATATAAAATGCTTCCGCGTGCCACTCGCGGCAACAGGGACGGATCAATGAATTATTGTAACACTACCGAACACGATTTTGTCGCCCTTATATTTATAAATAAATTTTAAGTCAATTTTCCAATTTGGGTAATAATTTTTTTAATAATTGAATCTCATATTGGTTTCACTAAGCTGCAAACTTTTGGGGAAATTACTGCACTGCATGGTCAGTTTTCAGTAAAATCTTTAATGTTTACAAATAAATTTAGAAAATCGTTAGCTTTGTTTTAATAATTCTAAAATCGGATGCGGCTGTGTCGGAGAACGGCCAGAAGGGTTTTACCTGAAACATTTAAACATATTATATAAATAGGATTGTACAGAGGGAGGATAAAGAAGCTATTCCGTTTGACTCCTTTGATCCCCACCCATCCTCGTTCGTGCTTTGCTTTATTCAAGAATTTTCACGTATTGGTACCTCAATTGAAAGAGACCAAATTCATGTCAATCGTGTTATTATTATTTTTAACGGAGTTAAGGTGTCGAAATGGATCACAATAAAAGTGTTTGGTGTTTTTAGCCTGATATGCCCTCTATAGTGATTTTAAAGACGTTTCATGCCAAAAAGCAAATTTATCTAGAAACAATGTTTTCTTTATCCCATATTAACAAAGGAAATAAAATAAAAATTCTAGTCTTCTGCCTCGTTCAAGATGGAAATGAATATCTATAAAGCTTTTTGAAAGAAGCTAGTATAAAAGTCCATTGTTAAACACTCCCTCCCTCAGTACAGAATTGGCGCCTTTAAAACAGGATATTCCCCTTCTATGTGAATAGTGATAAAGCCCAGGTCTGCCAGAATGAAATTTCAAAAAATTGCCAAATCACTTAACGAATGTCGCCAATTTCCGCAAAAATAATAAAGTATAATTTAAAAAAATATTTAAATTATTTATAAATATATCTGAAAATATATTTAAAAATACTCTTGATACTTTTAAATAATGCTTTAAAAAAATAGCAGATATAACCGGTCAATAGTTTAAAAATATTGCCAAATTAACAATTCTTTGCCAAAGTTGCCAGCCTTCTCCAACATTGGGGGACACATGTGGTTAACAGGGGACATTATCTCTCCCTTCTTTTCCTGGAAGCGGATTTCTATGAATAGAAGGAATGTTGCTATGTAGACGCGGGGGGCTAGCTGCGACCCTCCGTGGATGCAACCGGTTCCAACCCCCCCCCCATCACCGCAGAAAGCTGATCACTTTTTGAAACACCCCAGCAACAACAAAAAAAGCAGGTACAGAAAGAAGTTTAATACAAATAAGATAAGATTAAAATAGTAATTTACAATTATTGACTTTATTCAGTGGATTACAAATTTAAATGACAAGCTTATTTTGTATTTTTTTATCATTTGAATTTTCAAAAATCTATTTCTCAATATAATGGTTTTTGTTACTATTTATTCTGTCTTTAGGGAAATGAAGTCAAAATTGTAATAAAGATCAGATAAGATGAGTGAAATAAAAGTTATTTAAATTAAGTTAACATCTTTGTCTGATAATAGAGTGACATTGTTTTTCTGCAAAATTGCATGTTGTTGCACTCATTTGCAACAAATATCTTCAATTTTATTTAAGTTTGAGATTTTTATATTTAATTTATTCATTAATTGAATAAACTTTTCCTAAAGTATGAAGTAAAAATGTAATTAGGATTTTTCGTTAAAAATATAATTTTGCTAAATTGAAGTATTCTTGTTACACTTCTTCAATCATTTAAAAAATATTTATTCCAATTTGTTAAAAATTATCTGAAAATAAATAGTCTAGTATTTCTTTTGAAACTTGTTCCTTACCTTAAAGAACTTATACTCTTATGGATCATTGTTTAAGCTAGGGTTACTTTTATATAAAATACTAAAAGAAATTCTATTTGCTATAATAGAACTTCAATTAAATTTAAATAATAAATGGTTAAACACATTGACTTTATGCTAAAATGTTCATGAACAAAAACTAAAATTATTTTTGAGGTAATAATGGAAAATTAAACATTTTTATGTACAAAATCAAATTTTTATACCTATGAGTAATGAAACAATTACAAATGTATAACGATCTTAAATTTGCTTAGATTGCTGAAGTATTTTTTTTCCCTAAGAGAAACTGTAAGTGTATATTTGCTATGTCTGCTATTTTTTTTTCTTTTCTTAATTAACTGTTTTTGAAAAAGGCCAGTTCCTCTTTTTTGTGCTACATTGTGTCAAGAATTAAGAAATATAAAACTATTTTTCTTTTAAATTTCTTCAATAGACTATTTTTATTTTAATTTAAATATACTGTGATGCAATGAAAGAGTGTCCTCATTGATTTAAAATAAATAAATAAAACAAAACTATAAATTTATTTATAATATACAAAGGATATTAATGGAATGAGGTATTGTAATTTTGTTTTAGAAGAATATTACATATTAGTCAAAGATATTTTTTTGATATCTTTTGCATGCAAGTGTTCTTATATGAACGACCATTAACATCGCATAAAGCCATACTCACAATGCAAAATATTAAACATTTAAATTGTTTAAGAGAGAGGCATTGGAAAGTTCCTTTTTGTAATATATACAAAAATCACAATGAATATAATATAATATAATATTCATAAATATAATATTTTTTAAATATTTTTTTTGGAGCAAATCACGTGCGGGCAGGGACCGACTTACAAGGTTAGGGGCCCAGGGCAAAAGAAAATTAGGGGCCCCCTCGACATACCTCAAAATAAAACTGCTAAATTTATATGTATAAGCACACAATGCAACATGACGTAATCAATAAGTTTTATGCAAATGTAAATACAGCTGATTTTTTTTTTAAACTACTAAATTTTTTTCTTCTGAGAATTTGAATTAACATTAATGATCTCTCAATACTTCAACAGGGTTTCTTCATACATTTCCGGTTCTGTTTATGGCCTTGGTCACATGAATTGAATTTTGTAAGTGATCCAATGGGCAGTTTTTTGGACAAACGCGATGCAAAAAATGACAAACATTTGAATGTGCAAAAAAAAGTTAAATTGATTCGATTTAATAAAAAAGCAGAAGTTTTGCAAAAAAATTAACAATTGTATTATAAAATGTTGATTAAACTAAATTTATTAGATTAAAAAAAATTCTTTAGTAAATTTATTTTTAACTTTTAGCTTTAAATTATTTTTAGGGGCCCCCTTAAAATGGGGGCCCTGGGCAAGTGCCCCGAATGCCCTGCCGTAAATCAGTCTCTGCGTGCGGGGCGACGATGGGGGACCGCGGCGTCATACGAAACAGCTTGTTTATCTTCTTTATGTTAGCGACCAATCATCTTATCAATACAATCAGTTGAAATGAAATCCTTGTTTATACCTGTTCCCCTGTCCCCCTAAAAAGTTACCCCATTTAGTGCAAAACTAGTCTAGCTATAAAAAAACACCTTTATATCTGGTTCATATGATCTAAATAATTATCCCGTAATTAACTAAATTACTTAAAAATATTCTTTAAACAATTAAATTCGTTTTCCGCTATAAAAATAAAAGAAATCCGGCTTCAAAAAAAAAAAAAAAAACATTCACACTTTTATGTTTTAATGCACGGAAAAGCATTCATTCGTTAAGCTATTCCTTCTCTTTGATTGAAAAACGTCGAAGTCCAAGCCTTAGGATTTATCCATTAAGACACTAAGATACATGCCATCTCTAGCGCTTGTAAAACGAATCGATCTTTAAATACCAGAGTGGGTCGAAACTAGAAATAGATCGGTCAGACGAAAGAACGAATCGATCCTTGAGAAGAAACATCGGGGAAACCAGTTTAGGCAGTAGATCGCCTGCACTACTGCTTACTGTGCCAAAGCGTCGCCAAGCAGGGATAGATACGGTAACCATCCCCATTTAATACTGGAACAGATGTAGTATAGGACATTTGGCGCGATTTTTTTTTGGCGATGAAAAATTGCCGTTAAACAGCGCTATGACGTCATAGGGTTGCCAGATTGAAAGTCGCTACAAGGATCGGAATATACCAACAATGTCAGGTGGGGTTGCCATACTATAAATTTATCGCCCCACTAAAACACGCCAAAAAAAACCTCGCTCGCCAAATGTCCTATACTACATCTATACCTTAATACTTATTTTTAATAGGTTTATTTCCAAAAAAGAAAATGCCTCTTTTTGTCTTTTAATTTAAATCTTTCGATTTGGTAATGTTACTATCTTTCAAAAGCAATTTTATTGTAATATTAATATATGTTTTGTCTATGACTTATAAAAATCTACAGCAATCTGATATTGAGACTGATATTACAATTTATTGTTTAAGCAATTTTTTAAATTTATGTAATTAGGAAAAACAAATTAATGGAAAAACTTCTTGACATCAATAACAACATCAAAAGATTTTTTGTGTATATGCCATTGAGCACTAACTATCAATCACCTAAATGCTTATCCAATCCTATATCCTAAAAGGCTTAAAATGCATTGAACAAACACTGTGACTTTTCGCCAAATCTGGTTGCACTATTAGGCAACCCTTCAGAGGAAAATGGAGACTGACAACAAATATGGTTATTTTAAGGAAAAGTCACCAATACATTTTGACCTCATTGAATGTTTTATAAGGATTTTTAATAAATCATTGGTACAGATGTTGTATAGAACATTTGGCGTGCAAGGTTTTTTAACGGCAATTTTTCGTCGCCAAAAAATGCCAGCTTAGCTGATGTCGTTGCCATCTGACCATGGTTCAAAAATACAAGGCATTCTCTTCAAGATAGGTGCCGAACTGTCACCAATAGCCCAATGTACAGCTCTACTATGAAGTTGATTAACAAGAGGAAACCTTCACGATAAATTCTAAACCGCCCATTGTGGAACTGAAGTGTGTATTATTCAGGATGGTAACATAACCGGGAAGTCAGGGAATTGTCATGGAATTTTTTTATTCTGGAAAAGTCAGGGAAAATTAAAAAAAATCACAAAAAGTCAGGGAATTTTTCAAATTTGGTTCATTAAAACGGCAATTATTATTGTCTATTCTGATTTGTTTAGTCGTCAATATTTCCTTTTAGTTCCGATTTAAAAAAAAAAAAATCATTGTCGAGTGAGCGCAGTTTCGTTGTTAATAGATACGTGAACAGCTGCTGGAGTGAGAAAAGAAAGCAAAGTTGGACTTTGGACTGCAAAATGTGGGCTGCTAATGAATCTGCTGATCAACAATTTGTTGAAAATTGTATTAGAAATATTTTTATTTTAAGTATGGATTGAACTCTTATGGCAAGATAAAAGATTGGATTTAAAGGCAGGTCGTAAGGACTTTGAACTTTATTTTAATATAAATAAATTATACCTTTTCTACTGCACCCTCTTCATATGCAAATAAATTTTAAAGACTTTGAGGTTTTTTTCTGTCTATTTTATGGAAGCTTTTCAGATTTTATAATAGATTAAATATATTAAATATAAATTTTATCTTAATATATTTCAAAATAATTCTTCGATATCTTAGGAATTTAACAATTTTAAGATTCCTGCAGTATCACATTTTGAATTATTCTTCGTTTTTGCTTAAAAATAGTACATTTTTGTTATTTTCTGTACTTTTTTATTTAAAATTAATGATTAGATACCGTATATACTCGCGTATAAGCCGACCTCCTAATTTTAGGATAATTTTTTGTGCAAAATTGAAAATTCGCGTATAATCCGAGTTGTATTTTCGTACATGAAAAATTCCGATTAAAATCGGCAAATCATCGAAGAAACAATGACATTTTAATTCTTAAAATAAATATTTAAGCCGAGAAATCGAAAATTAAAAAAAAGGGGGCGAAAGAAACGGCTTTTCTCGAAGTTCGCGACTATTCGTCGTGCATAAAAAAAGTATACCATTCGCGATGTTCTTGTGTCATTCAAACCGCCATCGGACTTCTGAAATTAAATCTCGCTCATTATCATAATAAAATATTTTAAACCACATATTTAAATACCAAAATGTGCAATTTCTAATTATTAACATCGTTTTTTAAAGAATTGAAAACTTCAACTGTTTTCTATTACGTTGATTACTGTCACTATTAAATACAGATGAGCATTTTTTTATTCATCTCGGAAGGAAATACTATAGTATATTGTGGATCAATGCTTACTTATTAAAATATTTAGTTTTTAATTACGAAATAATTGACTTGAAAGTAGAGCTTGAATTCGCGTATTAGCAACGTCCCAATTTTACCGCTTTAAAGTCAATTCCATCCAAAATTCTAATAATATCTTTACATAATATTATCAAGGAATAAAATCTATAATTGGGAAATAAATTTTATTTAATTATTTCAATCGAGTAAGAAAGACATTGACTTTAAAGTGGTGTCATTCGCTACGCACGATGTCAACTTCTTAATCTTCCATCCAAAATTCTATTAAAATAACGTATACAGCTTCATAAATTCTACAAACCAATTAAATATTTATTAAAATATATAACGTATATACTCGCGTATAAACCGATCCGCGTATAAGCTGACCCCCTAATTTTAGAACGATTTTTTGTCCAAAATGGTAAACTCGAGTATAAGCCGAGTTGTATTTCCGTACATGATAAATTCCGATTAAAATCAGCAAATATTCGAAAAAAGAGTGAAATTTTAATTAGAAAAATAAATATTTAAGCCTAGAAATTAAAAGTTTAAAGAAAGTGGCTGGAGAAACGGCCTTCCTCGAAGTTCGAGATGATTTATCGGGCTTAAAAGTACGTACCGCTCGCGATGTTCTGGTGCCTTTCAAACTTTCATCGGACTTCTTAAATTAAATCTCCCTCATTATCTAATAAATAAACCACATACTTAAATACCAAAATGTGCAATTTCTAATTCTTAACATCGTTTTGTAAAGATTTAAAAACTTAGAAAACGTCAACTATTTTTTGTCCACATCGTTGACTACTGCCGCTATTAAATACGGATGAGTATTTTTTTATCCATCTCAGAAGGAAATACTACTATTTTATGGATGAATATATACTTCGTATTATAATATTTAATTACGAAATAAATGACTTGAAAGTAGAACTTGGATTCGCCGATTAGCAACGTCCCGATTTTACCGCTTTAAAGCCAATTCCATCCAAAATACTAATAAAACAACTATTAATGTCTGTACATAATATTATCAAGGAATTAAAATCTGTTTGGGGGAAATAAATTTTGTTTAATTATTGCAATCGAGCAAGAAATACATTAACTTTAAAGTAGTGTCATTCGCAACGCACGATATCAACTTCTTAGTCTTCCATCCAAAATTCTATTAAAGTAACGTATATAGCTTCATAAATTCTACAAACCAATAAAATATTTATCAAAATATATACTTTTTATTTAGTTAAACTGATGATTTATCCGAGTAGTGCAATTTTGCGTTACGATTACGCCGCGATGCGCAGAATGGTCTTCAGTCAGCACATGTGACGCACATTCTCGATCTCGGATCGGGAAAATGTGTCGGCGTGTTTTCATAAGAATCCACTTAATTTAAACATCTATCCTTTTCCAATTTTAGGCAAATTACATTATAAATTTTACTGACCCGCGTATAAGCCGACTTCTCTACTTTTTGATGAAAATTTTGACTGAAATTTTTCGGCTTATACTCGAGTATATACGGTAGATGAAATTTAAGTATAGGATTGTATAATTTTGTGTTTTATCCATAAATTATTATTTTAACTGAATATAAGTATTTTTCATTTAGAATGCAATATATTAATTATAGTAGCAAAGATACTTTGTTTGTGTATACAAAGTATGTATTATAACATTTATTTAACATAATTTCAAAGTCAGGGAAATTTTTTGAAACCATCAAGGAAGTCAGGGAAATGTCAGGGAACTTTTTTTTCAGGATTTTGTTGCCACCCTGATTATTTCAATCAATCGTGCAGACCTAATAGAAATCCTTCGAAATGAATTTTGAACCGTCACCGATATTCCATAACGCAGTAGAAGTCATATGATCAATCAACTCGTCATCCGACCGTGGTTTCGAAAATAAGATGCAGTGCTTGAGTTGTTAACTGTATTTGTGTGTTTTACCGGAAGTAACCATAAAGATTAGAAAAAAAGATGCATGCTTAATGCATCAGGCCATTTGGCGACTACTTGTAAACACAGTCAAATCCCCTATTGCACACAAGTCTTTACCTTTTTTTTAGTTGCTGAACTGTTCTGCTTTGGCATAATAATATAATTCAAATCGCTGAAACAGAGCTGCCAACCATTATTAATGTGGTTAAGTCCTGATAATAAGGTTTTTAAAATTTACCATTATTAGATTTTTATAATTTGCAGAGAAGTGAAATATAGCCTGGTTCCAGTAAAAGTGTTTAGTATGTAGAGAGAGATAAAAAGTTACTAAATAGCATTGAAAAATCTTCAAACTTCTTTATTGACAGTGAAGATGATATGACCAGTCTCTTGAGAAAAATATTTACAGAGTTGAAATCAAGTAATAAAAGAATATTCTTACTTAAAACGTAGTATGGAAAACATATATGAGGTTTCACTTCAACGAACTTAGTTGACACATTCTTTATCACATCATGGTGAACAGAAGATTAAAAGAACTAGTCAAACAGCTAGTTACCAGGGAGTTACTACATAGTTCCTACAGAATTTCTACAGAATGAGAACTTACTGAAACATCATCTTATATACTGCCAAGCTGTCATAAATTAACATAAGGCACCGAGCCAACAATGAATAGGTTTCACTTCAACGAACTTAGTTGACACATTCTTTATCACATCATGATGAACGGAAGAATAAAAGAACTAGTCAAACAGCTAGTTACCAGGGAGTTACTACATAGTTCCTACAGAATTTCTACAGAATGAGAACTTACTGAAACATCATCTTATATACTGCCAAGCTGTCATAAATTAACATAAGGCACCGAGCCAACAATGAATAGGTTTCACTTCAACGAACTTAGTTGACACATTCTTTATCACATCATGGTGAACGGAAGATTAAAAGAACTAGTCAAACAGCTAGTTACCAGGGAGTTACTACATAGTTCCTACAGAATTTCTACAGAATGAGAACTTACTGAAACATCATCTTATATACTGCCAAGCTGTCATAAATTAACATAAGGCACCGAGCCAACAATGAATAGGTTTCACTTCAACGAACTTAGTTGACACATTCTTTATCACATCATGGTGAACGGAAGATTAAAAGAACTAGTCAAACAGCTAGTTACCAGGGAGTTACTACATAGTTCCTACAGAATGAGAACTTACTGAAACATCATCTTATATACTGCCAAGCTGTCATAAATTAACATAAGGCACCGAGCCGACAAAGAATAACAAACGTCTCGTTGAAGTCCCGCACGATAGGTCCGCATACAAAAAATACCCATTCGATGCGTACGACGCATCAACCCGATGACGTCATAACGGGCTCGCGAACTCGTGGAGCCTAAACGTAAACAAAAACGACATTGTTTCACCGGAAAGGTTTGTGGTAAGATTTCATGAGAAGGTAGGTATTTCCCAACAATTATGATATTTTTGTAATTGTTTTTTATTGTGTTTTGTAAGCTTTCACATCCTTAAGAGGACTATAATTCGGGTCATCCTAACTTAAAAAAAAAAGATTAAAGAGTGTGCAACGTATGGTTAATATGATTTTGGGGGTATTGCAAACATAAATGGAGAATAAATAAAACAGAAATTTAACAATGTATACACTGTGAAATAAAAGTGCTCTTTATTCTCTTTTTGCAGGTCTGCCAAAGATCTGTGGTCATTAATAACAGGATCATCCGTTTTGAACTGCAAGGTAGATATTTAATTGTTTTGCGATAAATTTAATTTTTCAGCATTACAAAATATTTATTCTTCTTGTATAAACTTTATATGATGTGTGGTTGATATAAAATATATGTTTCTTCCATTAATACTGTTGATAAAGCAGATTTGGCTATTTTATTATTGCTGCTGTTAATTATTTACTCTTTGCTGATTTCATTTTCAATTGATTTAATTTAGTTATAACTGCCTTGTTAATTTGTTGTCTTTATATCATCTTTATATTCACTTTGGATAACACCTCTGCACACATTCGGCTATTTTAATTTTTATGAGAAGGATCTAAGAAATTAATTTATTACCCTTAAGAAATCTTAATTTGTTTAAATTTAATTTATGGAAAATTCAAGCTTTACTTTAATTATATTGCTGTTTTAAAATGATTGTATTTCGGGTGTTAGATGTAAAAATAGTTGAGCATGTTAACTGACTGGAATACTGCAAACTTAATGTAGGGTTTAATGTTTTTAAAAATTTCCTTTACATTCATTTTTTACTAGGGATGAAACGGGTATCCGGTAACTATCCGGTATCCGACCTATCTGGCTGCTTTTTAACTATCCGGTAACTATCCGATATCCGGAAGTAAAGTGCCGGATATCCGATTTTCCATGCCGGATATCCGGATGAATAGAACATCGACGATTTTATTTTGTGGCGATCAATTTTCTTTGTTCTTGCTTTAAGTTTTTTCCTGAAAATTCTACCAATGTATTCACAGTATGCAGATTCTCCCTTTAACCAAAAAAAACTTTAAAAAAAACACTTTTTTTCAAATTTTTAACTTTAAAATTATATTTTTAACGAATCGTTATGGTGGAGGGTCATCACATCTCACAACTAATATAAAGTTATATTAAAACATAAATTTCTCAAAAATTTAAGCAAACTTGAGTTTTCATATTTGGAATGAAAGGGCATATGGTAAAATTACAATTATTCAGAAATTAAGTGTAAAATGTACAAAACATACGACCATTGCTAGCAGCACCCTAGAATAACCCTTTGTAAATAAAAAAGTTTTTTGAATGTTCATTCAATTTTAGTATCACTTTAAAGATAAGGAATTGGGAAATATTACAGAATAAAAAAATATTAAAATTTTTTTGACCGATTTCCGTTTTTTCTAGTGTGTATGAGAAGTTATTTTCATAAAAAATAAACTGCCGGATATCCGACATCCGGTTTGTAATGTGAGCCGGATATCCGGTATCCGGCAAAACCACTATCCGGTTCATTCCTATTTTTTACACATAAAAAGGACAGTTTTGTATGTTCTATCCTGAATTCTTATTGTCTGGCCAGTAGTTCACTACCTGTTCTATCCTGCTAATCCTCTGTCTGTTTTATCTGCCTGTGAGACCATGCAGGCAACACTGGACTTATGACATGTGACACCAACCTAGGAATAGTTACAATAATTCTATACTCTGTCAATATAGACATGGCCCTTGAATCATTGTATTAATCATACTTTTCATTTACCATTCTAATTTTGAAGACATTAGAAGATCAGGAAATTACTAAAATACCCATCAGTTACTAGAGTGCAAAATTATAACTAAATAAAATGTCTATTTTTTTTTTTTTAATGTACAGAGAGAGACAATTACTCATAGTTAATAATTTTAAGACATGATTTCAAGGAGCGTATGTCCTTCATTTGTATTCTTAATATATTTGTTATGTAAATGTGTTTAATCTGTTTTAACTTTGTATCTAATCTTGTTGAATTGTTGCTTATATAAATTTTCTTGCATTTCCATTGCTTAGAAACTGAGTTATTAGTCAGCTTCTTATGGTTTCATGTAAATTTTCTTTATAGGAAATAGTTCACCATGAGCTGGAGCAAAACTGTGATCGCATCATCAATGGAGTACTATTCTTTAAAAAAGCTAGGTGAGTTGTGGTTTTAGTAATATATATGCTCCAAAAAGGGGAAAAGCTACATGCCAATAAATCAATAAACAGTTTGTTTACCAATAAATCACTAAAAATCTACTAATAAATCAATAAACATTTTACAGTTAAAAAAATTTAAATGGGATTAAAAGCTTTTTTTTATGAAATTCTAAAACTTAGTTTAAAAGTTTTTTTATACCTATATTTTCGGTTATTATATATTATTTTACCTTTCAGTATAATATAAATATAAACACAAAAATCTCATTATTGTACACAATATCTCACAAATGGAGAATGATAATTTTTATTAATTGATAAAGAATGCTGGTTTTTATAATTTTTTTTAATGTGACAGCAGTTTTATAAAAAAAATTAATCATCTATGTAAAATACAAAAATTTAGTCATCATCTATGTGAATTACAAGTAAACTTGTACTGTAATTTGTAAAGATGTGCCAGCTTTGTATTTTAATACTAAGGGGTTCTGCCCCCTGCGCCGCTAATGCTCCATCAACATCGAGGATAGCTGCGCAATCCTATGTGTTTAGCTTCGTAAACGAAAGCTGCCTTTACTCCCAGAAAGAGAAAAAAAATCAAAAATAAAAGTAGGATACTTTTAATTCCTATTTGCTGTGCAAATCAACTTGAATTACACAAAAGATAGCAGTTGTAATTTATCATCGATAAAAAGTTTTTTTACTAAAAAGGGCATTAGTCGGAAATAAACCCTGTTTCCTATGCATGCATGGCAGAGCCTAAATCAGATTGCTGATTATTCATGATTGAATACATTGAATTGAAAAAGTACTCAATCCCCTAATATCAGAATAATGAATATTGAGAGATAAAAAAAAATCAAGTTTGATTCGAAAATGGTGAAATGCTGTACCAAAACAAACTCGAATCGAGAGTTGAGAAGTATGCTCCTGTTCCTAGTATGAAGAAGAGTTCCTATTGGCTGTGTGTTGTGCCATTTTGTTTTTATGTATAGTTAGATATTTTTTTAAGCATATTTATATATATTTGTAATATTTCAGTCAGTCATCTTTGGATACATTGAAAACATCCGTGGAAGAGACTCATTTTGAATTTGTGTGTAAGCTGAGCAAACTTTTTGTAAGTATTAAGTAGCATTTTGAATTGTCATATGCATTTTTGTTTCTTTATTTGTACGAGGTTGGTTTATATGATATTCTTTTATTGCTAACAAATATTGAATCATTTTAGTTAACAAATAACATTACCTTTTGGTAAAAGTGTTGGTTCCCAACCCGTGGTCCACTGACCGCTTATGGTCCGTGAGAGGATTTGAAGTGGTTCGTAGCAGAGAGTTGTTATATTAAATAGAGAGCGTCTTCAATGCCAGACTCTCGTAAGGTCGCGGTGTCAACATTGAAATACAAAAACCAACATCACATGGTTTTAGCGCTGCCACATTTGGCGTTCAGTCATCTGCATAAGGCATTCTGTCCGTATTCAACTTCATATATGTATGTATTTACTTATTTTCAAACAATTTGCGCTAAATATTTCCTCTTCATTAACGAAACAAAAATATAATTTTCTTTGTGTTCAATACTTGAAAAAACGAAGCTCTTTATATTTCTCCTGTTTTATTGTTCATATTTTCTTATTGAACTATAAAAAATAACAATTGAAAGAACTTCGCTTATGGTAAATTTTTTACATAAAAACGTGACGCAATTATTTCAAAAGTACAAAGTAAGAAAAATATCTTTAATACATCTGTTAAACTCGCTTAAATTGTGCCACTCGTTAAAAAAAAGATATTTAAATACAAAATTAAACACAAAACCATATTACAATACTTCGATCTCGCTTAGTTCTGAAAGTCGCCAAGGCCTGCCAAGTAATATTGGCGCATGAATGAATTGGCATTTCCACCTATCACGTGGTTTCAATGATGCACACACGGAAATCAGCATTTTTATTTCTCTATTTGTATCATTACTCTATGGTTAGTAGTGCTCTTGTCTGTTCATCAAGGTTTTTTTAAATGAAATTTTTTTTTTCTAAAAAAAAAAAAAAAATTAGGGTTAAAAAGCATAAAAAATATCCAAATATATTTTACTGCTTTAAAAAATTGTTTATTTTAGTTAAATCTAACAACCTATAACATTTGGGGATTTAAAAAAAAAAAAATCTGTCTTTTCATAATAATTCCATATAAATTATAATACTTTTAAAAATAAATATATGTTTATTTCTCAGGATGTGGATGCTATCCAGTGTTATGAGTTATTCATATTATATACTACATATGAATTTAAAGGCACTCAAAAGACTTTGGAAGTAAGTTATTATTTTAGATTGCAATACAGAGTAATATCTTGTTTTTAATGCTTTGTAAATTTCTGTTAATTAATAAAATGTAATGTTTTAGAAGATTGGTAAAATTTTTTGTGTATTCTTTTTTTAGATATAAAATGAAGATTTTTT
This sequence comes from Troglohyphantes excavatus, assembly GCA_963932185.1. Lineage (NCBI taxonomy): Eukaryota > Metazoa > Arthropoda > Arachnida > Araneae > Linyphiidae > Troglohyphantes > Troglohyphantes excavatus. The sequence continues at coordinate 14,858,811 of OZ010671.1, forward strand.
TATGCAAGGAATTTTTATTCTTAATGTTTATTTATATTGTGTGTATTTTCTAGGCCCAATTGAATAATGAACGTCATACACATTCCTTACTGTTAGAGGTAAATATATTTCTACTTTCAATCCTCTTAAGTATCTTATACTTTTCAAAATAAAAATGTAGTTACTTTCAAGATTCAACAAAGTATGACATATATAAATTGTATGATACAATGTTCTAACATAACTTTTTTAAAAATATATTCTTTAAGTAATTTTAATTACTGCATTAATAGTATGATAAAACAATTTTTAATAGATATTTCATTTTGCAAAAGATAACTGTCTACGTTCCACAGTTTTTAAGGATTTGATATTGTTATTGTATATAAATATATTTTAATTATGTAATTTTTTTAGGTTATTTTTCAGACCCATGCGCTTTTAGCAGTGTTGTTCTAAATAAAAAGTGTACTTAAATTCTAAATTTCGTAATAAAGACTTAATTTTTTTCACTCAGTATTTTTATGTATTTTTCAAATTTGTGTTATTTTCAGAAAATGTGCTTGTTATAATAAAAAATAATATTAATATTTAGTTTTCTTTTTAATAAATTACAAATAGATTTCTCATTAATGTTTTTTACAAAAAGGTTTACATTGTATGCCTAATTTGAATTTGCTGTCATAAACTTTATCATAATAATTTAAGAATTTTGGTTTAGCACTGAATTTTCTGGACCCTGTAATTTAACCCTTTCCACTCTAAGAACATTTTGACATTTGCGTTCTTTCTAAAGAACAGTTATTTCTCTTTCTGTTTTTCCCCCAGAATTTTTTATGCTCATAGAGGGAAAAAAATCATAATCTGTTTTGGATTTACAAGAGAACAAGTTGAAAAAAAAGATCAATGTGTTTTACATGCAAGACACTTTTCGAGTTTATTTTAACGAACAGGGAACCAAAAGAACGAGTCATTATGTTGTCGCCTGAGCGGCGCAACGGAGTGCAAAGGGTTAATAACTTTACAATTCTGAATATAATAAAAATACAAATTATAGAAGTTATTTTTTTTCCACTTTATTTTTATTAAAATTTTTATTGTGTATTTATTACAGTTTGCAGATTTTAATATATTTTTTTCTCAAATAGATATGGCATTATTATTTTGGAGAACGTTTGTATTGCCTCCTCATTATGAACTATGTACTCAGTCATTGGCAAGATGAGGCTGATCAATATAAGGTATTATTCTCTATGATATTCTAATAGTTAACAATGGTCATTTTGAACAAAACCTTCATATGGTGTTATACAGTCTCTGAGGACTGGGTACTATCAGAATATACACACTAGCATATTTACTAATTGCAAATGTAGAACGAAAGTTAAGAAGCTGTTACATGGTGTGTCACAGTTTAATTTTACGGCACTCGAATCATTTTTGAAAACTGTCTACAAATCTCATGTCTCTATTATAGAAAAAAAGTAGCTACCACTGATTAAGGATAACCCTCTATTCTCTTCCACAGTTTGAGTTATTTCCCAAACAGTTTTACTTTCTATGGATGTTACTATAGAAATGATGTAATTTTTTCCTTAGGATATTTATGAACAATTTTTGGACAAGTTCAATAAAGATAATGCTGTTGTAACTAAGGTATGTAACTTATTATACTTTAAACTCTTTTGAGATTTGGAATAAATATTTATCAATTTTTATAACAGTATTTATAACATATATTAACAATATAAAATGTTTATAACAAAATTGAATTTTGTTCAAACAGATCATCAATCAGTTTGAGGCTTCCATCAGTGCTGAGTTGCCTACTAAGGATACTCATGGAATTTATATGGTAATTTTTTTTGAAATGCAGCTTTGGACCATCTTTTATTACAGGGTGGTAACATAACCTGGAAATCAGGGAACAATCATGGAAATTTTTTATTCTGGAAATATCAGGGAAATTTTCAAAATTTCACAAAAAATTATAGAATTTTTCAAATTTGGATCATTAAAACAGCAATTATGGTCTATTATGCCCTCTATTCTGGGTAATTTCATTGTCAATATTTCCTTTTAATTCTGAAAAAGAATTTATGCGCATTTTCATATTTATTTCTGTTTTATTTTTATAAAAACGTGAACCACTGCTAGAGGGAGCAGCAAAAGCAAAGTGCATTGGACCTTGAATTTTAAGCAACATGTGAGGGACTAATGAATATGTGATTTATTGAAGATCGGAATAGGAAATATGAAGCATATAAAACATTTAAAATTATCTACAAAAGAAATAATTTGAAAAAAATTTATTATTTTGCATTATCTTCTTCCAGAGAACATGTTTACTTTCTGTTATTCCTGTCACAATTGCATAATTTGTGTTGTATCCATACATTATTCTTTTAACTGTCAATAAGTATTGAATGTTGTTTCCACCTTGTATTAACTTTATCCTATGATAAGAATAAGATTCTTTAAATATTAACATGAATATACTATGTGTTCGACCAGCACTTTCAGAAATTGGCCAGTGAATTAAAAAACAGGTAACAAAATAACTCATTTTCAACTTTAAAAGAATGATTTTTATGTGTGTTTATTTAGTTTTCTAGTACTTGTTGTTTTCAAAGTTGATTGGAACTTTATTTTATTTTCAATAAACTATATCCACTTTTAAATTTTATATAAACTTTTTTTCACTATTGTTCGTAAAAATTAACTGCATATTAAACTAAAAAGTAAAGGATATAAAGTAAAAATTTTTATAGAGAGATATTAATGGACATTATCCTGCCTTAAGTATTTAAAAAGTAAGTTAATTTTAAAAATTAATTTTAATCATAACGGATTATTAAGGAATTGAAATCTAGTTCTAATTAAATATAGATTTACCAAGGCATACAAAACTTAAGGCATGCATGTTATATATTATTATAAGTTCTAGCCTAAACAATATATATACATCATTCAAGCTTCTGCAAAGTTTTTTTTATAACTTCCAAATCCACATGCATTTGTACAAAAATTGTATATGTGTAGCTGAAAGACAATTACAAATAACCATTAATAAAAACAAGTTCTAATATTGTACTGACACAAAGTTATGTTTTTAATTAGAAATAGTCATGATTTTCTTTATTTTGAGTGTCTTGGATTATTTTAAAAATTAATTTCTATAGGTGTCCTTAATTTGTTGGCTTGAGCCATCTAGAGCATATGTTTTGAAACTCGGTCAATGTGATTTATGTTTTATATATTTAAAATTTTAATGTTTTAATTTTATCTTTCCAGACTGATTTGTTGGCATACCATTGGGTTACGTTCACACTCAAAGAACAGGTAAAAAAATAACTTTACTAATGTATTGTTTTAAAAGAGTAAATATACTTTTTACATACAACGTTTTGGGACCTTTACGGACTTTTCACAAAATTCCATTTGCGAAAAACGGAACCTTTACAAAATTCTGTTTTTAAAAATGAACTCTTCAAAAAATTCCATTTTTGGAAAACGGACTTTTCACAAAATAGTAGGCAAGTCTGAAACCAATATATTCCGAATTCCAATATACAAGTTCAAAATTTCTTTACCTCTCCTTGTTTCTTGCATAAGTAAACGTGTAGTGTGAATGACGTCACAAGAAGGAGAATAGTGGCAATGCTGAAAGGGGAGAGGTGTAGATGGGAGAGAACGGTATAGTATTTAGAATTTCACGTCATTTCACGTTTGAAATGAATTCAGTTTGGTTATCGAATCACAATGCATTCTCGTGAAATTTTGTAGAGCAAATCGTTACCTACCACATGATTTGCAGAATTTTTGATTAGCGTTCACCAGTTTCTGTTTTAATCAACTTTTAGTATTCTTTTAATATATATTATGTATGTACACTACATAGTTCTAATTATTTTTTATTCTTAGATAGGATTTTCATAAAAAAATATTAACCTTTTAGAAATTTGTCACAAAATTAAATTTAAAATTCACAAAAACAAAATAAATTTATCGCAAACTCACAAAAAAGGGATCTTGTTAAAAAAAAAAAAAAACTAGACCGACCCTTGCTACTATGTATTTTATTTATGTGCCAAATTTATATATTTGCTTTACAATCCTAACAATCTGCACATTCTCCCAATCATACTTTTTGTAGCCTGTGAAATTACTATTCACTTTACTTTGATTATCATTTTTGTTTTTAATAATATTAATTCATTTTAATTCTAACGTGTTAATTGTCCCTTTTAATTCCCCTTTCAGTGTGAGTTGCTGCAACTTATGCTCCTGTACTACAAGGTCATTGAACCTACAATTGAGGATGTTCAAAGAATGTTTTCCCTTTTCCAGGTAATTTACAATAGAATTATAACCACCTGACGCATGCAACCTGTTAGAATATCTCCCGTTTTTCCAGTAGTACATATAATATAAAAATTTATAAAAAAATATCCTTTTTTAAATAATTTTCAAATTTAAAGCATTAGGAGGACTTTTGAAAACCTTCTCTACTGATATAATTTTTTTTAAATATAAAAATAAGAATGTATAACTTTTTTTAAATATAAAAATAAGAACTATAAATTAAACTTTTCTGCAGTGAAAACAAATCTACAAATTCGAAATTTTGCTTATCCGTCAGAGGGTTAAGAATACTTTTGTAGGACTTTTTTCTGTCACTTATTTTCGTCCTTCCTGGACCAATGAAAAATATACACAAATTGATATATGTACATATTAGAATATGAAATTATACTTGGGATAATAACAGTAGTAAAATGTATATTAAATAGAAACTTTTTATTGTAATTTACACATCATTTTTGGGTATTCTTATTACTAAGTTTGATGGGTATTAAATAGATAAAGGTGGTATGTAATGTTATATTTACGGATTCAGGAGGTATGTGTTAAACTTTGTTTTAACTTGACAGGAACACTATAGAAGTTTTATTAACGATATACAAGTGTCATGAATGAGGTATGTGACTACAATACGAAATGAAAATGTTAAGGTCAAATATCTCGAAAAACTTACTTTCTGTTACATACCCCCCCCCCCCCCCCCCCCCACATCCACTTATTCCTTCAATTCAGAAAAATTAAATTTCAGTGGAAGATTTTATTATTATTATTTATTTTATGTATCATTAAGTTTTATTTTCTGGTTTAGTTATATATATATTTCTTTAAAATATATTTTCCTAAACAAAAGTGTCTGTATATTTGTGGACTGCTAAGTTTCCTATGTTTATTCAGTATTTGTATTTAACTACTTTAAATTGTATCTGAATAAATTGCTTTTATCAATTAGATGTGCTTTTTACATTTCAGAGTCATGGCTTTGGGTTGCGCCAATCATTTCGTCTGATGTTGTCTGATGACACACAAAATTTAGTCAATTATATTGGGTAAGCATTTATTTTTTATTTTAATTAGTTTATGTAACAAATAAGTTGTTACAGTTTTTTTTAACTTCCCCAAACTTGTATATCTAGTTTTCCAAGCACTTTTTATCAAGTTGTAGTGTTTTCATAAGAATAGATAATTTTTAATTTTTATGCATAAAATATTCTGGTTTTTAAAGCAATTCAGAGGTTGTGTTTGTTTATGGAATACTTTTAAGGAATTCTACATTATGGGCAATATTTAGATAATTTGTATGCTAAATAATTTTTTATGGGACCTTATATTACTTTATTTTATCTTGGTAAACGTTCTCATTTATACAAAAAAATTAAAAAAAATTCCAGCAGCAAATTGTTGGACTAAACCTAGTTTGGAAAACGAATTCCAAGTCAAAACACTATCTTTATTTAAACATGTGCATTGTTCCTTTAGTTCATTACACCAACATTTCATTAAAATAGAACTTGTGTGCGATATTACTCTAATTTCAAAACTTTGGCTTGATATATAAGTATGTTAAAAATTTTGAAATATATTTTCAAAACATTAGTTGGCTTTGTATTGGTATTTTTGTCCTGTATGTATAGAACTTCATTTTTGAAATAATTTTTTTTTTAGATATCTGGAGAGTTTCGTAATAATTCAGTGCTTTGAATTGGATTTTCTTTTTAAATGTAAAGAAAGTGGGATGTAAGTATCTTATTTAGACTTGCTCTTATCAAGAATTTTAATTCTATAAACATTTGTTGTTTTTGATATGATAGTTTACAATACCAGATTAATTATTTTTTGATGATAATATACCTTTTATTTCTCTTTTAGGATTAAAGAACATTTTCTATTAAAGAATGAAAAAGCTCTTAGGGTAGGTAAATACCATGCAATAGTTTACCTTTTAAACCTTAAGATTTTTTTTCTTCATTTTTTTCATTTATGTGACATACAACATAGTAATATATACTTTTAATTTAAACTTCAATTTTCACAACTGTTCTTCGCTTTCCAGGTATAAAATTTGTACTTAATAATTTAAAAGTTACATATTTTATTTATTTTTTAATATACAAAGTATTTTATTTTCTATTTGTCATAAAAAAAAAGTTCAAAATGTTGTCTCTAATTGCATTAAAGGTTTGACATTTAAATTAACATTCTGATTTATAGAAAAAGATAATAAGTATTTTACATGAATTTTTAAGTATTAACACTGCACTATATAAAAGAATTTAGTTAAAATTTTTTGTATCTAAAAGTTTATAAAATACATATTTTCTCATTTATATTACAAATATATCTTGCTTATTTAATCAGTGATTTAGACTGTTTCTTTTGCAGCTTTTGAACACTGCAGTACTTGGATTAGGCAGCCATCAATTTCACTCCCCTATCCTATTAGCATGGATGTTAGTGGCCCAGAGTTCAGAAATTGCAGAACTCCAAACCCACTGTAATAAACTGGGAAAAACTGCTTTGCAGTTAGATGTCTTTAATTACCTTGTATCTGCTTTGTCCTCTGTATTTTCAGGAACTGGAGTAAGTCTTAGTATTTAAGTTGATTTACTGTATCACATTATTTAACTAGTTTAATATAAACTGAAAAATGCAGTACCTAAAACTAAAAGATTAATATTAAAAATCTGCATACATAGTGTAATAATAATGTGACTAATATAAATATGATAATTAACAATTAATTGAAATTTAGATTTTAGCAACTTAAAAGTCTTACATTGTATGATGATAAGGAAAGTAAGGCAATGCCTATTAAATATATATTGGTAATCTTTGAGAAAAAAATTATTTTATTAAAGCTTTTCAGTATATTTTATTACTATCATATAAGATCAGCTAACTAGATCAAATACTTTTAATTCCTATATCTTTTCTCATAAAAATCAATAAATACAAGTTTATTCTAATAAATTATTAAAAAAGAAATTTTAATACATTGTGGTCTTAATTATATTAATCACTTAATTAAAATTAATAATGTTTCTAATACTTTTTTAGATCACATGAAAATTACACATTCTTATAACAATACTACACATTAACATTAGTTAAACTTTTCATCAAACAAAAATAAAAAGTTAATAAAACCATTTAATTTTAATATATCTCTTGTACAATTTTAATATTCCAAGCTTTCATTACTATTATGCTATATATATGAGCTACTCAATATCCAAACATATTTTTTTAGATTGTTGCTGATATTGGAAACAGTGTTGTTTACTCTTTGTTATCTTCTGTTTTTTCTCAATTTGATCTTCAACATTTAGGGTCACTTCAGGTAATAAATTTGTTTTATTAAAATGCCTAATAAGTTAAATACAAATTTTTTTTCTATTAAGGTAAGTGACAGTTTACTTAGATATGTAATTTTAACAATTGTGGGAATATGTTAAATATTTGCAACTTGTTATACTTTGCTTATTTTTTATTTTTAACATAGTAATTTGTATGTCAGTTTAATTCAAGTACAATTTAGCATTTCTAATCTAATGCACATGCAAATTCATTTTTTGGGTTCAGAAACTATAAAAAAAAAAAATTTGGAATACAGGACACACACAATGAAACTTAGACTAAAAAAATAATACTTTACTAGCATGCCTGTACTATAGTTATCGCATGAACAACCTTCTCCACCCCTACACACATACACATTCGTTTTAACTACTCAAAGAATTCTATTTCTAGATGACACTACCAACCCTCATTTTAAAACTGCCTGGAAACTAATTATTTTTAAACACATTTAAAAAAAAAAAACCTGTTAATATTCATGAGACGAAAGTACGATTCATCTCTGTTCCAGGAAATTCCCTTTTCATTATATCTCATATGGTAAGACCTGTTGTGTGTTATAACGAATTCGGGGAGACCCGCAAGAAGGATCTATACTACTGAAATAATATACACTAGCATGCTTGTGGCGAGAATGTTTGCCTAAACAATCCTTCTCCCTCTTTAAATTTTTATTAGCAAAAAGGTTTAACAGTTCTCCTCATAGGTGGCAGCACTACCAATGGGTCATTTAAAAACTGCTTAGAAACGAATTATGTAGAAACTAATTAAAAAAACAACACTTTAATAATCCTGAGACAAAAGTACAATTCGTCTCTGCTCCGAGAAATTCCCTTTTTTTATACCTTGCATGTTAAAATTTATTGCGTGTCAGTCCCGCAAAAGGGATCTTTACTACTTACATAATATATATGATGGTTATACATTAAAGGTCAAATAAAAAGATTTTTATCTTAAGTCGTTGCAACTTGTTTCTGTTTAATAAGAATATCTTAAATTTCATTAACATATTTATTTTTATCTATATTTATGTCTGTTGTCATTTAAAATCTTTAATATACTGTGCAAGTTCAATAATTAGAAAATTCTATTTTATTTGTAGCCACTGTTTTCTATTGCAAGTGCTATTCTGCAGTTTCCGTCAATTGCTGATGACTTTTGGATGAAGGTCAGTCCTTATGTTATTTTGTTCATTTAATAATACAATGTGATAAAGCAACTCTTATAAAAACAAATTACTAGTTAAAACAACTTCATAATGCTAAATTTAGTTTGATCATTTGTTGATTCAGGTGCGTAAGTTGCATCACTTAACGTATGCATTTTTAAATCAATCACTATATAAAGGTAAAGCATCCATAGTTTAAAAAAAATGTCTAAAATATTTTCTCTAACCATTAATTTCGTACAAAAAAGGATATTCATTTTAGACATGGCATGTACTTATGTATTGTCAAGTGTCACTTAACAAGAAATAGTAATAATAACATAGTAAGTTAGCAGTAATAATGAAGGTTGACATTCTCCTTTGGTGTATTGTGACCTATAGAAATGATTTGTGGCATATATTTTTTTGTGTGTAAAGATTTTGAGATCTTTGCTCGCCAGAAAACTGCTTTATCTCATTATTTATCATATATTTACAGGCCATGTTTTTTTTTTTATGAGTGGCTCTTATTTAGAAATAATGTTTTTATTTCTAGGGTGAAGCTGCTGGTATTGGAGACCTTTTCAACTACTGCTTAGAGATGTTTCCAATTGAGTTTTGTCCACTTCTCAACATTTGTTCATCTTTGTGTCTGGCCAATAAAGAAAGCTGCTTAAAGGTTTCTGAGTTTTTATATCAAACTTGATGATGTGTTTTTAATATTTCTTAAACATAATTTTGTTTCTAGTTGTATTTAAAGTAATATTGTACATTTTCATTTTGAATTGCATAGTAGAGAACGCTTCATATTCTAGTAATTTACACTTTTAGAAGGCTCCTTTTCTAGAATTCTTATAAGGTGTCTTATGTAGTTTAATGTTGAACACTTTATTTTATTTTCAGTACTTAGTTATCCAGCCTAACTATTAATTAACAAACATTTTTATAAATATTAAGTTAACTGAAAAGGCTTAATACTAGCATTTTTGTTGACAAAGAATAAAATTTGTTGTCAAATCCAGTTAAGAATTTTCTATTTAAAAAAAAATGTCAAGCATGTATAAAAGTACTACTAGAATGATTGACACAGCAATTTTTAATCAAAATTGTGATATCAACAGTTTAATTAATAAAGTGTAATTTTTTTAAAGGCATTAAAATAGTTGAAAAATTATTAATATATTTTTTTTTTGTATATTTACAGGTTGTAGAACAATTACAAAATCTTCCGACTTTCACTGAATTTTGGGAAAATATTGATGAGAGAACAATAGCCGCTACTCAAGATCCAAATGTTTGGCAATTGACCAGAGACCGACCTGTTTATGGAGATAGTAAGATAATCATTATTGACTTAATATTTATTTTCTATAAACTACATTTATAAAAACTTAATTTTAAGAATTTGTTACATTTATTTGTTTTCTTTGTACAAATATTTATATTTTCATTACATTTTTGTTTGAATTATTGTTTTTATTACCACAGGTAATATTATCATTCCCAGGGGAACTTTTGGAATCGTTATAAAAGATGCAGGTGATTGTTGTTTTACTAAATTTTTCACTTACCGTATATACTCGCGTATACACCGATCCCCGTATAAGCCGACCCCCTAATTTTAGGACGATTTTTTGTCCAAAATTGAAAACTCGCGCATAAGCCGAGTTGTATTTTCGTACATGAAAAATTCCGATTAAAATCGGCAAATCATCGAAAATAGAGTGAAATGTTAATTCTTTAAATAAACATTTAAGCCGAGAAATCAAAATATAAAAAACAGTGGCTGGAGAAATGGCCTTCCTCGAAGTTCGCGACGATCCATCGTGCTTAAAAAGTATATACCGCTCACGATGTTCTTGTGTCTTTCAAACCTCCATCGGATTTCTTAAACTACATTTATCTTAATATCATAGTGAAATATTTTAAACCATAAACTTAAATACCAAAATGTGCAATTTCTCATTTTTAACATCGTTTTGTAAAGATTTAAAAACTTAGAAAACGCCAGCTATTTTTGGACAACATCGCGACTACTGTCGCGGTTAAATACAGATAAGAATTTTTTTTATCCACCTCGAAAGGAAATACTAGTATATTATGGATAAATGTATACTTCTTATTAAAATATTTAGTTTTTATTACGAAATAAATTACTTAAAAGTAGAGCTTGAATTCGCGGATTAGCAACGTCCCGATTTTACCGCTTTAAAGTGAATTCCATCCAAAATTCTAATAAGACAACTGATTAATTAACTGATGACATAATATTATCAAGTAATAAAATATGTATTGGCGAAATAAATGTTGTTTAATTATTGCAATTGAGTGAGATAGACATAGACTTTTAAGGGGTGTCATTCGCTACGCACGATGTCAACTTCTTAGTCTTCCATCCAAAATCTTATTAAAGTAACGTATACTAGCTTCATAGATACTACAAACCAATTAAACACTTATCAAAATATATACTTTTTATTTAGTTAAACTGATTATTTATCCGAGTGCAATTTTGAGTTACGATTACGCCGCAATGCGCAGAACGGTCTTCAGTCAGCACATGTGACGCACATTTTCGATCTCGAATCGGAGAAATCTGTCGGAGCGATTCTTCAAGAATCCGCTAATTTCAACTTCTCTTCTTTTTCCATTTTAAGCAAATTATTTTATAAATTTTACTGACCCGCGTATAAGCCGACCCCCCCTACTTTTTGATGAAGATTTTGACTTAAATTTCTCGGCTTATACGCGAGTATATACGGTAGTAATTTTTATGTATTTCATTTTTTTTTAATATATTCTTGATACTACGTAAAATATATTCTTGATACTACGTAAAATATATTCTTGATATTACGTAAAATATATTCTTATACTTAATCGATTATTTTAAACTATATCCAGTGTTGAATCTAGCATTTTTTTTATGGACACCTCGCACTGCTGTGATGTCGTGGGAAGAATGACTGACAGGAGGGTATATTAAGATATTTAAATTTAATGAGGCATATTAGGTTTAAAGTACAGATTTACAGTTAAGAGGACAAAACAAGCGTCTTCACTCCATAAGAAGCAGGCAGTCTTTCTCCCTTTCTTCAAAACAACTGCCCCAACTCGAGGGGAGGAACAAGGAAGGGACCCTAAAAACAAAGTTATCGACCCTTTCCAAGGTCGCTCGATGAGGGGTTCATCACACTGCCCCATTCTTTTACCTTGAAAATTGCATCCCCCAATTTGTTCTGCGCAAATTGGTGCTCTCCTGGTCTTTCCAAAATCTCACAGATCACTGACAATTTTATGAAATATTCTTTTTCGTCCTTTTCACTTTAATAACAAAAAGATAGCTATTTTTTTCCCTTTGAGAATGGAATTTGCACTAATCAACAGGAATGTTCGACGAATCAAAAATCGGATTTTCCAAGGTGAATTTTCGGTTTTAATAAATAAAAAACTTATTTTCCTGTCGGATATATACTCATTTTTTGGTTTTAATGGCAATTTTTTTAGCTTAGCCTTGATTGTATTTGTTAAGTATTTGATTAACAATATATAATCAATGATGTAAAGTTTTTGAAAATCTGAAATTTGACACTGTGATTATTCTACCCTTTTCACTTCTAGATAGAACAATGCTTTATAAGTTATATTTTATACTTTATAAATTATAATAAAAATGTGTTCAATATATTCTTTCACTTTAGTCAAATTTTCTTATGAGTATTTTATTATTGTAGATAATAATTCATCATCTATTATCCAGTGGAAAGTAAATACAAATGGATGGCAAATATGCCTGAGAGAAATATACTTAAAATTGCAAGAGATGAACTACAGTACAGGTAATATGTTTGTTTTATTTCACAGTAAGAGAGATTTAGTTTGTGATATTACGGACATACAAAATATTAGTTATTGTAGTTAATAAAATACTAATAAATTAAACTAGTTCCTTGTAAGATCAGGAGACAATATATATTTTAAAAATTGTAAATTTATTAATTTTATTATTAGTGCAGCAAATTGAAGAATAGTAACCCAAAACATTATTCCATGTGAGGAATATGGTTTTATTGGGAGAAAACTCTAATAGGTATTTCTCATACAATGAATCTTTACACATGAGGATTAAAAGAAAGAAAATTTCATGGACCAGTGACAATTCGCACTTTCATATTATAAATATCAATGTTTTAAAAATGCATTTAAAATAATTCATTTTTAACAGCCGTTGATAATGCTTTCGTCTATGAGTAGACCATTAAACTTTTTGATTTTTTTTTGGGGGGGGGGGGCATAAAAGATTAGGTAATATCTTTTACCTAAATGGCTATGTGTGTGTGTATGGGGGGGGGGGGGGGCAAGAATTATCGTATGGGCATGCTAGTAATTATAATAATATTCTTCGGGGGATTACTGATTGTCAGAATAGTGCAATAAATATTTAAATTGTTGTTCGATTTTTTTTCAGTAAAATTATTTGTCAAATTGTCTATCACATGAAAATAACTAAAACTAATTTTAAGAATTAAATTTCACTTATTTGATTATTTTGTGTGCAGTTTTTATTTAAATTACTTTAATGTGATAATTAAAAAATTATCAAAAATTAAAATATAAATTAATTAAATTTAGTAGAGGGATAAGGCCTTTTGTTAGTCTTTAATTGGTTTGCGTAAACTGTGAGGCTATTTTTGTTAAATTTAAAATGTACAAACTTTAATTCATTTTTAAGAATTAAAACCAAAGCAGTTGAGCTCTAATTAGTATTTCTTATACAATTTTTCTTTCAGCTTTCATACCTTTCGAAAGTATTAAAAGAATTATCACAGTTTCAAATCTGGTGAACACCATCTTAAAAACAGACATTGAATTGAGGTTCCACTTTAGTCACATAATTAACGTTCTATTTTCGATTTTACATAGGTGAGTATCATTAATTTACTGTATAAGGTGCTATGTTATATTTAATGTTGAATTTTTGTAGCTTTTCTTAATGGGCTATTTTAAATTTAATATAATTCATATTTATTTAGTTTTAATATGAAATTATACTTTGCATTTTGTATAAACAAATTGAGTAGATTCTAGGAATCTATTTCTTCCATAATTATAATGATTGCTTCTTGATATGTCATTATGTATATTTAGAAAATTGTCACATGATGTAAAAGCTTATGTTGCTGTTAGTTCTTTTTATTGCTTTTACCTGATTTTACATAATTGTATAAATTGTAGAGTGCATTTTCACCAATGGTGTTTATTTTTACAGCACATTTTTTTTTACAGTCGTATGTTTGTGTAAATTTTACTTTAATTACCATTTTCCATTTGCTTAAAATTATTTAATATCAGAATAATTTCTGATTTTATATTTCAAATATTGGTAAGTGCAGTGTTTACTCTAGGCATTTTTTGAAGGGCGGTCCGCTCTGTGCCCGGGTTTTTTTCATCTCGATCGTGCCCTCATGCCACTTTTTCAAAAATACTGCCCTCTTTTGAAAAAATTCCGCCTTACTTGCCCTTTTCAGTCAAGCACAAGCATCCTTGCTTCCCTAGAAACAAACTTCTTTTTAACTGCACCTGTTGTGCAATTGTTATGATTCCGCGGTAATTTTGAGCACGGGGCATACCACGAATCCTATGGGTTGCCTGTACCTGCAATAAAAATGCTAAGTTATTTTTTAAAGAAAAGATGGTTTGGGGCGAGGTCAAAATATTAGTCCTTTTATTACCAAATTTTAGATTTAAGTAGACTTTTCATCAGTTTTGTAAGGGATCCGATTAGGGCTACTTACAGATTTGTTTTTTAGCAAAAACATTAATTTTTAAATGTCAAATTTTGGATTTTATGTAGTGTCTTTGTAAAGAGAAATCAATTGTGTAAGGTCATTCCATCAAAATAATCCCTGAACCGTCACCAATAGCCTAATATGCAGCTCTAGCGCAATATCAATCAACAAATCAAAACTTTTTTTGTTTGGTCACGGGTCCGATGTACCAACAGGTGGCCACTCCCACCCCAAACTTTTTTTTTATTTAAAGTGCCCTTTTCAAAACCGGGGTGCCCTTTTACTACCAACAGCACCCTGCCCCTTTTTATTTCTAGAGTGAACACTGATAAGTGTGTACATTTGCCTATTAATTGAGCTAAATGTCAAATAGTTTTTAGACAATAAGACAATTTTTTTATCATTTAGTATTACTCTATCATACCTGAACTTTTATAAAAGATATTAAATAAATTTTAGAATTTTTTTTTTATATGTTTAAGGGTTAAGTCCTATTTAAAAAACTTTTTTAATGACTATTCATTAAAAAAAACTTTTGTTTTATTTTAGGTGTATTAACTGTACATCCCCTTCATTGGAACTTGTGTCTGTGTGTATAAATATTGCCTCAAACCTGTCTAAGGGTGAAATGTCCGATGTCTGGCAACAGTTAGCGCAAATGCAACTTCTGCCTTACATGACAAATTCCCCGAAGAAAGTTGCTGATATGCTAAGGTGGGGTTGTATTTTGGTGCTCGTTTTTGTACTCATATTTTATTTAATTTTAAAAAAAATTCTTTGTAACTTTGTTAAAAATTCTTTTAATATATATTTTTTTATTTTTACCACTTTAAGGTTTTAAAGCATTTATCCTATTTCATTAATAGATATTTTTGTAAAGAAAGTAGACAGTAAAAGAAAATTATTGTGAGGAGTTGGGATTCGTGTAAATTGATCACATCAACTTTCAAGCAATTTTAAAGTTTTCTGTGTTTAGTAGTTTAAATAGTTTTTCTGGTCCCCTGATTTTTTTTTGTATATTTCTTAAAAAAATTGTAATTCACTTGAAAAGGGTTGCTTTTAAGTGACATCTCAAACCATTAGTAATGAAAAATATCGTAAGAGTATTTTGAAGAATTAATAGATCTGGTACATTGTATGGATGAAACGGATAGTGATTTTGCCAGTTACCGGATATCCAAACTGGATTAATATTTGATTGGATATCAGGCATATGTCTACATATCTGCACAATATGGATGTTCATTGTTATCTGGCATTTCAGGCTCATTGAATAGGCTACACAATACAATACTATCTGTTCTCTGTGATCCACAGTGTCTGAAATGCTCCTGGTCCCGACGTCTATTGAAGGCGTTGGGTGCCAGTTCAGGTGTTTCCTCGTCATCTGACCATGGTTCTAAAATAACGAGGTGCATGTATGAATGAATGTGTATGTGTTCCCGGGTCTTTCCTTCGAGATTGACCCCGAACCGTCGCCAATAGCCCACTGTGCAGCTCTAGTGCGACGTTAATTAACCAAACCAAACCTGAAATGCTCCTGATTAAGTTTTAGTGAGAAATTTATCACTTCACTCCTTACCCACCCAAATAACCTCAGGAAAATACAAGGGAGAATCTGCAGAATATATTGGTAGTGTTTTCAGGAAATTACTTAAAGCAAGAATTAAAGATAATTATCACCACAAAAAAAATCTGAGTTGTTTTATTTATCCGTATATCCGGCACTTTGTTTCTGGATATTGGATTGATATTGGACCAGATAGTTAAAAATTAGTTGATTACCGGATATCCGTTTCATCCATACTATATTCATTGAAAATTTGGAGGTTCAAGGACGAGATATCACAGCCTTGAGCAACAGTGGGTTAATTTTAATTAAAAAATAATAATTTAATTTTTTTAATTTATACATAAAATAAAAATTGAGTCATTTAAAATGGTTTTACAATTTTACTTTTTAGAAATTAATACAAACCTGTTAGGTTTATTTTTAAAAGTATGAAATTTTTTCTTAATTTGTTACTAATTCTGTTGATATGTTGACATAAACTTTTTGTTTTTACTTTAGTGGTATTTGTATGAATGCTGGCGTCCTTGGACAGCTCATTGCTTCAAAAGAATGTGTATCTGGGGAATATTCTGTGTGCCTTGCATTTTTAGATTTGGTGTCAAATGTTTCGTTGGTGAGTGGACATTATTTGCTCTGCCTCTTTAAAATTTCAATTGCTAGAACCCTTTTAAAGTCAATGTTAGTTTTATTTAAATATTAGTTTATTTAAACCGTATTGTCTTTTAGAGTTTGGAATTTTCATGACACCCCTTCTCTTCTTTCCGTATTAAAAAAAAATGTTTTTGAATTTTTAATATCTATATTGAACCCTATATAAAGCTTTGAGTTATTCATATTATGGGAATGATGTTTGTTTGTAGTATAGTTATAAAAATATAACTGCTTTATTTACTTAGAAAAGAGCTGTGTGTGATTTTAAAATAAGGCTAGCAAGAAATGTTACAAATCAGCTATTGTAATTGATTGCTTGAAAACTGTGTAGAGGTTAGGAAATTCATATTTATCCAAAATATATTATTCCTTTATTCGACTACTTAGAATAATGTGGCATGTTCATTTTATAAATGACATCATTGCATTGTAGTTAATGTAGAGCCGTAAAGCAGAAACACAGCAACATATTTTTGCAGAAGTATATCGTACAAATTTTTTTTATGTCTGCTCTACATTAGAACAATTTCTGCAGATTCTTTCTAGGTTTGTTGAGATTCTATCTTTAATCGTTGCTGTTATACTTGCTCATGAAAAGTATACCGATAATTATATAATAAATAAGTTGAAGACAAATCTTACACAAGTGTTGTTACAGATTATTAAGAAATTTTCTGCAATTGGTATGTAGAGTGATTTAAGTTATGTTTGACCTATATTTTCTGTTTTGAAACCAAAAATGAACTCTTTGTAAAAAAAAATTATTTTGGATAAATTCGCTTTATTCCTTTCTTTTTTGGGTAGGGGGATTTATCAAGAGTTTAATAGCTAGTGTTCTTTAAAAAAAATATGTCTCTTTACAACTATATAGTCATTTTTTTTTTAAGTGGGAGGAAAAATAAACATATTGCTCTCCCTGAAAGTCTAATTAATGTTTCTTTTGTAAAAACTTAAACAGAATTAAAACAGTCAAAAACCAGTTTTGAATCTCAAATAACTTTTACATTTACAAAGAATAAATTATTTAATGCTCTTATGTGAAAAAATCTTATTTCAGACTATGGTCAAGGAAGATGATAATTTTCTTGCTTGCATCATCTACATCTTGCGAGAGTTGTTCTCGTACTTTCATAAATGGTACTACAATGATCCCCAACAAAGAATTCTTATTGGTATGCATCCTTCAAATTACCTACTTTTAACTAAAAAGTTTGTTATTTGTATATATATTTTTATATTTATGGTGTTTATTATGCATTTTATATAGGTCGAAAATGCCTAAATTTGTTGCATAATTTATTTTCAATGGAAAATTACAGAAAGAAAGCATTGTAAGTTTTATTACTTTACTTTTTATAAAAGTACATTAAAATTATTTACTTAGATCCACATTTGTAAATATTAAATAAACATTTTTATTTAAAAAAAGTTTCAAGTATATTCTCAACACGCTATTTCATAATGTTCTGAAAGCCATTATTAATTTATTATTTTGTGCACAAAAACTTGTATATTTAACTTAATGTAGTTTTACTTTGAATTTAAATTTTTAGTTGCATTACTTTAAAACTGGCATCTTGTAAGATCCAACTCCCTTCTCCTAAATATGTTTGCAAAATTTAATAGTTTCTGTTGCAAGGTAATTTATTGTGTTTTCTGATGAGTTTTCTTAAAACAATGTATTGAGAGAGCTCATCAGAAAAATATAAAAAAAATAACTCAATTTATTTTTAGCAATATATAAGTGGGTTTTATTCACATAAATTAAATTGTGTTTTTACTCTTTTGTTGGTTAATTATGATATAAAATGTATGTTTAATTTGTTTTCAAAATATAATTCAAACTCAAGTTGTAACTAATAACTTTTAGTAAATGTTAGAAAATGTTAGTTTTTTAGAAAATGTTATCTTTCTTTTAGGGGTAAAGCTCAAGAACTATGCATATTTAGTCTCCTTCATCTTGAAGCTGGTCAAACTTTATTGAAAATCGTTTGCACTGGAGAAGAAGTTATTCAGCAGACTATTTTAAAGCAAAATAGGTTTGCATTTCATTCTTACTCTATTGATATTGAGAAAATGTGTAAATTTGTAATTAAACTATGCTTAGTGTCTTGTTTTAGACTACTTCAGGGTTTATATTTTTCTGTCCTTTTCATCTTATACTGTTAGGAAAATATTTTTATAATTGGTGTTCTTTTGTAGATATGATGTAATATATTTAAAAGCTTTTACTGGGCTTTAAATTCTTAAAGATTTTCAATTTATTCTTTAAAGATCATATATGTTTTTTTTGTTGTGTTTTATCATTATTATTATATATTTATATATATATATATATATATATATATATATATATATATATATATATATATATATATATATATATATATATATATATATATATATATATATATATAAAGCCCAAGTTGACATAATTGTATCATATTGAATTTCTTTTTGTAATTCAAATTTAATCTATCAGTTTTATTAAACTATTTTTTATGCTAATTATATGGCTTTGAACTCATGTATGCAGTCTCCCTCTGTTAATTAGACTACTTACTCCCTCTGTTCAATTCATTACACGATTCATTGCTTGATTGCTTGCTTAAGTTTTATTTGTTATTAACAGAAAGTTTTATTTTAAAGGTAAGTGGACTTTTTTAAAGTTGGCTTTCATTTCTCTAAGTCGTTTTGGCACAAATTATAAAATTAATGACAATTAAGATAATGATATTTTAAAAAAATATAATTGTTATTTGCTGTTTCAGTGAATTTGGAGATCAAATAGCATCCATGATTCGTTTATCCTTATCCGTCTTAAACCGTCTCTTGTTACTGAGAAATGATACAACCCTGAGTTCCAAGGCAGAAGTGACGCCCCTTGAAGCAGTCCTGTTTTCTACACCTGGCCATATGAACCAGCCACAAGTTGTCCTGATGGTTGCCCATTATGCCTTTCAGATGTACAATCCACGCCTGGCAACTCTTGCTGTGCAGCTGTTAAAAAGATTTGCTAAGGTAAGGTTTGTGTAATAAACTATTAAAAGACAAATTTATATCTATAAGCACGAATTTCGTTTAAATTGTAATTTACTGCATGTTAAATAGTTTCATTTTGGCATAGGAAAATTTTATTATTTACTAAAGATTTTGGAAATTTTGAAATAATGTTTCTGCTTTGTTTGTAGAATTTTTAATATTCCAAAAAGATATTTAAACATAATTTTTTTTTAAATGCTCGCACAATAATAATATCTTTTAGCAATGTTTCGTGAACTACAACATAGAATAATAATTTATCTTGATATATCTTTTTTGAAGGCCCTTGCATTTTATTATTTAACTTATTAAATTTTTTATTTTTTGCTTTTATATAGAATTTGTTATAGATTTTTAATTAAAGCAACCTTTTTGTAGCATTTTTGTGTCAAATATAGCATTATAACTTTTTACTAAATTTTAAAATGTATAAACCTTATAATACATTTATCATTATTATCTACAATGCGTTAAAAAAAATAATTAATCATTGATACTATTTTTTTCTTTTAGGAATTTCCAATGTCTCTTTTAGCTTGTTTTGGTTCCGAAGCTGAAGCAATTCGCGACCATTTTCTGGCGCGTCTCAGCTCTCCATGTGAAGATATCTTACTGAAAGTTGCAATTCTTGAGTTTCTGACAGTTTGTGTTGTTCAACAACCAGGACTCATTGAAATGTTCATTAATGTGAAGAGAAAGGGAGAGAAAACTAGCAAAGTATGATTTTATATAATATTTTTATTTTATTTTCACTTTAAGCTCAAATTACAAATACTTTCTCATTTCTAAACGGTCCGTTCCATAAGAAATTGCGACCAAATTCATAAAAAATCATTTATTGGACATATTGGCATAATTAGTTAAAAATCTTCAAAATAGCATCCTCTTGCTTCGATACATTTATGGAGGCGGTTTTTCCATTCCTGGAAGGCCTTCTCCGGAAGGTCCTTTAGAGCCGATATAACATGAGCCTGGATGTTTTTGTGCCTAATGTTTCCCTTTCAGGGGTCCTTTTAAGCGAAGAAACAAAAAAAGTCCGGGAGAGCCAGGTCAGGACTGTAGGGAGGCTGGGGAACCAGTGGGGTATGGGTCATGGCCAGGAAATCGTTGACAACGAAGGCGCTGTGGCTTGTTTGTTGAAGTTTCCATGCGTCCTTGATGTCGCTTCGACAGTGCAAGACCCTCCTTTTCAGCCTTTTGAGCACTTCCAAGTAAAAACCCGTGTTCACAGTTGTCCCGGTAGGTACAAATTCGTTGTGGACAATGCCTTTGACATCAAAGAAGGCAATGAGCATGGTTTTGATCCTGGACTTGCTCATACCTCCTTGAACGACTTGTGCCATCTGTGAACTTGTGATTTGGACAGCTATCACTCCCAAAATCCTGCTAAATTAATAGAAACGTTTCAGTGGCAGACTTCCCAAATTTAACGCAAAATTTTATAGCGTAACGTTGCTCCATCCATTGCGCTGTGTTATATTAAGCTCAAAACGGGCTTCACAGAATGCATGTCCTGACTTTCTGGCTGCTTAAGCTTCCTGAGCCTACTGAGAATGGGTGGGTTATGAATCTAATACCCCCCTCCACCTAGCCCAGCAGGTTAGAGGGCTCTGCGGTGTATAGTCACGTCATGAAAAAATTGGTCGCATTACTTATAGAACGCACCATGTATGTACAAGTTATATAAAGTATTGTCTTCAGGTCAAAATTTCAAGTTGTGGTTATGGTGTTTGTAATATTGCTGTCCCATTACTTCGATAAAAAATGTTTAGACTCCACTTGTTTTTATTGGTCTGTATGTGTATACTCTATTTAAAAAATGAATAATGCCATTATACCAAATTTAATAAACAATTTATGATACTTAAATGAATAAACCATGTATTTTTCAATCATAGTTCACATGGAAGGGAATAAAATTAATTTATTTAATAGAGGAATATAAGGATTAAGTGAAACAAAGCATTTTATTTAACATTTTCATGCTTAATATTTTATAGTTTTCTATTAATAGACTAGTACACTTTTCAGTATCTTTGATGGAAAGCATTCATGACCTGTTAACAGTTTACTGAATTATTTTAATTTGCAACCATTAAATGAAGTTGAAGAGTATACTGTCTATGATTGGAAAGTTGTTTCATCTTATTATTTAAGATCTCTTTCTTATTAACAAAAAAATCTTTTATTTTGAAGCTTAAGTGAACTTTTTAAAATTTAATTTTCCAAAAGAATGTATTAAATTATTTTTTTTAGGAAACTGAAAGTAATAGTTGCTTGGAATGTGTGAAAAAAATATTGAAAGACAAGAAAAATGAGGTAATAGTTGTGAAGTTCTAAACAAAGGCTATGACTATATAGCTAAACAAATATAGCTATAACTATATAGCTATTATTATTATTATTATTTAAATTAAAACTTAGAGCAATTTAGCAGAATTTAACTTTTGTTTTGTTTGCGTAAAAAATAGTTATAAAGTATACAGTAGAACTCCAATTATCTAGATCAATTGGGACCAGACCCCATCCAGATAATTGGATAATTTATGAAAAAAATTTATTTAAAAAATAGTGTATGATATATATAATGTATATCATTGCATAAATATCTAACTATTATCGCTACTCTATTGATTTTTTATAATTCTCTAAAAAGAAACTTTTCAAATGCGATTTTTTAAAAAAAAGTTATCTGGGTAATTGAGAGTTCTACATATGTCAAGTTTTTAATGCATAAATTTTGCTGTTCTCTAAAGATACTGTGACAGTCCTATACTATTATGTTGCATATACAAAACAAGAAAATCCATTTTATAATGTATTGAATTTCTTTTGTTTATGTTAATATTGGAAAGTGTATGTATGGGTACACCCAGGGTTCAAAATTAGCACTTGTTAGTCGGTATTTTGCACCAAATAATTTCAGTTTGAACGACCGTAATTCCAGAGCTATACTTTACAACCGAAAAAATCAGAGTTATTCATTATCTTCCATTAAATTTTTTTTATTGAATTAAATTTATTTTTTAAAGATCAAAATTGTTGGTTGTGTGTTAACAAAATTTTAAAAATTAATTGAAATATATGGCTTAGAAAGACTTTGTAATATTTGTTAAAATTATTAGTTTATTCAAACAATAATTGCTAATATGTTTTTTATTTTTAGTCTAAGGATCAGTATCCAAGAGAACTTCTATGTGCCGCAGTAGAGTTCATCCATGCTTTGTGGGCTGGACATCAAGCTTTAGCAATGGAAGCTCTCAAAGAAGAGTAATGTATATTTTATCTAAAGTAAAATAATCATAACTAAATATTTGTTTGTAATGTTCTCAAATGGTTTGAATTATTTTCTCTTTTATGTTATATCTAAAAAATTTGACATTTGAATGTTCTTTTCCGTATTATAGCCTAAATTTATATTAAATTTGAAATAATTTCCCTAATCTTTCCTTTTTGAATTTGTAAAATCTTTTATTTTTTTATAATTTGTTTTTAGAAATTTTTAACCAAACCTTATTATACTATTTTTTTTATTACAATTTGCATAATGTACGATAAGTAAATCTTTGGGATCAAAATTTTCAATATGGATATTTCATAAATATATATATTAAAGTCTCCCAAAACCATAATAAAATGTTATTTGGATTTAGTCTGAATAAGAGTAAAATATTTATTAAAAGAACAGTGGAATGAAACTGTAACCGTGTTTTCAAAATAAAAGACTTTTGTAGGGTAGGAGTTACATTGTTAGACTTTTGAACTATATTCCCCATTTGTAACCCACTTAAATGCTAATTTTGAAAAACTACAAAGGGTAATATTTTAAAATTCACTAATATTTTATATTGTTATAATTTGTATTTCTTTAAATTATCTTTTTCATATACTGATGTTCTTTCTTTTAGCTCACAATTTTGGAGCCTGACATGCAGCTCTTTAATAAGTGATAGATTCTCAGATGATAACCCGGGTACAAATGCTTACATCATTAGAACTTTGGCCTTGGAAGTGTTTTATAGTGGAAGGTAAGTTTGAAGATGTTTTTTGGAAATTAAATGGGTATTAATATTTAAAGTTTAGATTCCTAGACATCTGTACAATCTCAATTCTAACTGATATATTCTTTTTTAGTTATTAATACATTGTCCATTGTAAATAATATATGGATATAAAGTTTTAATAGTTAGGAGGCAGTCCTCATGTTTTTAGAGTGTATTAGTCGTAAAGTATAGCAGTAAGGACCACTAAGTTATATTTAACAAAATTATTCTTTCAGTGACAATAGACATTTCTTTACAGAATCTAGGTTACATTAATAATGAGAGTGTGTGCCCTCTCGTAGGGACTTTTTATATTTAAAGACGGGGATTTTTAGGGATGATCTTTAATTAGATTTAGTCACGAGGATCAGTCATTGGTCAAATGGTTTGGTTCGGGGAATTTTCATGTGGAGGTACTAAAAATACCCTTAAAGTGTTTCTGTGTGATAGCTGTGACAAAATATTCATGTAGGCAGATGTTATTATTAAATTAAGTTTTGCAATTGAAGTCGTCAGCGAAAAGTTATGAGAACTCTATTTTACTAAAGAAAGAAACATGCATCTGATAGATAGGATATGTGGGATGGTAAAAGGAGGAAAAAATATTATGACAATTAAATTATAGAAAAGGTTGGTAGTTAAGAAAATTTCAAAATAAAGTAACTTTAGGAAAATGTATTGCAAGCATTTCTAGAAAGCGGGCATGTAAAATTTTGGTTGTGGATGCATTAATTCATTATGTGCATAAAAGACTATCTGTTGAGCCGCTCAAACCTAAAGAGGAAGGGGTGTAATTTCTATGTGATGCATTTTGACGCGAGAATACAACTTGAAAATGCTTAAAGTAAAAAAAGCCCCATATGAATTTTTTCCCAATTTTAAATGACTATCATGCACTTTTTTCTCTTAATCAATTTAAACTTTTCTTGCATTTTCTGGAAAAGCATGAAAAATTGTTCATGCGATAATTATTTCAAGGGCATGCTAGTAAATATTTATTACATTTTAATATATGTAAATATTTTTTCACAAATACAAAAATTTTAATTATGCCTGTTTATTTTAATTAATATCTACTTGTATATAAATTTTAACTTAAAAAAAAAAAATGGAATTTTTTAAATCTGAGCCCCATTTGTCAATCTTGAGTATAAATAGTACATATATATAAATTTTGATTCTTTTATACACAGACAAACTTTCTTTTATTATTATAGATATCCATCTTTATTTTAATTTTGTTAGGTTGTGTTGTATGTTAATATAAATATTTGATGTATTTATCAATGCTCTTTCAATTTTTTTAGGAATGGGATGCATGCAAACGTAAATGAAATTTTTCGGGAAATACATAATAAGGGCTTGCTTCTTAACTGGTCTAAGGTGAGTGCGTAATAGTTCGTCCACTTTGCTGATATTATGAGTAGTTTTTTTACTACGAAATATGCAACCTTAAAATTTCATATAGTTTGTAAAAAATTTCATTTGTGTTTGTATTATTATTTAAAATATTATATATTTTTTTCATAATAACTTATTTATCTATTAACACATGCAGATTGGTTAATGGATTCCAACTTAAACTTCTAAATATTAGTCGAGAGCCTGGGGTACTTTTTCAGAGAATCAGATAATTTCTCTGATCAGATAATTTCTCCAGTATACAATACCGGACCGGACTACATGAAAAAGTTGCAAGTGGATAACATTGCTTCTGTCCGTTGCTGCCATAATCGGCTTTGGTTTTTTGGGTGGTAAAAAAATGACCTTATAGTCAACTGCAGAAGTCTTTAAAGAGTTTATCTTTAAAAAAAACCCACTGGAATTGACTTAAATTTTTTAAATGAATTTTTTCCTCAGAGTTACAAAATATATTTTTTATATTAGTAGAGTTTAAATTAAAATTGGGAGCCAGCACTAATAGACAAACTTCTTATTCAACATCCACCTCCCAATCTAGTCCAGATAATTAGAATGTTTTAATTTGCTGTGCTTTTTATATGACGACCACCAACAATAGTAATGGGAAGTGCTTGACTTCATACTATGGGGCGGACCAACTCAGAGGTTTTGTATTAGTTGCTTTTTTAATTTGTAAATGTTGTATGTTCTCTTTACCATATGTAAGAATAGGGAATATGGCAAAGGCTACACATATTTATATACTAAGAAAGCTGATTATCTCATTATAAGAAGTGACAGAATTCAAAATCCGTTTTCAATTAAACTTAATTTTGTAAAAATAAAAAAAAAAGTATATCAATTTTTTTTAATTACATGCATTTTTTACATTACACTTAACCCATAAAACTAATAATATATTATTTGTACTTTTAATTTCATGCGTTAAGTTATTAATAATCATTTATTTATATTTTCAATTATAATAATTTTTATTTACAGAATTAAACAAATTTAAGATATTTTTTTAAATTGAGTTTGTAAAAGTTGTATCAATGACTTATATCTGACTTTTTATGTAGCATATTCATCATAGTGCATCAAACAGTGACACTGTGGACACAAGAAACCATACACTGGACCCAAGCTTTATTGACTTTCAAGATTCTTTTGCTTTGTTAACGGCATGGAGAGATTTTCTTTTAATTATTGCTTCAGTAAGAGATTTTTATAATATTTAAAGAATATAATTTGTTCATTTTTAAAATTATTCTTTGATGTACATTTTTATTGGCAATTATTTTTATTTCAGTAGTTAATTTCCTAATTCCGGTTTAACATTGTCAAATATTGAAACATACTGATATATAACTTCCTTATAATGATTATTAGATAAATTTTAAATTATTCTGACTTTCAATGGAGTGTTATGGTTAAAGCCATAATTGGTTAATTTTTTAATTCCTCTTTTATTTAATTTAATTTCAGACTCCCCTAATTGTATTAATTAATTTATGTAATATTGATGTATCCTATTTAATTGTCAAACTTGTACTTGGGAACCTGCACTTTTGATTCCATTTAAGCCCAAACGTAGATTTCCCCCTTTTTCATAACCCCCTAAGAGCCCTTTAGTTGTAAATGGGGTGATAACCCCTGTCTGGAGTCTTTTCCACCCTTTTGGGTCCCCACATCGGCCTCTCCTCCTGTATCATGTTACACATCTGGGGTCTGGTATGTGAGTTGAGTTCGTGTTTTTGAGACCGTTTTACGTACTGGTCTGGAATTATGTTTAACTGTAACCGAAGTTGTAATTGTAAATTCTCTGATTGGCTGAGAGGAAAATTGATGTGCTAGTTTTGAGGGATCTGGCAAGGAGGTTTTGGCGATTTATTGGGAAGCGCAGCTTTTGACGTGACTTTTTAACGCATCTTTCGAAGCCTCAAGACGTACAGGAGTGTAGCTCCCGTCTTATAAACGCGGACCGTGTGTCCTTTTTCAAAACCCGATGGGTTAATCTCGTGCAATAGCCGCCGATGCTGATGCGGGATTAGAAGAATTACTTAACCGCCGCCACCAACCTCAACGATGCTCGAGAGTCACCCATTCCAGTAGATGTTGCCGGGTTAACTGCAATAACCCCAGCCACCCATCGACGTAGCACCCAGAGGGATGTTCCCGTCCTCTGCCGTTGCCTCTGATGTCAGCCCTGGACGCCTCCCCCATCACCCGTCAGGCCCTTGATCCTCGCCCAGAGAAGGTCCCATCCACCAACCACCTCTGAACTGGATTTCTCTGCTGGACGACCACCACTGGCTGACGCCTTTTGACCGACCACCTCTGAAGCTGACATCGGAGTTGACACTCCGTCGAAGGATGTGCCAAGTACCACCCCCCTTTTCGTCCACCTCCCAATCTTGGACACTTAGTGTGGCCGTAGCGGCTTGGCCTTGTTTTCTGTTTTTTTATGGGGCACTCGTATTGTATTCGCCTTGACCTCCTGCCACATCTCTCTCGACGAAATCAGCTGAAGGTAGTAATTTTTAATTTTAGTTTACCCTCCCCCTTTTAATTTATTTAGTTTTAACTTGTTTGGCTTTTGTAAGGTACTTAAGTGTTCCGTTCCTTTTTTTAATTTTAGTGTTTTAATAAATTTGTTTTCTTTTGGTCACAATTTTTAGTCTTGTGTTTTTTGTCTGTTCTAAACTATACGATCACGCCAGGTAAATTCTTAAAATAAACAACGATTAATATTATCGTTCTTCTTTTCTTTCTTTTAATAGTAGGTATTAATTAACCCGTAATAGTAACTACAACAGTGGTGCAGTGACCTAGGATGTTTTTAGTTATTAATCTGCATTTTTGCGGCATAGCTATGCCTAACTTCAGCGATGTTTCGCCGACCGGAGATGTGTCGCGATGTTTGTTTACATTTGTGTTGTGTTCTTTCTTTTTGTGTTTAGGGATTCAATTGTGAACTTTAATTGCTTTTAATTTGTGTTTGAGGATTATTAATTGATTATCTTAAGTTTAATTGAGTTATGAATTATTATTTTTGAGTTGAGAATTTGATAATCGGTTTGTTTACATACAGATTGGAATGTTTTAAGAGTTGTTTAAAGTTTTGCCTTGATGAAGTTTTTTGACCCTTTTGAGTAATGTTTGTGGAACTGCCTAATTTTGAATTTAGAGTATTGTTTTAAGAGTGAAGTTTAATTTTTTTTATTGGAAGGTTATTTTTGAGTAATGAAATTTTAGAGTTAGGAATTGAGAGAGAAATTGCTTGGTGCAATTATGTGAGTTATGAGTTAAATTACCTTCAATAAATTTTAGTTTGTTAATTTTGTGATTGAATATTGTGTATTTTCTGGATATTGGTATTTTTGGTCATGTTATAGAAGTGTCTTGACCTAATCGTGTGATTTAACGTCTAATGACTTTCATACAACCTGGGACATTCATTTTCTATTGTTCCTTTGAGCCCTTGACCACTTGCTGGCTTTGATTTTTGGGACACTTTGATATTAATTTTGGGTAAAATAGTTGTTGGTACATTAAAATTGTATTTCTGTGTAGTAGAGAAAATAGTGTAGTGTACGCCCCAGAGAGGTCTCCTAGAAAGTAGAGAAGTACTACCTATTAAGTGTTTATCGTGTCATTGTATTTCTGTGTATTTTGTACTACCATCGTTCCCCACTTTTTAAACTTGTGGTCACTTCACAAATGATCTTAAGTTGTCTTCGTGCCTGAAGCCCTTTCCGGCTTGCCCAATTTACTTGTATTTAGATTTTTGCTGTGTTCTTTTCACTTGTTGTATTCAATAGCAGCTAGGTCTGTTTCTGCGAGTAACTTTCCCCCTTCCAACTTTCGTTTACCGTGTGATTTTAAGCTGGTCTTGGGTCACATGTTTTTTTTTTTTGGTTGGTTGTTTGTTTTAGCGCACATTTAAATTTACCCTTCTTCCTTGCTCGCTTGAACTTTCCTGTTTGTGTTTGAATGCATTTATTTAGGTTTTTAATTTTAACAAGGTATTTTCTTACCTGTACAACCCTTTGAGCTGGTTGTTTTGCTGTCATCTTTATTGATATGGGTTTTTCTAAACTGATTGTTTACATTTGAAGTGTGGTCAAATACTTTTCTTCTTGGAGTGAGTTCTGATTTTTAATTGTTTTTTTTTTTTTAATTTGTTTAGGGTTGCCATCCTCAGGCTAACTGTTAATTCTCGGTTGATTTTAGCTTGTAACTATTTAATAATTTTCTAGTTTTAAGATCATTGTTGACTATCTGTAATAGCATTGTTTGATAAGATTGATTTGCTTGTAATTTTTTTGCTTAAAACCTAAATTGCTTCAAGGACTCTAACTAAGCAATAGGTTGAATTTAATGTTGTATTTCTGATTTAATTAATTGTTAATTTATTTTAGTTACTGTAGGGCTTCTAATTTTAAGATGTTTGAGTTTAACTTTTACATTTTCTCGTCCGGTTAAATCCCATTTGTCTTGTTATGCATTGTGTGACCTTATTGTGTTTAGTTTTTAAAGTTTTGCCATAATTGTGAACACCCCATGTAGGGGACGATGATTTTTGGTGGGAGAGTCTGCTGCTGTTTACTTTCTGACTAGATCTGTGTTTTTATTCTTGTGAAAAAAAGTTAATTCTTAACTTTTTTTAAGAGGTACGCGTAGGGAATGTTATGGTTAAAGCCATAATTGGTTAATTTTTTAATTCCTCTTTTATTTAATTTAATTTCAGACTCCCCTAATTGTATTAATTAATTTATGTAATATTGATGTATCCTATTTAATTGTCAAACTTGTACTTGGGAACCTGCACTTTTGATTCCATTTAAGCCCAAACGTAGATTTCCCCCTTTTTCATAACCCCCTAAGAGCCCTTTAGTTGTAAATGGGGTGATAACCCCTGTCTGGAGTCTTTTCCACCCTTTTGGGTCCCCACATCGGCCTCTCCTCCTGTATCATGTTACACATCTGGGGTCTGGTATGTGAGTTGAGTTCGTGTTTTTGAGACCGTTTTACGTACTGGTCTGGAATTATGTTTAACTGTAACCGAAGTTGTAATTGTAAATTCTCTGATTGGCTGAGAGGAAAATTGATGTGCTAGTTTTGAGGGATCTGGCAAGGAGGTTTTGGCGATTTATTGGGAAGCGCAGCTTTTGACGTGACTTTTTAACGCATCTTTCGAAGCCTCAAGACGTACAGGAGTGTAGCTCCCGTCTTATAAACGCGGACCGTGTGTCCTTTTTCAAAACCCGATGGGTTAATCTCGTGCAATAGCCGCCGATGCTGATGCGGGGTTAGAAGAATTACTTAACCGCCGCCACCAACCTCAACGATGCTCGAGAGTCACCCATTCCAGTAGATGTTGCCGGGTTAACTGCAATAACCCCAGCCACCCATCGACGTAGCACCCAGAGGGATGTTCCCGTCCTCTGCCGTTGCCTCTGATGTCAGCCCTGGACGCCTCCCCCATCACCCGTCAGGCCCTTGATCCTCGCCCAGAGAAGGTCCCATCCACCAACCACCTCTGAACTGGATTTCTCTGCTGGACGACCACCACTGGCTGACGCCTTTTGACCGACCACCTCTGAAGCTGACATCGGAGTTGACACTCCGTCGAAGGATGTGCCAAGTACCACCCCCCTTTTCGTCCACCTCCCAATCTTGGACACTTAGTGTGGCCGTAGCGGCTTGGCCTTGTTTTCTGTTTTTTTATGGGGCACTCGTATTGTATTCGCCTTGACCTCCTGCCACATCTCTCTCGACGAAATCAGCTGAAGGTAGTAATTTTTAATTTTAGTTTACCCTCCCCCTTTTAATTTATTTAGTTTTAACTTGTTTGGCTTTTGTAAGGTACTTAAGTGTTCCGTTCCTTTTTTTAATTTTAGTGTTTTAATAAATTTGTTTTCTTTTGGTCACAATTTTTAGTCTTGTGTTTTTTGTCTGTTCTAAACTATACGATCACGCCAGGTAAATTCTTAAAATAAACAACGATTAATATTATCGTTCTTCTTTTCTTTCTTTTAATAGTAGGTTTTATTTAACCCGTAATAGTAACTATCACAGGAGCCCCAGTTGCTGAGTTGGTAAGGCGTTCAGCTACTAATCAGAGGATTGGTGGTTCGAATCCGTGAAATGGACTTGACATAGAAAAGTAAAAAAAAAAAAGTAGTGATCTTGCGATCGGAGGGTTGCCAGCTTCGCTACAAAAATACTAGAAAGTCGTCCAGAATATCCAACAAATTATACTGGCGTGTATACGGGACTGGTGAACGATAAATCTGATCGGGGTCCAAAGTCCCGACGTCTATTGAAGGCGTTGGGTGCCAGTTCAGGTGTTTCCTCGTCATCTGACCATGGTTCTAAAATAACGAGGTGCATGTATGAATGTGTGTGTGAATGTGTATGTGTTCTCGGGTCTTTCCTTCGAGATTGACCCTGAACCGTCGCCAATAGCCCACTGTGCAGCTCTAGTGCAACGTTGATTAACAAAAAACAAAACCAAAAAAAACTGACCTTCAATGTATTCTTATTATTAAGATTATAAGGCTGCTAAGGTGTGCTATTATTATAATACTCTCTGCATTGTTTAGAAAATGTTGGCTAAAGTTTCTTAATGCTGTTCATTATCTACATTCTACTTATTATTTGTAATTTTTAATAATGAGTTGCACAAGTGGTTCTGAATTAGTATATGCTTACTTCAACATACATAACAGAAGTTTTCAGGGATACTGTTGCCAGTTGTTAAAATCCAAATTGTTCTCTAAGTAGAACGTTTATCACTTTCTAAATGTGTTGTGTTGTTTATATTTTTTTAATAGAAATTTAATGAGATAAAAAGGTCAATAATCACTGAAAAATAGACAGGTTATATTGATTATCAAAATATATTTTTTCTAGATAAAGGTAAAAAATTATTTAATAAGCTAAATCAAAATAAAAAATAATCCAAATATACATGGTATGCTGGTGTTTTGTAATTTATGTTTGCATTATGAAATTGTGCAATTAGTTCTGATGTTTTTATTTGTTTTTGTAAAGCATGATCCACTGCCAATTTTTGCTGATTGCAAACAACAGATATTAAAGGACATTTTGGAGCATTTTATAGACGAGGTAAATTTTTCCTTTTTATTTAAAAAAAAAAAAGATTTTAAAATTGTTTTTATAGAATAAATTAAAAATTTACTTTGAATTAAAATTAATATAAAAAATTTATAATATATTCATAATTTTTTTTTACATGAAATGTCTTTAAAATCAGCTGCATGGGTTATCATAATAGGAACACTTTTAAGAATTTATTGAAATCCTTTCTGACACTATAACTTGCTTACAAATAGCACTATATAGACATAAGTTCGGTTTTGTTCAATCAGAAATTAAACATTGATGCATGTTCAAAAATAAGGCAGGCTTTTAGGGTTTGATTAGTGGCCTGCTAAGTCAGATGTAACAGCTTGCATATCTTATTTCTGTTGGTGATAGTTTTGTTGCTGACCAATTCATGTTTCTATAATCTCCTGAAACGATTTTTCACATAAAACTCTCGCTCCAAAACATCCATACATGATTTTTTTTAAAAAAAGTATTCAGTATTCTTTTAAGTTTAAATTATTCTCGTAGATTTGAATTAACATTAAAGCTTCTTTTAAAAGCATACTAAATAAATCTTGTTTAATTATTGCAATCGAGCTAGAAAGACATTGACTTTAAAGTGGTGTCATTCGCTACGCACGATGTCAACTTCTTAGTCTATCCAAAATTCTATTAAAGTAGCGTTTACTAGCTTCTTATGGGAGTAGTTAAATTTTGCGTCACGATTACGCTGCAATGCGCAGAACGGTCTTCAGTCAGCACGTGACGCACATTCTCGATCTCGGAAATGTGGCGGCACATTTCAGAAGAATCCGCTAATTTCAACTTCTCTCCTTTTCCCATTTTAGGCAAATTATTTAGAAATTTTAATGACCCTCTTATAAGCCGACCCCCCTACTTTTTGATGAAAATTTTGACTTAAATTTCTCGGCTTATACGCGAGTATATACGGTAATTAATTATTGTATAAAATAAGATTCATTTGTGTTATATCCATATTAACATAACCATTTTAACATTTTGTAGATGAAATCAACCAACTCGCGTGTCTCCATTCTCTTGTCAGAGTTATTTTTGATGCTGTCAAAGAGATGGCAGAGGTATATATTTATGCATGTCATTATATGCTACATTAAGTTCCCTTTTTGTTTTAAATATGTAAAATAAAATACTATGTCATCTCAATTTTGAACAAGGATAACAATATAATTTTAATACATTTAATTGAGAGTTTTTGGTAATATTTATTTTCAACCAAAAGCTTTAAATAAAATGTGCCTTTTTTTATTTAAAATAAAAAAATATTATTTAAGAAATTTAATTTCTTTAAAAAAAAAAATCTACTTGCATTAAATGTTCATGCGAGATACAAATTGTATGCAATTTGAATAATTATATTATTAGTTTATTAAATTTTATAGATTTTAAGAGTTTTTTTTTCATTTTACAAAAATGTACTATTTTGACTGACTGCAAAAACAGCCTAAATACCATTAAAAAAAATTGGGAAATAGTCTGTTTTTCATAATGTTTTTGTTTGCTTAAAAGGGTTTTTGACATTTTCGTTTGTTAAAATACCATATGGTTTTCAAGAGCATTGCATGCATTTGTACTTATAAGGAAAAATGGGAATAGTGTAGTTAAGGTTAAAAAATATATTTGTTTCTTTCCTCTTCGACAGCGATTAAAAAACAAATTTACAATTTTCTACTATAGAACAATTTATGTAAATGAGTTGAAAAAAAATGGGCAGTTTTAATTACTGAAATGTTGGCAGATATCATCATTAACTGGTGTCTATTGTTATTTACCCTGTTACTCCACTCTTTAAGTAAAATTAATTAATTTACTCTTACTACACTTTAAATTGAAATATTACTATGTTTTTATTTCTTTTTCCACAGTTCGTTAGTTGGTCTTCTGAATTCTGAAGAATCAAGCAATCACATCTATCAAATTCTCAGTGAAATAGCCTATAATGCTGAAAATACACATCCAAGAGAACAGCTGGTTGTTGTTTCTATTGCAGTTTTCACAGTTAGATTGATGTCTAAAGAAAATTTAAAGAGTAGGAAGAATTGTCATTTTTTTATATACTTTATATTCAAATTTATTTAGATTTGCTTGTTTTATTTATTCTGTTTGTAGATTATCTTATTTTGTGTTTATTGGTATTTAAATTCTATTTGTTCAAGACCTTTTTAATTAAATAATTTGTACACCATTAAAATATTTAATTAATTTAATTTGTTTAATTGCAATTGAAGGACTGAGAATACAAACAGATCAAACAGAATAAATTATGTATGGCAAAATTGTTATGATCCCATGTTTGAAATATTAGCATTTCTTCTTCTTAAGTAGTATTTGACCTGACATGTTGAATGTACATTATTTCTCTTTTGAATCATTAATTTTATTACTTTAGTACAAAACATTAAGGATTGGATTGTTCCTTGCTGCCAGTTATTGAAAAAGGCTTCCATTTTAATTCATCAGTCTGTAGATCTAAAAACTATAGAAGGTATATTAAAAGTAAGTAATTATACTTTTTTTTTAACTAACAACTATATAATTAACAACAATATAAAACTATGCTTATTTTATTTAAATCACACCTATCTATTCAATAAAAAAAATCTATGTTTTTGTAATTTTCGACAAAGTATTAAAATTTTTATTTATGTAAAATGTTTAAAAAAGTTTTAATTTTAAACTTGAATGTTAACAAATTTTAGAGGCTGTTTAATTTTCAAAAGGTCATTAAAATGTACTTTTAAATTGTCACACTGTAGATACTAATGACTAAGTTTCTACAAATAGCAAACATCGCCGGTTTTAAAAATGTTAGTATCAAATACATATTTAAAAAAAATATTACAAACTCGTTATAAAATATACACTAACTAACCTTGCTCAGAATTAAACTTATTTATATATATTTTATTTAAGCAGTTTAAACAGCTTAATTATTAAAGGAGCATGTTTTTTCTTAAACTAATTTATACCATTTCAAGGTTACAAAAGATTTTTTTTAAGAAATTTCCTTTTCTTGTGTGTATAGGAGATTTAATCTATTCAATTTTAATAAAGTTTCAGTCTGACTTATTTTAATAACAAAAACAATTTGAATTCGTTATTAATATCTTAATTTGTGGACTTATGTTTGTTGTGTGTTTCAGTTGCCGATTGTGATAGTATCCCTTCTCAATGAATTGATTCAAGAAGTGAAAGACTGGATGCCAATTTTAAAGAATCATTCCATACTACCTCTTCTTGTTAGTCTTCTGATCAAGAGCTTAAAGGTCCGTTTGCCCATTTGTCTTTGAGTCATTATCCAAAGTTATTGTGATTTTGTTGTCAAATAGTAGCCATATTTTTTTAATATTGTTTCTCCATTTTAGTTGAATGTCGGTTTAGACTTAGCCCATGGGATCATTACGCTCTTTTTGTCTATGGCCTCTGATAAAAAAGTATGTGTATATTTATCAAGTTTAATACTTTTATATTGTGTGTTAAAAAAAATATGAATTAATTTTGTGATTGAATAGTTGTTTTAAAAACAATTTGAGTTTTCAATTGATAATTTCCTTATGTACGGTTTTTATTTAATGCAAATATCATACAGAATGCAATGTTAGCTTCTGTTTATTACATTCATTACAATACCAGATTTTCAACCTTTTTATGTATATAAAAAAAAACTAATGAAATCTCACTTATTTCACAGGAATATTTTTAAGTTTATTTTAAGCCATAAATAAAAGTACAAACTTATTCAAAACAGAATCCTGTTCGAAAATTTTAGAATTTTAATAATACTAGTTGAAAATTTAATATGTTTTAAACCAAAATTGTTATATTAAAGAAAGGTATCATATTAATTAGTTAATCAAATATATCTAAAACATTTATTGTTTTTAAAAGTTTGGTAGTGTAGAAATGAATATTTTCATAATATTTTATGTGCCAAAATATTTACAATTCTCATTTATAGGCTGCTGAAGCTCTATGCAACACTGGCTTTATGCCAGAAATCACTCTTGTACTTTCTGATATTGATATGAAAAGCCATATTGAATTAAAAAGAAAGAATATGGTAAAATAACATGTTTTCATAAATTACATTGTCCCCTTTTAGCAAATCTCCTTGATTTATATTAGAGTTTAATGATTTATGTATAATTCATTCATAATTTTATTGTTATTTTAAAAGATACCTGGTTAATTTTAATGGTACTATTACAAAACATGACTAAACTGTGTTGAACACATGGTTAGTAATTTGTTGATATATTAAAATGAATTTAAATACTAGTCATATTGTATAAAATTAAGTAAAAATGTATGCATTTATTCTTATCCCTCAATCATATTATATGGACATAATTTTTTTTTCTTATTATGCAAAAACCAGTGTTCACTCTAGGCGTTTTTTGAAGGGCGGTCCGCCCTGCCTGCCCTTTTTTCATCTCAATAGCGCCTTTATGCCCCTTTTTCAAAAATGCCGCCCTCTTTCGAAAAAAAATCATCAGTCCCTATTGTCCTTTTTAGTCAAGCACAAGCATCCTTGCTTTCCTAGCTGTCTTTAAAAAAGACATCGATGAATTTTTGTTGTTGTGTAAATTGGAATTAAGTGAATTATGACAGTAGAAAACAAACTTCTTTTTAACAAAGCTTGTTGTGAAATCGCGATGATTCCGCGGTAATTTCGAGAACGGGGCATTGCACGAATCCTATTGGTTGCCTGTAAGATGGTTTAAGGCATGATTACAAGATCAGACATTTTATTACCAAATTTTGAATTTTAGTAGCCTTTTCATTAGTTTTGTAAGGGGTCTAATTCGGGCTACTTACCGATTTGGTTTTTAGCGAAAACATTAATTTTAAAATGCCAAATTTAGGATTTCAAGTAGTATTTCCACAAAGTGACATGACTACTGTTGTTTCCTTTGAGATAAGTCCCGAATTGTCACCAATAGCCCAATATGCAATTATTTGTTTTTATTGTGAATTTGGAAATAAACTCACCTTTAAACAAATTGTTTGCCTGTTTTGATGACCACTAGGTATCTCAGAAGCCCAAAATCAGCCAAGTAGATGTGTACTTTGCATTCTTACGATTTGTAACTTCATTGCTCCACACACTTGGAAACTACTTTCTACAAGACTGTTGGAATTTCATTGGAGTTCATCAGGAAGTTCTACACACTGTGAGTTAATTCATATCATCCTGTTATTATTACCTCTTTTCTAGAATTATATTTAATTTTTCAAATACTTAATTAACCAAATGTGAGCTGGGTTTAATCTTGGAACACTTTTATGATAGGCAATCAAGCTAACAGTTAAACTAAGACTACCTCCAAAGTCATTTTGTTATTTAGGCTATTTAAAGTAACTACCACATTTTAAGGAAAAAATTATGCAGTCGTTTTACTTCACACATATATTTTGCAAA
Source organism: Troglohyphantes excavatus (assembly GCA_963932185.1). Lineage (NCBI taxonomy): Eukaryota > Metazoa > Arthropoda > Arachnida > Araneae > Linyphiidae > Troglohyphantes > Troglohyphantes excavatus. The sequence goes on from OZ010671.1 coordinate 14,896,735, forward strand.
CATTCTCGTTTCCCCATTTTAATTCAGAAAAATATAATAGTTTTTATCGTTATTAAAGTTTATTTTAAGCTTTTGACCTTTTTATATAAACCTTACTTAACATTCTGTATTTTAAAAATAACTTTTTATCTAAACTGAACAAATCCTTAAAAAAAATAGGCCTTTTAGTTTATCTGATCAGTATCTTTTAACAGGCATGTGATTTTTCCCAGGAATTATCGAAAATCTGCAAATTTTATTTTATAGAACGATTGATTTCAATTAAGGGACGTGCTTATAAAAATACCATACCACCATATACTAAATGAATACCACCATAAAAATAAAATTTCAGCTTTTCTTTACCAATGTTATGTATTTTTGAACAAATTTAATTGAGAAATGATGTGATGGCTCAAAATGTTCAATTATAATATCATGATTTACTTGTGAACATATTTGTGTAATACGCCACATTTTATTTATAAACTGATTTTTTTTATGCTGACAGAGCTTTTTAAAAATGAAAAAATTACAAAAATCTTGTTTAAAATTCAATGCATCATCTTGTAAACAAATGAAACAAGTATATTTTCATTCTAGAGTTTAGTAGAAATGAAAAGCAGTCTACTTCGAGATGGGATTCAAGAAGCAATTCTGACGTCCACTTTTCTCCTCCATCTTTCTTCCCATCAGCACATCTGGCGATTGGAGCATCCAAGATCACTTGAAATGCTTTTGGTATAGAAATTTTCTATTTTATTTTTCATTGATTTTACTATTCTCTATGCCAGCGGTTTCCCATTAGCATTAATCCACAGACCCCTAGCTGAAACTAAAATAGAGCTGTGGACTCCTTCATATATGCCGTCGCCAACAGCCCACTGTGCAGATCTAGTGCGACGTTAATTAACAAAAACCAAACCTTCATATATGATCATGGTAGTCCCCGAGTTTTCCCGCTTTCTGGTGAACTTAAAAACAAAGGTTACGAAAAATTCTAAAATAAATTGTATTTTATCATTTTTTTTAATTTTAGAACAGATTTTACTAAGAATATGGACTCATTTTTTCCCAACAAATACATAGCAATTGTAATTCCACAATTAGAAGTTTAAATACTTTTAGTCCCTTATTTGTACATTTCACACTATTTTATATTCATGAAAACATTTGAATAGAAACTCGTTTATTTTTTTCTTTGCAACCCGGCGGACCCCAGGGGGTTCACCCACCACCTTTTGAGAACCACTGCTCTATGCAACAGATACATTTGTTGTTCGAATGTTGATATTAAGTTTACTTTATTTTAGAAACTCATTTTAATATCCTTTAATTAAAACTAGGGATTTTCAATGGGACCTATTTTGTTTATGTACACAAAGTATCTTGAGTCTGAATGAAATTAAAGTAATCTATATTGATTTGAGTTATCATTGCATATTGAATTTCACATCAAAAGAATACTGAAATGACACTTGTACAATAGGGACTTTTCATTGTTTAGTTTTTGTATCTCCTGCACAAAAGTGACTAGAAAAAAGTTTATGTGATATTGAGTTAAACTAAAGGTTTTTTGTGACCCTAAATCAAATAAAATGCTTCTTCATATTTTAGAGTATAGTACAAAGGCAGGTACAAAATGTTTTTAAAAGGAATCACAGTCTTTGAAACCTATCTGAGAATTTAGTGAAACTCATCCATTTGATAACTAAAATTCTAACAGTACATATTTAAAATGTATTTGTTAGATTTATGAATACTCTTTTTAATAATAATTTTTACACTGTGTTTATTGCTAATTCTTTTATTAGGTTGATGTCTGTAACTGTATCTACGGAAGTGTAGCAATTTTAAGCAAACCTGAACTTCTGAAATATCTTGTGATGGTGTGTAATATTTAATAATTTTATTTCATTCAATTTTAAGTATGAATTTATTTTGTAAAATGAATACCAATACTGTAATTTTGCTTTAAAATTGAAAAATTGCATTTCGTTTACAACCAAAGTGTTCCTTTTAGCATAAAAAGATGCCAGATTCTAAGATGAAGCCCCTTAAAAGTTTAGAAACTGAAAGTTTGTTGAAAAGAATGAGTTCCGATGATGACAGCGAACCATCTGCTGAAGTTCAAGAAGTTCAACAAAAGTAATTACATAATTATTTTGAATATAAACTTTTTTTTTTTACTTTTCTCAAAATTAATGTACATTTAACTACATAACTTGTAAGCTTGAACCATAATGCCACCTGTTTAAACAGCTTATTGTTTTAATATATTTGAGTTTAATAACTTGTGATTGGTTTTTTGTAATCCTAAAGTGTAACATAATACTTTTGTTAGATCAAAGGGCTTATCTAAGCAGTTTTTCAAAATAACTAGTATGTACTTTCAATTTTTTTATTGGTCTAAATATTTGCCTTTTGAGAAATAGTAAGTTTTATGATAATGGTCTGTTATATATGTATATTACAGTATATATATGTTTTAAGATAAACTCATCTTATAGAACATTGCGTTAAGAATATTAAAATACAATTGCAACGCCAAAATACGTAAAAAAAATCCATGAAATCTCGACATGTTTCGGGAGATACATCTCCCTTCATCAGCAAAAATGAATTCAGCAGCAGAAGTTTTAATTTCTGCTGATGAAGGAAGATGTATGTCCTGAAACATATCCAGATTCATGGATTTTTATTGCGTATTTTGGTGTTGCATTTTTATTTTAATATATATATATGTTTTACTTGTAGATAAAATTTTAATTGGTTTATTTCTTTTTCAGATTATATGAGCTTCTCGCTGTCACACTTACAATTCTAACAAAATATTGTCCAGAAATGTACGAAACAATGTCTGGCCAAGTAAGTAACCAAATCACAATCATTATTAAACTATATGAACATGTTATAAAGTTAACTGATTAAGTTTTTTGTTCTGTATTTCAAAATTAATGAAGGAGAATATGTTAATTTAAACTTATTATATAATCTCTTTTATAAGTATTTAAGGTATACAATTTATATATTTTTTTATTTGTTTTGTGTTAAATAAAACGGAGTGATATATGTTTGTATACATTAATCACAATTAAGTGCTTTTGTGTTATTTATTATATTAAAATAGTTATTGAAGTTTTGTTTCATATTTGTTACTGAGCAGATTTAGGAAAACTATTCGTTTATTAGGTATTTTTACTATAAAAATATACTATAGATCTTAATTAAAGACATCCACTGTAAAGGTACTGAGATTGTTTTTAAACTAATTAAAAACAAGTATTTTGTAAATAAGTCTCTTCTTTTATATACAGCAAAAGCATTTGACCTCATGCAGGGTGGCAACATAACCTGGAAATCAGGAAATTATCATGGAATTCTTTAATTCTGGAAATATCAGGGAAATGTAATGGAATTTTTCAAAATTTCACAAAATATCAGGGAAATTTTCAAATTTGGATCATTAAAATGGCAATTATCGTCTATTATGCGCATTTTCAGTTTTATTTTTGTAAATACGTGAACCATTGCTAGAGCGAGAAGAAAAAGCAAAATTTGTTGGACTTTAGATTGTAAGCAACATGTGAGAGGCTAGTGAATATGCGATTTATTCAAGATTGGAATAGAAATATGAAGCATATCCAAACATTTAAAATTTTCTAAAAACAACAAGACAAAAAAAAAATTGAAAACATTTGGTTTTTATGCATTTTTTGCTTCCAGAGAACATGTTAATTATGCCTGCCACAATTGTATAATTTGTTTTGTATCCATAAATTATTTATTTAACTGACAATAAGTATTGCTTATAATTTTTCGTTCATAATGCAATATATTTATTGTAGCGTGGATACTTTGTTTCTATACAAAGCATGTATTGCACCATTTCTTAAATTAATTGTAAAATCAGGGAAATTTTTTTGACACCATCATGGAAACCAGGGAAATATCAGGGAACTTTTTTTCCATAATTTTGTTGCCACCCTGTCATGTCATAGATAAATATTTATATAAAAAAAATTATATTTAGTTTACATTATAAGTGCTGAAAATGGACCCGTAAAACTTTTGTATGTTTCTTATCATAATTTTTTTCCCTTTTGCTTTAGGCATTTGATTTCACCCAGTGGCAGTTACTACTCAATGTCAGTTTCAGCATTCCTTCTCTAGATAGAGATGGGCCTTTGAGTTTTGGAACGATTTTAGCGTGTGTCAACATGTGCCTGAAATTACTCGTAAAGGTAAATATTCATTCAATTATGATTCATCATGAAACGTTTGAATAACTAAAAGTGATATTAAATGTGGATGAACATAAAATGTGGAAGAATGTTTGTTGGGTTGTAACGTTTGATCATCGGGGCGGAATGTTGCCGACTGAACTTTCTCCCTTTTGTGACGTTTAGTATTTGGTTTGTTTAAGTCATTTATTTTCCGATCGTCTGCGGGGAAGAAGAGGCGCAGTGAGGCGTGACATTTTGTTTTTGGCGTTCCGTTGGGATGATCATACGCGGAAGGAGGTGTACTACCGGTTTGGTTTTTGATGTGCGTAATAAAGGTTTAGCATGGCTTGGAGCTAGTTGTCTTTCGTTTTTTCGGTTGAATACTTAAATTTACTCTTGTTTGCCCAATGAACAATGTTGCTTGTGTGTTTATAATGGAACTTTTTAGATATCATTATTAAGAACAGGTTTGACAGAAATTTTGTTAAATTATAAGAAGTCTTTCACAGGTTTGGTTTTTGATGTGCGTAATAAAGGTTTAGCATGGCTTGGAGCTAGTCGTCTTTCGTTTTTTCGGTTGAATACTTAAATTTACTCCCGTTTGCCCAATGAACAATGTTGCTTGTGTATTTATAATGAAACTTTTTAGATATCATTATTAAGAACAGGTTTGACAGAAATTTTGTTAAATTATAAGAAGTCTTTCACAGTATTTTTAAAGTAGTTTATTGAAGGCACAACTAAAGTTGCATGATGTTGCTACATTTGGGACAAAAGATTTATGACAAAATTATTGAATAATGAATTTTTGCTAAGTAATTTTTAACAAGGAATTTACAAAGAAGTTTTCGTTTGAAAGGTTAGAATTAATATTAAAAAAGATGCAATGTTTTAGAGTTATTATAGAGAAGAAAAAAAAGCAAGAATTGTGACTTTAGCAATAATGAATGTTGAGATATTATTTAAAAGTAGTGCTAAGTTTATTATTAAATGAATGAGCAACTGACTGTTAGTGCATATATATGTATCCAACGCGCTGAAATATAATTTCACTGCACATCTACAAAAAAGACTTAGTTGACTTCTTTTCTTTTCATTAAAAATAGAATGAAAAAATACCATCTCCAGGGAAATCAGGGGAGAACATAAACTTGGAAAATAAGTAAGTTTTTATATATTTATAAGAATCTGAATTCTACACATTGCTTTATAATGTAATTCTAAATTATCAAATATTCAGTGAATTTTAAGTTAGTATATGCCTGCCAATACAATTTATAGACTCAATATATTTTTTGATTGACTTACAATTTCTATTTTAATTTAAAATATGAATAAATTCTTGAAGGTTTTATTAACTAATTGTGAAATAACCTTTATAAATGTATTTATATATATATAATATCAATTTAATTGAATTTTGTGACATCCTGTATTTTTTTTAGTCCACAAATTTATAATTTGTGATCTAAATCAGTGATTCTCAAATAGTGGTCTGCAGATAAATGTTAGGGGTCCAAAGAAAGATGGTTAAATGCATTCACCCGTGGCGACTTTTCTAAAAAGCTTTTTTTAAAGATGAACTAATTGAATTTTGGATAACCATCAGAACTGACCATAAACAACTAGCCGAGAAAGTTTAAAGTTATTTGATACGTTGTTGCACAATTTATAGTCGTGAACAAGCCTTTTCTACCTATTGTTACGTGAAAATCAGATATTGTAACATATTCAAGCTGATTTAAAAGTGAAAATATCAAGCTTGTAGCCAAATTTGAAATTCCATGAGCATATATGAAAAGGTTCCCTGTAATACGTTAGTTTTAGCTATTATAGCTAGGGGTGCGCAGTTTAATGCTAATTGGGAACTGCTGCTGGGTTAAATAGAGTAAAAATAAATAAGTATAAAATTTTCAGTGATTTTTTTTTTTAATTTGATTAGGATGCAATTTTTTTTGGATTAGCACATTATTTTAGATTGTCACAAGCATTTTATTTAAATAAAAAAACTGCATTAATTATATCTTTACATAATTTCTACCTTATACACAATCCTAAAGAGAATTTTTTATTTCAGACATCTCCTTTTATACATATTAGAGATGAGCCTTGCGATCCTCCTTTCCCAGTCCACTATTGCTCTGACGCATCCAGATCTGCCTTCCAGAGACAAACAGCTCGTTCGTCGTGAACTAGCAGCTGAACTGAACTCTATGAACATAACCGTTAATCGATATCTTCGTAGGGGCCCCCTCTCCCCAGCTGGGGTTTCTTCGACAACTACACCTGGTGCTTTGAGGAGTCAACCAATGGAGATTCCCTTTATGAAGCTTGTTAGTAATTTAGTGGATAAGTTATTTAAGTGATATTGGAAGAGTTTTTTTTAAAGATTTTGTATATATATATTTTGGAATAAATTGTCCTTTTTTATATCTTTAGGGAATTTTTTATTTAATAATTTTAAATAAGTGAATACTATAGGGTAGGTTCAGAGTCTAGAGTAGATTAAGTGCAATTCAGCCAATGCTGTCTTAATACAGAACAAGTAATTAATACAAGTAAAGTTTAATGCGATAAACCAAGTCTGTAGTTTAATGTTTTAACCTGTAGTTGTCAGTACTTCTGTTTCCCTTCTTTCTTAGAGTTATTCAACTTAACGTCTAACTTTTGGTCCACTTTAAAACTGAGTTCTCCATATTAGTATGGCAATTCAAGTCTTTGAGAGGTGGTGTGAAAAATAAGTTATAAGGTATGGTAATAAGACAGACCGATTCAAATAACAGGAAATAAAATAGGAAAAAAATTAAATTTACATAAAATATCACAATTTTTCTTTTTACCACGGTCCCAATTATTTTCAATTAGTAATAATTTCTTTAGTTTTTGACTTGCATATTTCTATTTAATGTTAAACGAAATTTTAACATATATACTTTATAATCCAAATATATGGTTAGTGGAAGAAATTACATTTTAATATTAAATTTTCTAAATTGGCATAGAGAAATTTTACTGTCTTTTAAATGCCCATTGCTAAATTTTGAGTATTTTAATTTGCTTTGTTTAATTAACACTAAACCCATAGTTTTCTAATCCCCTTTATGGGTTAAAGAGTCAAGTATTGGTTTAGGAAACGATTTTCATGGATGACACAAGAATCAGGAACATTTATTGGAATAGTTTTATTCAATATATAGTATAAAAATACAAAAATAGTCTTTCTTTAATAATGAACATACAAATAACAAATTTAATTATAATATACAATTATTGCAGAAACAAAAATCATCACCATTTTGAGCATTTCAAGAGAGCTGTAATTTTGAACTTATTAATCAACAATTTTTTCAATCACTGACATTAACTGTATTTTTTTTAAAAACTTAATAGATAAAATTTTAATATCACAGAAAAAGAAATTAATCATCAATAGCTTATATTCTAAACATAATAAGAGTTCTTAATAGAAAGTTATAGGAAATGAAATTATATTCCAAGTATATGATGTGTCACCATTCTTATTTTTAAAGTTAAGTAAAAAAATGTATAATAATTTGCATCTATATAATCTTTTTACAACCGTTTCCAGTTTTAAATATTTTTTGGCTAAAAATTACAATCTAAATGGAATGTTGCATAAATTGATAGGTTAACATTATTTTCTATTTATATCTTATAGTATAGTTACAATTTAGAAACTGCAGAATATTATTAATTAAAAAAAAGGCAACTTAAACTCGGCTTTTACTTTATTATTTGTAACAATGTCAAATATTTCTTTAACTGTCAAGTCTTTTACTTTATAAACAACTTTTGCCAGGCAGATTGCAACTATAGTACACATTTTAAAAACATAATTAATAATTAGAATTTTTTCATAGATATATTTAATATTAATAAAATTGATAAAGTCATCTGACAGCACAGTTTAATTTAACAATTTTAATACTTTCCCATTTATATATAAAATTATTTACACACAAATACAATAAAACGAAGTGTTCTAAGATCTCACCGATTTTGAAAGCTCGTAACAAATTATCTGAATACAATTAATACAACTTTTATACAACCTTCTATTAAATTATAGAAACAAACAATATGTTAGTATATATCACTGAACTCTAACTGTAACTTCTTCAAAGCTCAAAACTTGTTTCTTCCATGGGCGCTTTAAAGCCAATGTGGAAGCAGCCATATTGTACCCCAAAACTTTTTTTAAAGTGATTTAGTGGTGTTTTTAATACCATAGCATTTGCAGAAATATTAAATGTATATAAATATTATATTTTCTTCTTATAGAATTAATTTTTATATTGCCAAACAAATAGTTTTAGCTCTTGCTTTTTAACTACTTTGACTTGCAAATGACTTTCTATTTGAATAGCAGATCACATTTAAAAGGGGTTTCAAAAGAAAATAGAAAAAAAACTCAGCCGAAAGCAATACAGGTCGGGCTTATTTTAACATGAAAAATATAGGAAATATTGCGATTGCAAAGAAAGTGGGTTACAGAATGGTTGCTTCTACATTGGCTTTAAGTAAACAAATGTCTTGCCCAATCCAGAAGTTACAGTTAGAGATCAGTGGTATATATATCACAGTTTGCACGTGATATAAAATACTAATGGCCATAACAATGCTTGCAAATATTACTTATACGGAATTATTTATTCATCGCCATCTTTCTTTTCAATATTATACAAGGAAGTTATGCGCTTAAGTTCAGGAGCATATTGGTAGATGAATGCTTCAAACATTTTCTAAGAAAAAAGAAAAACAACTTTAATACAAACAGGTCTAAAAAGGAAAACACAGAAAAGGTTATTTAAAATGAATTTATCTTACGTAACAAAGTTGCTTGTTAGACTTTTTGTTCTGGAGAGCGTCAAATATTTTAGACATCCCCTTTTTGGCACTCTGCTGACCGACTAATTTTTGCAAGACAACTAGAAACAAAACATAAATCTAAAACAAAGGCTATGCAAACATATGTATAATATATTCATATTTTATTTAATATTTATTTTAGCAAACCTTATTCTATTAAATGTTTGTAAAAACTAGGGATGAAACGGATATCCGGTATCCGGCCTATCCGGCTACTTTTTAACTATCCGATATCCGGTAGTAAAGTGCCGGTTATCCGATTTTCCATGCCGGATATCCGGATGAATAAAACATCGAAGATTTTTTTTTGTGGCGATCAATTTTCTTTGTTTTTGCTTTAAGTATTTTCCTGAAAATTCTACCAATGTATTCACAGATTCTCCCTTTAACCAATAGAGACTTTAAAAAAAAACACTTTTTTTCAAATTTTTTACTTTAAAATTATATTTTTAACGAATCGTTATGGTGGAGGGTCATCACATCTCACAACTAATATAAAGTTGAATAAAAAAATTAAATTTCTCAAAAGTTTAAGCAAACTTGAGTTTTTATGTTTGGAATGAAAAGGCATACGGTAAAATTACAATTATTCAGAAATTAAGTGTAAAATGTACAAAACATACGACCATTGCCTAGCAGCACCCTAGAATAACCCTTTGTAAATAAAAAAAGTTTTTTGAATGTTTATTCAATTTTGGTATCACTTTAAAGATAAGAAATTGGGAAATATTACAGAATAAAAAAATATTTTTAAATTTTTGACCGATTTCCGTTTTTTCTAGTGTGTATGAGAAGTTATTTTCATAAAAAATAAACTGCCGGATATCCGGCAAATTCTAGTTTGGATATCCGGTTTGTAATGTGCGCCGGATATCCGGCAAAACCACTATCCGGTTCATCCCTAGTAAAAACATGTATTAAGAAGAGAGTATATAGACTTCTTTTTGCATTGATAGATGCAATTAAATAATCAAAAGCAGTTGGTGCGTGATTTATTAGTTGTTCAGTTGATTAAATGCAATGTGATTATTGCTAGTGTGCAGCAAGACTAAAGATAATTATCTTCAGCAAGCATAATATAGCCATAATGACTTCTAGAAAAAGTAGTGCTTCGATTATTTGGTAGATGGGTAACGCCCTACGAATATGGTTTCAACATATATTAATACTTTTACATAAATTAATGCAGAACTATTATGAATAAAAGTATGCATTCAAAATTATTTTATAGTTAAGATTTTTTTATAGTTCGGGAAAAAATTGCAAGTGTTCTATTTGGAACTTTTTAATATAAAGATAACCGTGATAAGTTATTTAAAACGTAAAAATGCATCATAGTATGTCCCAAAATCACATGTATTTTCATTTAAAAACATGAAAATTACTTACGTGGAGTATTAATCATAAACATTTGTTTAGCCATTATTTTAGTAGTCAGCATTTCTTCTTTGGTTCTTTCCGCTGCTTTTGGGGGTGCTGGGCCTGCAGGCCACATAGTTTCACGGAACAGTTGAAAGTAAAAAAGTAGCATTGGTTCTGACATTATGTATGAAACAGTTTTCTGCAACTGCCTAAAAATTAATTAAAAACAAACACGCAAATAAGTATAATTTAGAATCGTAATCTGAAAAAGAGTATATAGTTATACTTTTATAAATTTAATTGAATGTTATATTTTGTATTGAAATCTACAATAAATTCCAAATTTTTTTTTCATATCCAACTTATGAATAAAAATTATGTAATTTTGTAACAGCGTGTTCGACAAATCTGTTTTATTTCATTATTTTAGCTTAATTAAGTAGAAAATACTACCACTAATTAAAAATTTTTTATTTTAAAAGGTGATACTTTGAAGAATATTTTACCAGTGAGTTCTTATATAGTAATAAAACAAATTGAATGTGACATTATCATTGTATTCATGTCATTATCATTATGTATTCATGTCATTATCATTATGTATTCATGTCATAATTATTATTATTATTGTCATTATTATTAGTATCATTATTATGATGTTCTTTTTGTAATTGTGTTTCATGATATGTGAATGCATGCCTATTCAGTAAATGTGAAGAGAAGGAGTTAGACGCTCTATGAAGTACTACACATTACCTTATATGAATACGATACATATATAGACAACTCTCGTTATCTCGAACTCGAAGGGAAGTGTATAAAAATTCGAGATATCAAAAAATCGAGTTATCGAAAATCCTATAAAAAAGCTGTTTTGGTAAAGATAAATACTAGTATACTTACACGACTTTATTTAACATATCTATCCAAAAGAGTTTGGTGAGTATTTCTATATTTTTCAAAATCAATTATATTTTCCAAATGCACGATTGCTTGAAATGTCTCTGATGTTTTCATTTCCGTCCTCGATTCAATGAATGCACGCATAGTTTTTATGAAAGATAGAGCATCTTACAAAGTTATCTTTGGAGGAGGTTAGCATTCTTCATTATCATTCTTCTTCTGAGAGCGATCTCTCATCAAATGCGGCTATAGAGAACTGCATTGCATTATCGTTTTGTCGCTATTATTCGCAGCGACAAATCAACGCCACACGAAAGCCTAAACAAAAAATGAGAAGGGGTCGAGTGTCGTCTTCATATTTTAAGTGAGTTGATTTCTGGACGGTCGGTAATGTTCCAAGAAAGTGACTGCAACATTCAAACAAAAAGGTGAGGCACAGGTAGGAATCCATTGTAAGTATACCCTTTGAATAACGCACAATAAGAAAGAGAACCGAAAAAGAAGAACGTGGCAATTATGTATATGCTAAAGGTTCTTCAAAATCTGTAGTTTTGAGAGGAAAACAAAATTTTGAGTTATTGAAAATAACGACGAAAAACTTCGAATTAAAGAGATAAAATTACATTAAATAAGTAATGAAGGTGCAAGGAAATCGATTTTTTTCGAGATATCGAAAAATTCAAATTATCGAAGTCCGAGTCTACTGTACATTGATATTTCAGAATTTCTAATTATTAAAAATATCTGTTATTATACCAAATAGTTATGCAGACTTAATGGGGAAGTTTTAAATATTTCATGGTAGTATAAAATAAAGAATTTAAGTGATAAATACAGTCTCTGAGGAAAGTATATAATGTCCATTTACCTATTAATAGTTTGGCCATATGCCACTTGTACGAACATAATCAATGACCGCCTCAACAAATTGAAACTCCCTTTCAATGTAAAGATCTCTCCTATCAAAGCATAGAGAGGTTCTGCAATGGGATCTTTTTTTTCTTCTCTAATGAAAGAATCAAGAAGAAATACAGCATTAATAATGTAGTATAGGAATTATCAGTGGAAAAAAATCATCACTTATAAAACTTAAGAAAAGTTTAAAAATGTAAAATTTTCAAATAAATAAACTATCACTAGTTTTGTTATTAAGGGCATTACCAAAGTGTCATTAAAAACTAGTAATTTATACTTGCAACACGGGGGCGGATGCAGGATTTCTTCTAGAATAGTGTGCGAGGGGGGGGGGGGGGGGTGCCAAGAGTGGCTGATCATTAAATAAATTCTTAGTGAAATTCCAATTTTTCTTGGAGCATTGCTAAAACTATTTTTTTTCTTTTGAATTTGGCAGCTGTTTACTTGTTGCTAGCAACTGCTCTAGGCTCTTTTATTCTTAGAAATAATTAGTAAATTATTTATTTTAGAAATTTGTAAAGCAATATGTAGTGCCGAACAGTGTATCAAAAATTTCCTGTTATAACGCTTAATTTGTGTGAATCTGTATTGTTTCTATCACACTGGAAAAACTATATGACAGAGAAATATCAGGGAATTTCAAATTGTTTTCCCTCTGGACGCCATGTCAGTGAAAGTCCATTAGTGGAATAGCATTTAGCTCCTTCTTTGAGCAACCTATAGAACTAAACTACCAGCTAGATCTGTGGGGTTAATTGCTTCTACCCGGCCTGACTGGCAGAGTATCGGCGTAGCAAGCCGAAGTTCCTCGGATCAAAACAGAGCGGTGCCAAGTTGTGTGCATCGCGCAACAGATCTATTACATGTCTAAATGATAGATCTGACTGTCTCTCGTAATGGAAAATGGCGTTCGTCCATTTTCAGATTTTTAGGACGTGCACCATTTGACAGCAGGCAACCCCATATACAAACTTAAAAGTTGCTTTTAAGTTCGTATATGGGGTTGGAATAATAAGGATAAAAAAAGTATTTCTTAAGAATGGGTATAAACTGTCAAATAAATATAAATTAACAATAAAGTTTGAAGTGGTGTGTCCATTTACTTATCGGTGTCATCCAAAAACAGAAGTTCCTCTTCTTCTGGATCTTCAAACGGAGTTAGAGTGCTTTGGACACTGAAAAAATAACATACTAATTTTAGACAAATCATATGAATATTACCGTTTGTATTTTACTTTATAAGATGCCTATAACAAATGAAATTGCAAGTTTTGTTATAAAATATTATTTGACACAATGAAAGATATTTACTATATTTTAAATAAATGTCTTGCCGAACCATGTTACCTTGTCAACCAAGAAAATTCTAGGTCTCACGAGACCTAGAACTCTTTTATCATTATACTCACATTTATTAAAATCAGATAATGTGTTTTCTATATTTTAACCTACTCTACATTATGTTGTAAACTAAACCAAGTTTATGCCAACATTTTCACAAAATTTCAAATAGTTATTTTACTTGTTTGGAAATTAATTTTAAGTTTCCTGACATTATTTAATACCCTACTGTCCTCATAAAGTACCAGTGGCACAAAGGATGGACCCACATGACACAGGTACCGCAATGCAGGAATGCCTAGTTCTCCAAAAGGCCGCCAATAAAATATTTGGATCCTAAAAATCCCTAAATAAACAAAACTCATGTTTTTCTGTAACAAAAATAGTTTTTTATGTAGATCAAGGTGAATTAAATATCATCTTCAATATCATTAATCATTGTCGATTTTTTTTTAAATTGTACTGTTTGATAATTTTAAGATTTTGATTTTCGGCCACAAAAAAGTAAAATAAATTTATATACTAAGTAAATGAATAAATATTGTGGGAGCCAAAAATATTTTTTTGTAAGATGGCTCTTGGCAGATCCTTTACTCCACTGTAAAGCACTCAAGATGTTTTATAATTAACACCTTGCACTCAGGGGCATTTCATGGATCAGCTACTCAACTGCACTTGTCTTTTCAATCCGCAATAGGATCTATATAATGTGTTTTTAAAATATATTCCATAAAAAATTATCTAATGTCAAGTAGTAAAAATGTCAGCTTTATTCTCCTGCCATATCTCTTTGAAATAAGTTCCGACACTACTGCTTGTCTATATAACATTACAGTAATAAATGTCAGCTTAGAGAATATCCCTGTGAAAAGGGACTAAATTCAAAGGCACTCCAATCGCTGAAGGAACAGAAACACGCAGTATGAGCTTTAGGATCTCAAAAATCGGGTAGGTACTGTACCTATCCGATTTTTGTAGTGTACCTCAAAGTTTGGTTCGTGAATACTTTTGTGTCCCACGCGGTACAAAAAGGGGGGGGGGGGAGGATAAATGGCCAACCAAGGGCAATAATTCCCCTCCCCTGCGTGTATAAAGGTCAGAAGACAGAATGGGTTAATAAGAAGCATGGTCGACATGGCCCACCTTCTTCTACGCGATGGTATGTTATTTATCCCCATATGATGATTCCACGTGGAGTTACAGGGCGGAATCGTATTCTGCAGTGTGAGTCAAAACTCTTCCCCCACGCAGAACAAAGGTCGGAGGCCGGAAAAGGTTAATAATCGGCCTATTCGAAACGTGTCACCTTCCTTTACATCCTCACAGGTTGATTCCCCGTTATAAGGATTTCACAAATGTTGCTTTTTACTATACGATTCCACTGCAACTATGGGGCCCCCAGTTGTCCAGTGGATAAAGGTGTTCGGCTAGTAATCAGAGGATCGTGAGTTCGAACCCGACTGATGGACTTGACAAAGAAAAGTAAAAATGTAGTGATCATGTGATCGGAGGGTTGCCTGCCTTGCTACTAAAATACTAGGAAGTCGTCTAAAACTATCCAACAAATTATACTGGCGTGTATACGGGACTGGTGCACGATAAATCTCATCGAGGTCCAATGTCCTGACGTCTATTGAAGTTGCGTTGGGTGCCAGCTCAGGTGTTGTCCTCGTTATCTGACCATGGTTCAACAATACGAACTATTTTTCCTGGGTCTTTCCTTCGGGATAGGCCCCGAACCATCGTCAATGGCCCAGTGTGCAGCTCTAGTGCGACGTTAATTAACTAAACCATTGCAACTATGTATCCGTACCGAAACGAAAGACGTATTCAAGCCAAAAGTCACCTTAAAAGTTTACATTTTTATTTAAAAGAAATATAAGAAATACTTCAAAACAGTAATAAAAGTATCATTATTCACCCTTTTAGAAACTGTAGAATACTGAATTTCCATGGCTTCTTAGGAGGGCATGCAGGATGTTTCATGTACTCAGGGCTTGGACTTAAGAAATCATACAAGGCTTCACTCTTATTTAATCCATCGTCTTTGGTGACAGCCTTAAGAAGAAACACAATTCACAGCAGTCATTTATTTAAAGTGTTATTTTTATTTATATACAATATCAGTAGAAACGTAAAATAAATACTATTAATTTTTATTTCCAGTAGCATGCTAAATTTAAATGTGCACACTGAATATTTTTTTATAATGTAAATCTCATCACACTATTTTATGAGACACACATTTTAATAGACTTTGAAGTGAAAACAATCAGGTCGGAACAGGCTAGACTGTAACGTAAGGTTTGGTTCGTGAATACTTCAGGGCCCCACCTAGTACAAATATCATAGGGGAGAGTGGATAAAGAGCCAATTTGGTTGAATGGCTTACTTTCCTCTACACAAGGGTACGTCATTTATCTCCATAGGCTAATTCCCCGTGGAGTTATGAGGGCAGAAGCGCATACTGCAGCCACTGGCTTTCCTCTTCACGATGGTATGCCATTTATTCTCATAGAAAGATTACACATGGCGTTATGACGGCGGAAGCGCATACTGCAGTTAAAGGCGACACTCCTTCCACGTGGTACAAATGTTATAGGGAGGAATGGATTGACAATTGGCCTGTTCGAAACGCCTCATCTTCCTCTACACAATGGTATGCTATTTATCCCCATAGGATGATTCCATGTGGGGTTATAAGTATTTAACATAAGTCGTTATTTAGTATACGACTCAGACGTTGCACCTCCTACAAACGTTACAGATGTATTCACATAAAAAAATTAAATATGAAAATTTAAAATCTGTAAATGTGGGGAAACCTGCAAATATGGCCTTTACATTTAGAATTGATGCATATATCTTTTCTAAAAACATTTCTGCCACCATAACAGCATTCAAATTGGTTTATATGATGAATAATTTTTTAAATAAAAGGCTAAAAGAGTGCAAAAGTTCTAATTATGTACTGTATACTTAAGATTACATCATACCAGATAGTTTTAGAACAAACTTACCGAAAGAAAAAACTGTAAAGAATGCTTAGCTTTTTCTAAGTAATTTCTGTCAAACGTTTTGAAAATGGGTTTTGTAGGCAAGTCGAGCTTTTTCAACCAAGAAGCGGCCTGAAAATACATTTATTTTAAGGTCAGCATAAATACGAAATGGGAATTTGTTTTGTACTAATATTCCACTAAAGATAGAAACTTCTAAGTTACCAATCAGAAGAAAAAAATATCAAAAAGGTAAAGGCTAAAACTAAAATACAAATTAAAAAAAAATTAAATAGGATGGAAGAGGTAATTTCGAAGTGATGTAATACTTTTTACTTACTGGAACTAGTTTTTGATGCAAACTGTGAAAGGAATTCAAACTTCTTGATACAACCCAACCAGCCATTTTGTTGGGCAGAAATTCAGCATCATTTGCTAAGTGAACTCTTATAACAAAATACGGAACAATCTTGTCATTCTCTTTCTTTTCCTAAAGAGGAAATTTTAAAATATTCAGGAACAATAATTGTCTTAATGTTCTTAATTTTTAAAAGTGTAGTGAACAAACAATAATCGAATAACGCTTTATCCCCAAAAGTATCTTTAAAGCATATAGCAGTTTAGCACGCATGAAAATTTCAGTACTTCTACAAAATAAATATGAAAAGAATGTTGATTACAGGCATTTTTATAAATTATTTTGGTAAAGGTTTACTGTACGGTCACCCTTGGCGACTTTTTCAAAATCTCGCCAAAAGTCGCCATTTTGGCGACTGTTGTCCAATAGGGTTGCTGCAATTCCTTGTCGTTTCGGAGGGGGGGTTGCCATTTAAAAAAAATTATCGCCAAATGCGGAAAAATCGCGCCAAGGGTGACCGTACAGTAAACCTGACCCATTATTTTTTACATTTCATGCAAAGGAGGATTTTTTTTTGCATAAAACTAATATAAAATAATGCAAACGTTACAAACTTTTGATCATAGTTAAAAGAAGCAAAGTATTAGGTAGATAGGAAAAATGTATATACTTAACAAATCTGTGCACTAAAGCATAGACATTATTAAATTATTTTGTAGATTAATGTTTCAAAACTTTCAGTAGATAAAAAAATTGTATTTTTTTGTTATCTTAGAACATAATGTTTGTAGTCATTAAAACAAATAAGAATTTATTTTAACATTTTAATATTACACTGTACTTATCCTAGGACCTTTGCAATATTACTGATACTAGCATTTATCAATATGCTTAATTCTATCTAGAAGGTATGACATCAATACTGGACATTGAAACAAATGTAGTATGAATATTTAATATGTTGTTTTGAAATTTCCAACAATAAAAATTATGGTGCTCGAGCCATTACATGCATAAGTACATTATAAAAGTCACAATATTATTAAATGTTATAATATTTCTAAACTACTACTTTCTAATAATATTTTTTAACTGTAACTATTGCAATGTTATTACACTGCATTTGACATACGATACTGTAGGTATCAAGATATTTTGGAATGAATATTATCCATACTTTATTTTGAATTTAATACCAAAATTGTAGGAAATTTAGAAATATTGTAGGAATTAGTACCAGAAATTTTATATCCTTACTTTAATTATGCTTTTTTTTGTCTATACATTTTTTTCAATTATAAATATTTTTTTATTATTTAAGCACATTATATTTTAGATTGCTTGCCTAACTATGTGTAAATTTTTTTGACGACTTTCTTACCATAGCTTCCATAATGGTTGCTTGCCATTTTCCTAGGTACACTATCCACAGTTCAGTTTTCTCTATGTGATTTTCCAGCATATTTTGCTCTTGTATTAAACTCTCAATTTCTGTTTCTAACATCGTAACTACTTGCTGTTTGTTAAATAATAAAAAAGAAAATATTTAATTAACAATTTTAATGCATTTAATAAAACACTTATAATATTAAAAACTTTAACGTGCTGCTACATAAAAAAAATCTAAAATTATTTTATTGTTATAATATTTTACAGATAATATCACTAACTTTACTGCCTTATAAAATAGAAAGACATAAAACTGCTATGATACTACAAACCTAAACTTATTAGAGTAAAATAAATATTATTATTCCTTTCTTATACTCATTCTTTTCCATTGATTTAACATAATGGTTACTTGAAAAATCATATTAGCATTTCCTTGGGAATCAATCTATAAAGTTTTATAATAATTTTGTGCTTGTTATTTTAAAGATAATTTATATATTTTTTAATACCCAGTGTTTAAGCTAGCTTTTAAAAGCTTTTAGTAGTTTAGGCAAAATGAGAAACAATATGTTAAGCTTTTTCAAAAACAGCATTTTAAAAAAGTCAATTTTAAACATGAGTTTCTAAAAATTATCTGCAATTCTATAAGATTACGATTACATTAATTCTGCATGTTTTTAACTTAACTTTAATTTCTTCCTGCAAGAAAAAAAAAATGCTTCTAAGTAAGCTTTCGCTTTTATAATGAATAAAGGATTACAATGGGGATGAATAAAAATGAAATTGTATTTCTCAAGCAAATTTATATGTATAAAGACAGTTTTCTAGATTTGACAAATTCGATTTTCGCATTTTAGCTAAAATAGATGTTAATATTTTTGCAAAAAAAATAAAAAAATTTAGCATTATAAACAAATTTCTAAAAATTAAATACTGATAATACTTAACTTTAAACATACATTTTTAAAGTATATCTTCATGTTTGTCAATTTAAATTAAAAACAGCTTTAAAATAATAACATTTACATAATTTACTAAAAAAGAATGACATTGAATTCACGATTGTTGTTGCTGTTTCAATGGGAGAAAATTAGTTTTGCATATGAGAATTGCATAGGATTTGAACTCAGTGTGATAATGCTTTATCTACTATAAAATGTGAAAAGCAAGAAGAATTGTTATCTTTAGTGGCTCTACACAGAGTAAAATTAAAGAAATTTTTGAAGTAAAATTTTTTGATTAATGTAATTTTTCTGTATTAATATAAAACAGTTAAACTATTAAATATTATAATCGATAATTTTATTAACCCATTGATGCTCACACAATTTTTTCCATTATAAAGTTGTTTACTCTGTTTGGATATGTAAATAATTTTTCATGCATATACTCTTTTATATTATTTTAAAAGTTTGAATTGTAAAGAGATATCTTGTAAGTTGTACATAAAACCTGAAAAATATTGTAAAATGGCAAGGATAGTGAAGACCATATATATAAGGTGTGCTCGTACTCAAGCTGCCTGATGGAAGGCGGAGAGAGCAACTATTTGACGTCATAGTGACGCCTACTTCGCCTTCTGTGGGCGTATCTAATGCTCTCGTTTGAACCAATGGCAAGGCTGAACTAGATGCGCGCGCGTTGTTTGATGGTGCTGCCATCTATTCGTTTTTTTGTGAACTATTAAAAAGTGATAAGCTAACTTTATTTAGTTACTTTTACTGCATTTTATGAGTTTAAATTATATTTTAAGGATTGCATTTAGTATGGAAAAATTGCAAAAGAGTTGCTTAATAAATTAAGCGTATTAAAATAATATTAGCTGCCACGAGGGCATGTCCATGAATTTTGAAAGAGTAAAATAGTGGTCGGAACTATCCGGTCAATCTATTTGTATTGGACATATTAAATGAGTTACAATTTCAATCAAGTAAAATACGGGGACATAACAAAACAAGGACGGATTAGTAGTGAAGTTACCTGAACACAATTATTTACAGATATTTACATTATTTTGCTTAATTAAAAATTAAATCACCAGTTGTTACCCAACCGGGATCGAACCTAAATTAGCAATGCTTGAAACACACAGCCAATGAGAATGATCAAAAACCGATAGTAAGGCGGAGCTAAAATGATGTCAAAAGTAAGGAGGAGCTAAAATGACGTCATTTAGTTGCCTTTCCTTGACCACTTTCAAAAAGCGAAAAACGAGAGCACCTTCTATATATAGTCTTTACTATCCTTGGTTAAATGGAGCATTTTTATGAATTTAAAAATTGGATGCTTTGCTGGAAAAACTACAGATCCTTGGACAGGATAAACTCAATAAAACATAAACTTAATAAAAATATAACTCAATAAAAAAATATATATTAAATAGAAATTGTTCTAAAAACTAGCTTTGTCCACTCCAATACTAAATATTGGTCTTAAGTCTTACATGTCAAATTGATATTCAAAATATTTACCGTTTTTTCACATTTAGGATTGTTTCTCAGTGCTTGCAGAGCTTGTTTCTTGTCGCCTAATTTCTCCGTTAAAACTTTTAGTTGAGATCTGGCATAGCTGGAATGATCGAATAGGGAAACCTCGGAAGTCTCTGTCATCTTGACTTCTTCTACATCTTCAATGGAAGTCTCGATGTCTTCTATGTCATCTGATCCAACAATAAACATAAAAAAAACAATTTTAAAAATCAGTATGTAAATGATAATAAAACAAAAATTGCGGTATATATTATTAAAAAAAGAATAAATTAATCATGTTTTGGAAGCATCTATTATTAATTATTAACTTTTGATACATGTTAACATTTATTTGTTTTACAAGTTATTTACTTTTTAATTATTAAGTAAATGGTATATCAAATAACTTATAATAATGATAAAATTTAAATAAAAATTTATTCAAAATAAAATTTACAATAATGTTAAACTTATAAATAAAAATATAGGTGTACAATATATAATAATAAAAGAAAGGGTATGTCTGTGGATTATAAAATACACACTTCCTCTATATAAAAGGCTGAAAATTTATATATTTACTTTATATATATATGGATATGCACCTGAGGCCCAGATTCATAAAATTCTGTATAGTTATTTTAAATGGTTTAAAAAAATTTAAGAAATATTGTATAAAAAAACACATTAAAAAAATATTTACAATGTCTAAAAAGTGCCTTTGCAGCTTAGACATTAGCGTGCGGGACTCTGGATTAATAGGTCGCATGTTACAGTATTGACAGGTCCACTCAATTTTTTAATGTATATGCCTTTAAGGGTTCACCATCAGCCCAGTAAAATATATTTTTAAGACTTTTTTTTTTTACATTTACAATCGTTTTAGTCTTTAATGAATGCAAGATGCTTACAATTATCTGTGAATCTCTAGTTTTGGCAGCAATGCAAATAAATTTTAAATTCATAAAAAATATATGATGTGTTGAAAAATTTTCTAATCTAAAACATTGTTTTTTAAATCTATTTATATATCAAAATTGATTTATTTTAGTAAATAAGTGTGTTGGAAATGTGAATTAAACACTCCTGCAATGAAAATAACTTTAAAATTTCATTATTTCCATGTAAATTTCATTACTTTTTAGTGGTTTAAAAAGCTAGATTATTTTAAAAAACTAACACTATACAAGATTAGTATTATTCTAATATATATATATATATATATATATATATATAAAGAATAGTGTATAACAAATTTCAATTGACCAATTTTAATTATACTAAAACAACATAAAAAGGAGATTGTCAAGAAAATAACTTTTAATTACCTTAAAATATAACTGTAAAAATGAAGATATGATGATAATTAAGATTTTATTTATAAGTTAAATAAGTATATTACAATAAGTTCATCAATAAAAACCAGTTTAATAAAAAAGTAATCAATGTAGAAACTATATTATGATACTTTTTAAGATATAAATGTTCTTAAGAAATACAAATAACTGTCAGTGAAAATATGCATTAATTATATTTACCAGGTACTTCCTGCATGAAGTCGATTCCTTGTTTATCAACATCCGATAGCATTTTGTGGTAAATATCACTAACTATAAACGAAGCATAATAGTTTGATTCTAAAGTTCTATATACCTCTGTTTGGCCTTGAAAAAATGCTTCAGGACCCTAAAATAGAGCATTTTATTTATTTTAATACTTTAAATACTTAAATGTTAACAAATGGTAATCAAAATAGAAAAATAGTTGTTAGGATATAGTCAGATAGCGAAATGCAATTACTTGAAAACATATGTCCTATTGCTGATTTTGTTTGAACAAAATAAGCCCATCAATTTTTAGAAATCTTACAATACAATGGTTTGTCAATCGTTATTTAGTTCAATAGTTATTTAAATCAGAATTTTTAATTCTTTATTGCAGTTTTAAGGTGCCTCAAAATCACACATATTATAAAAATATTTATCACCTCAAACATAGTTTGCTACTAAATTTATCCATAAAAATTGCATTACAAACTTCAATAAACAAATTTGTCACTTGTTTTGTTAAATTTGTTCGAATATTGGAAAAAACATATGTGAATATTAAGAATAAACAATACCTATTAATATATTATTTTAATGCTTCATTTTAATGCCAGTTAGGTATAAATATATTAGGACATGCAAAAGTTTGATTTAATGATCCAGGGTCTATTTGATAGCAAAGAGGGCCCCCATTTAAAGTCGGGCTTCTCTTACTGCAATGTCTTAATCGGGTCCTGCGGGTAACTGTTTCATAAAAATAACATACAAGTTAATAGTTCCGATGCTGTTTTTGTATAAAACCAAACGTTTTTTTTTTAATATTGAAATAAATGTAAAATATAAATATACGAACATTTTGATTCGAGAAAAATTGTGGAAAAAAAGGGCCTTTTTAGAATTTATCTTCACACCTAAAGTTTTACCTTGTTGGCTATCATGAACTGTTCAATCCCTTTCAGAGTATTTCTGTTTAGTCTCACGCTGCTTGATGGATTACGGACATAGATCTGGACAATTTCATTTCCCAGTTTGTGCCATTGTTCCTATAGAAGAATTTAAATGATAATGTAGATAGAAATAGGTTACTTAAAAACGTGCATACTACAAAAATAAATAAATAATAATATAAATATTTTCAATGAACGAAAGTAAAAATAAAATCGTATATATCAACATATACAGTCATTCTATATCTACCAACAATAACATTTTAAAATTTATAGATTTTCTTTAATAAAAATACAGCTTCTTCTCAATAACTTTATTAATGTAAAAGCAATCTACAAAATGTTGTTAATTATCTATTTAGGAAAGCGCCTTTCTTGTACTTTTCATTAGACACTTTATTATAACAATTCTTTTAAATTTATTTAATGAAAATTTTAACATTTTGTTTCCATTAATAAAGTAATGCTTTAAAATAGAAAAGAATAATAGTATTAATTAACCATAGGGAAAATAAATTAAAACTAAGCTTACTTTATCAGATAGTTTCATGTCTTCCACTCCTTCCCAGAATCTGGAAGATTTTAGTTTAAAATCAAGAAATTGGTTAATGAATGTACCTTTCCCATTAAACAAGAAATAATTTATATACATAATAAAATAATCTTTTTTAATAAAAAGGGAAAACTGACTTTAAGAAAAATGCGCTAAAATATAAAAAATAATTTTTAATTTTATGAACAAATTTGAAAATTTTGAATTTTTTAATATTAATTTTATGCCTATTACAACTTTTAGAAATCGGTGCCAAAATTTTAGTGTTTTTTTTTTGTAAATTGGTACTACCTTCAAAAATATGTAATTTGTCTTAAAGTCATTTTTTTTTAAAGATTATTTTATTTTTTTCCTTTTAAGTTTTCAATTTAGTAGAAGGCTTTGCCCCCTGTTATTATTCATCAAGAAATTCAAGCTGTTTCCCACATTTTTCCACGTCTCGGATCCGATTTAATAAACAACAAAACTATATTGTCTATAACCAAACAAAACTAGATTGTTTCAATGATGTAAAACAAATCATATCCATCCTTGTAAATGCTGGATGAACGAAATCTTGATTCAACAAAGAAAATATTTTGAAATCGGAAATAATTGTTAAAAAAAAGTTCTGTTAAACGATATTTCGGATATATAACAGGCGGATAACCGATTTATTTTTTGCAAAAGTGGATTTTTCTCTATTTAACAGAAAAAAAAATCAAAATCGGACAATATTTTTTTTCAAATGGCACATATTAATTGAGAATTCCGGATGGTTAAATGCCGGATAACAGGATATTTTTTTCAAAAGGTGTCTAAGTGAGAGACATTCCCTATCCAACAAAAATAATAATATTTCAAATAACCGAATTAGAATAGAAATCTTCATGAACATCCATAAAAAAAACATAACAATCGTATTGATAACCTCTCTTCTTTTGGCGGTTGGTTTTAGTTGGCGAGCTTTTCAATCAGTTAAAAAACAGTTGAATTGATAAGCTACTCCTTTAGTAGAAATGGGTAATCTTAAACCAAAAAAATATTTCATTTACCCCAAAAGCGAATGCACTTCCTCCGTCTGAAGAAATTTGGAGAAATATCTTCGGCAGAAACTCGACTGCATAATGACGGACATTGACAGCACTTTTTGTCCGGGCATGTAGACAGCTTTACTGAGACTTTGACTGGAAACTCTAGCCGATACATAATCCGGTCCCCCAATGAATCGGAGTCGCTTCTCACATTGGGCTCTAGCGAAACGTAGCTGAAATAAAAATTATGAATTTAGATTAATTGCTTTTGTATGAGCGATTAATGTGCGGATATTTAAATAGCACAAGATTCAATCAATAGGGACATAAGTAATAATTGTATTACAATATGCTCTGATAGTCAGGCTGCACTATAAGGTCTTTATAAAGGAATTGTTAATTCTGAACTTGTTATTGAGAGACTTTTAAAAATAGGTATTCAAAAATAAGTTAAATGTATTCATTTTTGAGTACATTCGAAGCTTATCATAGCTCCAAAAACATAACTTTCAAAAATAGTCTAAAAATTTGATTCATTAAAATATACATGCAAAATTTAACCAAGTCATTTTAATTTGCATCCAAATATTAGATTAATAAAATTAACGCAACTCATCATTTTTAAATAGTTCCACAAGATCACACATAATGCAACATATTTTAAATGCATACCTGATTTGAATATCTTGGTAAGTTTCTAGCCTGTAATAAATCTCCTTTACTTGTATTCTGAGGGCTGAATTCCTTATCTACAACGACATTAAAATATCAAAATAGATAAACTAAAATATAATTTTTGCATAACTGTACAACTTGCATAAAGCTACAGTAATACAATTCTATTATAGATTACAACGTTTTTATAAAAATAAAAATAACTTTGACCAGTAATATAGACTTTCGGAGTGGTATATAGACATTCTGGTATGGTTAAAGAATTATTATTGCAAGAATATATTATTGTAGATGAAAGAATATATTATTGTTAGATGGCGTATTTACCTGCATCTATTCCTTTAGAACGTTTTAGGTTGCTCATTGTTGTTGATTGCATTATTTCAGTAGCAATGTAGTACCTAAATGAATGAAAGAAAATTCAATACAATCAAGAAAAAGTAAAAATATTTGCAGTCATTTCTATACATTGAATTTCAGTATAGCATATATATATATATATATATATATCAACAACTCAGAATTGGGAGTGACAATTCAAAAAGGAAATAGAAGTGTGAAAACTTCAACAGACTCTCCATTTTTACTGTCTTTAAGCAATTGTATCAATTTGACTAAAATTAAATGTAGTAATATGTTTATTTCCGTAAATGTTCTTTAATGTAATCCAGGTGGAAAATTTGGTAGGGGCTCAATAAGGACAGAAGTGTTTTTTGTAATTTTTGAACCTCTTAGCCAATTTCAATGCAGATTTCCTTTATATCAATCATACGAGGACCTAAAAACATGTTGCCAACTACATTTTGTTAGAGTTGTTTTTGAGCAATTTCTATAATAAATCAAAACCGAATAATGACAGCCTTTTTTTTTAAAGTTATGGGCCTTTATACTAATCCTTCTTTGTGTCTCATATATATTAGTAACTGATATAATTTGTCAAGTTTGGTTATCAAAACTTTAACCATTATTAAGATGTTGTATTCACATTCACAAAAAGAATAAATTTTAAGAAGCACTTTTTGGGATTCAGTAGCCCTCAAGACAGCAGAAACAAAACAAAAATATCGTTGGCATTTTAACCAGAAACTAATACTTTCATTAATTTATTATTTAAATAGAAAATAAGAATTAGTATGGAATGTTTAAGTGCTAACCTCATGCGCTGTAATTCTTCCACATCTGTACATTCTTGAATCAGTTTAATAAAGTCTTCGTACGTTTCGGCATACTCATAAGTGTGACGTCGCTTCTCAGCCTGCATTTGCTTTTGATTCAGGTAAGAAATTAACTTTCCATTTATGAAATCAGGATCACAAACCTTATCTATAACTGGATAAAAAACTGCAAAAAATATAAAATCAAAGCATTAACTTTTATTAAGCTGTAAACATATTTAAGCTTGGTTCTTTAATTTCCCAACAGATTAAAATTGAATAGGATAAAAGATTTTTTAAAGAAAAAAAAATAGTCTAATTATTTTAATAGCTTGCAATTGTAAATGATTCCCATTTTACAAAACAGCCAGATTTAATTTATAGATAGCTTATATTGAGCATTTCAGTTTCAATTTTATCACTTAACTCTTGATATGTTAGTAAACATAAAATATTGAAAAACATATAAAAATACACATATTTAAAGTGCTTTTAACTGAGAAAATATAAGATAGTAAAGGAAAAAATTATTAAATAACAAGAAACTGAATTAATATTAGGGGTGCCCATAAGTAATCAATTATTTACAAAGAATTTGTTTTGCCTTTAGTTCTGTACCGATCGTTGGAGAGGAAACACATATTTTTTTACAATTTTCGGTAAAGCAGTTGTTCTCAAAATATTCTAAAAAGTATAAATTTTTTTACAACCCCGTAATAAAATGGCGGGGTCCGTACCTTCCGAGGATCATATTCGTCATTGCATACTTTTTCATTTTCATGCAGGATTTATTGCAACGGTAACAACAAAGAAAATTTGCGATGTTTACTGGAATGTATTGAAGGTCAACAGTGTCAACGACGGTTCAGGAGGTTTGCTGTTGGTGAATATGATCTCTCTGACAGGCCTCGAAGTGGACAATCAGTTGAATTAGATAATGCAACCCTAAAATCTCTAGTGGAAGCTGAATCAAAATTAAGTATACAAGAATTATCGAGAAGCCTTGTGTCCACATGGTCAACTATACAAAGATACCTACACGAAATTGGAAAGGCATATAGGCAAGTAAAATGGGTACCACATCAATTATCTGAGACCAACAAGAATATTCGTCGATCAATTTGCACTTCATTGCTGTCCAGATTTCGTAGAGATCCATTTCTTGACATAATCGTTACCAGAGATGAGAAATGGATTTTTTATGACATAAAGCGTTCCTTACATAAAGCATGGCAAACTGTCCTTGATAATAATGGAGATTATATAATAAATTAAGAAATAAAAACTTGAATGTATTACAAAGTTTGCTTTAGATTTCAAAATAATTGATTACTTATGGGTGCCCCTAATACAATTTCTATAAATAAGTAAAACTTCAACCATGATACTTTTGATAAAGGTAGAATAAAACAAACATTAATTATTTTGCATATGACAACATGCTAAAGCAGCCATTCACACTTCAAAGCAGGTTTAACATTTAAAATATACTGACAACAAAACTATTCAAAACATACAAATATTTAATAATAAACACAATAGTCTAATCTTACTCGTAGCAGTGAACACTTCTCGTAGCAAGTAAAGCAGCTGCTTGTGTTTCACATATTCAGGTGGCAACATGGTAGTTAATAAAAAACCGCATAAACTTCTTAAGTGATCCAACTCAGATTCCTTATCAGAGAGAAATTTATAAATTTTATAGGGTTGAATATTCTCTGCTGGGCTACGAAGACAAGAAAACAAAATATATAATTAGATATTTGATTCTATATTTATAGATTTACTCTCTATATAAATTATTTAAACAGCTTATTATCTTGATATTTTATTACATTTTCTAAGTATTTTAAATAGCCAATTCAATTAAAAAATTCTGATACTTTTTCTATCATTGAAAAAATGCCTTTGAATTTCAAAATGCAGTTTAAACATATCTGCAATCTTGACACACTAATCAATATAATACCCAAATTTAATACTGCATTAGTTATATAGTGCTTCCACCAACGTTATTCTAATGTACCCTTTACTATGATTGTAATTACTACTGCAGTGTTAAATATAGTGAGGGTAAAGAAAATATGATAGAACTTGAAATATTATATAAAAAAATCTTTCTTCATGCAAGAACCTGGCGAAAGACGCAAACTCTTAATTATATTAAAAAAATATCAAGGTCTATATTAAGATATTAACCCTTTCTTAGTCGATGTCTCATGTCATATGTTCAGCATTTTCTGATGCGAATAGTCTCCATAAGACCGTACAGGCCCGATATTAGGTAGGATAGAACAAACAGATGATCAGTAAGATAGAATAGTTAGATGATTAATAAGATAGAACAGACAGAGCTTTAATAATATAGAATAGATAGATAATTAGTAAGATAGAACAGATAGTGACGTACGTCCAGAGAATTAGAATTCAGGATACAGAAAATACAAAAATAATATTTTTTAGTCTAGAAAATGTGTCTAACAGAATTTAAAAAAAAATATCAACGAGGGGGTTAAGCATATCATAACTATAGTTATAATAAGCTTACATGATAGATAGATATGATACCACGATAGAACTTGAAATATAACATAAAAAAAATATTCTTCATGCAAGAACTTGGCAAAAGAGACAAACTTTTAATTACAGACCGTACAGGCCCGATATTAGGTAGGATAGAACAAACAGAGGATCAGTAAGATATAACAATTTGATGATTAATAAGATAGAAGATAGATTATTAGTAAGATAGGACAGATAGGTAATTAGTAAGATAGAACAGATAGATTATTAGGACAGATAGGTAATTAGTAAGATAGAACAGATAGAGATGTATGTCCAGAGAATTAGAATTCAGGATAGAGAACATACAAAAATAATATTTTTTATTCTAGAAAATGTGTCTAACAGAATTTATAAAAAAATTATCAGGGGGGGGGGGGGGGGATTAAGAAATATCATAACTATTGTTATGATATGCCTACATGATAGATATGATAACATGATAGAACTTGAAATAGAATATAAAAAAATTATTCTCTAATAAAATTCTCAACTTCTTAATTATATTAAAAAAATATCAAGATCCATATATAAACCATTATTAAGATATTAACCCCTTCTTAATCCATGTCATATATCCACCATTCTCTGATCCGAATAGTCTCCAGGAGACCGTACAGTCCAGATAATGGGTAGGATAGAACAATAGAAGTTAGTAAGATAGGACAGATAGAGACGTACAAGAGAATTATAATTCAGGATAGAGAACATACAAAAGTGTTTTTTTTATTCATGAAAATGTGTGTAACAGAATTTTTTTTAAATATTATCAAGGACGGATTAGGTTACACTATAATTTCAAAAAAAAATATGGTGCCTTTAATCATACTACTTTTTGGGTATGGATTCGACTGACACAAATATACATCTTGAAAATGAAAACATTTAAATTATAAAATACACCTTGTGTGACAAAATTATGTATAAAAACTATCTATAGAAATACAGTTAATTTATATTAATTAGTATACTAAAATATTTGATTACTTTGTGGGTTAACATAAAATGTATACAGTTGTAAAAACTGTAAATTAGTATTGCATTTTTTCAGTTGTGTTTATATGTAATTACGAACAAATTAGCGTAAAGTTAAAAAATTCATCAAAAAGAACTGAATTTATGTCAAATTAGGTATAATACAATTTATTTTTCAAATACTTCAACCATTAACTTTTTCTAAGATAAGTCAATGCTATACAAAAATAATTACTCATTTAGAGAAACATGTTTATGAAAGTTTAAGCCAAATGTTTTTTAATCACACAATATGAATATAATTTATTAAATTATGCTTACTTAATAACAGCACATCTTATATGCTGGAGATGGTCTATAATTACCATCACAAAATCGTTCGTAAATAGTTTCACATCTTCCATTTTGCGACATCTGTCTCGAAAGGTAAAAAGCATTTGTCTGATAGGATCCCTGAATAATAAATAAAAAAATAAGTTTGTTTATGAAAGAATAAATAATTAGACAAATAATTTAATTTCACAAAGGGAATTTAAAGTAAATAATAAACTACAAAGCTCTATATAAAGTGGTAGAATGAAAAAAAAAATGTCTACTGTATTAAAATCAATGACAAAGTGTTTTTCAAAATATTAGGCCATAACTTAAATTTTATAATAAAAAAAAATAATATTAATGAATAAAATTACACGCAGTATCATTTCAAGGAAAAGCCATTAACAGAGTTATCAACTTGGTGTAAAAATGGCATAACATTACAGCATATGTTTTATATAACATAAACAATCACAATGAAAATTGAACTCTTTCCAGGTTTTAAATTTGAACAGTTTGTTTCTTTTCATTGTCTATCTGTCTAAGATTTGAATTCTGGAATAACTCTATTTTTTTAATCATATTAGGCTTCTAATTTTTAATTTTGGTCATTATAATCATAGCAATAGTTTGCACAATTACATTAAATGATTTTGAATTTTCTAACAAGGTACATACAATTTTCAGCCATGAAAAAAAAATCATAGTTTGTTACAATATTTTTCGTTTCTATTCCTTTAGGTACAGTTTAAAAGTTGTTAAATAAAAATTCTCTCAAGAAATGTAAACATTGAAAATATATTTTAATTCCGACATCAAAAACAATTTTACCATGTGGCTAATGGATTTACTGAGTGCTAAAATATTTTGAGGTCTGGCACTCGATAACAGTTAATAGACTAGGTGTTTAGTGTTTGTTCTTTATTTTTAAAGATCTAAGCTTTTCTAGCAAGTATATAGAATGCAATAACGTGAAGGAAATGTAGGTGGGTACTCACTTCAATTGCTTGCAAAACAAGCTGGGTTGTGGGACAAGCGGAGAATACCAGGATGCGACATAGTCCCTTAGTAACAAAGAAATAAGCTCATCTATGACATCATCAACATTGCGAGAAACAAGGGGAGTGTTTTTGATTTTTCCAGGAGAGAATTTGAGATCTTTGAGCTTTTCCTGTAAGAAAAAGAAACATGCAGACACATTAAATTTGTATTTGGTAATACTTGTACCTGATCTATTTTGACACCTTTAATTTAAATAAAAGCTTTGTGATACATTAGACACAAACAGTATGCAAAAAAAAATCTAAAAATTTGCAATTTAAAGAAATTGCAACCATTTTTTTTTTGTAATCACTTAAAATTTTCCCACATATTACAAAATAACATGGAATTTTTTTCTCAATTTGCCCCCCCCCCCCTCCCTACTCTCTTCTAAAAAAATATTGATTGCAAACAATACATATTTTTTAAAATTTAGTTAACTATAAGCGTGATTTGGTTTCTAACAATTAAGCTATTTGTTTTAAATATAAACATTAATCAGATTATATGCAAAAAAGTCATAATTTTATGTTTAATATATTTTTATTTGCTATAAAAAAGGGAATTGCTTTATATTGGAAAAATATGGAATACAAATAATAAACTTATGGAACATAAGCTGCCAGTTAACAACAAAACTAAGCAAATCCCAGACAGTTTGAGTTTATTTGAATACATCTACAATTGGTTGTCCACCAACCCATTGAATTCGATAAAAAAAAATTATTAATTTTTTCATATCAATGGATGCCACCTTAGAGTGCTGCTTAAGAATGTCGGTCAATAATTAAAAACACCAGGAAAGTCTAATAACAGCTTCTGTTGAATAAATTCTAAAATTCATAGGCATAACTAAAAAAACTAGTTTTTGGCAACTTTTATTGTCACACAAAAAAATGCATCTGTGTCCTATAATACATCTGTTCCCAAAATACAATAGTACTATATATTTAATATAAAAATTTTATTAAAAAATATATTAAAAACAGAATGTATTAGTATCAGACTTACTTTTGTCTTTGAGACAATATTATCATCAGCTTTTCTTCTGAAAGTCTTAATTATGTAGGGTTCTGGTTTAAAACTAAGCCAAAAACCCAACATTGCAGCTGACAGGTAGCAAAGTATCTTCCAGAACATGCGACAAGAATAATACACAAACATGACAGACGGAATGAAATACCCAAAAATATGGGCAACAAGACACGCTGCCGCTAGTTGCACACTCATCTGTAAGTAAACATAAACATAAGACAAGAAGTTTAAGGCACACAAATTAGGGGTCAGATTTACTGTACGGTTTACCAAATTAGAGATAAATGTTAACAAAATAATTTATTTAAAAAAAATCTCTGTTAACTTTTAGAAGATGGCTGTTTGATTTCAACATGGGATTCTGCTTGAAATATCACGGCCATCCAGTGCCGTCACGCATAAAATATTTGATGGTTGGGGGGTTGATACAAGAAACTTTCCAACTTATCAATTCGAAATTCCAAACTTAACGATTCGAAATTCCCAATTCAACAGTGCTGAAAATTTCCAGTTCCAACTTATTGACATTTTTCATATTTTTTTAATACTATATTAGATGTTAAACAGTTCCCTCACAAGCATTGATTTGTTGCACACATATTAAAATGCAGTGTCCATTCGAGGTCTAATTTAAATGTAATCATACAAGAGTTGGGCAATTTCTAATATGCTCTAGCTTTCATTTGCTAATATCATTATTTTTCTTCTTTAATAAATTTTCAAAACTCGGGGATTTTAAGAAGTTGAAATTTCCAACTTTTAGGGTTTGCAGAGTATTGGGGGGGGGGGGTCGTGTTCCCCCACAAACACCCTGGTGCGAGAGGCCTTAATAAAAATATAATTTATTTCTTATGGTTTGCAATTTTTAAAAATCTCAATGAAAAATTTTATAAAATCAAAACCATAGGAAAATTGAATGACTTACTATGACCAATAATTTCAGTTATTTTTATTAAATAATAATAAATTTCTTATGATAAAGTTTAAAATACTTGATAGACTTTAAATGTCAACGGAAAAACAAAATATTTTATACAACTGTAGCAATGCATAACACTTCCGTCTTAAAGCTACATGTGAATCCAAAAGTAACTGGCAATTTATTATCTTTATTGCCAACTATGGAACCTAATTCCACAGAACCAATATTAAGTGATACTTTTAACTAATAAAAGTAACCAAATTATTTTTGTTAAAGTTTCTTCTGAAATAAATAATAATTTTTTTGAACTGCATGTAATAAAGTATAATAAATATCATGAACATATTAATCTCAGTGAATCTTGCTATTTTTTATTAGATATTAATAAATCTCGGGTCAGGTTTACTGTACGGTCACCCTTGGCGCGATTTTTCCGCATTTGGCGATAATTTTTTTTTAATGGCAACCCCCCTCCGAAACGACAAGGAATTGCAGCAACCCTATTGGACAACAGTCGCCAAAATGGCGACTTTTGGCGAGATTTTGAAAAAGTCGCCAAGGGTGACCGTACAGTAAACCTTTACCATAAATCTCTAATTTATATCTCTAAAGTTAGCACTGAGTTAGTTTGATAGAAAATAGCTAGTACCTAAAAATGTGAATGAGGAAGTTTCTTAAGATACATGACTTCCGCAATAATAATTCTAATTTAGTATTTAATGGGTTACCTTTTTTTTGTTTAAGAAAAATCATCTTGAAAAGTGTTAAAACTGTATATAAAAGTGTACTTACACGAAACCATCTATCCATTTGTTCAGTTATCTTGTACTTTAAGTTAAGCTTAAGAAACTATCCAGACAAAACACATTATTTTTTTTTAATATTGGCAGATTGTTTCAAAAAATTCCTTTGTGTGATAAATTATATTATGTTATTCAAACACAAGAACATTTTTCTGATGCTAATTAGAACATCAATATGCATAAAATTTTCTAACAGGAACATCCAATATGGGGTACATAACGTACGGCATTATTTTGATTAAACTGAGGAAATTGATAAATTAGAACAATAAATATTATTGTTGCTTTTCTTTTCTCGTAGTCCAAAATGAAAATAAAACTAGTAATAATTTTTAAGACATCAAAACATAGTTTTGTTTTGATAAATTTTTAGGATACGGATTGCTGGATTCCTGCTACGTATTTTACAAATGTGTATGTACAGTTGTTGGTACAATTGGTTTGGTTAAATAACATCGCGTTAGAGATAAACATTGGGCTACTGGAAAGGGTTCGAAATCTGTCACGAAGGAAAGACCCAGGAATAATGCCTCGTATATTTTAACCATCATCAGATGCCGAGGACAACACTTGAAGTGATACCCAACGCATCCTGAATAGGTATCAGAACATTGGACCCTGATCAGATTTATCGTGCACCAGTCCCGTATTCACGGCAGTATAATTTGTTATATTTTCTGGACGCATGTGTTAAATCTAGGTTCAATAACCTGACGCCTATTGAGGTTGCGTCTTGTTCCAGCTCAGGTGTTGTTATCGTCATCTGACTATGGTTCAAAAATACGAGACATCGTTCTCGGGTTTTTCCTTCGAGATAAGCCCCGAACCGTTACCAATAGCCCACTTTTTAGCTCTCGCGCGACGTTTTTTAATCAAACCAAACCTTCGGAAAAAGCCCGGAACCGCCGCAAATAGTCTAACGAGGCATTGTTCCTGGGTCTTTCCTTGGAGATAGGCCCCAAATAACCTACTGTGAAACTTTAGTGCGACGTTTTTATCCAAACCAAACCAAACATCCTTATCATGCCGCTGCAATTTTTCGCAAGTAAAAAAACAACAACTCAGAATTAGTAACTGCAATTTTAACTTTTTTGAAAAATAGTAAATACCAAACCAAAATATATAAGAGAAAAAGTTTTTCTTTGTTTAAAACAAATATGCTAACTTATTCGTCAAGAAAGTAGGTTATTATCGTTTTACAAATTTAATTGACTATATAAAATGAAAAATAATATCGCTCACCTATGTGTTGTACTTGGATTGATTACCTTATTGCACTCTGCATATTCTGCAGCTCAACATCGGGCTTTTTTACACGTTGTTGAACACACCTTCGTAACTCTACCTGCCGACATAATTGTACAAGCCCTATTCGGACTTCTTTTAACACTGTGGGGTCTAACAATTGGAGCTGGAGAGTTCAAAGAAATTCAAGCTACGACTGAACTGGAAAATAAGTCATTTGAAGTGTTTGGAAATCGACCATCATTTTATACTTTTAACCATCGAGGATCATCATTAGCTGCCTAAATACTACTTTGATGCGGCTAAAATATAGACTACTTGGACATAGATTCATCAGAGTTGGTGTCTTTCCATACTTTTGAGTTGGAAATGAGTGAAAATCAAGAGCTAGTCGTTGTGGAAGACAGGCGTTTGGTATGTCAGGAAAAGGACGAACTGGAAAAGCCATTATCTTGTGATTTTTGCGGTAAAAGATTTGCCATCAAAAATGAATTTATGGTACACCTTCGTGTTCACACCGGCGAGAAACCGTTCGAATGTGAGCACTGCCACAAGAAATTTTGTCAAAGGGGTCAACTCCAAAATCATTTAAAAAAACATATAATCGATGCCGACCAAAACCGAGTAGAGCCTCTTCCGAATCTGACTCCAACTCAGAAACTCGTCGAGGTGTCAAAGGTAAATGAATCTGTTTTTGAGCATCCGTGCGATATATGCCAGAAAAGGTTTGCAAATCGAGCCTTACTTTCTGTTCATTTGCGAATGCACACTGAGGAAAGACCATTCGAATGCGAGATATGCCTCAAGAAGTTTTCCCAGGCTGGAAACCTAAAAACCCATTACCTGATTCACACTAACGAGAAACCATTTCAGTGCAATGTGTGTCAGAAGCGATTCGTTCAGAAAGGAAACCTACAAACCCATCTTAAAACCCACACGAATGAGAAACCCTTTCATTGTAGAACATGCAATAAAAAGTTCACACAAAAAGGCAATTTAGTGTCGCACGAAAAGTCGCATCATTTCTCGCAAAAGCCGTACGAATGCGATGTTTGTCATCAAACGTTCGCCACCCAGTTTTACTTCCAGAAGCATTCCCAAGTGCACTATTCTGACGCCAACAAGAAATCTTCTGGTATGGAAACTCGATCCTCGGTTACAAACCCGAATGTTAATCTTTCTATTTTGAATCCATATGAGTGTTGTGTTTGTCAAAAAAGCTTTGATAAGAAGAAAAGCCTTAATTTGCATTATCGATTACACACGAATATAGTCGCAAGCAAGTTGAATCAAATTTCCTGCCTACAATCAACTGATGTCGTAGTAAGTAATGATACTTCTATAGATTCTTCCTTGTCATCTGGTCTTGTTATTGAAAGCTTTCACGGAAATGCTTTGGAGACTTTCACTGCTGAAGGCAACATTGAATCTCATTCTTCGGACACTTCCGGAGACCCACAGCGGCCCGAATCGGATGACGTCATGAGCAACACGGTCGATTATTTGATCGACACGGACGACAACACGTTTATCTGCGGGAAATGCAACAAAAGGTTCTCTGGTAAACCCGGCTTTTTGATGCACTACAGAATCCACTCTGGAATGCAGCTCTTCGAATGCGGTGTCTGCAACAAGAATTTCAACCAGAGGCAAACCCTGGAGCATCACAAAAGGATTCACACTGGGGAGCGGCCGTTCAAGTGTGAACTCTGCCCTAGAAGCTTCATTCAGAAGCAGAATCTGCTGGTGCACCTGAGGGTTCACACTGGCGAAAGGCCGTACCAGTGTGAACAGTGTCCCAAGCGGTTCTGCCAGAAAAATACCCTGGTTTTACATGGTAGAAATGCTCATGGTGAAGGGAAGATGGAAAGAATCCAGAAAAGATTGTTCGGGTCGTCAGTTGCTTCGTATAATCAATTCAAACAAAAGCTGGTTTTGCGTAGGCAGCAGGACACACAAATATGGGAAGTTTATAACATTCATGAATAAGGCTAAAATAATCAAAATGGAGTAGTGTACATTTTATCATTAACTAGTGATGCAATGGATATTAAGCAGGAATTTCGACTGGTTATCTGGTGGCAGTATGTTTTATTTATTTGTACTAATTTTTTGGATTATTCAGCTATTTCATTTTTTATTATATTTGAAATCTTTCCCATTAATATTTTTTATAATTTTCAATTTCAGTACCAGTATTTTAATTTGCAAATAATTGTATAATTTTTAGGGATGAAACGGATATCCGGTAACTATCCGGTATCCGGCCTATCCGGCTGCTTTTTAACTATCCGATATCCGGAAGTAAAGTGCCGGATATCCGATTTTCCCTGCCGGATATCCGGATAAATAAAACATCGAAGCTTTTTTTTTGTGGCGATCAATTTTCTTTGTTCTTGCTTTAAGTATTTTCCTGAAAATTCTACCAATGTATTAACAGTGTGCAGATTCTCCCTTTAACCTATAGAGACTTTAAAAAACCCACTTTTTTCACATTTTTTACTTTAAAATTATATTTTTAAAGAATCGTTATGGTGTCAAATACCAAAATGGAGTAGTGTACATTTTATCATTAACTAGTGATGCAATGGATATTAAGCAGGAATTTCGACTGGTTATCTGGTGGCAGTATGTTTTATTTATTCACATCTCACAACTATCATCACATCTATCATCATCATCATTATCATCACATCTCACAACTAATATAAAGTTGAATAAAAAAATAAATTTCTCAAAAGTTTAAGCAAATTTAAGTTTTCATGTTTGGAATGAAAAGACATATGGTAAAATTACAATTATTCAGAAATTAAGTGTAAAATGTACAAAACATACGACCTTTGCTAGCAGCACCCTAGAATAACCCTTTGTAAATAAAAAGTTTTTTGAATGTTTATTCAATTTTGGTATCACTTTAAAGATAAGAAATTGGGAAATATTACAGAATAAAAAAATATTTTTCAATTTTTGACCGATTTCCGTTTTTTCTAGCATGTATGAGAAGTTATTTTCATAAAAAATAAACTGCCGGATATCCGGCAAAATCTAGTTCGGATATCCGGTTTGTAATGTGCGCCGGATATCCGGTATCCGGCAAAACCACTATCCGGTTCATCCCTAATAATTTTAAAAATTATTATTTGTGTCACTAATATTACAATTAGTTTAATAAATAAATTATGATTCTAAGACCATATCTATAAAATCAATATTTTTTATTAAATAAATTTAAAACTGAATATATTTTTAACAGACCTTTACCCTTTCTCTTTTTTAACCGACTGAACAGTGTGCCAACCAAAACTCCAAATTAAACCCGCCAAGTCGAGAGGTTATAGATTCGACTGTTATGTTTTTTTACGTATGTTTGCGCAGTGTTTCGGTTCTAATTCAGATATTTGCACAATGTTTTTTTTGTTGTTGTTGGATAGGGGATGTTTGACTTGGGAGCATTCTGAAAAAAAAATTCGGTTATCTGGCATTTAACTATCCGGAATTCTCAATTAACCAAACCGTTTGAAAAAAGATATTGTGAGATTTTGAAAATTATTTTTTTGTTAGATAGAAAAAAATCCACTAAGGCAAAATCTGCAAAACCAAAAAAAATCGTTTTATGGATATTATACATCCAGAAATGTCGATTAATCAGAGTTTTTTAAACAATTTTGTATTATTTTAAATGATTTAAAAATATTTTCATATTTTAACAGAAGTTGTACAATAAGTTGCTACTTCAATTTCTTTGTCAATAATAATAGGGGGCGAAGCTCCCTGCTAAAGTAAAAACTAAACAGGGAAAAATAAAAAATCTTTTAAAAAAAAAGGAAAACCGACTTAAGGAAAATGTGCTATAAAGTAAAAAATAATTTTTAATTTTATGACCAAGTTCAAAAATTGAATTATTTAATTACAACTTTTTGAAGTTGGTGCCAATTTACAAAAGTCGTACATAAATTTTGGCACCAACTTCAAAAAGTTGTAATAAGTATAAAAAAATTTTCAACTTGGTCATAAAATTAAAAATTATTTTTTACTTTTTAGCGCATTTTCCTAAAGTTGGTTTTCCTTTTTTTAAAAAAAGATTATTTTATATTTAGCTCTTAAGTTTGTGTGAATCAAGAAATTAAAACTTGTCTTTGTACTATTTTTTTTTCTTAATGGAATGTCTCCTATCCTTCGATCCTCTACCATTTAAAAAAAAAAAAATTCTACAAAATATTAAAAATAAACCAAATTTTTTTATTAAACTTTTTTTTGCATTTTTTAATATTGCAATTTTTTGTTATTTGTTGTATATATTTATCTGTTGTTTCTCACTATCAAATTTCAGGCTACGAGATAATTATAATATATCCAGTTATGGACAATTATATGGCCTATTGGCCGGATATCCGTTGCATCCCTACTATTAACCATAAAGATATTTTGCTTGTTGTTTATAATTTTTCTGAAGTTAAGTGAATTTATAACTTGTTTAGTCATCCTAAGTTTGAATCTTTTAAAAGCAATGTCTCAATATGTAACCTTTCCTTCTCTGAAAGTCCAAACACTCATTGACCTTAAGGATATTTTGCTTGTTTATAATTTTTCTGAGGTTAAGGGAATTTATAACTTGTTTAGTCCATCCTAAGTTTGAATCTTTTAAAAGCAATGTCTCAATACGGGACCCTTCCTTCTCTGAAAGTCTGAAAAGTCATTGACCATAAAGATATTTTGCTTGTTTATAATTTTTCTGGGGGTTAAGGGAATTTATAACTTGTTCAGTCATCCTAAGTTTGAATCTTTTAAAAGCAATGTCTAAATGTGTGACCCTTCCTTCTCTGGAAGTCCAAACAGTCAATTTGGACTTTCATCGAAGGAAGGGTCACATATTGAGACGTTGCTTTTAAAAGATGTTTGCATTGCCACATTTGTAGTTATTAAAATTGTGCAGAGGAGATCGTAGGTTCAATAACGCAGCTGCCCACTTTATATTCGGGGCCTATCTCGAAGAAGATACCTGGGAACAATGTCTCATATTAACCATAATCATGACGAGGATAATACCCGAGTTGGCACCCAACACAACTTCAATAGATGTGAGGACATTTGACCCCAATCAGATTTAAAGTGCGTGCCCGTCCCATATACACGCCATATAAATTGGAGGTAAGCTCAGATGACATATTGTTAATTCACAACGAATTTGGCAACCCTCCGATCACAAGTTCACTGCATTTAAATTTTTTTATTAAGTTTCTTGTGTCGGCTGTTTTCGAACTCGCAACCCTCTAGTTGCTATCCGACAATGGTACCTTGGGGCTACGGTCCCTCTTTATGTAGTATTTCATATGATTATATTGAATATTTTTTTCTGTTAAAAAAATGTTTTGCGTACTCTTTCAATTGTAAACCTATTTTACCTGTTAAAAAAAATTCTTAAATATTATAGGTCCATGTTGTTTGATATAACTTGTAATACTTGGTTATCATTATTATTTACCATAGAAATGTTTTCACAACTTAAAAAAAATGCAAAATTTTATTGAAGATTTTTATTGTCAAGTGTATGGAATGTATATAAATCTATCTATCTCTCTCTTTAAA
Organism: Troglohyphantes excavatus; assembly: GCA_963932185.1. Classification (NCBI taxonomy): domain Eukaryota; kingdom Metazoa; phylum Arthropoda; class Arachnida; order Araneae; family Linyphiidae; genus Troglohyphantes; species Troglohyphantes excavatus. The sequence goes on from OZ010671.1 coordinate 14,937,938, forward strand.
TATTTTTTCAAATGTCGGTTCGGTAACTGGTACAGTCAGCCTATATAATATGTGTGTGCTACTTAAATTCAGTTTGTTTTATATTTATAGTTTTTGAGACTGATTATCTAGGTTATATCCACTGACCTATTCTGGATATATATGCTAAACTGGATCCCATAGTTACCGAATTCGAATGCCGCCATGAGTGACCCCAAATTGCTCTTGTAGAAGAAAATCAAAACATTGCTTGGATGGTTTTAAACTTCTTGAAGCTAAGCAAAATGATTAAATCATATTTTTAAAAAAATCCGATTCGACTGGAAATTCTGTGCGAATGAAAATTTTGCAACTAGAAAATGGAAACGCATTGTAACAATAACATCCTATCGTGGTTAATAATGGCAGATTTGAATTTTAGCATTTAAAGTTGTATTGAAAAATTGGTTGTATGTGGTCCATTGTATGTAAAGGTTAGTCATTATACCACTAGAATATGTGAACGCTTTGGAAGTTGAAGTTGGTAATTTCTGATACTTATTGTCTTTATATACTTGTTGGTCATATATAATTAGATATTTTATTATTTAGTAAATACTAATATTTTCAAAAGCAGCTCTGCAATAAAGCCCATGTTTAAAACAAAAATAAAAAAGTAGATGTGATATATATATGACCTATTTCAATGTATATATTTATTTGGGAGGGTATTCAAAAAAATTGCAAATAAAAACATTCCCTTTATTTGTTTTCCATCCTTCATGAAATGAAACGAAGATAAAATATTTTGCAGTGAGCCAGGTAAATCTTGGTTGTATTGATATTTATTGAAAGTGATTTATGTAGGCAAGCTACTGCTCTTTTTATTCATTTTTACTCATTTTTGAGTACATATCTTTTTAAAAAATTTAACTTATGTATTCGAAGCTATGATAAGAGCATTGAATATAATAAAAAATAAGTACATTTTACTATTTTTTGAGTACCTTTTTTTCGCAGTGTATGTTATGGATCTTATATTTTAAGCTATTAACTTATCCGCCTTTTTTAACATTTATTGGATACCAACCATTAAAAATGCTTTTTAAGATAAATCAGTGATTTCCAAACTTTTTTGAGTCGCAGTGCATTTTTCAAATTAAGATTTCCCCATGGCGCCTTATCCTAAGTAAAAGTATGACTACTCATAAGTAAGAGATAAAATTAAAACTTGTGTACCTGCATTATTGAACTAATTCGTTCATTTATTTATTTATTTATGCATTTCATTAACATTAAATCAATAGGATGGACGAGTCTGCAAGTCACTACACATTTTCTTAAATCGTGGAATCAAACTGGGCACCTCCACTTCCTTTCCCCATTGATTTTTGCTCGATCATCTTTCTCTTTATCACATCGAACCCAGCTTTGCAAAAATATCACGTCGATAATGGAATTAAAATCCGCTTGAGCTTTATCACATAGAAGAGAACATTAATCTTTTATTGAAATCCAAAATTCTGTCGTATCCACACACCCAAATTTCGTATATAGAAGTGTTATTACCAGAGACTGATTTACGGGAGGGCATTCGGGGCACTTGCCCAGGGCCCCCATTTTAAAAGGGCCCCCAAAAATGATTTAATGCTAAATATATGTGAAAAAATTAAAAATAAATTTACTAACACATTTTTTAAAAATCAATTAAATTTATTTTCATCAAATTTTTTTTTTAAAAATCAATCATTAATTGTTTTGCTAAACTTATATTATTTTACCCAATTAAATCAATTTCACTTTTCAGCACGTTCATGATGTATGTCACGTTTTGCATCGCGTTTTTCAAAGATATGCGCTTTGGATCACTAGTAAAATTAAATTAATGACAAAGGTCCAAGACCATAAACAAGCTGTGTTTACTAATCACACGTAGATTTGTCGTTTACGGGTACATTTTTCCTATACCAAATTTCCTAATATTGTAATCATTAGGGATTTGCTAGCTATAAAATGGGTAGAACATATTAATCTGACTCAACTAAAAAAAGCTCAAAAGGAAGAAAGAACAGAACTAGAAACATATGAAGAAACTCTATTGCAGTATTGATCATTAACGTTAATTCAAATTCTCAAAAAAAGAAAATTAGAGCTGACTGATTACGTCATTTTGTATTGTGTGCTTGTGCATAAATTTAGCAGTTTTATTTTGAATTACGTCGAAGGGCCCCCTAATGTTCTTTTGCCCTGGGCCCCTAAGCTTGTAAGTCGGTCCCTGGTTATTACTGATACAAGATTCTTTTGCAAAGTCGACGGTTTACCACATATTTTTAGATAGCTTCCCTTTGGCGAGTTTTGAATTCTTTTTTTTTGGCGCAATTTGTAGTTTCTAATTGCGCAGTTACGCATCTTATGATACTTCGATTATTTATAAATTTGTAATTATTTTAATTTTTGGGAATCACTGAGAGTCTAACTGTGCAGCTTTTGCAATTTTTCGCTGCACCCTTTTGAAGACGCCACGGCTCCTTGGGGCGCTCACTTCGTTAACCATTGCAATAAATATTTTCGTTCTATTTATCCAATATATTCTACTATGTGTTTGGTTTATTTCAGTTGTTGAAAACTCGTGTGTTTTTGAAAACATTTGTCATTTAGCTTTGTTTGTTTTTACTAGTTACATTATATAGTAATTTTATTCATAATTTGTGATATGAATATTTTCTTTAAAATATTTTTTGTGAAGTGTGATGTATGCTTTTGTTTTGTGTTATGCGTTTGACATTGTAAATCTTTTCATTAAATTTTCATAGTTGAAGATTTTTTCCTGTTGTTTATTAGTTTGACCAGTGGCGCTCGCCCACTACAGCAAGTACAGCCGGGCTGCACATAAATTCATTAGTGTATATTAAAACTAAAATCAGATATTTTACTAATTTTCTTAAATAAAGATTAGAATTGAAAATGAAATTTCTACGGTAGTAAACAAAATCTCCGATAAATAGCACGCATGTTACCGTAATGCACAATTCAGGAGGGGAAAAAATCCATTCAATCAAACTGCAGCCAAAAAGCGAAATTCGAAATTGGCTGCGTCGTTGCCATGGCAACCGCTACGTAGTATGGAGATTCCCCCCATACATTTGTGTAGGAAGGTACAGCCGAAATGAGTTTTCTTGTTTTAGCTGCACTTAAGGTTCGATATGCTGATTGGCTTATGGGTGAAACGAGAACTTACGAGATTATATCCAAACGGAAATGGTTTTCGTGATACATTTTTACTGTGTGCTGTTGTTTCAGGACGTGGTCCTGCTGTTGTTTCGTTATGTAAGTTAATATTAAAATTGACCGATTCGCATGTTTAAAAGAAAGCAGGATTGCTTTAATTTTCAAAAAAGAAGTAAGTGTTTTCTATTTTTTTCGCATGTTATCATTTCTTAAAAATTGAAAGGAAACTTGATTTGAGTAGTGAATAATAAAGAATTTCCGTTCATGTAAGGTTTTTGGAAAATAGGGAGGGGGGGAATTCACATGATTTCGGCTGCACTAACATTTTAGACCACGGGCCGCCACTGAGTTTGACCATTCATTTTTTTGAGGTTTTGTATGTTACATAAAAATCTGAAAATGTTCAATAAAAATGAATCATATGTCATAGATTTTTATCACTGAAACATTGAACAGAGAAGGTACCTTCCAGTGGCGGCTCGCCCACTACAGCAAGTACAGCCGGGCTGCACCTAAATTCATTAGTGTATTTTAAAACTAAAATCAGATATTTTTCTAATTTTCTTAAATGAAGATTAGAATTGAAAATGAAATTTCTACGGTAGTAAACAAAATATCCGATAAATAGCAAGCATGTTACCATAATGCACAATTCAGGAGGGAAAAAACTCCATTTAATCAAACTGCAGCTAAAAAGCGAAATTCGAAATCGGCTGCATCGTTGCCATGGCAACCTCTACGTAGTATGGAGATTCCCCCCATGCTAATGCACTGATGCATTTGTGGAAGGTACAGCCGAAATGGATTTTCTTGTTTTAGCTGCACTTGAGGTTCGATATGCTGATTGGTTCATGGATAAAACGAGAACTTACGAGAATATCTCACAACGGAAATGGTTTTCGTGATACATTTACTGTGTGCTGTTGTTTCAGGACATGGTCCTGCTGTTGTTTCGTTAAGTAAGTTAATATTAAAATTGACCGATTTGCAGGTTTAAAAGAAAGCAAGATTGCTTTAATTTTCAAAAAATAAGTAAGTGCTTTCTATTTTTTTTGCATGTTATCATTTTGTAAAAATTGAAAGGAAACTTTGATTTGAGTAGTGAATAATAAAGAATTTCCGTTCATGTATGGTTTTTGGAAAATAGGGGAGGGAGGGGGGGATTCACATGAATTCGGCTGCACTAACATTTTCGACCACGGGCCGCCACTGGTACCTTCTCAATATTAACATCATTTATAGTTATCGGAATGTTAATTTATTATGAAAATTAATATTTTTAACAAATGAAAGCGAAAACACCAAGGTTATCAAGGGAAAATTAGAAATTGTCCAAATTAAACTTAAATTCGTGTGTTTGGTTTTAGAGTTCACTATACACACTTCGACTAATACAATTCTGAGGCTCCCATGGCTACACATGGAATTGACTAATGCAGGCTGCAGCCGACAAAAAGGAAGTGGCGGAACTGATTTATACATTTCATTGTATTTTTTATTGATACCAGACACGTCCACGTAGGTAAAAAGGGGGAGGGGGGGGGGGGGAGGTTCAAACCCCTCTCATTGAACGTCAAGCGAAAAAATATTTAAACCAAATGCGATATCGTTTCTTTAAAAAAAAAAAAAAACCACATTTTAAAAATTAATAAATTCTTTATCTAAATTGAGGAGCAATGGTTTCAGATTTCCAGACTGATAGACGCGTAAAAAAATGCTCGCTCCTCCTCTTTCTGTTTTTAGTTTTGGGAAAACAAACAGCATATATAAAAAAATGCAACTGTATGACCTTCAATTTTAAAATTGATCACGCACCCTTGTCTTCGGTCATGTGTCTATCTGGAACTTTTTATATTAAAATGTAGTATTTCGTGATCTATAGGCGCCGAACGTCTGAGCATTTTTGACATTATTTCGATAATAAATCTTGTTTTATTACTCTTTGTGATTTTCTGTTTTGTTCCGGTCAGCTGCGCATTGGAGCATTGGCGTTGGTTCGTGTCTATCTCGAAGGAAATATCCGGGAATAATGTCTCGTATTTTTGAACCATGGTCAGATAACGAGGATAACACCCAAACTGGTATCCGTACCTGACGTCGTTAAATTGGGAATTTCTATTCGTTCAAGTTAGGAATTCCGAATCGTTAAGTTGAGAAATTTCTTGTCTCAACCCCCCCCCCCCCAAAATGTGTAACGGCACTGTACATGTCACCTCATGTAAATTTTTTTTACACAAATATTAAGTACAAAGATATTGCTAAACCTTTATCCAAGTTAAATTAGCTGTCTACAATTTATTGTCACAGGTCTCGTATATACGACAGTGTGGAAACTTAAATAGAAACTAACCAACTAGAAAGCTCTCCAACCCAAACTTTAAAATAATATCACCTAAAACATTAACTAAAACCATTATTAAATTTACTTGCCACTAACATTAAATTTGACTTTATTTTCCCATTTATTCAAAAGATAGACTTCAAACATTACCTTACTGCGATTCCCGCTTAGCCACACTTTCTGAAATATCGTAGTTCAGTATACTCCACTTAAAATGATATAAAATAGGAATTGACATTTTATTATCTGTATCTTTAATATATAGTACAATTTGTGACATTTTCTCAATATGATTTTTTTTTTCATTCTCGCAGTACAGAACATCTTTATATATAATTTTCTTACGCGGTGATTGAAAAACGCTGCTTTTCTCTACGCGGAATGGCAACAGTTAGTTTGTTTACAAAATTCTGTTGCGCCCGCATTTTTATTTTGCCATTTTGACGATTAACCCCTTCAATTCATTGGTAAATAATGTTTTTGATGATGTCAGCTTAAATTAGGAAGAATATAAGCCTTATTAAATTAAAAAATGGAAGTTTTGAAAAACGCTTTTCCAAACTTTAAATTAACGAAAAATTGAGGTGGTGCCATCTGTTGGTAATTTTGAAAACTAGATTTCTATGAGCTTCATTTTTATGACGTATTAACTCAGTAAATTACACACTTCTGGTAGGCAAGATTATGGTAAGCTTAACATCAATTATGGCCAAAACAAACTACCAATAATGTTAGAAATTTAACTGAAACGCAGAAAAGGTGTGAAAATAACGTGGAAAATAATAAATAATGGTAGGCTTGCCAGTGGTACCATTGTTTTCATTTGTAGTTAAAAAGGCATTAGTTTAAATGATATTATATAGATTTACATGGCAAAAAAATGTAGTGATGCCAAGATGAATATTAATTTAAATTTACAGTTTCAACTTTTAAAGTTTTTAGTAATATAATTAATAAAATATTGTTACTAGGACACATTGTTATTGTGTCCTACCTTTTAGAGAGCGAAGAGAGAAGTTGTTTGTGAAGCAAACCTATGAGTGTTGCGTAGCAATCCTCCAGTGTTTGGCGGAGCCTCCTAGTTCTTTTCTATTGCCTTACCTTCAATTTCTTTGCCTGCACTTTCCATGATAGCTTGCAATTCTTTTAAAGACCCTCGTAATTTAGAGCAAATTTAATTACAACATCTCTTGAAGCCGGCCACAAGATAATTGTTGCCCGTCTGTACGAGTAAGCTGAGTAATATGTATATCAGAATTTAGAAGTATTATTAATTCTATTATTAATTTTATTATTAATTCTAATGTAATTTTTAAAGTTTTACGACATAAATGCAAGTGCTTTTCTTTAAAAAAAAAATTGGGGAGGGGGGGGGGGGGTTCAGTCGTCTTTGTATTATCCTAAAATGGCTCTTAGCAAAATAAAAATGTTAGAAAAACCAATTGATTTCCAAACAATTGCATAGGCATTGTAATGATCACAAATTACACAATTTTTTAAAAATAATGTTATATAAGGGTATATTTACATTGTTCAGATCTGTTATGAAAAATATAACTTTTCTTCATCATAAAAATATTGTGTACTATTTTCATTAGTATACTATTTTCATTCTTTCCAAATTATTTTTTCCGGAAGTTGATTCTTTTTTTTCTTTGGTGTGTGGTGCGGGCCCCTAGGCCGCAGTCCATGCCTAAATCATGCCTTATCTTTTTAATTAACCTCTATTAATTATAATTATTTTTAAAAAATCTTAATGCGAATTAAACACAACTCCACGGTTTCTTTGCACCCGATAGCTTTTAGCTGCTTGCACCTGTTTCATATTAATTTATTTTAATCTTTTAAATATGTTTTCAATGTATTGATGTTGTAAAAACGATATCTGCGACTTTAGAGCTCACTCATCGTTGTTGTTTGCATTAAAAAAAAATTTCCTTATGAATTGCATCAAGTCCTTAGAAACTCCTTATTTTTTATTTTCGGAAAATGCTCACGAACTCTGAAAACTTTTACTATTTTATATAATGGACGACAAGAACGACCACGTCTACGATGGCAGTTAGTTGCCGGTATGTTTTCCAAATAGTGGTGCTGCCATCTATTGATAATTATACTTACTAAATACTCAGCCACACGGAAAGCAACGTACACAAATATAACTGGAAAATCAGAATACATTCTTTTTAAATACAGTTTGACAGGAACGTGAATATACTTTAATCCACATCATTACAAATTCGTACAAAATACGAAATATGAATCCAGGTTTAGTAGCACAAATTGATCCGATTCTAGACGGTCCCTTTTTATTATTATTTTGAAGAAACTTAGTTTTTAAATTAAAAATCAACATGCACCCATATTCATTTAAAAATACAAATGATATTTCTATTTAAAGAAAAATTATATCACTTTTATATTTTTGTAGGTTTGTATTCTATAGCATTAAAGAAACACAGCGAAAATAAATATTGGAAATACAATTTCCGTTGGATATAAAACTATATTTTAATATTGACTAATATTTTTAATTATATCAATTTAAATGATCTTCACAACTTTATGCAAAAAAGTTCAACAATGAACAACTTGATTCAAAAACTATTCTGTATAGAGTCAGTCACTTAGCAGCTTAACTGAAAAATTGAGTGTTTGTTATTTCCAAATCATGTTTCGGAACTTGGTAGAATAAAACTAAAATGCAAACCTATCTACTTAATAGTTAAGTATTTATATTTGTGAGTTAAATGAAATAAAAAATAAGCATTTTAGAGCACACATTTAAAAATGCCATTTAACATAATAGCAGAATTACCATAAAAATTGTAATACACCCATATTATTAAAATTATAATAGTCAGATATATTTTACAAACCTTTTTTAAAATAGAAGAAAACTATGTACTCTTATAAATAAATAAAAAATACAATGAAAATTTAATTGTCTTATGCATTATATACATTATATTAAACATCGACAAAAAGGTTTACTTTGAAATGTAATAATATTAGTTAAAAACCAAAAACTTCTTAAATTGGTTTTTTGTTTTGTAACTAATCACTAGAATCTAAAACAAGTTTTGGTAAAAGTATTCCAATAAACTTAATTTAAATATACTTAAGACAGTAAAATATTTTTTGAACAGATTAGTCATACGTGTTTTGATATTTTAATATTTTTTAATTAAATCATTCAAGGATTAGAAAATTTAATATTTACCAAGTATTCTTTTAAAATATCATATTTCAGACTTTTAAATTATGCATGACCATTAATTGCATTGCTTCAGCAGCTAAAGGAACTTTCTCTTTCACCAGTTCTTTCCATTCGTCAGAGTTAATAATATGACTGGCGTGCTCAATAACGAAATCCTGAGCAACCGATTTCAGGTCTTGATCACTGTGCATGTCTCCAAGAATCAAGCATTCGCAGGCATTCAAAGCGCTGAGGTTATTTTTCATGAAGGCCGAACAGAGTTCCTCGAGTGCCGTCATTTCGTATTTATCTGCTGCAAAGTACAACTTGGATGCCGTTCCCCAATCGAGGTTTTCTACGGTACCGGTGTAAACGAACACCATCATCATGGAAACGGTGTCGTCTTCCAGATCTTCGATTTCGACAATGCCAGTTCGATTTTCTTTCATGTCGCCCTCAAACATGGCGCTGAACACTGCAGACTGGACGCAAAGCATGACTTTGTGAACGGGGAATTCCTTTCTCGGAGTACGAATGGTCACATCGCTTAATTTCCCCTCGGAATAGAAACGTAGAAGTTTTTCTTTCCAAGACCCAACAATATCGAGATCTATTGTTGCAACAAGAGGTTTGGGATCCATTGAACGCACTAATGGACGATTTGCCGTTACACCATGCACTATCTTTTCTACTTCACTGTATTTAACGTCCGAAGAAACAGCAAACTCACAACTCAGAGATACGGGCAAATTCTGTTTTGAATCGGTTAGCAAATTGTTTTTGGGAGTAAATGAGACTGTCCAAACCTGTTCACTTTGTGATTTCTCAAACCAATGTTCATTTCTAACAGATTGGAGTACTTTTTCAGTGTCCAAGAGAGATATCTCACAAGTCGAGAAATACAATTTATTTGCGTTCGTCCGCTTTATTATCACTTCGAAATTTTCCTCTCCCAAAACTCCTTTAGCTACAGAAGCATCCACGGTGAAAGATGAAATCTCAGACAAATTCAGTTGTTTCTTTGTTTCAACCTTCTTTGTTCTCAGGTTACCAAATGCCTCCAAATTCCAATTGTAAATGACCCTTTCGACACCTATTATAGTTCGGGCATGACATTGCTCGGTTTCTATAACTTTGTCATCCACTTTAAGTATTCTGAATTTAACAGTAAGTGTGTCGTTGTCAAGGTAAGCTTCAGTTCCTCCTTGATAAATTCTTTGTAGACTCAAGGAATTCGAGAACATAGCACGTGGACGGAATAAACTTTCCACTTCTCTTACTTTTTTAAATGAGCCTTTGACTGTACGGATTGAAAACACATAAACGATTTTCGCTTCCGTACAAAAGGCTATATTATACTTTCTATTAAGACATAAACCGACAACATCAGGGTTTTCATATCCTCTCGGAAACAGTTCTAAATGACAATCCTTAAAACGATATTCATTCAATTCGAAGCGAGGGCTTTCAAGACAATCTTTATATTTCTGAACACAGTGACTAAAATTTTGTATTGTCCAAATGAAAGAAAATCCTTTAGTTTCATTATCATCACCAATTAGCTCCATTTCGAGGACAGGAGTGCAATTGAATCTGCTTCAATAGGTACTTCATAGCTGTGGTTTCAATTTAAAAATATAATAAGGAAACACATAAACCTTAATTTATTGATGGAAACTACAATAAATAAGTCAGCAGAAGCAAAAGTAGCTATATCCAGCGACGTTTTGATGTATTCCTTCATTGGAGTAAGGTAATGAGAGATAAACTTACTAACCGTTTCCATGGCGACGGTACGGACGATCCTTAGGCTGAATAATGTGTGGTTCGGCCCCCCAACTACAGAGGGGGAATATCTCCAGTAAAACGAGGGGTGGGGTTTCGGATTTTTTGTAAAAAATATATATTCTGGAACTGTAAATGAAATCATTTAAGGGTACGAATGAAATTGGAATGGGCTGTTTTTTGTAAGTTTCCAATACCATGTTACGAAATTTCAACGCGGTATCAAGTCATCTCAAGGTGCAATGGCGTTCAGGAATCTATGAAAATGATAATAAAACATTGCGCTTCTCTTTGTGGTACCCTGAAATGACTATAAGCAAATTAAAAGTGTAAGAAAAATAAAAACAACTAATTTTTTTTAAAAAAGTAACACAATGCCATGGTAATTATCATAAATTAAACATATTTTTAAAAGTATTAGAATACATTTTCATTGAACAAATCTGTTAAGAAAAATATAAAATTCTCTGCCATAAAAAGATTGTATACTCGGGGACAACCTAAGTGGATCCTGAAGCTATGTTATGTATAAATATTCAATTGCTTTGGGCTCAACTTAGGTTGTCCCCGAGTATAGTAGACTATTTTCATTAGGATTATTATCCTGCCAAATATTTTTTTCCATATGTTGACTGTGTTTGTGTCTGTGGTGTGGGCCCTTTAGTCGCAGCCTATGCCTAAATATGGCCTGCCTAGGAACATTGCCTATCTATAAAAACACACAAGAAACAACGCGATAACATTCGGATAACTACTAGTTTAAATTTACTAGTTTATAATGCAATAAATTGGCACTACTACCAAGACTAGAATTCGCAATTTTCTAACTATACGAATGGTTCAAAAATACGAGGCAGTGTTCCCGGGTCTTTCCTTCGAGATAGACATCGAACCGTCGTTAATAACCCGCAGCGCAGCTCTAGTGCTACGTTAATTTTTTCAAAATAATATTTACCTAATAGAAAAATAAATCTAAATAAAATAATTTAATTGAAATATAACTTTGTTTCCTAATTTTCCAACTGATAAGTTATCTTTTAATTCCCTAATAGTGATGCTGCCATCTATTGAAAGTTATATTCACTAAACACTCACCTTAGCTAACAGGAACTAATATAACTGGAAAATCTGAATACATTCTTTTAAAAAATATAGTTTGACGTAAACGTAAATGAACACTTAAATGAAGACCATACAAAATGAGAAATATGAATCCAGGTTTTGTAGCATAGTTTGATCAGTTACTATTGTCTATTTTCCTCATTTAACCAGTTTTTGCAGAAAACTTAATTATGAAAATATCACACAAGTTAAGGACAAATTGTAAGTAATGGACAAATTGATGAAAGGCATAGTAGGTAGAGAATAAATAATATTTAGTGGTTCAAATATAAAAGTTCAGTATTTACATTTAAAGGTTATGGCTATGGCATTACAGTTAGATGAAGAGCACGAGAGATGTGCGGGTTGAGAGTTAGGTGTTATGTCTGGGAATGTCTTCCTCTTCGTCAGTGTTCAACGCATGTTCATAGCATTCGGCTCGTCCCTGCGTGGGCTTTATGCGTTGGAGCAGTGTGATTGGCTCTTGGTGTAAACACCGACCAAGAGGAAATTCTTTCCGCGAATTTCTTGGAAGAGAATGAAAAGGTGGATGAACTCCAGGACACTGCAACTGTTAAATAAACATATCTCAATAGTGCATTAAAAATATTAATTTGCCTTTTTAAGGAAATTGACGAGAAGGCAGTAAAGCTAGAAGATATACAGATATTATCATGCTATTTTACTAGTTAAAATAGTCACAAAACTAGTAAATTCGGAAATTTATTACGTCAAAGTATAAGAATATTCCGTTCTTATGTTTGAGTGGGTCACTTCATATACCCGATACTCTCACTTGGGCTCGAATGGTCACTGTAACCTGTCTGGTAGACATATTCGTGTAGCAAACGCAAGATACCCTGTTTGGTTAATTAACGTCGCACTAGCGCTGCAAAGTGGACTATTGGCGACGGTTTGGGGCCTATCTTGAAGGAAAGACCCATGAACGATGCCTCGTATTTTTGAACCGTGGTCAAAAAATGACGGGGACAACAACTGAGCTGACACCTGACGCAATCGCAATAGGCGTTAGGACATTGGACCCCGATCAGATATATCGTGCACCAGTCTCGCATACACGCCAGTATAATCTGTATGTTCTGGACGACTTTCTAGTATTTTTGTATCGAAACTGGAACCCTCCGATCGCAAGATCACTACTTTTGCAATTTTCTTTGCCAAGTCCATCACACAGGTTCGAACTAGCAATCATTTAATTAGTAGTTGATCGCCTTTATACACTGAGCAATTGGGACTCCAGATAAACTAAAAAAGTTAACGGGTTTGATTCCGAGTGATTGCTAAGTTTCATTATTCCAGCACTACATGTTCAATTATATTTTTTATTTAAAAAAAATGATGTTTTATTTGGCTATTTAGAAAAAAATTCTTAACTAATAATTTTGGCAATTGTTTCTTCAATTACTAATTTTTATTAAGTTATTTCCTGATAAGATAAAAACTCGTCTTATAGAACATTGCGTTAAGAATATTAAAATACAAATGCAACGTTAAAATACGCAATAAAAGTCCGTAATAATCCGGACATGTTTCGGGAGATACATCACCCTTCATCAGCGGAAAATGCAAAGTCTGTGTGTAATGAAATATAAATAAACCCAAGCAATCTAAAATGTTGCCAAAAACTAAAAACTATTACAAACGGTTGGAGTTAACTATTGTGTGCCAACAAGCGGGAAACTATGTCGATGACACTTTCGCCCTATTAAACAACTCCACCGGAGAAGTTGACGGGATTCTCCCTGTATTAAATTCCATAGATCCTAAAATACAATTCACTGCCGAATCCGAATCCAACAATACTCTTCCTTTCCTTGATGTTTTAATTACTCGTAAAGATGACCATTTATCCACCACCGTATATAGAAAACCCTTTGCAGTTTCTTTGCCCCCTCATTTTAAGTCTTACCACCCTATACAACAAAAAATGGCTGCATTTTACACTTTTTTTAATCGTGCTCTTAACATCTGTTCTACACCCGATTCACTCCAGACTGAACTTAATTATTTGAGAGCCGTCGCCGTGGATCTAGGTTTCTCACCCAACGTCGTTGATAAGGCCCTACATAAACTTAAAAATCCATTTAAAAATTCTAGTCTATCTGAGCGATCTAAGTCTTTAGTTATTTTACCATATTATCCCCAGATCAGCCATCAAATTTCTAAAATTCTCGGTAGGTTCGACATACGTTCCATTTTTTCACCTATCAATAAGATCACGTTCACACAACTTAAAGACCCTATTGACGATCTTAATAACTGGGGCATATACAGTATTTCATGTCAATGTGGCATGTCATATATTGGTCAAACAAGGAGAGCATTAAGATTTCGTATTAAGGAGCACCAAGCACATACTGTTAAACAAGAAATAAAGAAGTCCTCCATTGCCAAGCACTCTTGGGAACATGGTCATATATTTAATTTTTCTAACTCACTTTTAATTTGCAAACCTAAATCTCCAGTTGAACTTGACTTCCTGGAGGCGTTTCATATTTTTAGTAATATTGATTCGGTTGTCAATGAAACGTTTGCGGTCCCATTGTTTCCCGCTTGTTGGCACACAATAGTTAACTCCAACCGTTTGTAATAGTTTTTTGGTCTTTGGCAACATTTTAGATTGCTTGGGTTTATTTATATTTCATTACACACAGACTTTGCATTTTCCGCTGATGAAGGGTGATGTATCTCCCGAAACATGTCCGGATTATTACGGACTTTTATTGCGTATTTTAACGTTGCATTTGTATTTTAATTATTTCCTGATAATTTCATCTGGGTGAATTAAAGGTTCTTATTTCGATATATTTTTTTTTGTTGTCTTTTATGTCTTTTTTTTTTATTATTTGTAACGCTTTTAAAATCTGCTCTCAGGAAGAGATGTAATTTGAATACGTAACGGAAGTACGTCACAGTCACTTCCCTGAACCCCCTCTTGTTCTAATGGGAAAGTCGCCGCATCTGTCACCCTAATTTGCATTTGTGGGGTTATTTATAACCGTGACGCCAACAGAATACATGTTTTTGCACATGAATCTACTGTTAAGTTTGACGTTACACGACATAAACTCTGTAGCTGTCTTTATAGACACAGCCTACAATTTTTTCAGAACTGAAGTTTTTTTTTTTGTATTAATAGTGATTGAATTAGTTTAGCTTAAAACTTTTTTGCTTAAGCTCGAGTTGCAATTGGGTTCTTCCACGGAGTAAAGAAAAAGGTGGAGATGATTTGGCTAGATTTCATAAGACGTAATTTAGCAACCCCAAACTAGGAACAAACAAACCTAGTTTGCAGTAGTTTTCCTACGAGGGAAAAATAAATTATCGCCAAGTACTGGTACAAAGTAGTGCTTTGGAATAGCGCCAAATACTTCGCCAGTTCCTACTTTTTAAGCGATTGCTTACTTCACATTGCAAACCGGTTTTAGACTTGTTCGCACCTCCACCTTCTTCTTTACTCCGTGGGTTCTTCTCACTGTTAAAAACGCATTCTCATACTTGACGAAACTTGTCATTTTTGACGAAACAGACGCCTAATTTTTTTTATTCCATTGGGTCGTTCTCCCTGTTTATTCCTTCTCTATTATTTTCTCGAAGGCAAAATAACTGATATATTATTCAGACATGTAAGCTTTTCCGTTAAAGCATTGTTGTCAGAAAGATTTATTTCGCTAAAGCCCCTTCTGACTGCCAACTTTGAATTGTTTAAAACAATAAATATACTTTATTTTCACTGTTGTTAAAATCTTATGATTTTATAAAAATTTATAATTTTTTTTTTTTAATTTGTCGATTACAAAAAGTAGCTTCTAAAGCATTATAAAAGGAATTTTAAACTTTCAAACCTTAGGTGTTAATTAGAGGTTGAATAGTATCTATATATATTTTTCAGACATATCAGAGCCGTTGAAGATAGTGTTTTGTATGCCACAGACATACTTTCTTTATTTATTATAGATAACTGTATTTTAAAAAAAATAGAAAATAATTTTTTTAGTTATTAAATACATTGAAATATTTGTTTTTGTTTGATTTCTGGAGTTATTTTACCAGCGTTTACACCAAATTTTTTTTTTTTTTTGTAATCATTAATTGACATAAAAATTATTGTATTTATGATTAATTTTAAAGATAAAATTAATTAACTTTTTAAAATATGATTTATAAAATACATACACCTATATGCTTAGGTGTATTCCTCTAAAATTTTTAAAAATTTTAACAGTAACAAATTTGTGAAAAAAATATTAATAAACTATAATAATAATATTTTATTCAACAATTATATAGTAGGTGGAAAATGTTAACAGAATGTTTTTAAGACGCTGTTTTAATTATGACTAGTTGTTTTTATCACACTTTCTTAAGATTTCGACATCATATATATTATTTCTGTAGTAAAGATCCCTTTTACGCAACGGATCTTAACACATAAGGTATCAAAAGAAAGATAAGTTCATGGGCCCGTGACGAATGGTATTTTCATCTCAAAACGCGACTCATTTAAAAAAGGCCATTAATTATTTAAACTTAGAACAGTTAAAACATTACAAATGGAAGATAATGTAAAATAACAAAATAGAAGATAAATATATAATAAAAGTAGAAAATTAGAAATTTATTACAAAATAACTCTTATTAAAATATATTTATTTTTGATAAAGAAAAGTATCAAATTCTCATACTGAAATGTGTTAATGGTAATTCTACATTTTTATGATAAGTTTATTATTAAATACAGTCCATTTTTTCCGCAAGCAAAAAAACCCTTTTTATTATTCCACTATCAGTCAATAGAAGAAAATAGTAAGTTTAAACTGAGTCGCATGTCTTCGCGCTTTTCATCCACAGACGCCGCGCTTGGCGTCTGAGACTCTGGATTGGTTTGCTTCTCTCAGAGATACTGGAACTAACCAATCCATTGTCTGAAATGTCAAGTGCGGCGTCTGTGTGTGAAAAGTGAAAGGACATGCTAATGTATAAGTGTGGAATAATCTGGTGGGGGGAGGGGCACAAGCCCCTCTCCTAAATCCGTACCTAACAATGAAAATATTTTGAAAACCTAGAAAAACCTATTTTTTTTCCAAAAACTCCAGTTAACTGAGGTTTTTGGATAGTTAAATACCAGTTAACCGGATATCTTTTACAAAAAGTTCCCAAGTAAAACATCCCATTTACAAATTTTTTTATTCAAATATCTTAATTAAAACATAAATCCTGGACAAACATACATAAAAAAAACAAAAGTAGAAACTATAACTTCCTCCTTGGCGCATTTTTACAGTATTAGTAGGTGCGCTGTAAGTCGATTAAAAATCGTGCGCCAACTTTAAGCGATTATTTAATTGCATTCAATTTACGGCTACCAGGTCTTATATTCCGAAATTGTGGAAGGTGAAAAGTCGATTAGCTAGCTAAATCCATACAAAATCACTAAATTGTTGATTGTTTTTTAAATCTGTTAACGCGGTGACAGAATATTTTCGATTTTGGCGGTGAATTAACGGCAAATGAAAGAATATTTTGGACAATTAAAAAGTTGCACAGTGCGCAGATACTATTTGAGTTCTTCAATTACGTGCAACTAAATAGCTTATTTGAATGTCCGATAAGTTGCCATTGCAAGGCTAGCATACACCTCTTCTTCTTGCGGCTCTTGGAAGCTTTAGCTTCGAATGTTTAGTTAGAATAATAAACTGTTTTGCTTCGAATGTTTAGTTTGAATAATAAACTATTTAGCTTAGAATGTTTAGATAGAATAATAAACTGTTTAGCTTAGAATACTTAGTTAGAATAATAAACTGTTTAGCTTAGAATAATTAACTGTTTTGTTTAGAATGTTTAGTTTGAATAATATGCTATTTAGCTTAGAATGTTTAGTTAGAATAAAAAAAATTGTTTAGATTATAACGTTTAGTTAGAATAATTAACTGTTTTGCTTAGAATGTTTAGTTAGAATAATAGACTGTTTAGCTTAGAATGTTTAGTAAGTCTAATAAACTGTTTAGCTTAAAATGTTTAGTCAGAATAATTAACTGTTTTGCTTAGAATGTTGAAAAATAAACTATTTAGCTTAGAATGTTTAGTAAGACTAATAAACGGTTCCGCTTAGAATGTTTAGTAAGACTAATAAACGGTTCCGCTTAGAATGTTTAGTTAAAATAATTAACTGTTTTGCTTAGAATGTTTATTTTGAATATTATACTATTTAGCTTAGAATGTTTAGTTAGAATAATAAACTGTTTTCCTTAGAATGTTTAGTTTGAATATTATACTATTTAGCTTAGAATGTTTAGTTAGAATAATAAACTGTTTTCCTTAGAATGTTTAGTTTGAATAATAAACTGTGTTGCTTAGAATGTTTAGTTTGAATAACGAACTGTTTAGCATAGAATGTTTTTTAGAATGATTAACAGTTTTGCTTATAATATTTAGTTTAATAATAAACTATTTAGCTTAGAATGTTTAGTTTGAATAATAAACTGTTTAGCTTAGAATGTTTAGTTGGAAAAATTAACTGTTTTGCTTAGAATGTTTAGTAAGAATAATAAACTGTTTAGCTTAGAATGTTTAGTCAGAATAATGAACTGTTTTGCTTAGAATGTTGTAGGGTCAGGTGGGGGAAAGTGGTCATAAAAACAGGCATTTTTAACTTTGCAGGAATATAAATATGAGAAATTTTCTAAAAAATATTATTGTTTTGGGTTTTATTTTACATTACATTGTTCTAGAGCACATTAGAATACACTTTAAAAATATGTTTTGAGAGTAACACCTTTTAATGACATCTTTTTTTTGTCATGTTTTATGACCACTTTACCCCATGGGGTGGGGTAAACTGGTCAGTGCGTGGGGTAAAGTGGTCATATTCAAGAAATATGACATAAAAAGGAAATTATAAGTAAATAGTGCCATTTTATTACTTAAAAATATTTTACACAACTTCTATATTTGTGAACTATTATTTAAATTATAAATTTAAATAATATTATAATTAAATTATAAATTTATAGTGTTCTCTATGGTAAAAAGTTTTTTTTTTAAAGAATATTTTAATAACTTCTGACTCTCTGTTTTTTCAATGTCATTATATTCTGGAAATGTGTAGTAGTCACCAATTTAGGATTTTTCTAGATATTTAATGAAGAGCCCCATTAATTACTATCTCAATCTTGTTCAATAAACTGTTTAATTGATTTCTTCTCTTCATATTTTACTAACATCCCACAAATATGGGTTGTCCCATTTGTATATCTGTTGCACAAATTGGCTCAAAAGAATTTGTTGACTTGATAATTTTCTGATTTTTTTTTTTTTTTTTTTTTTTTTTTTTTTTTTTGTAGACAAAGTGCAACTGTTTCTTCTGTTTTCATCTTTAGAGTTATGTATAGCCATTCTATGTGCAATTGACACTGGTGGAGATATTGTTGTCAGTATAGCTCAAAGTCCTTAATTGTTGTATTAGCCATATTTGACACTTTTGTAAATTTAAATTGCATATATTAGATGTTGATGGTTCTGAATTCTGATGAATATCTATTTGTTGATCTGGTGAAGTCAATGGGCAATTCTGTTATTTCGGTAAGGACATTTTTATGTTTGGTCAATTTGTTTGTTGACAGTTTTTCACAAATTCCGAGTTAATCAGGTCTTATCACCACCCAATGGACTTTCTCTGCTATTAGGATATTTAAGATACATTTGGATTAAATTTGATATATCAGAACGATCGAATGGATGTCCAACATAGGCAATGAATCTGAAGCTTTTAACGATGTAAGATTCTTCTTCGAAGCCATGTTTCTTATTAGGACCATTATGTCTGGGCTTGTTAATGAACCATCTTCTTAAAGTCGGGTAATTCCTGAGCTACAGCATAAATGGATTTGCCCTTTTTAACCAGCATAGCTAACTGGCCTTGCCAGAATACCTAATTAGCCTTGCCAGCATAACTAATTGCAGACTGGTATCAGAGTAATTTGGTACAATCTTCCTAACATATTTTTTTGGCATGTTTATTACGTAAAAAGAAGGGAAAAAAATGATTAAGACAATAAAAATTATTTTATTATGCAAGTTTTAATCACTGAATATTAGGTCTTAATAAAGTCATTCCAAGCAATGTAAAAGTTAAGCCTAATGCTGTTTACTTTATCTCATGTTATAAACTATGATAAATTAATATATGCTTTATCATTCTAAATTAATATTTAATAATCAATCATTAAATATTAGGCCTAAATAAACTCATTGTTACCGTGAATACGTTAAGCATAGTCATATGACCACTTTACCCCATGTTACTAAAAACACTATAAAATAAAAAAATTAATAAACACAACTTGCCTGTCAATGAAAATGTGTTCTTGAGATATGTTTGAAGCCTCCTGCACAACTAATTTATTAAGATTTTGATTAAACAAAATGTAGGAGAGAAGTTCATTAGAGAATCAAAAGATTGTACTGAAACGTACAAAAACAAAATGGCTATTTATTGGCATTCAATGTGTTACTAAAATTATAATTTTGTGTGAAAAACATTGCTCCTCTTTACTGAAAACTAAAACAAAAAATTGTAAAACCTTTACGATAATAATAAAAAATAGGGATAAAAAAATACAACATTTATTAGAGTATGACCACTTTACCCCACCTGACCCTATAATTAACTGTTTTGTAGAATGTTTAGATTGAATAATAAACTATTTAGAATGTTTAGTTAGAATTATAAACTGTTTAGCTTATAATGTTTAGTTAGAATAATGAACTGTTTAGCTTAGAATGTTTAGTTTGAATAATAAACTATTTAGAATGTTTAGTTAGAATAATAAACTGTTTAAATTAGAATAATTAACTGTTTTGCTTAGAATGTTTAGTTTGAATAATATACTATTTAGCTTAGAATGTTTAGTTAGAATAATAAACTGTTTTCCTTAAAATGTTTAGTTTGAATAATAAACTATGTTGCTTAGAATGTTTAGTTTGAATAACAAACTGTTTAGCATAGAATGTTTAGCTAGAATGATTAACAGTTTTGCTTAGAATATTTAGTTTAATAATAAACTATTTAGCTTAGAATGTTTAGTTTGAATAATAAACTGTTTAGCTTAGAATGTTTATTAAGACTAATAAACTGTTTTGCTTAGAATGTTTAGTTTGAATAATAAACTATTTAGAATGTTCAGTTAGAATAATAAAATGTTTAGCTTAGAATGTTTAATTAGAATAATGAACTGTTTCGTTAGAATAATTAACTGTTTTGCTTAGAATGTTTAGTTTTAATAATAAACTGTTTAGCTTAGAATGTTTAATTAGAATAATAAACTGTTTAGCTTAGAATGTTTAGTTAGAATAATAAACTATTTTGCTTAGAATGTTTAGTTTGAATAATAAACTGTTTTGCTTAGAATGTTTAGTTTGAATAATAAACTGTTTAGCTTAGAATGTTTAGTTAGAATAATAAACTGTATTTATAACTGTATTAATAAATTGCCTTGTGTGAAGTCTACCCTACAAGTGTTCAATTACAATGCAAATAACTTTCGGTTCTTATTTTGATAAGGGCCGAACAATGCATTGCAGTAGTTTAGAAACAGCTTATGATTCTTTGGTTTTGTAGATTAGTAAAACGTGTGGAAAACATAATATTGCTTAACACAATAAATATTCAATTCCACTTAAATTAATTTAAAAATGAAAAATAAAATGGTACAAATTATAAACAGTAATTGTAATTTTAATGCTTTATATGGACTGGAAAATTTATCAGATCTTAAACGTTGACTTCAATAAAACAAAACTAAATATTTTTGTTACCTAATCTATTGCCTAAGTAAAATATATAATTTAGGCAACAGCGTTCAATAAAGGACAAAATCTCTTAAATAAAACAACCTACTTTAATTAAAAAAATTTAACAATAAATTTGTTCTTATTAAGTTTGAAATTGTTTAAAAAATATTTTGGCACGATTGTGTAAATTTACATCTACTTTATGAGTATGACGGTTTAAACCATAAAATATTATACTTACAGGTATTTCGCTATTACTCATTATTAAACTTTTTTTTTGTCCAGCACGAAAATATAATATTGCAAAAACTTTCAATAATGGTAAAGGGGGGGCCATCCACCTTTTCTCCATATTTTAGACCCCCTTCTCCTATGTAAAAAACTTGTCACATGTCACGTTCTCCTACCAACAATATCAGTCTAGCACCTAATAAAATATATATACATATACTGGTAGTTCAGAAACATAGTACTAAGTTATAGACGGTATTTGAAATTTCATTTTACAATTGCAAATATAGATTGAAACCGGAAGATAAACTGTTTATTTTTAACCAAATGAACAGTGTGCCAAAAAAAAATCTAAAATAAA
This sequence comes from Troglohyphantes excavatus, assembly GCA_963932185.1. Taxonomy (NCBI): domain Eukaryota; kingdom Metazoa; phylum Arthropoda; class Arachnida; order Araneae; family Linyphiidae; genus Troglohyphantes; species Troglohyphantes excavatus. Next base: position 14,959,955 of record OZ010671.1, read on the forward strand.
ACCGCCAGAAACTTTAAATTAAAACCGCCAACGCGCGCCAAGTCAGGAGGTTATCAATTCGACCATTAGTTTGTATTTTTTTTATGTATGTTCGCGCGGGATTTCGGTTCTACTTCAGATATGTGCACAATTTTTTTTTGTTGGATAGGGGATGTTTCGATTTGAAAAAAATATCCGTTTATCCGGCATTTCACTATTCGGAATTTTTTATTAACCGGACTGTTTGAAAAAATATATTGTCCGATTTCGAAAATTATTCTTTTTTTTGTTGGATAGAGAAAAATCCACTTAGGCAATATCTGCAAAAAAATCGGTTATCCGGCTATTATATATCCGGAAATGTCGATTAACCGAAGTTTTTTTTTAAACAATTTATCCTATTTCATAATATTTTCATTGTTTAACAGAAGTTGTACAAAAATGACATTTCGTTTAACCAGCATTTATTGGCATTGATAGGGATTGTTTTACAATATACATTGTTGAGCACAAATTGCTACTTGAATTTCTTGGTGAATAATAATAGGGGGCGTAGCCCTCAGCTAAATTAACAACTAAAAAGGGAAAAATAAAATAATCTTTCTAGAAAAAAGGGAAACCGACTTTAAGGAAAATGCATAAAAAGTAAAAAATAATTTTTAATTTTGCGAATGAGTTGAAAAAATTGAATTATTGAATATCAATTTTAAACTTAGTACAACTTTTTGAAGTTGGTACCAATTTACAAAAATCATACCTAACATTTTGGCGCCGATTTCAAAAAGTTGTAATAAGTATAACATCGATATTCAATAATTAAATTTTTTTAACTCGTTCGTAAAATTAAAAATTATTTTTTACTTTTTAGCGCATTTTCTTTAAAGTCGTTTCCCCTTTTTTCTAGAAAGATTATTTTATTCTGCATATTTTTTTTGTAGTTTTCTGTTGATTTGCAATGTTTTTTAGGAGATGAGTGGGATGTCACTTCCTTTAACCAGTAAAACAAATTGTGGCAAAAGTTTCCTAATAAACGTAATATGAAGAAACTTGAGACACTAGAACAATATTTTTTAAATATTATTTTTCTTATGAAGTCATTTGAGGATGAGAAAATTTAATATTTACCAAGTATCCTTTTAAAAAATTATATTTCAGACTTTTAAATTATGCATGACTATTAATTGCATTGTTTCAGCAGCTAAAGGAACTTTCTCTTTCACCAGTTCTTTCCATTCATCAGAGTTAATAATCTCAGTAGCATGTTCAATAAAGAAATCCTGCGCAACCGATTTTAAATCTTGGTCACTATGCATGTCTGCAAGAATCAAGCATTCACAAGCATTTGAAGTGCTGAGGTTATTTTTCATGAAGGACGAACAGAGTTCCTTGAGCGCTGTCATTTCGTACTTGTCTGCTGCAGAGTACAACTTGGATGCCATACCCCAATGCAAGTTTTTAATAGTACCGGTGTAAACGAACACCAACATCATGGAAACGGTGTCGTCTTCCAGGTCTTCGATTTCGACAATGCCGGTTCGATTTTTTTTCATGTAGCCTTCAAACATGGCGCTGAACACTGGAGACTGGGCACAGATAATGACTTTGTGAACAGGGAATTCCTTTCTTGGAGTTTGAATGGTCACATCGCTTAACTTCACTTCAGAGTAGAAGCTTAGCAAATTTTCCTTCCATGACCCACCAATATCAGGATCCATTGTTGGAACAAGAGTATCCATTAAACTCACTAATGGAAGATCCAAGGGTTTACCATACACTGTGTTTTCTACTACACTGGATTGAACATCCAACGAAACCGCAAATTCACAGAGCACGGATATGGACGAATCTTGTTTTGGATCGGTTAGCATATTGGTCTGTGGAGTAAATGAGACTGTCTAAGCTTGTTCACTTAGTGACTTCTCAAACCAATGTTCATTTTTAACAGATTGAAGTACTTGTTCAGCATCCAAGAGATGTATTGCACAAGTCGAGAAATACAATTTATGTGCAGTGGTCCGCTTTATTATCACTTCGATTTTTTTCTTGCCCAACATTCCTTTTTACATAGAAGCATCCATGGTGAAAGAGGAGATCTCAGACATATTCGGTTGTTTCTTTGCTTCAACCTTCTTTGTTGTCAGGTTACCAAATGCGTCCAAATCCCATTTGTAAACGACTCTTTCGACACCAATTACTGTTCGGGCATAGCATTGCTGAGATTGCAAAATCTTACCATCCACTTCACATATTCTGATTCTCACAGTCAGTGTGTCGTTGTCAAGGTAGGGTTCAATTCTTTCTTTATAAATTTCCGAAAACAAAGCACGCAAACCGAACGAACTCTCCCAGGCAATTACTTTTTTGAATGAGCCTTTAACTGTACGGATGGAAAACACATATTCAACACCGACACAACGTCTTACATTATATCTTCTAAGGCAGAAACAAACAACATCACTGCTTTCATGTCCCCTCGGGAACAGTTCCAAATTGCAATATTTAAAACCTTTAATATGTAATTTGAAGCGGGGACTTTCAAGACAATCGCCAGTTTTCTGAACGCAATGACTAAAATTATGGATTGTCCAAACGAACGAAAAACCGTTAGTATCAGTATCATCACCAACGAGCTCCATTTTGAAGAAAATAGTGCAACGTTTCAGCCAAACAAAGGAATTTAAATGAGAGTATGTTAAAAAAAATCAAAAAAGAATCATGTCACACGCATAGATATGATTACACGTGCATAAACAACGAGAGTTTTGTTTATCGTTGCCATATTTTAAAATATAAATATCTGCGGGAGTTTTTATTTGGTATAAATAAGTGTATCTTAAATATAAAATTTTAATAAAAATATATATAAAAAAAAAGTATATAAATAAATAAAAAAAAATTAAATAAAAAAAAATTAAATAAAAAAAAATTAAATTAATATTTTCTTTTTCTTATGTCGAATTTTTTTTTTGGATAAAACGTGACTCATATAAAACTGCTCTTTAATTATTTAAATTTAGAAATGTTAAAAAAGCTTTACATATAATAAAAGAAGAAGGTTTGAAATTTATTATAAAATAAATCCTATTAAAAAATATTTTTTTTTTAATATTTAAAAAAAATAATCTAGAAACGAACTAAAAAGCCTCAGACCGAAAAGTTATAATAAACTTAAAAAAATTTAATAGTTAAAATAATTATTAATATAAATATATCTAATTTTTATTGGTAAATTTTCATTATAAGTTTAACATAAAATGCAATCAATTTTTTCCGCAAGCCAAAAAACCCTCTTTATTATTCTATTATGATTCAACAGAAGAAAACGGTTAATAGGTTTAGTTTAAGCTGGGGAACATAATCTAGCGCTTTCCATTCGTAGACGCCGCGCTTGGCGTCTGAGACACTGGATTGATGGTTCGTTTCCCTCCGAGACACTGGAACTAACCATCCATGGCCTCTAACGTCAAGTGCAGCGTCTACGGATGAAAAACGCAAGGACTTGTTCATGTATTAAAAAAAAAGGTGGAATCGTCTGGGGCGGGGAAGGGCACGAGCTTCTATGCCCCTCCCCTGTATCCATACCTGTCAAAAGTGAAAAGTCGCAAATGATCACAATCCATACAAAATCGTCAAATTATCGATTATTTGTGAGAGCTGTATGTTTTGCGCAAATAAAAAGTTCCTCAGCGAGGGAGTGTAGGGCCCACGGTAGGAGGGGGGGGGGGAGGGGGAGAGGAGGAATTTACCAACATTGTTACGGGTAGGCATCATAAATGTTGGGGAAATCATTGTAAAAAACTGCAAAATTTTAATATATTTCTGGTCGGGTTGGGAATTTCACATTTAAAACAATTTTTCTCCATTCCAGCGGGAAAAAACAGATAAATAATACCAGACTCTAAGAAAAGTTGTTAAAAACCCATATTTGACTTGGCAAATTTAAGGGGATCCTCCCCCTCACAATCATAAGCTCTAGCGATGACCCTGATTACAAGATTAGACTGCAAAAAAACTTTCGGTTCTTATTTTGATAAGGACCGAACAATGCATATTGCAGTAGTTTTCGACACAGCTTATCATTTTCTGGTGTTGTAGATTAGTAAAACTTCTGGAAAACATAAAATAGCTTAATACAAAATATATTCAGTTATACTCAAATTAATTTTAAAATTAAAGATAAAATGTTGCAAATTATAAAATTAAAAATTAGTAATTGATATTGTAATGCTTTTTATGGACTGGAAAATTTATCGAATCGTTCATGTTGACTTCAATTGAACAAGATTTTTTTTTGCATAAGTAGAAGTTGCATACATATAATTTAGGCATCTGCGTTCAATAAGGGAATTGATAAAAATATTCATATTCTCTTGAATTAAAAATAAACAGGAAGTAAAAATATTTTAAATATGATTTATTCAGCTGTAAGAATAAAATCAAATATATTTAACATTTATTTTTCTGTTCAAAACAAAATTGCACTGTGCTTTTAAATATATTCTTAAGTAAATATTTACAGGTAATCTTTAAACCTTAATACATAAAAGTATGGCAATAAACATGTCACAACTATAACTTAAAACTATTCTGTATAGCAATAGTTACTATACAGCTCGATACTTGTGAAGAGCAATTTAGCAGCGACATTTATTAGAGAAAGCAGTTTATGTATCTTTCAAATCATATTTGGATACGTGTTAAAACTGAAATAGCAAACCTAATTTTTAAGATGCTCTATATTGCGAGTCTATATGATTATAAAGGTATACATTAGACCACGCATTTATATAAAAAAAAAATCATCTTACATAATACTATAGTAAGTCATCCCCCCCCCCATCCAACAAAACATTAAGTATATTGTTATTGAAATAATATTAGTAGCAGTCACTATCGTGTTTTAAAATCTTGTTAAAGCGAGAAAAGTTTTCATTTTTATAGATAAATAATTGGCGAATTACAGCAATTAAATCTTAATATTTATAGTGTGATATATTAGAATTGAACGGAATTTTAGTAAAAGTACTTTGAATAAGCTTTATTTAAACAAACTTAAAAGACTAGCAAAATATTTATGAACAATATTTTAATCTTTTTTTTTGTAATTTAATAATTTTAATTTATTTGGAAATTTGAAATTTATCATTAATTTTTATAGATAATTAATTATTGAAAGACAGCAATTAAATATTAATATTTATAGTGTAATATATTAGAGTTGAACGAAATTTTGGTAAAATTACCTTAAATAACATTTATTTAAACAATTTTAAAAGACTAGTAAAATACTGGTGAACAATATTTTAATATTGTCTTATAAATTTAGTAATTTTAATTTATTTGGAATTACAAAAATATTTCAAGATTAGGAAATTTAAAATTTACCATGTAATTTCATCGAAAAAGACATATTTCAAACTTTTGAATTCTGCATGATTATCAAAAGCATCGTTTCAGCAGCTAAATTTACTTTTTTTTTCATCATTTCTTTCCATTCATCAGAGTTAATAATATCAGTGGAATGCTTTAAAACGAAATCCTGCACAATCGATTTCAAGTTTTTATCGTTGTGCATGTCTGCAAGAATCAAGCATTTACAGGCATTTGAAGTGCTGAGGTTATTTTTGATGAAAGCTGTACACTGTTCTTTGAGCGCCGTCATTTCGTACTTGTCTGCTGCAAAGTACAACTTGGATGCCGTTCCCCAATCGAGGTTTTCAACAGTACCGGTGTAAACGAACACCAACATCATGGACATGGTGTCGTCTTCCAGATCTTCGATTTCGACAATGCCAGTTCGATTTTCTTTCATGTCGTCTTCAAACATGGCGCTGAACACTGCAGACTGGGCGCAGAGCATGGCTTTGTGAACGGGGAATTCCTTTCTTGGAGTTCGAATTGTCAAATCGCTTAATATTCCTTCGGCGTAGAAAGATCGCAAGTTATCCTTCCAAGATCCAAAAATATCTGCATCCATTGTTGGTCCAGAATCCACTAATGGGAGATGCTTGGTTACACCATACACCGTCTTTTCTATTTTGCTGTATTCTGCGTCAAAAGAAATAGCGAATTCAAGTCGCAGGGAAAGTGTTGAATTGTGTTTTGGATCGGTTGGAAAATTGTTTTTTGGGGTAAAAGACACTGTCCAAACTTGTGCATTTTGGGATTTCTCAAACCAATGTTCATTTTCAACAGATTGAAGTACTTTTCCAGTGTCCATGAGAGATATTACACAAGTCGAAAGATACAATTTATTTGCGTCGATCTTCTTTATCACCACTTCGAACTTTCCCTCTCCCAAAGTTCCTTTGGACATGGAGACATCCATGCTGAAAGAGGGAATCTCAGACAAATTGGGTTGTTTCATGGTTTCTTTTCGAAGTTTACCAAATGCCGCAGAATTCCAATGGTACATGGCCCTTTCAACACCTATTACTGTTCTTGCACAGCATAGCACAGATTCTAAATACTCGCTATCAACTTTATATATTCTGCATTTAACGGTCAGTGAGTCCTTCTCAGGATAATTTTCATTTCCGGCTTTGTGAATTTTTTCTTTCAAGGAAAATAAATATACACTTTGGCAGCCGGTTGGCTGGAAATTATTTGTTGTTCCAACCAACTTTTTAAATGAGCCTTTGATTGTTCGAATTGAAATTACATAAGATATTTCATAATAATAATTAGATTTACATTCTCTTCGTAAAGCATATGCGAATTGATCAGAGTTTTCTTTTCCCCTAAGATACAGTTCTAAACTCCAATCTTTAGAACCATTCAGAGAATTATTAGTTTTCAATGCGAACCGTGGGCTGCGAAGACAATCGCCAGTTTTCTGAACACAATAACTGAAATTATGAATTGTCCAAATGAAAGAAAAACCGTCAGTTTCATTATCATATTCAACAGGCTCCATTTTGAGGAAAATAGTTCTACGTTTCACTATTTCCACAGTAAGTTGAAAAAGAATTTGGGAAAGGGGAGTAGAGTCTGCAATAAAAACAACTATGATATTTTTTAGGTGCGGTTTTGTTATCGAACCAGTAGTTGCTAGGTTTCAAAATCTAAATATTGAGCTGTTACAACAACAAGTATTGGCTTAACAAACGCATCTGGCAGTGCTTAGCAACGTTCACGGGAGACATAAAACCCCGATTGCGCCGTAAAAAAACAACTCACTTTTCATTGCGATTTTCCGTGTAATTAGTATTTCAACAATTGACGGGGTTTGCTGTAAAAAGAAGGTAGCTCCAATTATTCAAGTTTGCAGAAAGCCGTAAGAAACGTTTGAAAATTCAAAATTCCAAGTTGTGTGAAGATATTCTTTTTGATCAATCTTCTTAATTGTTCCTACATATTATGAAAGTAGTTTCACTCAAAAATATATCTTCCAGATGATTGGCACATGTTGGAGCTACCTCTTTCTTGCAACAAAATAGATGCTCTGCCTACCTCTATGAAAAATATTTCACAAAAAAAAATACAATTTACTATAACATTATTTTATTTAAAGAAAACTTCAATTGAAATATAGCATATAACTTGGCTTTAAAAACTGAAAATTACATTTTTAATCATCACACTCCCCCTCTGTAATGTCCGGCTCATCTGCTGCGTTGTTATTTATTGAGTAACGCGAGAACTAACGATTGGAGCTACATATTTCTGGCACCAAACGAATAAGATTTTTTTTTACCACAAGATAGTACATGTAACTCCAAATTCCCCTAGGTTGAAGCTACAACCCTTTTACAGCAAACCCTTCAATTTTGGATTTCGATGCTTTTAAAATCTTTATAAATAATCAGAATATCGGTAAATTGGGAAAATACATTTTGTTACTTTTTATAAACTCAGATAAAGGTTTCGTATTCGATTCGAATCACATCACATTGTAGAAGTTATTGAATATATAAATAGGGTAAATTATTTAGTTCATGGTAATCGGGTGCACAATGAAGACGGCTTTTAACACTGCAAAGCTTGCGCTATGTCTGCGAGGCACAATCCAAGGCGAATCGAATTAGAAGTATGACGAAATGAAATTGGAAAAATAAGGAGTGGGAGAGCGTATTCTTGTTAGGGGCCGTCACTTATTACGCTACGCAGCGTGATTTGATTCGCTTTATATTTTTCATAAACCCTGCTAAAGACCAGTACACATTTGACTAAAGTAAAATGAGAACGATCATCTTAACACATAAATATACTTATATATTACACAGCATAACGCCATTGTTTAGTTTTTATAAAAAGGTGCAAGGCCTCCGTGGCCGAGTGGATAAAGGCGTCAGCTGGGAATCAAAGGGTTCCTGGTTCGATCCTGTGCAACGGACTTGACTAATAAAAATAAAAAATAGTGATATTGCGATCAGAGGGTTGCCAGCTTCACTACAAAATACTAGGAATGTCGTCCAGAACATCCGCAAAAATTATCGGCATGTATACGGGACTGGTGCACGATAAATCAGATCGGGTCCAAAGACCCGACGTCTATTGAAGGCGTTGGATGCCAGGCTCAGGTGTTGTCCTCGTCATCTGACCATGGTTCAGAAATACGAGGCATCGTTCCCGGGTCTGTTTTTCGATATAGGCCCCGAACCGTCGCCAATAGCCCACTGTGCAGCTCTAGTGCGACGTTGATAAACCAAACCAAACCGATCGACACAATAACATTAAAGTAAATAAACCAACAACTACTCGAACCTCTGGTTATTCTTTTCTCCAAATGACCGAAAACACACGGTCAAATAGATCATTTGTTAGTTCTTTCGAGTCTTTCATACGTAATAAGTGACGGTTCCTAATAGTAAGTGATCAAACATTATCAACAATTAAATATGCTATGCATTCTCTAAAAATTCAAATTTATTTCAATATGAGCTACCGTCTAAAATAATTTTGTAATTTGAAATAGTTTCACAACCAGAGTGAGGATACCAAAATTTACATTCTTTTCAGAGTATGAAAGCACAAAATTCACATTCTTTTCAGAGTATGTAAGCACAAAATTCACATTCTTTTCAGAGTATGAAAGCACAAAATTCACATTCTTTTCAGAGTATGAAAGTACAAAATTTACATTCTTTACGTTCGAAACACTGGATCTTGGTTTTGGTTTCTTGGAGGGAACCAACCAATCTTGGACGCCAAGCACAGTGTTTACTGATCAAAAACGTGGAGACATGTTCCCCTCCTTAAATGGCGAGTGGATATCTGACATTTTTAGGAGGGCATCTACGTAATCCAACACACATAGGTTATCTCAATCTGACAGCTTATAAATTACAGCACTTTTAACTTCCGAGCCCAAACCCGGATCCACTTAGTGCCCCTGGAGCGGGGCACACAGACTAGCACGCCCTTGAGTGTATGGTGATCCGGGTCGGGAGTGAGATGCCCCAGCACTCCGGCCGCCCAACCGGCCCAAGCCCCGCCGGACAGGGAAGGCGCGCGGCAACTCCGCAAGGAGCGCACGCATGGGTCCGGACTACATTTATTAACAAAAAATTTCCTTTGAAAGTACAGACTATCCCGGGGTTATCATGAACCGCCCCCGGGAGAACAAAAAACAGTATAAATGATACAAAACACAATACATAAGAACGAGAGGGACACTTCCCATTGCGACATTGCTTTTACCGAAAAAATTCTCTAGTAGTGCGCAACGATTCCGCCCCCATAACTTTCTGTGGAATCATTCGATGAGGATAAATAGCATATAATCATGTAGAGGGAGGTGTGCCGCGTCGACAAGCCTATTATTAATCCATTCCGACCTTTACATCGCGCAGGGAAATGATGCCCTCATTACTCCACGGGGTTAATGGCGGATCAAGCTCTAGAATAAATGACCTACTACCATCGTGTAGGTAGAGCATAGTGGGACCATTGACTAGGCCGATTGTTAACTCACCTATTTGACCTTAGCACCGTCTGGAGGGGGATGTTGACTTTGGATGCAGTATGCGTTTCCACCCTCAAAACTCACGGGGAATCCTTTGGGGATAAAAGACCTACCATCGTTTAGAGGAAGGTGAGCCGCGTCAACCAGGTTGTTCATTTATCCACTCACCCTTTATACCGCGTGAGGTCCAAAAGTATTTGCGCATCAAACTATAAGGTACAGTGCGGCTTGCACCTACTCGATTTTTTTCCATCTAAAATAGCTCGAAATTGAGACAATTTGTATTCCAGAAGTAGGAAGGGTGGTCAGCATTTTTAATTCATCCCCCCCCTACCTATACAAACTAATTGTTTCCTCTTGATTTTGCACCCGCAATTTCAGTGGAGATTCGGAACCTTCCTGCACTGAACTCTAACTGTAACTGCTGGAAGGCTCAAACCTTGTTTCCTCTATGGGCGAGTTGAAGCCAATTGAAAGCACTCATGCTGTGCCCCAATATATTTTTTAAATGATTTAGTGGTATTTTTTATTACTCTAGCATTGTAGAAATATTAAATGTATATAAATATTATATTTTCTTCTTATAGAATTAATTTTTATATGGTAAAACAAATAGTTTTTGCTCTTGCTTTTTATCTACTTCGACTTTGACTTGCAAATTACTTTCTATTTTAATAGCAGATTGCATTTAAAATGGGTTTTAAAAGAAAATAGAAAAAAACTCAGCCAAAAGTAATACAGATCTGCTTATTTTCACATGAAAAATATACGAAATATTGCGGTAGCAAAGAAAGTGGGGCACATCATGGCTGCCTCCACATCGGGAGCCCCAGTTGCTCAGTTGGTAAGGCGGTCAGCTACTAATTAGAGGATTGGTGGTTCGAATCCGTGAAATGGACTTGACATAGAAAAGTAAAAAAGTAGTGATCTTACGATCGCAGGGTTGCCAGCTTCGCTACAAAAATACTAGAAAGTCGTCCAGAATATCCAACAAATTATACTGGCGTGTATACGGGACTGGTGCACGATAAATCTGATCGGGGTCCAAAGTCCCGACGTCTATTAAAGGCGTTGGGTGCCAGTTCAGGTGTTTCCTCGTCATCTGACCATGTTTCTAAAATTACGAGGTGCATGTATGAATGTGTGTGTAAATGTGTATGTGTTCCCGGGTCTTTCCTTCGAGATAGGCCCCGAACCGTCGCCAGTAACCCACTGTGCAGCTCTAGTGCGATGTTATTTAAACAAACCAAACCCCATCAGCCGGATTAGCTGTGAGACGCTAGTGTAGAGTATCGGCTTAAGGCGTATCAAGCGAAAGGTCCCGAGTTCAATGCATGTAGACCGCACTTCGTTACAGTTTAAATCCTTTATATTCGGATATAGTTTAGAAATGTCCTATCGGATATTTAATATTTCTGAAATGGCATCCCTAAAACAGAAAATTCAGAAATTTTATGAATTTTATGAATATTTTTTAAAAAGTTTTTCTCTTTAAAAGCACAAAAGTGAATATATCTAACAAAAAAAAAATGACTATGTCGTTTATTAAAAATTCTTTTTTTATTTGAAAATTTATATATACTTCAGTATTTATCACCAACAATGCCTGCCCATGCAGCTAGCACTAATAAAACTATAATTTTTTTACACGAGCTCTTCGAAATGATAAGGCACTTTCTTATAATACTCCAGTGGGTGCAAATTCGCAAAAATTAAAATTTCACTTATTGTTTTTAATTTTACATTATTTAACTTCTGCAAAATATAGTTCTGCCCTCGTATTAAATTCAGAATCAAAAGTTGTTTCCATGATAATTGAACATTTGAGATGAATGACATGAAACTGGAATGATGTAGCCTTTAAGATTTTCTATTCAGTAATTTTTTTAGAATTTGTCTGTTTTAATTTTTTTAATCGAAATTTTACTTTACTAAAATATATATGTTTAGTGACAGTAACGAAAAAAAAAATTATCTTAGTACAGGGCCTGATTTAGACGTTGGCTACATAGGCTGCAGCCTAGCAGCCCGCACCTAACACACCAAATTAAAAAATGGCAACTTGGGAAAAAAATAATTTGGAAAGATGATAATCCAATCTTATTGAAAATAGTATACTACAGTCTCTCCCCCCCCCCCCTGTAGTTGGAGAGGGAGAAAGGTTACCCGCACCACTATTCAGCCTATGGGCCCACTGACTCTACATACTGCTTTGTCTGAGTCGCAAAATAACTTCTCTTATTCTTTGTATCAAATTTAATGATATTTTGTAGTTAATATTGCAAAAATATATATATATTTATCTCGTAACTGTATAACACATTAATCTATAATCCAGACAATAAAAAAAAATATTTGTATTTGGTACTCGTTCTGTTGCCCAGGGCACTCCATAATTGTATAGGTCTTTTTATTAAACATAGGGGCCTCCGCCCCCCTAGCGTCCCGTCAACCAGGTTTATGCAGGTAACTAACTCAAGGTAAAGGTTTATTACCTAAAATTATCTAGTACATTATTTGTATTTACTATTAAATCTACTATTAAATACTATTTACTATTAAATAAATATAAAACCTATAGTCAATTCACAAAACCTTTTCCTACCAAAATCTGTTCATTTTAAGAAATCTGTTATCAGAACCTATAGTTAGAAATCTGCTTAGTTTTCAAGTGCGAAAAAATTCTTTAAACATGCCATTATGCAACGAAAGACATTTAACCATCAACTTTCGAGTGAATTATCTCCGTTTGACGAAGATCGCAAATATTCCTACATGTTAAAAGATGTTCTATTCTTTTAAAATTCTCCGTATTTCAAGATTGAGCATCGATTGTGCACAAAAATACAAACGATCCGATATTCCAATGATGAAATGTATTCCAATGAAATGCCCGTCTAAAAATTTGAACATCAGGAATCAAATCTTTTTTAATGACGCGAAATTATTCCATTTAAGCATTTCTCTGCTTGACGTTTCTTATACTCCATTCGTACTTTACATTTCTACAAATAATATTTAAACTTGAGAAAATGTGCTTAAATTTTCTCACATTTCCTCTTCCTAAGGTTGTCTTAACTTCGTTTATGGCCAGACAAAAGGGCACCAAGACTTGGCGCACGGGTTGAACAAGGATTTAAAACAAAATTGGCGCAGAATCGCACATAAATGTGGTTTTGTAGCAAGTTGGCGCAGGATACCACTTTTGGCGCTCTCTGGCGCAGAATTCCCATCCCTGCAACGAGCATCAAGAGTCCAAACGTTTGAAGGCGACTAGTGCACATTAAATCTGTCAATGAGAGGGTTTGAACCTCCTGAAACCTCCCCCCGTTCCTATGGTAGTGTGAGGAAGTTGGGGTTCAAAATTTTGCAATTCAGTAAAACAATTGACTTGTAATTTAGTTTTAAAAAGTCCAATATAAAAAAGTTGCGAGGGCAGCATACAAAAAAGTGCGGGGGCAACTGGTATGGTAGTGTGAGGAAGTTGGGGTTCAAAAATTTTGCAATTCGGTAAAACAATTGACTTGTAATTTAGTTTTAAAAAGTCCAATATAAAAAAAGTTGCGGGGGCAGCATACAAAAAATTGCGGGGGCAACCGGTATGATAGTGTGGGAAGTTGGGGTTCAAAATTTTGCAATTCGGTAAAACAATTGACTTGTAATTTAGTTTTAAAAAGTCCAATATAAAAAAAGTTGCGGGGGCAGCATACAAAAAATTGCGGGGGCAACCGGTATGATAGTGTGGGAAGTTGGGGTTCAAAATTTTGCAATTCAGTAAAACAATTGACTTGTAATTTAGTTTTAAAAAGTCAAATTTTAAAAAAGTTGCGGGAGCAGCATACAAAAAAGTGCGGGGGCAACCGCCCCCCCCCCTCCCCCCCGAATCGCTGCCACTGATTAGCAGCCCACTTTGCAGACGGAAGTCCAACTTTGCTTTCGTTTCATCCTCCAGCAGCGGTTCACGTATCTATCAACAACAAAACTGCGCATGCGTTACAGAACTAGATGCGCGGGAATTGACGGACGCTACAGCGTCAACGCGCGCGCATCTAGTTCAGCCTTGGTGAAACTAACTAGATTAGATGCGCGCGACTAGATGCGACTAACTAAACGCGCGCGCACCTAGTTTAGCCTTGGTTTCACGCAATTCCGCCATTTTTGAATCGACTCGGCTCGCGCGGTTGATGTGTACGTGGTGTAATTTTGATGTGTACGCGGAAGACGTTTATTTAAATAGTAGGTATTTGTGGGAGTTTGAAATGAAAGGCAAACGTGCCGTGATTGATTGCTGCATGGATGCCGGATTGTTGTTTAACAAGCGAACGTGCAAGGTATGCGGAAGGTGAATGGAGCTGGCCAAGCTGCAATTCACTGTGGAATGGGTTTATGGGTCGAACCATGGATACATTATGCAGCAAATGATCGACTGGCCGGAGGGTGTCATGGATGTTATCCTGAGTTGTCGGAGGCCGAAGGTCGGAAACTACAAAATCGACGTCAGGAGTCTGTAATTTTAGCGCGCGTTACGCGTGTGCGAAAGAGTGCTGTCGAAATGCCCCAAACGAATGCCCGAAGGATTGCCTGTAAGCACCATGATCCACTGCCCGTAGTGGGTCATGGATGTGATCATGAGTAGTCGGAGGCCGAAGGCTGGAGACCACAAAATCGACGTAAGGCGTCTGACTTTAAGCGCGCGGTACGCGTGTGCGCTTAAAAGTTCTGTCAAAATACCCCAAACGACTGCCCGAGGGATTGCCTGTAAGCACCATGATCGCCCGGAGGGACATTGTTACCTTCGAGATAGGCGCCGAAATGCCGCCAACAGCCCAATAAAAAGCTCTAGTGCGATGTTAATTAACCAAAGCAAAGCTTCGAAATCAATTGTAAACCGTCGCCATTAGCCCATTGTAGAGCTCAATGCGACCAACGCAATGTCCGCCATTTTGATTTGGCGACAAAAAAAACGACATTTTCGGCCTTGGTGCCAATTTTCGGACTTGGCGACAACGGGGCACCGTACAATAGGAATTTACCAAAAGTACACCCATTATCGCAACGTAGTCAGCCATTCCTTCCACAGGGTTGTGAATTAGTAAACTTATCAATATCGCCAAAGCTAGAACAACAATTATTGCGCAAAGATGCTTTTCCACCATCAGCCGGATTAGGTTAGAGACGCTGGTATACTGTACTAGTCGGGCCAAAGTAATACTCAAGACTGACCAGTTGTAATCCGGTATACGAAGTTTGACCGCCACAAAACTATAGAAACTCGATTAACCCTGAAATTATGGTTACTAATCATTGCTATACTGTACATGACCAGCACATTGATACAGTATTGCGAAAGTTCTCAATAATGATGGCTAAATAATAAAATGGTTTACAAGATATAGAAGTTCAAATCTATCAATATTTGACTATTTTTTGCTAATAAGGTAAATATTTTTGGCCTCAAATAAGCCTGGCGGTCCAAAAAGGAAAATGGATGATTTAAAGATTGCTGCTTTTAATTATCTAAACGAGTGATTCGAAAATTCCGAAAAAAAAATAGGTGTAATATTTTGCTGACTAGAAAATATAATTTAAAAGAATGATTTTTCTATGAAAAAAAAAACGGGGCTGAAAAGGTTAATATATAAAAAAAGAGCGTCATACCTTGACAAATGCATTTTACTAAATTTAAGTAATATTACAAATTTATATTTTTATTTTTGTCACTGTTTTTAGACAATTCTAAATATATACTTTATACTCATTTTCTTAAATAGATTGCATAAATTAAAAAATGTGTATATTCACTAAATATGAACAAACTCCATTTTTAAACTGCACAACAATAGTACTGTTTTGTAAAAGTGCAGTTCTGCACCAATATTTGCTTTTTTTTATAATTAACGTATATAAAAATACCCAAAAAACATATGCCTACTTTTAAAGAAACATAATAGAATATGACTGAAGGCAATGGTTACAAAAATACCGCATTCACAAAAATTGTCAGCATATTGCCAGATTTTTTTGCTGATCTTGGTAGTAATAAATATCAGTTTATAACAAATAGCTTTCTAAACCAAACAGTAGTTTAATAAAAAACAAAAAATAAAGACAATTTCATAAATTTTGAAAATGAAAAAAACAAACTTCAAAATTGAAACAAATTACTTTTATAATTGCAGTCTTTTAACCAAATTTAGTAGTAATAATAAGTTGTTTATATCCCGAAACTTGCTAATGCATTCGTATTAAAAATAGGAGTGAAATTCTCAACCAAAAAAAAAATACACCCAAAACTTTTGTATACGTAATCAATCACAAAGCTAAAAATAAAATTTTTTCCTTAAACTCTGAATAATTTAATAAGTTTTATAAAGATATCTACTTAATTCCATCAGAGTTTACACAAATAGTTCTGGGAACAGTTGAGGGTTGCATCAAATACTTCTTCTAATTATGAAACTTTTTGTTGAACCAATGGATAATTTGATTTCTATGCTAACTTTAATATACATAGGCCTCACGGTAAATTCCTAGTGTACGGTGCCCCGGTGTCGCTAAATCCGAAAATTGGCGCCAAGGCAAAAATGAGTTTTTTTTTTGTTTAACAAAATGGCGGTTTGGTTTGGTTAATTAACGTCGCACTATAGCCACACAGTGGACTATTGGCGACGGTTCGGGCCTATTTCGAAGGAAAGACCCGGGAACGATGCCTCGTGTATTTGAACTATGGTCAGATGACGCAAAATGGCGGACATTGCGTTGGTCCGAGCAGTCGATCATGGTGTTTACAGGCGATCCTTCGGGCAGTTGTTTGGGGCATTTCGATGGCACTCTTAAGAAAGGAAAATCTTGTTTGAAAGGAAAATGTCAAATAAAAATAATTAATATAATAAAAATATATAAACGTTTAAACAAAATATAATTCAATTGGAATTTGAATACAAACCAAACCAAATAAAAGAAAACGAAGAGAAATTATATATAAAAAAAATTATTACTGAAAATGACAAGTCCTAAATTTTAATTTCGTGAATTCTATCGTGAATATTTTCGAAAAATTTAATGCAATTTTGTTAAGTAGTGCGAAACAAATCTTGATAAAACAGGAAGTAATGAAATATATGAATTTATATATCAGATGCAAAAGGATTGAATGCCTTGAAATGGAGATCTCAGCCGATCGCGTTTAGCGAATTTCTATAATTTCAAGGTTTCCATGCATTAAAAAAAACATATCAAAAGAGCGCCAATTGAAAGTTGCATTCGGTAGATGTGCCGAAATTATAGTTATAATCGTATCAACTTCCGAGAGATATCACCCCTGTTTGACTAAGATCGCAAATATTTCTAGATGTGGAAGATATAAAATTTTTGTGAAATTATCCGAGTTTTTTTAGATTGAACATCGATTTTTCATAAAACAACAAACGAACTGAAGCAAGCCGCGTATAGTGAATATTTACAATTCCAGAGTTTTCATGATCGAAAAAATTCTTAACACAGCGCCATTATGCAGCGAAAGACATTGAACCATCAATTTTCGACATAAATGCTGTTTTGTAGCAGGATTCCCATCCCTGATATTTTTTACAGCAATTTTGATTTCGATTTTGCCAATAACGATATTTTTGTTTAAAATTGCGATGCACCGCACCGGGAAACGTAATCGCCGCGATACAGCTCGAAAATCCACTTCTCCCCAGCTGTTTTATGCAATTATTTTAACTAACATGCATATAGGCTACACATTTAAATGAAAATTTTAACTGACATTTTTTGGAATATACGCAAGTATATTTGGTTATTTTTTAGAAAATTAAAAAAAAACTGATTAATTTATTAAATTGATAGTAATAAAAAAAGGAAAACCACGGTACCTCGGAAGATTTTCATTCCTGAGGTGTATCTAAATGTTCTTTGCTTCGCGCAGTGAATTCTAGAAGTAACACACGCAACCTTAACGCAAATTGCTCTAAAAGGTAATGAAAGCGATGTCTACTGGGAATAAATCATGCTTGGCAAGTATTATTTACTGGTAAACACCTTCTACAGCGTTTAATGGTGTTGATTCTTCGACTGTTTGTCCTTTAGAATCGCCAAATAGCAGTACATTGGCGTCGGATGCAACAGCCAATCAGATTACGTGACGCTTCAAAATCAGTTAAACGATACGTGATTCTGGAAATATTAGTGGAAAATCTGTGCTGTTAAAAAAAGTTACAAAAAAATAGTCGCCAAAAGCTAAAAAAAGTAGAGGGTTTCGATGAAAATAGTCGCTTTTGAAACTATTTTAATAAAAATTGTCGCCATAATCGTCGAATCTTAAAAATAGTCGCTTTAGTCGCCTTCGGCAGCCCTGTACAGAATGTTTTGATAAATGAAAAATCATTTTTAAATTTGTATTTCGATAAAGGAAAATATAAACGAAATGATAGTAAAGACTTTAAATAAACTTTAACTTAGTAAATATTAATATATTTCTGTGAATTTATATTCTATAATTCATTCGGCAGTATCAAAATATTTTAATATTAGAAAATTCAAATGCATTTTCACCAAAAAAGACCAGATTTCAAACTTTTGAATTCCGCACAAACATCAAAAACATCGTTTCAGCAGCTAAATTAACTTTTTCTTTCATCAATTCTTTCCATTCATCAGAGTTAATAATTACAGAGGAATGCTCAATAACGAAATCCTGCGCAACCGATTTCAAGTCTTGGTCCTGGTGCATATCTGCAAGAATCAAGCATTCGCAGGCATTCGAATCGCTGATGTTATTTTTCATGAAGGCCGAGCACAGTTCCTTGAGCGTTGTCATTTCGTACTTGTCTGCTGCAAAGTACAACTTGGAAGCCGTTCCCCAATCGAAGTTTTCAACGGTACCGGTGTAAACGAACACCAACATCATGGACACGGTGTCGGCTTCCAGATCTTTGATTTCGACAATGCCAGCTCGATTTTCTTTCATGTCGCCCTCAAGCATGGCGCTGAATACTACAGACTGGGCGCAGAGCATGACTTTGTGAACGGGGAAGTCCTTTCTCGGAGTTCGAATGGTCACATCGCATAATTTCCCCTCAGAATAGAAGTGTAGAAGTTTTTCTTTCCAAGACCCACCGATATCGGGATCCATTGAACGCACTAATGGATGATTAGCCGTTACACCATACACTACCTTGTCTACTTCACTGGATTTAACGCCCGAAGAAACAGTAAACTCACAGCTCAGAGAAATGGGTAAATTCTGTTTTGGATTGGTTAGGAAATTGTTTTTAGGAGTAAATGAGACTGTCCAAACCTGTTCACTTTGTGACTTCTCAAACCAATGCTCATTTCTGACAGATTGAAGTACTTTTTCAGTGTCCAAGAGAGATATTGCACAAGTTGAGAAATACAATTTATTTGCGTTCGCCCGCGTTATTATCACTTCGAATTTTTCTTTTCCCGAAACTCCTTTGGCCATAGAAGCATCCACGGTGAAAGATGAGATCTCAGACAAACCCGGTTTCTTTGTTTTTAGGTTGCCAAATGCCTCCAAATCGCAATTGTAAATGACCCTTTCGACACCTATTACTGTTCGGGCATGCCACTGTTCAGGTTCTAAAATCTGGTCACTCACTTTACATATTCTGAATCTAACAGTCAGTGTGTCGTTGTCAAGGTAATTTTCAATCCCTCCTTTATTAATCTGTTGTAGGCTCATGGGATTCGCAAACATAACATGTGGATAGAATACAGTCTTCGAAGCAAACACTTTTTTAAATGAACCGTTAGCTGCACGAATGGAAAACACAAAATCAATTGTCGGAACATAATAATTATTATGTCTTTCAATTCCCAAACGGACACCATCATCAGAGTTTTCATATCCCCTCGGGAACAGTTCCAATTTACAGTTGCTGAAATGATTACTTTTCAATTCAAAGGGGGGACTTTCAAGATAATCGCCATTTTTCTGAACACAATGACTAAAATTATGGATTGCCCATACGAACGAAAAACCGTTGGTATCATCATCAACGAGGTCCATTTTGAGATAAACTATGCAACGTTTCGGACAAACAATAGAATTTAAAAGACAGTACGTTTAAAAAAAAAAAGAAATTGAATGTACTCACACGTGACACTCAAAACAACGCGCGTGTTATTTTTACTATATCGTTGCCATATTTTTAAAAATTAAATATACACAATCCAGATAAGGTTTGGTTTGGTTAAATAACGTCTCACTAGAGCTGCACAGTGGGCTTATGGTGACGGTTCGAGAATCCAGTCAAAGATAATGGAGTTTTTTTTGGGGGTTAATTAACGTCGCACTACAGCTGAACAGTGAGTTATTCTCGACGGTTCGGAGTCCTGAGCTGGCACCCAACGTCTTCAATAGACGTCGCACAGTGGGGTATTTGACCTCAAAAGCTGGCCAAAAGTCCATTTTTTAAAATTAAGAATTTTGAATTTTGGATTAAACCATATGATAAAAAACTATCTAAAGTACAATTCTGCAGCACTGTTTTTTTATTTTAACTTTATTTTCTGTGGCAGCACTAGCGTTAAACTTAGGAAACTTGTAAACGGTGCATATTTGTACCAATAAAAACTAACTTTTTTCAGAACTATTTTATTTAAATTCTGCTAATATTTTTAGTTGACTGCGATAAAAAATGTATATAAAATTATGTTTGATAACTTTTTTGTGTACTTTTACAATAAAAAAAATTTATAGTGCATTTTGAATGTAAATTTTTGAATATTTCATAAACACGAAAACATTTGTTAACTTTCTTCACTATATAGAATAGTACAGAGTGATAAAGTAACTATTCTTCTACACGGAAGTACAAAAATTTCCACCACCTTTTTCCCCCTTTAGATTTTATGAGGCTTTTTCTGCAGCGTTCACCAAAATGATTAGAACGTCTCTTTCGAGTGCACCTGGATATTCAGTGTGTGACAAAGCGATCATACATTGAATGCTTATCTAAATACTTCACAGGACGTGTTTTACAACAGTACAGTGTGGGGAACCTGTAAGTATACAATTGCGCAATTGTCATAGTCTGAAAACCCCAACCCCAGAATATCTCTTCTTTAAATTATCGGTTGTGCGGCTGCGGCGGTAATAAATTACAAGCTCTAGTTGGGGGATTCTTTCCGATCCCTTCCTTCATGTGTTGATACTTGGAAATTCTCTTCAATCGAACAGCAAAAGATGAATGTGACCTTAAACCCGACACTCCAAGTGTGTATATTTGCTGCCCAAGTTTCATCCGCCCAAGAGGAACGAGTAAATTCTCAGTACTAGGATCGACTTCATTCTGATCTGTATCTCCGAGAAAAATAGTACATTCTGCACTGTATCTCCGAGAAAAATAGTACATTCTGCTCTGTATCTCCGAGAAAAAAAGTACATTCTGCTCTGTATCTTCAAGGGAAAACTATTATCAAATAGCTTTTTGTTTATGGATCCAACATCTGCACGTTCGAATTTTGATATAATGTTGAAAATATTCCTTTAATTTGATTGCATGTGAAAATATTAATTAAAGCAAGTTTGAAAATTATAAGGATGCACATAATTGAATTATATTAAGACATCGTTATGCAAAATGGAAAAATTACTGTCTTTAATTTTTTGGCTGTAAGAAAAAATACCTTTAATAATGGGAATGCACATAATATCGTTTTTTAATGACTAACTGGCAAAAAAGTATGACATTGTACAAAATATTGCTTTTATTCGAAAAATATTTTTAATAAAAGAACAACTTTATTTAAAGTAAGAAAAGTAGCACGAAGACATACTGATAGGTCTGTCATAACTTTTTTTTTAATTTTAGGACAATCGGGAATTACATTTTTAACTAGAAAATGTCTTTTTGATATTATGAGAAACTGCCCTGGAAAAGGTATCATAAAAAAGTTCAACTACATGGAAAGTTATATAATATCAAAGCCCTCCTTTTCTGATGAAGAAAAAGAGCAATTTAAACATAAAATGTCGGTCTTGAAATCCAGATTTAAAAGTAAATGGCTTGCAGTTAATATGTCAGAAGAAAAATTTCTAAAGAAACACCAAAAATAGTTGGAACATTCAATCGAAATTCCAACAAAAAAAATCACTTGTCGACCTTCGAAATCATTTGATGGGTTAAGTGATTGCAGTAAAATACGCAAAACCAAGGAACTAAGAGAAAAAGCCAAATCCGAAGAATTAATCTATGCCACTCAAATGAAACTACGAGAAACTGGAAATATCGAGGGTTCAAAAGTAGTAAAGGATATCACAAAGTCTCCCTTAAGAGCAGCCAATTACAGAAAAGCATTTGTTAGCCACAGTGCAAAAAAAGTCACAGCTAACACCAATTGGTGCTTTGGCAATTTTCGTGGAAGCTGGGTTATCACGTAAACGATATGAAGTAGTAAGAACTAGTGACAAAAACCTATTTCTTTAGGTTAAGAAATAATTATATCCTGCTCCAAACACGTATAAAATAATTTCTACTGGTACCGAAATATAACTTCAAGCTTCATACGAGAGAGCGATTAATCACATATTTGTGAAAGGCTTTAAATACGTTTATATTGATGAAATAAAATCGCTAGAACTTATTTGCAAATAGGGATGTGATGGTTCCGAGCAATCACAGTACAAACAAAGATTTGAGAATAGTTGCGATTCCGATGCGAATATCTTTCAATCTGCTTTAGCGCCTCTTTAATTAACAGGTTTAAAAAACGAAAATGTATTGCTATGGAAAAATCCTACACTATCGTCACTGCGATATTCAGGCCCATCAGGATAAGATTTATACATGAAAGAGCAGATATCATAAATGAAGAAATACAATGCATAAAAAATCAAATAAAAAATGTATAAGAAACCCAATGTTATTTTTAATTTCTTGCAAAAAATATAACTTTGTATACATAATTCGAAATATATAATTTGTTTATTATTTTTTTGTAAATATGCCTGACATATAGTTGCAAAAATAGACAACTCCACTTTAAAAAAATATATATATTTTTTATTATAATTATTTTCATCTAAAACTAATAATTATTAGTGAGTATCTAAAGAGTGGATAAAATATATACCAAAGAAACTATTTAAATTTAGAAAGTTTGAAAGTAACGCAATATAAGCACTACTAAAAATTAAGTACTCTTGGTTTGTTTGGATATGTCTTGTTTTGCAGCTGTAGAGGTAACTTGTTTGAGTTTTCAACTTATTTAAATTTTTTTTATTTTAATATGTAATTTTAAAGTAGAAAATGCAATAAAATAATTTTGGCCAACTTTTTGGGTCTTTTTGCGTCGGGACTTTGGACCCCAATCAGATTTATCGAGCACCAGTCCCACACGCCGCTAATTTTTGCGGATGTTCTTGACGACTTTTCTAGTATTTTTGTAGCGAAGCTGGTAACCCTCTTTCGTTTTCAGTGATAACCTTCGAGCATGAATGGACCCGTAGTAGAGAGAATATGACGTCATCATTGTGAGGCAAACATCTCAGACCAAATCGCTTCGAACACGTGACTACCTTTCAAAATTTATGAATGAAAAAAACGTTCGCGATTGACTTTTGATTAGGAAATTATAGTAAATGCGTAAACGTTTTACGCACAGTTACGCACAGTCAACATCCCCTAGACTGAGCCATGTTTAGTAGCTGTGTAATTGTTAAGTAGAACATTGACCATAGAATCTTAATACATCGACACACAAGCGACAAGCTGCACAGTGGGCTATTGGCGATGGTTCGGGGCCTATGTCGAAGGAAAGACCCGGGAACGATGTCTCCTATTTTTGAACCACGGTCAGATTACGAGGTTTTCTTTTGGTTTTTGTCAAATAACGTCGTACTAGAGCTGCACAGTGGGCTGTTGGCGACGGTTCGGGGCCTATGTCGAAGGAAAGAACCGGGAACGCTGCCTCGTATTTTTGAACCACGGTCAGATTACGATTTTTTTTTTGGTTTGGGTTAATTAACCTCGCACTAGAGCTGCACAGTGGGCTATTGGCGACGGTTCGGGGCCTATGTCGAGAGTTTGGTTTGGTTAATGAACGTCGCACTAGAGCTGCACAGTAGGCCATTGGTGACGATTCGGGGCCTATGTCGAAGGAAAGACCAGGGAACGATGCCTCGTATTTTTGAACCACGGTCAGATGACGAGGTTTTTTTTTTTGGTTTGGTTTTTGTTAATTAATTTCGCACTAGAGCTGCACAGTGGGCTATTGGCGACGGTTCGGGGCCTATGTCGAGAGTTTGGTTTGGTTAGGTTTGGTTAATTAACGTCGCACTAGAGCTGCACAGTGGGTTATTGGCGACGGTTCGGGGTCTATCTCGAAGGAAAGACCCGGGAACACATGCTCCTCGTTATTTTAGAACCATGGTCAGATGAAGAGGAAACACCTGAGCTGGCACCCAACGTCTTAAACAGACGTCGGGACTTTGGACCCCATCAGATTTATTGTGCCCTAGTCCCGTATACACGCCGATAGGTTTTGTGGATGTTCTGGACGACATTCCTAGTATTTTTGTAGTGAATCTGACAATCCACCGATCACAAGATCACTACTTTTTACTTTTCTTAGACAAGTCCGTCGTTGGTTGATTAAAAATCGTCGCACTAGGGCTACATAGTTAGCTATTATCGACGGTTCGGATCTAAGTCACTTGAAACGGGAAACTGGGCCGGTTCCAGGCTATTTGTCGCTATGGTGCAGAGATTTATTTGCCGCCCGCCTCCAATGCACTGAACTCTAACTGTAACTGCTGGAAGGCTCAAACTTTGTTTCCTCTACGGGCACGTTGAAACCAATTGAAAGCTGCCATACGGTGTCCCAACATTTTTTAAAAAATGATTTAGTAGTGTTTTTTATTACCAAAGCATTGTAGAATTATTAAATATATATAAATATTATATTTTCTTCTTGTAGAATTAATTCTTCTCCTCGGTGGCCACCAGTTCGGCGGACTGGTGGTGCAGGACCACCGGCGGCGGCTTCCTCTGGACCACCGTGGTGGTCATGCCGTTGACGTTGACCACCTCCTCCCTGCGGAATAAGGCAGCGATCTCCTCGAAGGTCCTGTTCTTGGTCTCCGGGACCTTCCTGTAGGAGAAGATCCAGAAGATGGCCAGGAGACCCGTGAACGGCAGAAAGGAGTAGTTTTCGAACAGCCGCTGCAAGGGAGAAAACGGTTGAATTTGTCAGAATTTTCTCCATAACAGAGCACTACAGATACACAATGATCTACTGGTCACAGATATAGAAAGACCTGGGTACACTGTTTCATAATTTTGAACCATGGTCAAATGACGAGCGCTAGGGATGGAACGAATTTTCGGCCCATATGCCGAATGTTTTTGATATTCGGCCCATCATCAGACGAAAAGTTGTCATAGAAACATGGTGCAAAAAAAAAAGATTTTCAAAAAATAAATCAGATTTGTAAAATTGTTTGCTTGTAATTGGTAAAAAAAAAATCTAGCCGAGTTAAAATAAGTTTCTGTGAAATGTAGGGCTTTTTTAATCACTTACAGAAATATGCAGCTTTGTTTAATCAGTGATTAAAATTGAAATATATTTAAAAATTAGAAAACCTATTTAACCTAAACAGTATTTTTTTATTTAGTAAAAATACTTATAAAATTATGGAGAGTCCTGAGTTACAAGCCAGAGTACAACTTTTAGTACTTGATTGTCCGAATAACAGATTATAGTACAGTTACGAGGTAAATATATTAATTTGTTTTCATTATTAACTACAATAGATCAATAAATTTGGTGCAAAAAGTAGCAGAAGTTATTTAACGATTTTGATTAAAAAAATGTCTTCATTACTGTCTCCAAACATATATATTTATTAGTGTAAAATTATGATTGAAAAAAAATGAAAAAGGACAAATAAATTCAAAAAAATTTACAAAATAGGCCATATATTCTTGTCATCATCCCAAATGTTCAATTATCATGCAAACAACTATTGGTTCTGAATTTAATACAAGGGCATAAATATCCGGTAGAGAAGTTAAATAATTTAAATTAAAAACAATAACTGAAATTTTAATTTTTGTCAATTTGCACCCACTTGAGGATTATAAGTAAAAGCCTTATCATTTTGAAGTGCTTGTATAAAAATTATATAGTTTTATTAGCACTGGCTGCATTATTAGGCATCTACTGAAGCTAATCTTCAAATAAATAAAAGGCTTTTTAATATATAGTCATATTTTCTGTTAGATGTGTTTACTTATGTCCTTTCAGAGAAAACAACTTTTTAAAAAAATATTATTCACAAAATCCAGCCAAAACTTCTGAACATTCCATTTCAGGGAAGCCATTTCAAAAATATTAAATAACCGATAGGACATTTCTAAAATATTTCCGAATGTAAAGGATTTAAACTGTAATGAAGTGCGGTCTATCGGGATTGAACTCGTACTCGGGACTTTTCGCTTGATACGCCTTAAGCCGATACTCTGCACTAGCGTCTCACACCTAATCCGGCTGATAGGAGAAAGACATCATGGCGCGATAATTGTTTGGCGATGAGGGGATAAAGCACCAAATGCTGCAATCTTGTATTATAGTTGCATCAGCTGCCCCCCCCCCCTCCCCAGGAGAATTAAGCTTACAGAATATTCTTGTATTAATTTGTTGTAGCTTTTTATTACGAAATTTGTAATTTTTGTTATTCTTAGGCTTTTCAACAGCCGTCTAATTTGTAGTGATGCTGGCAATAAAGAAATTATACTGTTTTACCGTGTATATAAATACAAAAAAGTTATTTTTACCTTTGCCTGGTGCCAAAACCGAATGATCGGAGGGAATAATTTGCAGCAAACGGCTGCTCTTTAACAGATAAATTTACATAGAAATACAGTGCAGAATGTTTTGATAAATCAAAATTTATTTTTGAATGTGTATTTTGATAGAGGAAAATATAAACGGGATGATAGTGAAAGCCTTAAATAAACTTTAATTTTGTAAATATTAATATATTTATGTGAATTTATATTTTTGAATTCATTCGCCAGAATAAAAGAATTTCAAAATTAGAAAATTAAAAATTTACCATGTATTTTCATCGATAAAGACATTTCAAACTTTTGAATTCCGCATGATTATCGATAGCATCGTTTCAGCTGCTAAATTGACTTTTTCTTTCATCAATTCTTTCCATTCATCAGAGCTAATAATTTCAGTGGAATGCTCAATAACGAAATCCTGCGCAACCGATTTCAAGTCTTGGTCCTGGTGCATGTCTGCAAGAATCAAGCATTCGCAGGCATTCGAAGTGCTGAGGTTATTTTTCATGAAAGCCAAACACTGTTCTTTGAGCGCTGTCATTTCGTACTTGTCTGCTGCAAAGTACAACCTGGATGCCGTTCCCCAATCGAAGTTTTCAACGGTTCCGGTGTAAACGAACAACAACATCATGGACACTGTGTCGTCTTCTAGATCTTCGATTTCGACAATGCCAGTTCGATTTTCTTTCATATCTCCTTCAAACATGGCGCTGAAAACTGAAGACTGGGCACAGAGCATGACTTTGTGTACGGGGAATTCCTTTCTCGGAGTTCGAATAGTCACATCGCTTAATTTCCCCTCGGAATAGAAGCGTAGAAGTTTTTGTTTCCAAGACCCGCCAATATCGGTATCCATTGTTGGAACAAGAGGGTCGGTATCTATTGAGCGCACTAACGGACGATCCGCGGTTACACCATACACTACATTCTCTACTTCACTGGATTTAACGCCCGAAGAAACAGAAAACTCACAACTCAGAGATACGGGTTTGGTTAGCAAATTGTGTTTTGGAGTAAATGAGACTGTCCACACTTTTTCACTTTGTGACTCCTCAAACCAATGTTCATTTCTGACAGATTGGAGTACCTTTTCAGTGCCTAAGAGAGATATCTCACAAGTCGAGAAATACAATTTATTTGCGTTCGTTTGCTTTATTATCATTTCGAATTTTTCCTCGCCCGAAACTCCTTTGTCCATAGAAGCATCCACGGTGAAAGATTAGATCTCGGACAAACCCGGTTTCTTTGTTTCAACCTTCACTGTTCTCAGGTTACCCAATGCCCCCAAATCCCTCCTGTAAATGATCCTTTCGACACCTATTACAGTTCGGGCATGACATTGCTCAGGTTCTATAAACTTGCCATCCACTTTACGTATTCCGAATTTAACAGTCAGTGTGTCGTTGTCAAGGTAAGGTTTATAAGTCTTTTGTAGGTCCATAGATTTGTTAAATATAGTACTTGAATAGAATAAAGTACCCGAAGCAAACTCTCTTTTAATTGAGCCGTTAACTGCAAGGATTGAAAACATATAATCAACTGTCGCATTCGCATGACGAATATTTGGATTATTATATCTTCTAAAACCCAAACGGACACCCTCACCAGAGTTTTCGTATCCCCTCGGGAATAGTTCCAATATACAATTTCTGAAACCATTATTATTCAATTCAAAGCTGGGACTCTCAAGACCATCGCCAGTTTTCTGAACACAGTGACTAAAATTATGGATTGTCCAAACGAACGAAAATCCGCTTTTTTCATTTTCATCCCCAATGGTATCCATTTCGAGTAGAAGAGTGCAATTGGGTCTGCTTCGGCCCCAACAAGGAAGTTCAAAAGACAGAAAATAGGAAATAATCACATCTGTAATGAAACCTATCAGTATTTTTTATCGTGGCCATGGAAACCTTACTTTACTAATCAAAGTAGCATTCCTGATAAGATTATATGTCCTATATCGGATAATTTTGTCTCCTTCCAGATCGAATGTGCTCGTTTTTAAATTAAACTCTTTATATTGTGTTTATCATGTATATTATTCAGTAGTAAAACTCCCTTTCGGGGTCTCTCACACAACGGATCTTTACAGGCGAGGTATAAAAAAAAGGGAATTTCCCTGTGCACTGACGAATCATACTTTTCTCTCAAGAATATTAAAGTTCTTTTTCTTTTTAATGCCAAAAAAAGTAATTAGATTCCAAGCAGTTGTTTATGGGTGGAAGTCTTAGAATGGAGTGCCATCTATGAGTTGTTACAACGAATGGGTATATATGTAATGGTAGAGAGACATGGTGGTGGGGGGTTATTCGTGTGATAATTTTCGCACGGGCATGCTCGTCTCGTTATAAATTATGAACTACTACCCTGAAATTCCTCTGTAATAATTTTCGTTTTTTTTTTAATTATCGCCATCTTGTTTTTGATTTATTTACAGGCGACTGACAACAGTGCGTTTTGATGTTTTCTTTCCTTAGGGTCAGTTAAGGAGAATTGCATGTTCCCAGGGGCATATACTGAAGAGGAACACCCCTCCCGTTTTCCGGGGTTCTTTTGTCGAATTACCATCGATTTAGAGCTTCACACAATGGGCTATTGGTGACGGTTTGGGATCATTGCCTCTTAATTTTGATTGGTTTGGTTAAGTAACGTCTCACTAGAGCTGCACAGCCGTGGGCTATTGGCGAAAGTTCGGAGCCTATCTTTTAGGAAAGACCCGGACACGATGCCTCGTATTTTTGAACCATGGTCAGATGATGAGGATACACCTGAACTGGCACCCAACGCCTTCAATAGACGTCGGGACTTTGGATCCCGATCAGATGTATCGTGCACCAGTCCCGTATACACGCCGATAATTTTTGTGGATGTTCCGAACGACATTCCTAGTATTTTGTAGCGGAGCTGGCACCCTTTCGATCACAAGGTCATTACTTTTTTACCTTTCTTAGTCAAGTCCGTCGCACAGGATCAAACCGGGGACCCTCTGATTCCCAGCTGATGCCTTTATCCACTAGGCCACGGAAGGCCCTTGATTTTGAAGCATGGTTTAATGAACCGATCTGACAATCTTACGATTTCTGTATCGCTACACACATTGGTGATCAAACCTCATCTCTCCAGATACGAAACCGATGCTGAATAACCCGAGCCGGGTGTGACTCCCCTTCTGTATGTATATAGGGAACGTGTAGTATAAAACTGACAGCTATTGATGTGATAAAAGTATACAACTTATATAAATACATTTCTTAAAATTGACATGAACACACCGTTTAGAGATGATAAAAGTATAACAAAGCGCTTGTAATACAAACTAATATCACTTGTAAAAAAAATATTCGTGTAAAACTATAGAAACTCGTGTAAATGACTTGCCTCTTTTTTTCTGAAAGGGCGTGTTCCTGTTTATAAAATTATTGCAATGGATTTGAAAGGAGCATTTGGTTCATCGTGGTTGTCGCAAATCAAAAAGGCATTCAGAGATGCTGAATGCCCATCAAATATCTACGGAATATCTCCAAAACAGAAAAAAAAATGAAAGCAATATACGAAGGGAGAAGCATTTGCAAAAACATAAATCGAGGGTGTTCACAGGGCACATGTGTGGAACCAGACCTTCAGAACTTAGCGCTTAACGAAATCATTAAGGGGGTCCGATACCCAAAATTCGCAAAAAAAGTCATTTTTTTTTATATTTAAAAAATAATATTCAAACTTATCTTAATAACTCACAAAAAACTGCTTCAAAAAATTCCTATTACTTTTTTAGTTATGAATGTTTTAATGATGTGTTCCTATAACATAGTTGTATCATATGTAAACTTTAAAAGCAAATATCTCTGTTCGTGGTTTTGAAATTTAATGAACACTAAAAATGCTAAGGCTTTTTTACTATTATACTTAAAATCATAATTTTTGTGTGTATAGCAAGATAAATATATTTTAAATAGATGTATGCATTCAGATTTCCTATTTTTACCATAATTTGTTTTTTAAAACCACTTAAAATGGAATTTTATTTTTTTTCGTCAATTTTTTTTCCAAAATTTCTAATATATTTTATTTTTGTAAAGTGATGTATCTGAATCAAAATTTGAATGCATACATCTATTTACATATTATTCAAGATCTTAAATAAAAAAATTGCTTCAAAATATTGAAAAACAAAAAAGGAGTAGGAATTTTAAAATCGTTAAAAAATTTACTAAAATTTTAATTTAAAAATAAATGTGCAATTTAAAAAAAAAATTTAACGTCTTAAAAAGGTTTTTTATGCATATTTAGAAAGAGAAAAAAAATTGGATTGTACAAGTATAAAAATAAAGAAAAAAATGTCGAAGGTATCGGACCCCCTTAATGAAAATTGGCCCGTGCATAGCATCATGCAAGAATTCGCAGATGCTGCTTTCATGGTTGAAAGGGTTACGAAGACAATTGGAAGACAATGCAAGAGAAACTCTAGATATATTCGAGTATCGTTGCATCTACCAAAAACTAACAATATCCCCCAATAAATCTTACGCAGTAATCTTTTCAAGAAACAAACCACTTGCAAAAACACCTCAGATTCGAACGTCAAATTTAAAAAATAAAAGTTATGGACTAATTAAAATATATTGGTGTAAATGGACAATAGACTCATATGGATCCTCATATATAATGATTATTACGATATTTAATTTTTATTACCATTTACATGTAATTTTTAAAATTGGTCTATAGCTCTGAAAAAATGTCGTGAATTTTGTTTAATACGCAATAGTGTCAAGCTTCTATTAAAAAAATTCATGAAATAATAAAATTCGTAATTATTGACTTTATTTTGGAGCAGTGAGAAAAATTAATTAAAAGTTGTTATTGTCAGTTAGAAACCCCAAACTTTATGGGTAAATGGATGCAATATCGCTGTTGTTGAGGTTCTAAAGAAGTTATAGAGAGGCCTCCGTGGCCGAGCGGTTAAAGGCGTCAGCTGGGAATAAGAGATTCGTGGTTCGATGCCAGGCGATGGACTTGGCAAAGAAAAGTAAAAAAGTAAGGATATTGTGATCGGAGGGTTTCTACCTTCGCTACAAAATACTAGAAAAGTCGTCCAGAACATCCGCAAAAATTAACGGCGTGTATACGGGACTGGTCCACGATAAATCTGATCGGGGTCCAAAGTCCCGACGTCTATTGAAGGCGTTGGGTGCTAGTTCAGGTGTTTCCTCGTCATCTGACCATGGTTTTAAAAGAACGAGGTGCATGTATGAATGTGTGTGTGAATGTGTATGTGTTTCCGGGTCTTTCCTTCGAGATAGACCCTGAACCGTCGCCAATAGCCCACTGTGCTGCTCTAGTGCGACGTTAATTAACAAAAACCAAACTATTTGTTCTGGACTCTTCCCTGAGACTTTGGTTTGAAATGAGAGGTCGTTCCCGTTCTCAGGTTGATTTTATTATTTTCAAATTTGTAATGGAGTTATTAAACTCCATTACAAATTTTTTAATTTGTGGTTGCTTATATATCTAAAGACAGACATGTTTTCTGATCTTTTTGGCTGTGGATCTTTTCTCCGAAAATTCTGAATAAACAAAATTACAGCGCACTCAACTATAAAATAAAAGTCAAATGATGGGGGGGGGGGGGGGGGGGGAAGGGAGGGAGACGTGCATTTATTTATACAATCCGAACATAATAGCCCCGCGGTCGCTTTCGCACAGGACCACCCCGATGCAGCCAATAGCTTGCAACAGCTGGTTTCTGGATTAACTGTTTTTCAGTCAATTCGCAACCAGATATATCACATTAAAAAAAACACCATATTAAACACACCATTCGTTAAACTGATTTGTAAATCTGCGCAATCTGTTTCCAGACTGACAACTGAGGGATGGGGCAAGGTAGCGCAGGCGCGGATGACATTTGCTGTTAAAAAATTAAAATAAATCAGATTAACATAAATAGTTTAGTAATGTTTACTATTAATATTTATTAAAAAAGTTACATCAAACTGACTGTATTATAGTCCGCACCAGTGCGCACCGGTGCGTCCGCACCAGTGCGGACGCACCGGTTAGCTCTCTTTAAAGCTTCCAATTTTTCAATTATCATGCACACAGGGTTCTCATTTTGATAAGGTAAGAACAATGAATTGCAATAGTTTCGACCCTCCTTATCATATTCAGGGTTTATAGATTGTTAAAAGTTGTTTTAAAATTGAAATGGATGATTATAAAATATATTTAACTCTAATCAAATTACGTTGTAAAATTATAGAAAAAAAAAGAAAGAAAGATAAATTACGAAGTTGAAACATCAATTACCACAGTACTGTAATAAGTAAGAATATTGAATACATTGATATTACTGAAATCACAATAAAAGTTTTTCATATTAAATAAATAAGTTTTAAGAACGTTAAATTTTCATATTTGTCGTATTTAAATAATTAAACTTCAATATACCTTATCCTCTTCAGATGCCATCCATTATAATAGTTGTTTTAGTTTTATCTCCAATTGTGAAATATTTTATTGTAGCAAACAAAAAAACGGAGTGGCATTGTAGAGGATGAATGGGAAATAACTTTTTAGATATTGGAATCTGGAAACGGCTGTTTTATTACAATAAGAAAAAGTACGCCAGTCAAGTAGGAAATGGACGATCTCGCTCTTCATAATCATTATTAATGTATATTTATAACTAATAAAACTTTGCGAAATGTATATATATATATATATATATATATATATATATATATATATATATATATATATATATATATATATATATATATATATATATATATATATATATATATATATATATATATATATATATATATATATATATATATATATATATGTATATATATATATATATGTATATATATATATATATATGTATATATATATATATATATATATATATATATATATATATATGTATATATGTATATATATATATATATATATATATATATATATATATATATATATATATATATATATATATATATATATATATATATATATATATATATATATATATATATATATATATATATATATATATATATATATATATATATATATATATATATATATATATATATATTACTTGATTGAAAAGTTGACGACTACAATATTGGTTAATTTTTATTTTTGCTATTAATATTATATTAGCTAACAACTTTTTTCATAAATTAATTAAAAACTTTTAAAAATTGGCTTTTTATTCAATATGTTAATAAGAAAATGTCAGTAGAATTTAGTTAAATTTAGACCCGCTAAAATATTTTTGTATAAGCGTTCTATTTATATTAGATATTTTTATACTTCTTAATTTTGATTAAGCCATTTGAGAGCACAAATACATTCTACGTTTAGAACATATATGTTTACCTGTTGTTATCAAATAAGTGATCCTTTTATATTCTGCATGAACATCAAATGCATCGTTTCAGCTGCTAACCGAGATTTCCCTTTCATGAGTTCTTTCCATTCATCAGAACTAATAATATCAGCGGAATGCTCTATAATGAAATTCTGCACATACGATTTCAAGTCATGATCACTGTGCATGTCTGCAAGAATCAGGCATTGGCAGGCATTCGAAGTGTTGAGGTTATTTTTGAAGAAAGCAGAGCACTGTACTTTGAGCGCTGTCATTTCGTATTTGTCTGCTGCAAAGTACAACTTAAACGCCGTTCCCCAATTGAGGTTTACAATAGTACCGGTGTAAACGAACATCAACATCATGGACACTGTGTCGTCTTCCAAATCTTTGATTTCGACAATGCCAGATCGATTTTCTTTCATGTCTCGTGCAAACATGGCACTGAATACTGCAGACTGGGCGCAGAGCATGGCTTTGTGGACGGGGAACTTCTTTCTTGGAGTTTGAATGATCACATCGCTTAGTTTTCCCTCAGAGTAGAAGATTCGCAAGTTATCTTTCCAAGTCCCGCCAATATAGGGATCCATTTTCGGAATAAGAATACCGGTATCCATTGTTGGAATAAGAATGCTGGAATCCATTGTTGGAACAAGAGTATCGTGATTCATTAATTGTATTAACGGTGGAAAATCAACGGTCTTTCCATACATATTCTTTTCTACTTTATTGTATTCAATGCCAAAAGAAACAGCAAATTCACAAAGCACGGATATGGGTAAATCCTGTTTCGTATTGGTTAGCACATTGGTTTTTGGAGTAAATGAGACTGTCCAAACTTGTTCACTTTGTGACTTCTCAAACCAATGTTCATTTCTGATAGATTGGAGTACTTTCTCAGAGTCCAAGAGAGATATCTCACAAGTCGAGAAATACAATTTATTTGCGTTCGTCCGTTTTATTATCACTTCGAATTTTTCCTCGCCCAAAATTCCTTTATGCATAGAAGCATTCATGGTGAAAGAGGAGATCTCAGTCAAGTTCGGTTGTTTTTTTGCATCAACCTTCTTTGTTCTCAGATTTTCAAATGCCTCCAAATCCCAATTGTAAATGGCTTTTTCGACACCTATTATTGTTCGGGCATGACATTGCTCAGATTTTAAAATAACACCTTTCAATTTACAAATTCGGAATCTTACAGTCAGTGTGTCGTTGTCAAGGTAGGCTTCAGTCCCTCCTTGATAAATCTTTTGAAGAGTCAAGGACTCCGAAAATAAAACACGTGGCCTAAATAAGCCCTCCGTGGCAATTATTTTCTTAAATGAGCCTTTAACCGTACGAATCGAAAACACGTAAGCAACTTTCACATCAGCACAGCGGGATCCATTATAATATCTTCCAAGGCAAAAACAGACAACATTAGAGTTTTCATATCCCCTCGGAAACAATTCCAATTTACAATTTTGAAAACTATTATTCAATTTGAATCGGGGACTTTTAAGACACTCGCCCGTTTTTTGAGTAGAATAACTAAAATTCTGGATCGACCAAATGAAAGAAAAACCGTTGGTTTCATTATCGTCATCCATGAGCTCCATTTTGAGGAAAATATTGCTAACGAAAACGTTTCGACTGAACCAAGTTTAAAAGATAGTAAATTGAAAATCAGAGAGACACACATCAGGTCGGTATTTTTTATCATTGCCTCGGAGGAAAACCTACTTGCAACTCAAAGTACAATTCCTGGTAAGATAAGGGCGTCATATATCAGATAATTTAAAACTTCCTTTCGGATCGATTGTGCTGGTTTTCAAATTTTGTTCTTTTGTTTGGTGTTTATCTGTTAATCTTTTGACGGTCGAGCGCGTTTTTTGCTTAGCCGAACCAGCAACTCGAGACGATTTTCAGCATATTTGATGATTGTCTTACAGCTAATCAGCGCATCACCCCAAGTGGTGCCCGAGAGTCGCCTCTCGACAGCAAAGGGTTAATTATAAACACCGCCAATAAAATTCCAGTGATAATTTCGTTCTTTTTTTTTTCGTTGGTATCTTGTGTTTGATTTATTCGCAGGTGACTAAAAAAATGCGTTTATAAATTCGTCTATTGTGACAGGCGATTAAACGATCTCAGGCCGGCGATTCGGCTACTTTGACAGGTGACTAAAAATGCGTTAATAAATTCATACATTTTGACAGGCGATTAAAGGTTCTTTGACAGGTGAATCGTCTATTTTGATAGGTGATTAAAGGATCTTTGACAGGTGATTCGTCTATTTTGACAGGTGACTAAAAAAATGCATTAATAAATTCGTCTATTTTGACAGGCGACTAAACTATCTTTGGCAGGTTGGTTGCTTACATGAGGTTTAATGGCACAAGGGCCAAATAAGCCCAAGCTGCGCTAAACACTAGGTAGAAATCAAAATAAGGTTGAACAAACATAAAATTTTTAAATCAGATTAATTTTAAATTCGTACTAATATTAATTAAATGAAAAAATAAAAGAAAGGCGCATCACTAAAGAGTATCTAAACAAAGGTCATTTCATAAACAATAACTGAACAGAGCCCTGCAATAGGTAGGGCCTTCACAAAAGGGAAGGAAGAAAAACACTAAGGAGCTAGGGTATATCGAGCCCCACAAACCCGCACTCACAAAATGTGAGCTCCAACATAAAAGGAAAAGAAAAATGTACAGATCACTAGGGCACCTCGGGGTTGTGAATCCCGTGTTCACTTAAAGAAGGTAAATCCCCTGAGGGGATCTTTGGCAGGTGATTCGTCTATTTTGACAGGTGACTAAAAAATGCGTTAATAAATTCGTCTATTTTGAAGTATTCTTTCATTGGAGTAAGGTAATGAGAAATGCACTTTTCCAGAGGCGTAGACTGAAAATGAACGCATATTTCAATTTCCTGGGATTGTTTTATAGAATTACGGTCGCAAAAGAACTGCACACAATGTGCTATTGGTGAAGACGGTTCGATATATATTATATATCCTAAAGTGAACATATAGCTTATCTTAATTTTGAACTATGGTAGGATGACGGGAACAACGATTGAGCTGGCCCCCTATGCATCTGTATGTTTGGATCACGGCGGATTTAAGGCACATCTGTCCCCTCTACAAAATGGATTATTTTTGGTTTGCGTCGGGAACGAATCTGACAATTCTGCTGTTATCGGCGAAAAATCTCAAAACTCGTATTTCAAAAATATATAAAATTGTCAGTTTAGATTATTTGTCAAAGCTTTTAGCGAGGTAACGACTGAAAGGATATTTTTTATAACTAAAAAGTTATAGTATGAACGGATACCATGAGTTTTCCAATCGTGTGCAACTAAACAGTTTAATTGCATATTCAATAGTTGCCAGTGCCCCACTAACCTTCGAGCATAAATAGTAGTAGTAGAGAGAATATGACGTCATAATCGTGAGGTAAACATCTCAGACCAAATCGCTACAGACACGTGACTACCTTTCAAAATTTATGAATGAAAAAACGTTCGCGATTGACTTTTGCAGTAAAAAGTTGAAATTATAGTAAATGCGTAAAAATGTTTTACGCACAGTCAACATCACCTAGACGGAGCCATGTTTAGTAGCTGTGTAATTGTTAAGTAGAACATTGACCATAGAATCTTAATACATCGACATACAAGCGACAAGCTGCACAGTGGCCTTTTTGGCGATGGTTCGGGGTCTATGTCGAAGGAAAGACCCGGGAACGATGCCTCGTATTTTTGAACCACGGTCAGATTACGAGGTTTTCTTTTGGTTTTTGTCAAATAACGTCGTACTAGAGCTGCACAGTGGGCTGTTGGCGATGGTTCGGGGCCTATGTCAAAGGAAAGACCCGGGAACGATGCCTTGTATTTTTAAACCACGGTTAGATGACGCGTTTTTTTCTTTCTTCGGTTTTTGTTAATTAACGTCGCACTAGAGCTGCACAGAGGGTTATTGGCGACGGTTTGGGGCCTATGTCAAAGGAAAGACCCGGGAACGATGCCTCGTATTTTTGAACCACGGCCAGATGACGCGTTTTTTTTTTCGGTTTTTGTTAACTAACGTCGCACTAGAGCTGCACAGTGGGCTAATGGCGATTGTTTAGGGCCTATGTCAAAGGAAAGACCCGGGAACGATGCATTGTATTTTTGAACCATGGTCAGATGACGCTTTTTTTTTACGGTTTTTGTTAATTACCGTCGCCCTAGAGCTGCACAGTGGGCTATTGGCGATGGTTCGGTGCCTCTGTCAAAGGAAAGACCCGGGAACGATGCCTCGTATTTTTGAATCACGGTCAGATGAGGAGATTTTTTTCGATGTTCGATTTCATCGATGTTT
Source organism: Troglohyphantes excavatus (assembly GCA_963932185.1). Classification (NCBI taxonomy): domain Eukaryota; kingdom Metazoa; phylum Arthropoda; class Arachnida; order Araneae; family Linyphiidae; genus Troglohyphantes; species Troglohyphantes excavatus. The sequence goes on from OZ010671.1 coordinate 14,998,387, forward strand.
TGATTTATTCGATGTTCGATTTATTCGATGTTCGATTTATTCGATGTTCGATTTATTCGATGCTCGATTTATTCGATGCTCGATTTATTCGATGTTCGATTTCATCGATGTTCGATTCATTCGATTTCATCGATGTTCGATTTATTCGATGTTCGATTTCATCGATGTTAGATTTATTTGATGTTCGATTTATTCGATGCTCGATTTCATCGATGTTAGATTTCATCGATGTTCGATTTATTCGATGTTCGATTTATTCGATGTTCGATTTATTCGATGTTCGATTTCATCGATGTTCGATTTCATCGATGTTCGATTTATTCGATGTTAAATTTTTTTAATTTTATCGAATAAATCGAATAAAATTTTTATCGAATAAATCGAACATCGATGAAATCGAACATCGAATTAATCGAACATCGAATAAATCGAACATCGATGAAATCGAACATCGATGAAATCGAACATCGATGAAATCGAACATCGATGAAATCGAACATCGATGAAATCGAACATCGAATAAATCGAACATCGGTGAAATCGAACATCGAATAAATCGAACATCGAATAAATCGAACATCGGTGAAATCGAACATCGGTGAAATCGAACATCGATGAAATCGAACATCGAATAAATCAAACATCGGGGAAATCGAACATCGATGAAATCGAACATCGAATAAATCAAACATCGAATAAATCGAACATCGGTGAAATCGAACATCGATGAACAGGAATAAATCGATGTAATCGAACAAATCGATTTAAATTGAAAACCAAAAAAGAAACCTCGTCATCTGACCGTGGTTCATAAATACAATGCATCGTTTCCGGGTCTTTCCTTCGACATAGGCCCCAAACCGTCACCAATAGCCCACTATGTAGCTCTAGTGCGACGATATTTAACAAAAACCAAAACCAAAAAAGAAACCTCCTCATCTGACCATGGTTCACAAATACGAGGCATCGTTCCCGGGTCTTTCCTTCGACATAGGCCCTAAACCATCGCCAATGGCCCACTATGCAGCTCTAGTGCGACGATATTTAACAAAAACCAAAACCAAAAAAGAAACCTCCTCATCTGACCGTGGTTCATAAATACGAGGCATCGTTCCCGTGTCTTTCCTTCGACATAGGCCCCGAAACCGTGGCCAATAGCCCAATGTGCAGCTCTAGTACGATGTTAATTAACAACCCCCCCCCACCAAAAAAAAAAATCCTCATCTGACCATGGTTCAAAAATACGAGGCATCGTTCCCGGGTCTTTCCTTCGACATCGGCCCCAAACCATCGCCAATAGCCCACTTTGCAGCTGTAGTGCAGCGTTATTTAAGAAAAAACCAAAAGAAAACCTTTCCAAAATTATTTTACCATCTCGAAAATCCACTTACACCTCATCCTAAGCAATACAACATTTATACGACATATAAAATTCATTCATAAAATACGGGATATTTTCATGAATGAACTTGAAAAAATTTATGAATGGAATGACGTCATTAGTCACATGTGTGTAGCGATACATGTTGACCTCACTTGGATGTCAGCTAGATTATATCCCGTTGTTTGCTCTACTATGAAGAATCCATGCTCGAAGCCACTAACCTATAAAGCCAAGTCTTGACTCCCTCTCCCCCTTTTCCTATGGACGTGCAGTATAAAACTGACAGATAACTTGTCATAATTATCTTAGGTCCATTCTACATGGACGAGCCAAACGCGCACGAGGTTTTGCAGATGGGTCTGTGATTGGAGCATACCAACCGCGTGGTTCGTATCCACCAATCGCAGAGCCATCTGAAAATATCGCGCGCGTTTATCACATCCGTGCAGAATGGGCCTTAGCTCCATTTTACACTGACGATTTTAACGCGCGTTAGCTTTTGCAAATTCCTCTCTGATTGGTTAATGCAAACTACGTGGTTTGTATTGACCAATCAGAGATCAACTTATGTAAATAAATCTGTTGAAATTGACATGAACTCTGTTTTGAGATGATAAAAGTGCAGGGTGTTAAAGAACCATTTTTACAGCTAGCTGGCCAACTCGGCCACGTTATGAACCGCCACTGCCAAATACGTTGTTTTGCATCAAAGTTGTAAAATTAATCCTTAAACACGTTGTATGAGGAATTTCCTGTTATAAAAACACGTGTCATTTGAATAGGCAAGTGGAAGAAGGAGTTAACTAACATTAAAAAATAAATAAATAAGATTTTGATCTGGATGAAACCTTTACGTACATGTACGTTTTCCCTCAAAATTGTATGGCGCAGCTTGATTTGTTTAGGCAGATACAGAGCAGTAAAAATTATATGTTTCTTTTATAATGGTGCGATTTCATTAAGCGAACCTAAATGCCAAATGTGCGGAAACGCGCCAATTTTGTTAACCTACCACCACTAATCACGCTCACCGTCGATGAATATGAAAAAGTATAGGGTTATTTCCTTGGCGACAAATAGTTGATGTTCAACGGAAAGCGACCTTTTCTTCCAGATTGTTGCCAGTGAAAAATCTGTTTATCTTGGAAAGTCATTTTTGTTAGTTAATCCCTTCAATTGTAAAAAAATAATAAAATATTTTTTCGAAAAAAATGAAAACCGAATTTCAGAAAATGCGCTAAAAAGTAAAAAATAATTTTTAATTTTACGAACGAGTTGAAAAAATTGAATTATTTAATATTTATTTTATACTTATTAAAACTTTTTGAAATCGGCGCCAACATTTAGGTATGATTTTTGTAAATTCAAAAAGTTGTAATAAGTATAAAATTGATATTAAATAATTCAATTTTTTCAACTCGTTCGTAAAATTAAAAATTATTTTTTACTTTTTAGCGCATTTTCTTAAAGTCGGTTTTCTTTTTTTTTAGGAAGATTATTATTTTTTCCCTTTTTAGTTTTTAATTTAGCGGGGTCATCCCCCTATTATTCACCAAGAAATTGAAGTAACAACATTTTGTGCTTATATTTTTTCTCAACAATGTGTATCGTAAAACAATCCCTATCCATTGGCAATAAATGCTGGGTAAACGAAATGTCATTGTTGTACAACTTCTGTTAAACAATGAAAACATTTTGAAACAGATAAATTGTTTAAAAGAACTCCGGTTAATCGATTTTTCCGGATACATAACAGCCGGATAACCGATTAGTTTGTCCCAGATTTTGCTTACGTGGATTTTTCTCTATCCAACAAAAAAAGAATTTTCGAAAAAGGACAATATATTTTTTTTAAACGGTCCGGTTAATTGAGAATTCCTGATAGTTAAATGCCGGATAACCGAATATTTTTTCAAATTGCTCCCAAGTGAAACTTCTCCTATCCATAAAAAAAAAAGAATTGTCTAAATATCTGAAGTAGAACCGAAATCCCGCGCGAACATACGTAAAAAAAAATTCATAACAGACGAATTGATAACCTCTCGACTTGGCGCACGTTGGCGGTTTTAATTTAAAGTTTCTGGCGGTTTTATTTTGGTGTTTTGGTGGGCAATCGGTTAAAAATAGAAATGATCAATTCTGTAGACTTAAAGGAAGGCATGTAAACGACATACTTCCTTTTGTCGATAATGATTTATCGTTCCCGTTTGCAAAATTACCAAAAAATGAAGAAATACCTAAATTAAAATAAAAAGTCAATACAGTATGTAATACTAATATCTTTATGAGAAAAGTATATCAAACAGCGCTTCCTCTTTCTACTTTTTTGACGATACATGTCTTTAAACTCAGAGCATGGGATATCAGTATAAAAACATTAAGATACACTTCTAGGGTGACCCTTTCTGGCACTATAGATTGTTGTCAATGAAAATGTTGTTTATATCTTGGAAAGTGATTTTTGTCAGTTAATCCCTTTTTCCACTTGCCCCTGCAATTGTTATGACGAATGAAAAAAATTAGGAAACAGAACATTTTTGTAATAAAACCTTTTAATAATTTATTAATAACTATTTACATTTTATCCACAGAGTGGTCTGATTTCTATTTACATTCATAATCAGTTAGCATCGTAGAAACTGTACAATCAATCAATATTAGAGCTTCTGGTGGAGACGCTCTCATGGTTGAATGGTCAGCAAAGGGGCGGGTCTTAAATTTGAAATAAGTTACTCGCAGAGGAATGTGCTCAGAAGTTGACCTTTCTCAGAGTGTGGGCGGGGCTTACGTATACGTCATTGGATGTCAAGTAAATTGTAATGATCGAAAAAGCTTAACTTCCAGTGATGTAGTTCCTTGTATAACCCCTCAAACGAGTGGATGGGAAAGATGTCTTATCATCTAGACCTTCTCCTTTTTTTCTTCAATGTTTAAAATAGTACTCAAATATAAGTAAAATGCACTCATGTTTGAGTATACTCGATGCTTATCATAGCTCCGAATACATAAGTTACAATTTTGAAAAAGACATGTACTCAAAAATAAGTACAATGGGTAAAAATGAATAGAAAGAGCACATGATAGCCTACATAGGCTGCCTTCATACCTTTCAATAAATGTCGACAATTACAACCAAGAATTATCGGGAATCGAACCCAGGTCCTCAGCCTAATGTCTTATCCGTTGTACTATCAGGGCGACGAGAAGAAGCTATAACCAGAAGAGATGTTAAAAAGGTGTACTAAAAGAACGGGAAGTAAAATAAGTGAGTTGTAATAGCTCAGTTTCCATTTAAGCAATCGACATCAAATAATGTGGAAAACCATCTTCTGAAAATCTATTTTAAGTTTGTCGGGTCGCTTTGTTAAGATGACTTGAATAGAAGCTGAGATTAGCAATATTAAATCACACTGCTTATTTTTGAGAAAGTTCGGTTACTTAAATTGGATTACGTCATTGCTCATTTAAGATGCGATTGTTCTCAAAGAAAAATAAGTAGGTTAAGATACTTATTTTTAAGTACAATATTTTTTACAGTGTCGTTTTAACACTTTTTCCATGGAGAGTTTACATGTTTGCTGGATGCACTTATTTAATCTCTTTTAACGATTTCAGCAGCCGTTTGTTAAAAACAAGTTCAAAATTCTAGAATAAATCTTTAACTTTTTGACTTATTGGCACCTTCCCTAGAACATTTGTCTAAGCGCTTTATTTTTTTAGGGACCAGAAGTGTCTATGCAATACTAAAATAGTGTGTTGTCTAGTATTCAAAAGGAATATCATTTGCATGAGACAATCTTGGTCTTGTAATCTAGAATACTTGTCAACGATTCGCATTCTGTTTATTTTGTTATATGAAAAGTTGAAGTGTAATAAAAGGATACAATCGCCAACATGTGAATTCGTCGTTAATCGCGAATAACTAGTAATATATAATTAAGATAGTATAGGGACGATCTCTTTATTATAAAATGTCTATTGGGATTATGATATTAAATTTTAAGAATTCACAGTTTAAATCTAGGTGCATCTAATTTATTGAGCTTAAACCCTCTTGATCTAAAATGTCCAAGAAATGTATGAAAAGTCCATAGCTTTTCAGATATTTATTTTTTAAAAGTTAATCTGAAGTGTACCATTTTTGTGATTACACCACTGAGTTAGAATAAAATACACTGAAGCGAGGACTAAGCGTGGCCGACCACTTTACTCCTTTTTGAGCGAAGGTAGAAAAAATAGTCCTTTCGAATAGGTTTGCGTACATTTAAAAACGCATTTCTGGCTTTCAAAAGTACATTAAATGTTGCATATTTAATATATTTTTGAAACAAGAAATAAGAAAACAAAAGGCACCGGTAAAGTTTCAAACATTTCTGTGACGTCACGTGAGACGTCATAGCCAAGGACGAATGTTTAATCCGCCTTTCTTCCGAATTATATGCTTCCGGCGCGGTCCGGTAAAGTACATTGTCGCTCAAAGGGAGTCTTCGTTCCAGTGCTTATAGTTATATTATATTCCTGCTCAATGGACTACACACAATTTAACTGGAAAGGAACGGAGAATCTACTAAATGAAGAGTTAGCTTGATGAGAAATCTAAACGCGATACATTGCTATTTTTATGCGTAGATTGGTTCTATTTGATGTTTTCATGAAGGTTTAATTTCATGTTGATGTTTTCATGAAGGTCAGAAGAACTGTTGCAGTTTTCAGGGTGTTTCAATACATCGAAACAAACACTGGCACTACAAAGCGTTTACTAAGTGAACGCTTTACAAAAAGCAGGCGCGTGCATAAAAACGGTAGCTTTCACAAGCAAGATTATGAATTAATTGGAGTTGATCAGCATAAGAATATGGAGAAGGAAAACATATATATTTTGTTTACGGTCACTCCAAAATTAATAATAGAGAAGGCAAATTTACCGAGAGTGCATTTTCACCTGACGTGTTTTCGACAGACAAAACAAAATGTGTGTCTCCCTTCTTCACATCCGTATGCCGATCCATTCCAAGTCGCTAATGACCCTGAATGTGAAAATCACTATTTTTACACTGGTTTATGCACACGACTGATAGAAATTTCCAGAGTGTAATCGCTTCACTTGCGACATTGCATTTTATCAAGAAAAGTGTTTGTTTCGGTACGTGTTCTACCATTTCTGAAAGTTTGATGCATTATCTCTGAAACTTCCTGCATATGCTTTAAGGTTAGACCCAATCAGATTAAATTGGTGTTTACTTTATTTATGGTTGGCCTTTATTAAGAGGTTAAAATCAAGAGGTTGCTGACAAAACTACTCTATTCCATTGAAATCTCAACGAATTGGGCAGTTACACCAGAAACTTCCTGACATATTTTTTTAGTAGCAACTCTGAGCTCTGTGAAGTTGCTTCGCCAGACCATTTCGAGTTCTCCACCAGAATTGAAATGCAATAAAAAGAAATGCACCTTTTGTTTCGTCTTTCATCCCCCCCAAAAAAGGAACAGTGAACAAGGGAGAACATAAATAAACACACAAAAGAGTATACGGTATCACTTGCAGATGATGAAGTTTGAGTCCTCGTGCATCGGGAAGACCCAAAACAGGCGTGGTTTGATATCGTCCGAACTATGATTGGCTTCCATTAACCAATCACATAACAGGCATTTCCCGCCCGTTGACGAATAAGAGTGTCAATAGAGTCCATTTCTGTTTTCTTCTTATTATTTTTGTTTTCCAGAGAGTTTAAATCTAATCTGACTTGAGCACAACAAGAGTATCCTGGCAAACTATCAGCAGAAAAGAATGAGCATTCTTCGAGGACTTGCAGTAGTGTTCTTGTGGATTTTATTTATTGTCTTGTAGATAGCACCGTGCAATATATTTTAACTCTAAAAGCCCCCCCCTGTACCGATTAGTTGTATGTACAGTGAATTCGAGTCCAAAAAGGGCGAAAAAATGTCTGTAGTTTTGTTTCCATGGCAATTAGTTCGAAGACAGTGGATGGTGGGAACTCGATAGCTTCGTATGATGTAACTGTAACTTCTGTGAGGGCTATAAATATCGAATTTTGCTACCTAAACTCTCATCCTATCTGGGTATACTGTCACTAGAATTCCATGGCGTGCTGAAATGAATTCGAACGAATTATGTACAGTTTACATGTACATTTAGAAAGGGTATCAGGAGAATGTGGATCGGGTAATTAAAATCGAAAAGTTAAATGACTTGCAAATGGAAATTTTTATATTAATTTGTTATATTTTACCGACATTCTACTATTTGAATTTCTTGATTAACTGAATGTTGTTAAATTCCAGTAGGCGATATTGATCTTCACATTCTTGTTTTTGATACAGTAGAACTTCAATTGTCTGAACTCCAGTTATTCGGATCAATCAAAGCGGATCGTCAATTGAGAGGCTGACATAAGGAAGACAGTATGTCCCAAATTTCGAGTTTTTCGGGTTTTTTCACGGAAAAAACAGTAAACGCTCAAGCCAATGGCGTGGAATAAACAGTAAGTCAATCGGCAAAATGGTTTAGTTTCTACGAGCGACGGAAGATGGCACTTGCATGTAGTTCTTCTCCGTTGTAAAACCCGTTTTTTGCTTCCCCTGTAAAATTTACTTTTTGTGACTTACTGTCTTCCCCCTGTCAGCCCCTCAATTATCCGGATTGCTTGAAAGAAATCCGCAAAATCTACATTTTAAAAGTTTCATCTCGGTGAATGATATTGTTTTTAATAGTCATTAAATTATATTGCATACTAAAGCAACAGTCGTTTTTTTACTAAGAAATAATCTTTTTTTCGTGAATTACCCAATTATCCGGATATTCAATTATCCGTATGGGATCTTGTTCCAATTGATCCAATTGGTAGTTCTACTGTACTTGTAATCGTTCTACTATTCATCTTCGGAAAATTTAAAGATGATTGTAATATAGTCTTTTGTGAGAAACATTTAATCGAGCTTGTTCTTTGACTTTCGGTTGATTGAGCTTTCCGGTTAACCGGGAAATTGAGCTTTGTTCTGATCAATTATTTAAATAAAAAATATGGTACCTTACGCATTTTAAATTTGATCTTCTCAAAATATAAGAAAATCTCATTTGAAACGTTAACTAAATAATCAAATTTGTATTAAGCTTTTTGCCTTAAATTACAGCTAAGTCAAATATAGATTAAATTCGGCAAAAAGTTCGAAACGGGAAATGCATTCTCAAAACAACATTTTAAAAAGAAATTTTTGAATCAATTTTAATGGAAGATATGTTTAGTCTTCCCTAAACTGAAATAAGTATATCTATACCTTGCAGGAAAAAAAATTATATTACAGTTGTTTTATAAAGTCAACAAAATATAAGTTAATGAGTTCTAATCCTCCAATTGTCTTTCTTAAATGAGAAAAGACGATTCAAACGATATTTGTTTTCATCTTAATCGAAATTAAGTTACCAGAGGTTTAATTAAATTTTCCACAGTAATTTACATGTCTACTAAAACAAGGTCCTGTTCTTGTTTCAAATAGCATCCATTATAAATAACGGTTTAAAATTATTTACAATTAACTCGTTTTATAATAACTTCAATCAACTAAAATCTAACAACAAGAATGTATGTTATAAATATAAGATGGGTGCTACAGCTTAGAAATTAAAAAATATAATTTATACTTTATAACGAAGTGTAAAATTTAGATATAAATTACTCATTTAATTCTTATATTTTAACTACAATCTTTCCTAATATCCAATTTCTTGTCCAATTGTCTTCAATATCCAAACGGTCTTGGTGAATTATTTTTATCCTGTGTATTATTTGGTATTTTAAAGTTATATATTTTTGAAATGTTATTCATTTAATTAGACCTTCGTTTCGGGCGTTCATTTCAGCACGTTCAGGACCCGTGACATTTGAAGCAACTTGGAATTGCTCTTTGTGTGTTTTTCTCAAAAGGAAATTAAAAAAAACTTCGCTCGGCGCCGCATTTGAGCCGTTTTGAACTCCTCGAAAGGGCTTTCATCTTTGCCGCTGTACTGGAGGCAGCACTTGCAGCTGGCACTGGAAAAATCATGAGCCTTTGTTTCCTAAGCCGAGTGCTGAAAAGTAATAAAAAATGTACATGAGTATCGCAAAATTGTGAATAAATCTGCATGCTTTAATACAACGGACTGTTAATTGACCTACTTGACTACAATTTACTGCAATTATTAAAATGCACATTTGATACACTATGTCCATTGTTTAGAGATTACGATTTCATTCATGATGATTTCGTTGATGACGCATATTCAACCTATAAGGAATCTCTCTCTCTCTATCTCTCTCTCTCTCTCTCTCTCTCTATATATATATATATATGTATATATAAAGAAGAGCAGGCCCGTCTCACGTCCCCCCTCAATAATCTGGAAACTCTGAAAGTTGGGAATTTCAACTTCCAAAAACCCCGAGTTGGGAAAATTTATACTTGAAGAAAATTAATATTATTAACTAATGAAACTTAAGGAAGATTATAAATGGCCCAACTAGTAAGATTACATTTAAATTAGACCTCAGAACGGACACTGCATTGGAATATGGGTGCCACAAATCAACCCCCCAAATATCTTTTGAGTAACGGCCCTGAAGAATAGTGTCTGTTGGTATGTGGGTTGATTTTTTTATATAGATCTACAGTTTTATTACCATCTTGGCGAAATTTTGCATATTTGACCTTCAAAGGCAGGGAAAGGTCACTGTCTACAAGAAATTTCGAACAACAACTCCCATCCTCCTTAAGTCGCTTAACCCTTTTGACTTTTTACTAAAACCTAATTATAATTATGCAATATATCAACATTGTAACTGTGTAACATTCTACGTTGCTAACTGTGAGGTTGGATAAACGATACATTCTGATTGACTGGCTGATAATTAAATATCGCCAATATACCGCCCAAATGTCTCCAAATCAATAAAAATGTCATAAAATGAAAAACAAAACTCATCCAATGAACAAATATACCGCCAATTGTACTAAAATATGTTTATACATGTAAAATTATCACCACACAGTTCAGCAGTTTTCGAGGATAAGACTGTCAAAGTTCGAGAAACGTTAAAGTTAAAGTTCCCCAAAGATTGTTTAGTTAAAGTTGAAGTTAAATAACTTTACTAATAAAGTTATAAATAGGACACAGTTAAATGCAAAATACCAAAAAATTAATATTTTGCTATATAATGTAGTCTCTATTTACAATATGAAAGCGATACATGCAGGGCTTGATTAAGACTTAAAAACAAGGTAAACCCGCTTTCAAACGGGATCCCCATTGCCCTCAAATAGAACATGGAACATGAAATCGAACTTTTAAATGCACTAAAAATGTATTGAAACATATTATAAACTACTGAGTATACTTATTAACCTTTTGAATTCATTAGGTTTTCTCTTTAATAATTAACGAACAAATTAAACCACACATAAATTGATGATTTTTTTTTACTAAAGTATATTTATGTATGTTGTTTTTTTTCAAAAAAAATTGTAGCAAACCAGTTAGGTATGCAAAGTATTTTTATGGCGGGAATGATGTGAGGGCCCTTAGAAATTCAAGGACGGGCCTATTAGTTAAATCTGGCCTGGATATATGATTGTCAAAAATTAGTGCGTTCCTGACAAATATAGCAGAAGCGGCCTGAGACATTTGGTTAAAGTGAACGCGGATGTGATCTAGGTATATTTTTTGAATCTACAGATTTTTTAGCTTGAATTGTAATGCGGACATCAATTTAGCAAATAGAAAACTAAGTCTAAACTAGCATCTAAGTGAAATATATTTTGCAATTAAAAACATATATTATCACTAAGGTTCAAATTATATATTTTATATTATTAATTGGCTTCCCCCGGTCATCGGCCAATCTATGGATGACCAGATACTTCGCCTCTGGCTTGACCCCATAAGGGAAGTAAAAGCCTACAAATCACCTGTTGTGTCCAGTGAGTGTTCAGAGGGAAGCAGTCGGAACTGGAGGCCAGTTCCCTTGGGGCCGCTGTCATAGCCTGTCTTCCAGGTGGTTGGCAGTCACCTCGACCAGCTTCTTCCTCTGCTGCTGCTGGTACTGGCTGTACTGGCAGTGCGGCAGGTGGTGCAGGTAGCCCGCAGGGGGGAACGTCGCTGTGGACAGAGAACACACCACTTCAGTACCAAACATTTATTACTCGTATCGCGGTTTATTCTTTAAGGGTACGCACAGGAAAGCCAACAGCCCCAAATTCCAGTATTACCCAAAACATTTTCAATATTCATAATGATAAAAACGTACAAAAGGAGCAGTAGACGTAGTTTTACTATTCTTTTATAAATGTATTTTTTTTTTAAAGTCAACTCAGAATTTCTTACTCAATTAGTGGAGTAAGACCGGGTGCACGTGTTAAACTTATGGGAAATTAGAAAAACTAGATTTTCGATGAAAAAAAACAGAAGTTTTTATTTTATATGACATTGTAAGAAAATTGTTGTAAAATTCATAAGTAAAGTAGTAGCCCACTGTAGAACTTTCCATGTCGAAGCCACCTTTTTATTAGTTGTTTCTTTTTTAGTTAGATAATACAATATAAGCAAAATTACGTCTGATGTGCTTTTATTGTCTTGATCGGAAAAATCATCAATCAAGGATTAGGGTGTTTTAGAAGAGACTTTTTTGTTTTATTAGTTCTGTTAAGGTCCATGTTTGTATTCCTCAATCCCAGAGCATCTGGAAAAGAGTACGCGCGTTTATAATGTTCCTTATTCTACACGGATGAAATTGACGTTTGTGAGCTTTTATAAATAGCTCTTAAGATTAGTGGATGCAAACCACATGGTGAATATCCATCCACCAATCACAGAATCACCTGATAAAGCTGACTCGCGTTAATAGCGGACGTGTAGCAGGGGCCTTAGGGCCATTTATGCACGGACGAGGAAAACATGCGCGAGTTTTTGCAGATAGCTCTTTTATTGGAGCATACAAACCACGTGGTTTGTATCCACCAACCGCAGAGCCATATACAAAAGCCCTCGCGCGTTTATGGCGTCCGCTTAGAAAATGCGTGCGAGCTTCTCGTTGATTCGATAATCCAAACCACGTGGCTTGTATTTGCGAATCATTGAGCCTACTACAGAAGCTCGAGTGCGTTTATCGCGTCCGTGTAGAATGGGGCTTTACGCTTCTTTTTGTGGTTATATTGTTTAGAGGGTGTTTATTTTGTGTTTTTTTTTAAAACATCACGAAACAATTTTCTGTTCCTAGACGGCATTTTACCTTAAATAACAAAAATTAATATTCAGCCATGAGGCATTCACTATGGAATAAGATCGGGTACTACCAGGGCCTTGCAGGATTGCAGAACCGGATTGCAGAAGTTATAAAAACATCACCGAACCACCCTATTATTGGACTCAATAATAATCTTTATTGTTTATTAGCGTATAAATCCTTATTAAACATAAAATAAACTGACTTAAGATAACTTTTATAAATGCAATGGTTATTAAGTTATTTAAAAGCAAAAGAACATTATGCAGTTGACATCAAAACAAACTTATCTACACAGACGCCACGAATACAACAGCAAAAACACGACCGCTCCTACTTCCTGATTAATCAAGTGTAGTTCAGAATCTGCCCGCTAGAGGCAGTGGTAGAAGCAAGATACCCGGTGTTACTCCACTCTCCCCTACCATGGCAAGTCAGCTCTCTTAAACGCGGTCACTCGCGCTCGGGTCGACAAACGTACTGCCAATAGCGAGGTTAAATTTTGCTCCGATTTCGTCACGTGTGGCGCGACAACTGCGTCCTTTTCGCACGCGATACATGCGTGATGGAGTATTGACTTATGTCCTCTACACAACCAAAGTAAGGCGCGTGAGTAGTATGGGTGCAAATGTATAAGGGTTATTAGTGTTACAGTTTTAGTTAAATGCGGTTTTAGCAAGCGACCCACAACTGACCGAAATGAAATAAGTTTCACGCCAAATATCTCAAGTGAGCATGAAAATAATTTCGGTTTTATGTTTCTGCAATTTATTCCAAAGTTTCAAACATTTGGGAATAATAGATAATTTTTTTTAAATATTTTTGTATTTTTTTAAAGTAAAAGTAGATTAAAGACAACTCAAATTTAAGTTTTTCATAAACAATTTCTGGTTAATGTGCATTTATAAGTTTTAGTTGAAATATGATTGGTACATTTTCTCAATGAATATTTCGTTTATTAAGTGGCCGATTCCGTAACCTAAAACTGTTATAAATTTACTTTGAGTACAAATTGTCAGTCTTACGTACCAAAGAATACTTGTTACTTTCGTACCCAAGGACGTCCCTTGGTACGCTGATTTTTCAAAAGTAAATATTTATTACCGAAATTTATTCTTCCTGTGTAATTTGGAGTTTTACAATATTTTACCACACTTACTTGTACCTACTCTTTAAAATAAGCAATTACTAGCATTCCCGTGCGATAATTGTTGATAGGGCTCATTCGTTGTTAGGGCAAAATATACGAGCGTATTTCTTATAGCCAAAAATTATTACAAAAGTTTAACGTTTCTGCTTATTCATAGATGGCAGCATTATCAATGGTGTTTAAAAAACACACTTTTAAATGAAGTATTTGAAACGCATTAAAAAAAACCGATATTTATGAGCTGAACGTGCGATTTGTCACTGCTCCCGAAAATTATTTCTTTTGATACCTCATACCGACATTGGAATCCGATTAGATTTAACGTGTACCAGTCCCGTATACAGAGGGGGAGGGGTTATTCAGACGACTTTTTATTATTTCATATCGAATCTGACAAAACTCCAATAGCAAGATCGCTATACTTCAGCCGCAAAGAGAACGGGCATGTTTATCAACAAGAAATGGTTACGCATGCGCAAACCACCATTTGCGCATATTTAATGAAAGAGTTCCGATAATGTAAAGTGTTCACTGTTCATTAGACTAAATTAGAAAGTGTGTGCTGTGGGTGGGGATGATTCAAAAAAAGATTATTTATATGGGCTTCTGTTTAGAATGGAGAAGTTTCGAGGTGCTAAATACTATTAGCAGAGATTGCAAGACAATATAATATGCTACCAAACAAAATAATAACATGCAGTGTATATAATGAAAAACAAAATAAAATAACAAAACATAAGAAAATAAACTTTATTCCTTTTATAATAAAATCAAAATAAGGCCATAGTATAAAACTTTTCCCGGAATATTCAATATAAGAAATTGACAAATATAGCTTCATTGAAAAAGATATGCAGTAGAATGAACTTATATTTTACAAATAAACATTATATACAAAATAAAGAGCTCCACCCCACAAATAACTTATGCTAAAAACATCACTGAATTAAACGACTATAAATACAATCTGATCCACTACAAATACAATCATTAAATTAAATCATTAATGAAGAAAATGAAAAAAAAAAATTAAACAGGTAAAATACTATTAAACAAGCATGCAATATATCAATTTTAAAAATAACCATGTTAAAGATAAATCCGTGATATTTTTGAGTTAAATAAGATAACTATAATGTAATTTCAAGTATAATGAAACTTTTCGTACAAGTATATTGACAATATAATAAAATATTTTGTTTTAGATATGCAGTTTCTGTAAGTACAACATAGGTGGAAATGATAGCAATGTAAAAAAATATTTTAATTCAGACATTGTTCACTCAAAACCAGTTACGAGTCATAGGAACAATAGTTTAAGATTACCTTTATCATAAAAATTCAGCTGTATTTGTGAAAATGCATTATCTTAATTAAATATCACGCACTATAATAGTTGTATATATATATATATTTGTGATTGAAAATTAATTTAGGGCATGCAGAAAAAATATAAGACATTCAAATACATAAAAACAAAATAGTCTTTCAATCCTTTGGAGACACAGAACAAGTTGAAAATGATAGCAATTTTTTTCATCTACTACATGATATTTCTATAAGGTTAAAGAGACTGGAATTGCAAGTTTTTTCTGACTCAATAACTATCAAGGTTGCTGCTCAGATACATCAATTATCGAGTTTGCTCTTCAAGCACATTAACTATACTATCGAGGTTTCTGCTTCAACCAATAAGCTAGACTATACCTATAAGCACTGGAGCGAAGACTAAGCATCCCCGACCACTTTACTCCTTTTTGAGCGAAGGTAGAAAAAAAAAGTCCTTTCGCATAGGTTTGCGTTGCAAAAGACAAAAACGCATTTTTGTCTTTCTACACATTTAATGTTTTTCCATAAGTACTTTTCTACTTACAAGAAAAAGAAGGCAAAAGGTATCGAAAAAATTAGCGTTAAATATTTCTGTGACGTCACGTGAAACTCCCGCATAGGCAAGGAGGAATGTTTTCTGAATCTTTTTTCCGAATTCTATACATCCGCGCGTCACCATTGTCGCTCAATGGGAGTTCTCACACCAGTACTTATAGTTATATTATATTCTAGCTTAGTGGCTCCAACGTGAAAATTAAAAGCTTTATGTGATACAAAGCGACTAAATTTAAATAAAATAAAAATCAGTTAAAAAATTTTAGTCATTTATTTACTAAAGTTTAGTTTTTATTAGGGACTAAATTTTAGTCGCTATGTATCACATAAAATATATATATAAAAGGAAAGTCATGCGAAAAGATTGCTGATGAAACGAACATGCTTGGAAATCAGGGAATGGAGAAAAAACCAGTTTTAAACATTTCTGTGACGTCCCGCAAAACTCCCGCATAGCCAAATACGAATGTTTTCTCAGGCTTTCTTTTGAAATGTAGGCATCCGGGCGGGACGATGAAGTACATTATAGCTCAATGGGTGTCATCTCTCCAGTGCTTATAGTTATATTCTATTCTAACTCATTGGCTCGAACGTAGCACTGAATTAAAAGCTTCCTGTGATACAAAGCGACTAAATTTTAAAAAATAAATAAAATCAGTTAAAATTTTAGTCATTTATTTACCACAGTTTAGTTTTTATTAGGGATTAAAATTAAGTCGTTATGTATTACATAAAAGAGAAGATGTATATAATAAAGGAAAGTTCATGCGAAAGGATTGTGGATGAATCGAACATGCTTGGACATCAGGGAATGGGGAGGGAATGAAGACTCAGAACGTGGTCTTACAGGTCTCGAGGTTCTTCTCCTCGGTGGCCACCAGTTCGGCGGACTGGTGGTGCAGGACCACCGGCGGCGGCTTCCTCTGGACCACCGTGGTGGTCATGCCGTTGACGTTGATCACCTCCTCCCTGCGGAATAAGGCAGCGATCTCCTCGAAGGTCCTGTTCTTGGTCTCCGGGACCTTCCTGTAAGAGAAGATCCAGAAGATCGCGAGGAGACCCGTGAACGGCAGAAAGGAGTAGTTTTCGAACAGCCGCTGCAAGGGAAACGGACAAATTATGTCAGCATTTTCTCGATAACATTGCACAACAGGCCACAGTAAGGGATCTACCAAGAATACAAATACAAATATTGATGACCAACAACAGGCTCAAGGCCCAACAAGGCCACGTAATTTTGAACCACCGTCAGATGACGAGGACTAGGGATGGGATGGATATTCCAATAGGCTTACTGAACTAACTGTAACTTCTGGAACGCTTATAACCAATTCCGTCTATGGACGCGATTGAAGCCGTACTGTAAACAGCCATACTATACCCCAACTAATTTTTTTTTCTTCTCTTACCGCTATAGAAATGTTAAATATAGTTAGATATTATATTTTCTACTTATAGAATCAACTTGTATACCGTTAAAAGTATAATTTTTCTTTTTCTGCTTATCCACTTATTATTGCTTAAAATAGATTTCCAAGAATAGGCATTCAAAATGTGTTTGAAAATTAAAAAAAAAATAGCCAAAGCACTTCAATTCGGCATATTTTAGCTTAAAAAATATACGAAAAAAGAGGTACAAGTGGAAGTGGAGTAAAGTTTTTTAACCTTCAATTGGATTCAAGTTAACAAGCTGCCTTGCTCAATCCATAAGTTACAGTTAGAGATCAGTGGTTAGATTAAATACTTTTGATATTCGGCCAATGATCAGCTGAATAGTTGTCGTAGAAACTGGGCGTAATATAAGGATTCGGAAAAAAAATAATCACATTTGAAAAATTGTTTGTTTTTAGGGTTCGAAATTAGGAGGTAAAAGTTAGGCTTCATTGGAACCAAGCAATTATTTTCCAGTTGCCAAAATGTTATGCTTAGGCGTAATTATAAAATAATTAAAATTACATAAGCAGAGCTGCCAACTGTTACTATATTTTTGTAATCGTTAAAGCTTCTTTTGAATGAAATCAGAAGTATGTTTCCATTTGTACTCTAAAAATGTCGCCGACTTACTGACGAAATTTCTACACCGACTTACTGACGAAAAATCAACGTCAGACGAAAAAAACTGTCGACTTATTGTAAAAATATGGTCGTCAAATGAAATTTTTTTATAAATTGTTAGGCGTCAAAAATAACGACTGAGTGTAAAATTACGGTGGTTAAACTGAAAATGTTAGCTGCAAAATACGACCAACGACCGCTAAGTCGAATCGTGTTTATTTGTAATCAGCAAAAAAATCTCGCAGAATTAAAATAAGTTTCTGTAAAATGTAGTATTTTTTTAAAATCCCTTTTATAAATATGCATTTTTTTAAATCAGTGATTAAAATTAAAATGTCTTTAAAAAAATTGAAAAACCTATTGAACGTAAACAGTACTTTTTTTATTTTCATCGTGACAAAACAGGTGTTAATAATGAGAGTAGGACGACAAAACCTTTAATGAATACCACCTCTCAGGAAAATGATCGCCAATTTGTTATTGAAATTTCTTAAAATGTATAGATTTTTGCAGGAAAAAGTTTTGTGTATTTTAAGTTCAAATTAAATTGACTATAGGTTTTATATTTATTATTAGATTTAATAGTGTATACCGATACTGTACTACATATATACGATAATTTTAGATAATAAACATTTACCTCGGGTTGGTCACCTGTACAAACCTGGTTGGCGGGGCAAAGCCCCCTAGTTTAGTAAAAATACCTATACAATTACGGAGTGACCTGGATTACAGCCCGAGTATTCAACAATCTTAGTACTTCAGTGTCCGGATTATAGATTACTGTGTTATACAGTTATGAGATCAATATATTATTTTTTTTGCAATATTAACTATAAGATATCATTAAATTTGGTACAAAAAAATTAGAGAAGTTATTTTGTGCCTCAGGCAGAGCCGGATGTAGAGTTAGTAGGCCCCTAGGCTGAATAGTGGCGCGGTCCCACTTTCCTACTCTCCAACTACAAGGGGGGTACAACTATTAATGGAGGGGGGGGGGGCGTTTAATGGCAAATGGGGGGGGGGTGATAAATTAGCCCTAGAAAAACGAGAGGAGTAGGAATTAAAAAAAAATATGTATTCCAGAATTGTAAGTGTACAAACAAAATTGGGATACACCGTTGTAAATTTCCAATACTATGTTACAAAATTTCAATTTTCAAAATGCAATGGCATTCTGGAATTTATGAAAATGATAATAAAATATTGCACACGTCTTTGTATTTCCCTAAATTGGCTCAAAGTAAAATAAAAACGTAAGAAAAGTAAAAATAGCCGATTGCAAAAAAAAGGAAAATAATGACATTGTATTTATTACAAACTAAGCACCTTTTTTTAAGGAGCATAAAAGTATTAGGCTATATTTACATTGTACAACTCTGTTAATAAAAATAGAATTCTTCTCTCTCATACAAAGATTGTAGTATACTATTTTCAGTAGGATTTAGATAATTATTCTTTCAAATTATTTTTTTCGCAAGTTGACTTTTCTTTTGATGTGTGGTGCGGGTAGGCGGGTTTTTGCATAGGCTACATATATATTTTAGTAAAGTAAAATATAGACTAAAAAAAAATCTAAACACAAATTCTAAAAAAATTACCAAATACAAAATTTTAAAGGCCATATTATTCCAATATCACGTCATTCATCCCAAATCTTCAATTATCATGCAAAAACAACTTTTGGTTCCGAATTTAATACAAGGACAGACCTATCCATTGCATGAGTTAAATGATGTAAAATTAAAAACAATAACTGAAAATTTAATTTTTGCCAATTTGCATCCACTTGAGAAGTGTAAGTAAGTCCCTTATCATTTTGAAGTGCTCGTATAAAAATTATATAGTTTTATTAGATGGCTGCATGGACGGGCATTGTTGGGGATATACTGAAGTATATATATATATATATATATATATATATATATATATCCACATATATATATATCCACATATATATATATATATATATATATATATCCACATATATATATATATATATCCACATATATATATATATATATATCCACATATATATATATATATATATATATATATATATATATATATATATATCCACATATATAAATGGATATTTAGTATATGACAGTCTTATTTTCTGTTAGATGTGTTTGCTTATGTGCTTGTAGAGAGAAAACTCTAAAAGAATATTATTCACAAAATCAAACCAAAACTTCTAAATATTCTATTTCAGGGAAGCCATTTCAGAAATATTAAATAACCGTATGGACATTTCTAAAATAGTTCCGAATGTAAAGGATTTAAACTGTAACGAAGTGCGGTCTATCGGGATTGAACTCGGGACCTTTCGTTTGATACGCCTTAAGCCGATGCTCTATACACCAGCGTCTCCCCCCTAATCCGGCCGATGGGGGAAAAGGCATTTTTGCGCGATAATTGTTTGGCAAAGAGGGCATAAAGCTAAAAATGCTATAATCTTGTATTGTAGTTCCATCATTGTTTATTATTAATTTACAATTGTTCCTGAAATTATGGCTACAAATCATTGCCATACTGTACATGTCCAGCGCAGTGATACAGTATTGCGAAAGCTCTCAATAATGATGACTTAAAAATAAAATGGTTTACAAGACATAGAAATTAAAATATGTCCACATTTGACTATTTTTTGCTAATAAGGTAAATGGTTTTAGCCTCAATTAAGCCTGATGGTGCAAAAAAGAAATTGGATGATTTAAAGATTGCTGCTTTTAATTTTCTAAATGAGGGATCCAAAACCCAGAAATTCTAAAGAAAAAAAAATAAGTGTAATATTTAGACTAGAAAATAATACAATTTAAAAGAAACTACGAAAAAAAAATGGGCATGAAAAGATTAATACATAAAATAGTGTCACAACTTGCGTTTAAAACTATTCTGGATAGCAATTTAGCAAAGAAATTTACATGGATATACAATGCAGAAAGTTTTGATAAATCAAAAATAATTTTTAAATGTGTATTTTGATAGAGGAAAATATAAACGGAATGATAGGGAAAACTTTAAATAAACTTTAATTTAATAAATATTAATATATTTATGTGAATTTATATTTTTTAATTCAATAGGCAGTATAAAATTGTTTCAAGATTAGAAAATTAAAAATTTACCATGTATTTTCATCGAAAAAGACAGATTTATACTTTTGAATTCCTCATGATTATCAAAAGCATCGTTTCAGCTGCTAAATTGACTTTTTCTTTCATTAATTCTTTCCATTCATCAGAGCTAATAATTTCAGTGGAATGCTTAATAATGAAATCCTGCGCAACCGATTTCAAGTCTTGGTCCTGGTGCATGTCTGAAAGAATCAAGCATTCGTAGGCATTCAAAGCACTGAGGTTATTTTTCATGAAGGCCGAACACTGTTCTTTGAGCGCTGTCATTTCGTACTTTCGTGCTGCAAAGTACAACTTGGAAGCCGTTCCCCAATCGAAGTTTTCAACGGTACCGGTGTAAACGAACACCAACATCATGGATACTGTGTCGTCTTCCAAATCTTCCATTTCGACGACGCCAGTTCGATTTTCCTTCATGTCTCCTTCAAACATGGCGCTGAACACTGCAGACTGGGCGCAGAGCATGACTTTGTGAACGGGGAATTCCTTTCTCGGAGTTCGAATTGTCACATCGCTTAATTTCCCCTCGGAATAGAAGCGTAGAAGTTTCTGTTTCCAAGACCCGCCAATATCGGGATCCATTGTTGGAACCAGAGGGTCGGAATCCATTGAACGCACTAATGGATGATCCACGGTTACACCATACACTACTTTTTCTACCTCACTGGATTTAACGTCCGAAGAAACAGCAAACTCACAGCTCAGTGATACGGGCAAATCCTGTTTTTTATAGGTTAGCCAATTGTTTTTTGGAGTAAATGAGACTGTCCAAACTTGTTCACTTTGTGATTTCTCAAACCAATGTTTATTTCTGACAGATTGGAGTACTTTTTCAGTGTCCAAGAGAGATATCTCACAAGTCGAGAAATACAATTTATTTGCGTTGGTTCGCTTTATTATCAATTCGAATGTTTCCTCTCCCGAAACTCCTGCGTCCATAGAAGCATCCACGGTGAAAGATGAGATCTCAGACAAACCCGGTTTCTTTGTGTCAATTTTCTTTGTGTTCAGGTTACGTAATGCCTCCAGTTTCCAATTGTAAATGATCCTTTCGACACCTATTATAGTTTGGGCATGACATTGCTCGAGCTCGATAACCATGCCATTCACTTTACATATTCTGAATCCAACAGTCAGTGTATCGTTGTCCAGGTAAGTTTCAGCCCCTCCTTTTTGTAGAGTCATGAATTTCGGAAACATAACATGTTGATAGAATAAAGTCTCCGAAGCAAACATTTTTTTAAATGAGCCTTTAACTGCAAGGATTGAAAACACAAAATCAATTTTATGTTTCACACAAAAAACATTTGGAGTAAACAGTCCTTCAAGACCAAAACGGACACCCTCATCAGAATTTTCATATCCCCTCGGGAACAGTTCCAATCTACAATCCATGATACCGTTAGTACTCAATTCAAAGTTGGGACTTCGAAGAAAATCGCCAGTTTTCTGAACACAGTGACTAAAATTATGGATTGTCCAAACGAACGAAAATCCGCTAGTTTCATTTTCATCGCCAACGGTATCCATTTCGAGGAGAAGAGTGCAATCGAGTCTGTTGCAGCCCAACAAGGAAGTTCAAAAGACTGGAAATCTTAAATAACCACATCCGCAATGAAGTATCCGCATCAGTATTTTTTTTTATCAAGGCCATGGAAACCTTACTACACTAATCAAAGCAGCAATCCTGATAAGATATGTCCGCCAGCATATTAACTACCTATACACGAGTAGACGCATTGGAAAATTTCGAGCCTTCTGATTCGTCGGTTTCACTACGTAGCTGTGACGTCACATTATTTTCTCATCCATAATATTTTTATTTGCATTGTTGATGGAAATCTGCTAGTAATTATGGAACTCGGTTTTTATATTTGATTGTTACATGATTGCTTTTTGGTTATTTCTCAACTGAATATATTTGTTATGGAAAGATATATATACAAATATAATTGTAATTTTCAAATGCAAAAAAACTTCATAATTCCAAAATATTATGTGGCGCCATCTGTTAACGTAATGCATAACAATACACATAACGATACATTGAAATTCTATTCCTTACTTTAATTTTATACGTAAGAAATTAATCTATATTATTCTAGTATTATTTGTATCTATTTTTATTTGTTCTTGGATGACAAATAAAAATTCCTTTTTAATTGGTTAAATGAATTGATTTCATGATAATCATGATAATAAATAATAACACTCGTATAAAATTACAAAATGTAATGCAATTCTACTTAAATAAACCCATTACCAAAAATGTTCCATATTTTATAAAGCTACATTTCCCCCCATTTTATATTCAGCTTATTAGGCAATTAACTGACAAGCATTAGTGATTCAGATTCATGTGTAAGTTTGATTGAAATGTAAGTGCAATGGATGAGAAATAGTGTGACGTCACAGCTACGTAGTGAAACCGACGAATCAGAAGGCTCGAAATTTTCCAATGCGTCTACTCGTGTATAGGTAGTTAATATGCTGTCCGCCAATATGGGATAACTTCGTCTACTTCCGGACTGACTGTGTTCGTTTTTAAAAAGTACTCTTCAGTTTTTGTTTATCATATTTATTATTTCAGTAGCAAAAATCCCTTTTACGGGTCTCGCACACAACGGACCTTTCCTTTACATGTGAGGTATAAAATAAAAGGGAATTTCCCCCGGTGCATTCACGAATAATACTTTTCTCTCATGAATATTAACGTTTTTTTTCTTCTTTTTAATGCAAAAAAAATATTAGATTCCAAGCAGTTATTTATGGGTGGAATTCTTCGAATGGAGTTCTATGAGTTGTTACAACGAATAAGTGTATGTGTAATGGCAGAGAGCCGGGAAGGGGAGGGAGGGGGGGGGGTCGTGTGATAATTATCGTACGGGCATGCTTTCTTGTTCTAAATTATGAACTACTCCCCTTAAATTCCTATGTAATAATTTTCGTTTTTTTTAAATTGTGTTTGATTTATTCACAGGCGACTGACGTTTTGATGTTTTCAATCATTAAGGTAAGTTAATGAGAATTGTACTTTTCCAGGAGCATATGCTGAAGACGAACACCGCTCCCGTTTTCCGCGGTTGTTTTGTTGAATTACCATCGATTTAGGGCTGCACTCAATGGGTTATTGGTGACGGTTCGGGATCACTGCCTCTTAATTTTGGATCTGACAATCTTACGATTTCTGTATTGCTACACACACTGATAATCCAACCTGATCTTTCTACACACGAAGCCGATGCTGAATACCCTGTTTCGGGTATGACTCCCCTCCCCGTCTGTATAAAGGGGACGTGTAATATAAAACTGATAGATATCTGATAAAAGTATACGACTTATATAAATAAATTTCTTAAAATTGACATGAACACACTGTTTTGAGATGATAATAGTATAATAAAATGCCTGTATCACAAATTAGTGTCACTTGTAAAAAAAAATATTTATTTGTGTAGATCCGTAGACACTTATGTAAACGACGTGACTTTTTTTCGAAAAGGACTTCTTCCCCGCCTTCAAAATTACCAAAACATTTTAAACTATCTAAATTAAAAAAAAATTAGTTAATTGTAATAATATCTTTAATAAGCATATCAAATAGCTTCCTTTTTCAGTTTTTGACGTCATACGCATTTAAACTCAGATACATGGGGTATCAGGACACTGCTAATGGGACATGTTACGGCACTATAACTCCGTAACAAATAGCACGATTGCTCGAAATAAATTAAGTCAATTAGGTGTCGAGATGCGTGAATCTTGAAATAAAGCAAAGCACGTACACGGCGTGGATAAGAAGGTGGATTTCTAAAATGTTAAAATGGCGTTTTGCTAAAAACTCGTCTGGCCGTGCTCCAACATAGCCACATAATTTTTATTAATCTTCTAAAATATTTCCTCTTTGTGTCTGTATAATTACTTATTGTGGTAAGAGTTCTGATCGAAGACCCTTTTGAGAAAGTTCGATAATTATAATCAACAAGAGGAGATAGTTGGTATTTTTTCTTATAACTCATATTTTCAATTACTTTCAAAGTAATCGGTGGGCATAAAGCCCTTTTTCTTCCAAGGTACAGATTTAAGGTGCACTAGTTTTCTTTTCATGGTGAATTGCTGTTCAACACAAAAAGGAATTTTATAAATTCGTGCCTAAAATGTAAAAAAAAAAGGTACTTAAAATGAGTAACTAAACTTACTCGCTTTTCTTTGAATACAATTGCATCGTCAATGAGCGATAAAGTTCTTAAATTTAAGTAATCGTACTTTCCAAAAATGATCAGTATGGTTAATTATTACTAATATCAGCTTCTGTTCAAGCCATATTAACAAAGCAACCTGACGCACTTAAAATAGTTGTTCAGAAGATGTTTTTCCACATTATTTAATGTCGATTGCTTAAATAGAAACTGAGTTATTACAATCAATTACCTAACTTCCCATTCTTTTGGCACACCTTTTTAAAATTTCTTCTGTTTTTAATTCTTCAAGTAGTCCTAGTAGTTTAACGGATAAAGGCTCTGGATTGCGGTGCGTAAGGATTTGGGTTTGATTCCCAGTAAATCTTGGTTGTAATTGTCGACATTTATTAAAAGTGATTTATGAAACCAGCCTATGTAGGCTAGTTTGGTTTGGTTAATTAACGTCGGACTAGAGCTGCACAGTGGGCTATTGGCAACGGTTCGGGGTCTATCTCGAAGAAAATACCCGGGAACATACACACATTCATACATGCACCTCGTTATTTTAGAACCATGGTCAGATGACGAGGAAACACCTGAACTGAGCACCCAACGCCTTCAATAGAAATCGGGACTTTGGACCCCGATCAGATGTATCGTGCACCAGTTCCGTAAACACGCCGTTCATTTTTGCGGATGTTCTGGACGACTTTTCTAGTATTTTGTAGCAAAGCTGGCAACCCTCCGATCACAAGATCATTTGACTTTTCTTTGTCAAGTCCATCGCCTAGGCCCGAACCACTATGTAGGCTAGCATCTACGATCATTTTATTCATTATACTGATTTTTGAGTACATGTCTTTTTCAAATTTGAAACTTACGTATTCGGAGCCACGATATGCATCGAATGTACTCAAAAATGAGTAGGTTTTACTATATCTAGGATGTCTACTATAGCCAAGAGCGTCCCTGAGCATCGACCATGAATGGACTGTAGTAGAACGAATATGACGTCATCATCGTGATGCAAACATCTCAGACTTGATGGCACCAGACACGTGACTTCCTTTCAAAATTTATGAATGAAAACACGTTCGCGATTGGCTTGTGATTTGGAAATAATAGTAACATGAAGTACAGGATATTTTCATGAATGAACTAGAAAAAATGTATGAATGGATGACGTAGTGAATAACGTGTCTCAGGCCATACACGTTGGCCTCACTTTGATGTTAGCGAAATTATAGCCTTATGATTTCTCTACTATGAAGGATCCATGCTCGATAGCCCTTGAGCCAATAAGATGACGAAATAGAACTGACCTGCATCTGCGGAAAGACCAGCCCGACCAAGAAGTTGGCGGACCAGTTGACGAAGACGGCGATGCTCATGGCCGCTGGTCTCGGGCCGTGGGAGAACAGCTCGGCGGTGATCATCCAAGGGATGGAACCTGCGAGAGAGGGAGAGAGAAGTCAATTGATACCCAAAATACATTCCTTCAAGGAGGACATTTGGATCGTTTTCTAGTTCAACCACTGAGCTGAAATAATATAAACACTGGTGTGAAGACTCCCATTGGGCGACAATGTACTTTACAAATCCGCGTGGGTGAATAGTATTGTAATTCATCACACTGTAAAAAAAATGTGCTTGAAAATGAGTACATGGACGTGCTCGTTTGTCTTTGAGTACAATTGCATCGTAAATGAGCAATGACGTACTCAAATTTAAGTCATCGTACTTTCGCAAAAATGAGCAGTGAGATTTAATATTGATAATCTCAGCTTCTGTTCAAGCCATCTTAACAAAGCGATCTGACAAACTTAATATATTTGTTCAGAAGATGGTTTTCCATATTATTTGATGTCAATTGCTTAAATGAAAACTGAGTTATTACGACTCAATTATCCGACTTCTCATTCTTTTGCCACGCCTTTTTAACACTACTTCTGCTTATGACTTCTTAACGTAGCTCTCGTGGTAAAACGGATATGGTGCGGACGGCATCAGGTAGACGGATTGGGTTCGATTCAAGGTAAGTCCTGGTTGTAATTATTTACATTTATTGAAAGTGATTTATGAAGGCAACCTATGTAGGCAAACAACTGCTCTTCTAATGAATTTTTACTCATTTTGGGGCACATGTCTTTTTCAAAAATGAAACATGTATTCGGAGTTATGATAAGATTAGAATGTAATAAAAAAGGAATGCATTTGACTTATTTTTAAGTACCTATTTTTAACAGTGCATGATTGGACAAGACCGGGAACTACCCGGATTTGTCCCGCTCGGTGCACATGGTCGTACCTCGAATGCAGAAGTTATAAAAACACAATAGAACCACCTTATTATTGAACTGAATTACCTCTGTTTATTAGCGTATGAATCGTTAATAATCATATAATAATAATAATCTGGATTTAAAATAACTTTTCATAACTAATGGTTATTAAGTAAGGATAGTTGAAAAACATTAGAACGATAATAAGTTGAATTCGCAAAACAAATTTATCTACGTAGATGCCGTGAATTCAACAGCAACATAACATGACTGCTCCTTCTGTTTGACTAGTGTGGTGTAGTTCAGAAACTGCCCGCTAGGGAGCAGCGAATAGAATAAGCGGATCTTGAGTAATTAATTAATTAAAATTGTCTTTTCTTGTAAGTATTGAAAAACATTAAATGCGTATCATTTAATGTATATTTGAAAGCCAGAAACATGGTTTTAAAACGAGGCTATATGCACTTCATCCTATGACAAACACCATGTGTAAGGACTCTATATTTTTCTACCTTTGCTCAAATAAGTGTAAGAAGAAAGCATTCGTCCTTGGATATGACGTCTCACGAGAAGTCACAGAAATGTTTAAAACTGTTTTTTCGGTGCCTTTTATCTTCTTTTTCTTGTAAGTAAGTATGGAAAAAATTAAATGTAACATTTAATGTATTTTTGAAAGCCAGAAATGTGTTTTTAAATCTACACAAACTTATGCTAAAGGACTGTTTTTTTACCTTCGCTCTAAAGGAGTAAAGTGGTCGGCGATCCTCTCCCCAGTGCTTATAGATTATATTCTAGCTCACTGGTGTTATCAAGACGCGAACTCGCATTATTCCGACTATATAGTCCGTTGCTCAAATTTTTTTATAATTTTTTAAATAAAAAAATAATATTTACATAAAAAAGTATAAATCCCGATAATATGTAAACTCTATAAAATAAATTTATTGAAATATTTAAAAGTTAAACTTTGTTTCCTAATTTTACAAGTGATAAATTAACATCACTAGTGGCTAATGTGGTGCTGCCATCTATCGTGAATTATATTTACTAATCACTTAGTCTAGGTGACAAATACAATTGGAAAATCAGAATACATTTTTTTTTTTAAATACAATTTGGCATAAACGTAAAGATACACTTAAATCAAGACCATGCATAATTCGTGCAAAATGGGAAATACGATTTCAGGATTAGTAGTACAGTTTGGTCAGATTCTAGACTGTCTCTTTTCGCTATTTAACTAGATTTTTGTATTAACTTAGTTATAAAAATACCACAAATCAATTTAAAGTGCAACATAAAAATACACCCCTATTCATTTTTTTAAAAATACAAATGATATTTCGATTAATTGATAAAATTATTGGCCCATGCTTTTGAAAATGTCTCTCACCTTAAAAACCAAAACTAGCATTGATTAGGTATAAACTAACATTGCATATTAGAACATTTGTATCTACGTATAGGGGCCTAAGAACGTGTAAAGAGAGAGAGAGAGAAAAGGGGGAAGGAACAGGTGGGAGGAGAGAGTTAAATGATAAGAAAAGAAAAGCTGTACATGCCTGAGATGTGCCCGTGTCCTTGAGAGGTAAGCCGAAAGAGGAAAAAAACAATAAATAACCTCATTTTTATAAATACACATCATCATCACAGCGAATATGTCATTACATGCACATCATTTACATAATACACATGATAAAAACATAAATTTACAATACATTATCACAAATACATGAAATTCGGAAATCGAACGTACACAATTCTCCGGTTTTCCCATTGTCCCTGCAAAATTCGGGAACATTCAAATGATCCCTTTTAAAAAGAACCTATTCCAGTGACTCCCAAGCTTTTTCGAGTCGCGGCGAATATTTTGAATTAAGATTTTCCCACGGTCAACTGCCCTAAGTAAAAGTATATCTAATCACAATCAAGAGATAAAAGTAAAGAAAACTAGTGTTTCTGTAAATCGCTACACATTTTCCCAAATCGTGGAATCAAACCGGACAATGCCACTCTTACAACATAAAAAGCCCCTTTGTTTACAACATAAAAAAATTATCCCAAGTCAGACTCATGGTAATAAAAAAAGCCGGACTAATGTGTAGAACTGCTTTAGCTTCATTTATTTAAAATGGCAAACTTAATTTTATACTAATTTTTATGTTTGTGGCTTGGAATAAGGATGATCAATGCCTAGTTAAACCCATACAACATTGGCCGATCTTGTTCCAAGCCACATCTATATATATAAATGCGAAAAACCCCACTCATTCACTCATCACTAATTCTCCAACTTCCCGTATGCTTATGGAGAAGAAATTTGGCAAAGGTGTTCTTTATGCCTTAAATAGGAAAAGTAAGCTATTTTTGTTCCGATCGAACGCATTTAAGGGGATGTTAAACCCCTTTTTCGATGGTCGTAGTGACGTTAGTTAGGGTATCTACAGATCTAAAAGACCTAGAGTGCTGAAATTTGGAGCACAGATTCATCTTGTGCCGTAGAGATGCACCATCAAAGGATTTTTAGAAATGTCGCCAAATAAATAAAAAATTCGCCTATCTTATAATAGTTATTATTACACAATTATAAGAATTGTTCCTCTTTAAATTTCTAGGATGTTACTAAAGGTTAAAGTATGGATGTTAATCAACGGGAGTAACGTATATATATCCATATTATTGTACAACCAACTTCTCCATAATATAAATTTTTCCAGTTCTAGCAGGAAATTGCTAATAAAATGTCGTTACAAATTGGAACTTTTAATACTTCATTTCTTTCTACCTGATGGGTGACAAATTCAGAATATTATTTATTTCGCTTATAATTATTGTATTTGTATCTATTTTGTAACTTATTTCCTTCCCGTGCGTAGAACGGGTATTTCAGCTAGTATATTATATACTTCTAACTACCCTCTCCATAAATTTAAAGCCGTCACCAAGAGCCGTTGTCTCGTTAATTAACTAAATAAATGTATACCTCCTGCGAGCGGTAGTTACGGTGTTTTGGAGAGAAAACACTCAGCCCCGAATTGGCTCGAAGTACGATCGACCTTCTAAGTGGCGACGATTCGGGGGAGCGGTTTCCCCTTCACTTTCTATAGATTTTGCCCCCTCACTTTTTTTTGGAGTTTGACCCCTCACTTTTTTAATATTACACATTAAAAAAAATCAAATTTTTTACTGCATTGCCAAACCAAAAAATTCGTATCCTTCCCCTTTTCCACTATTACAGACGATGGACGCAAACTCATTTTCCATCAGACATTTGTACCATGCCAGGGTTTTTCGGGTCAGTGTTCGATTCCGCCTCCATAACTCCACGTGGAATCATCCTATGACGATTAATGGCATACCATCATGTAAAGGAAGGTGGGTTGCACAGAAGAGGCTGACAATTAACCCATACCAATATCCGCTGACCTTTATACCGCGTGAGAAAAACGTGCAATTAAATCTCGATGATTGTGTTAAAGTATTTTCTAGAAGGAAGCCAATACATTTATCGTTATTTTTAACTTTAATAAGAAATATAACTTGTTTCAAATCAATTTTATTGTAAAATAATAATTAAAAAAACGTTATTAAATATTTTATACTGTGTATTTTATGTTATTATACTTAAGATATTTATTATAATTTTTATTTTAACAGTAAGAATGGCGGTCAAAACTTTTATTACACTCCCCCCCCCCCCATACACACACTTCTGGTTTCCTCTTGATATTGTCACCCGCCGCCCCCCCCCCCATTTTTAGCACCCAATAGCCACCACTGGACCTTCCTGTTGATTATGGCCCGCGCCCGCACCACCTTAAATCGTAGTTCAAAAGGTTTTTTTGGAGTTTGATGAAACTGATTGAAGAAATTCCAGTACAAAATTAATTAGCACATAACAATGCGCAGTATGAAGGATCAGAATTAAAATTGAAGTCACGTGTCCCCATCCACTCACCTGGTCCTATAGCGAAGAAAACGACGAATGACAGAGTGCTGACCACACTGAGATACGTCACCCACTCGTACAGGAACTGCAAAAGGAAAACAGGGACTTAGAGGAACAATTCCAATACACTAAATAGATTAAAAGACGTTAAGAAACTTTGGCAGTTGGAAGGGGTGTTAAGAATGAGAAACTTTAAGAGATGAAAGAACACACCAAAACAAACACTTTTCATCATATAATGCATGGTAACAAGTGAAAGCATTGCAGTCTAGAAAGCTCATGTGAAGCGCGTCTGTCTGTATAAAACCTATGACTTTTATTCATCATTGAATAGGAATGGATCAGTATATAAATGCGGAAAAGGCTGGAATGCATTCTTTTACGATCTCTTCAAAAGGTATAACAAATAGATTGTATGGTTGTTTTCTCCAAGTTGACATACCGATCCATTCCGGGTCGCTAATAACATTTTATACGAAAATCACCGGTTTTATACCGGTTTGTACGGGCTTGTAAAACCTTCCTGAGCGAACCATCTTCACTTGCGACTTTGCATTCTAGTATTAAAAATAGAAGCCTGGGGCTCTAATAGAGGTACCCGACAGTGGTTTATTGAATGCCCTACTCTTACTTTTATGGTCGAAAAAGTTTTCATTATTAATTTATGTTGCACTTAATAAAAACTTTTTATTTAAAAAGAATTTTTTTAAATATTAGTTTAACTTTTTAGTGATGGATATTAAAACAAATTATTTAGTAATAAGGTCTCGGTAGGTGTCATCACTTCTAATTGGGTGAGCTGCCTGTCAAGGGGTGTAAAACTCAAAGTTTAGAAAAATAACACTATTTTTCATTATTTAGCAGCTAGATTTATCCTTTTACCAAGTGGCGTGGGTCCCAGTTCGGAAGATTGCCCAATGATAAGGCGAATAAGCCACCTAACATTATCACCCAGGCTAGTTGCAAACTCCAAACGTGATTAATTGATGCGAATTAATTTGGAGTTACATAAATGCATGCAAAGCTGGGTTTACACTATATAGCGAATCAGCTATAAAGCCGATCTATGTCGCTGGTCATTTATAGTCGATCTATATATAGCTGAGTTATGTAGCTGAGCTGTGTAGCTGTGACTAAAAACGTGTATAGGCCCGGCAAGAAGTTTGGAATTCAAACTTTGTATACTGCATGTACTTGAATTTTATATAAATAGTTATTCAAAATAACACACAATTTTCCTTAAAACACAAATTTTCGACTTAAGTAATTAAAACAAAACTACTACTCATGCAGCTGATTCGCATGCCAATTTATATTACGCACATATTTTATAATATGATCAAAAAATTATACATTTTCCCATTAATTATAAATAAAACGTTAGTGTTACGAAAACCTTAATACAAAGGAAAACCAAATATTGACAGAAACCGATTTTAAGTTTTCGTTCCTTACGTTCTCTAGCCTGTCACTCCAGCATTACTCATTAAAAAATAAGGTACAGTTCTCTAATTTTGCAAGCATATTTAAAAGATTCCAAACCAGAATGATAGCATTTTAAAAAAAAAATTACAATTTTTTGGGTACCGTGTCCCCTTTAGTAACACACATTTCATGAAGTAATACTCATACGGATTATTTTCTAGCATACGCCAGGATTTTAACACCAATAACATTCATTCAACAAAACGTGCTCAGCGTTTCAAGTGACAAAAAGGGTGGTTAGAGAGACGTGTACCTTGACGAGCAGCGAGATGGTGATGAAGATGCTGCAGATGAACATCCCCCCGAGGCCGTAGAGGTGGAGGGTCCTCCTGCCCGCCTTGTCCATGAGGGGGATGGAGACGACGGTCATCACCACCATGATCACGCCCACGCCCATCGTGGCGTAGTGCGACACCGCCTCCGTCAGACCCGCGCTCATGAACAGGCTGGTGGAGTAGTAGAACACCTGAGGACACACAGAGACACATCGTGAAATTCGGAACACTCAGACAACTGTGCCATCATCAGAACATCCACCGAAGGATCCACAAGGTCTGCGGTTCCCAACCTGTGGTACGCGTACCCTGGGGGATACGTGGGGGGTCTTGTTGTTGGTACGCGAAAATAATAGTAATGGTGGAAAATACTTTAAAATAAATAACTGGCTGGTGGAGTAGTAGAACACCTGAGGACACACAGAGACACATCGTGAAATTCGGAACACTCAGACAACTGTACCATCACCAGAACATCTACCGAAGAATCCACAAGGTCAGCGGTTCCCAACCTGTGGTCGCGTACACCGGGGGATACGTGGGGGTCTTGTTGGGGGTACGCGATAATAATAGTAATCGGAAAATACTTTAAAATAAATAACTGGCTGGTGGAGTAGTAGAACACCCGAGGACACACAAAGACACATTATGAAACTCGGAACACTCACACAACTGTGCCATCACCAGAACATTTACCGAAAGATCCACAAGGTCAGCGGTTCCCAATCTGTGGTACGCGTACCCTGGGGGATACGTGGGGGTGTTGTTGGAGGTACGCGAAAATAATAGTAATGGCGGAAAATACTTTAAAATAAATAACTGGCTGGTGGAGTAGTAGAACACCTGAGGACACACGGAGACATATCGTGAAACTCTGATTTATACGTTTCTGGACGCATATTTCTGTCCCCGTATTGAGATTTATCACAGCCACATACACATTCATACAGGCACCTCGTTATTTTTGAACCAAGGTCATATCGAGGAAACACCCGAGCTGGCACCCAATGCCGTCAATGGCGACGGGACATTGGATCCCGATCAGATTTATCGTGCACCAGTCCCGTTTGCATGGCCGTATAATTTGTTGGACGTTT
The DNA here is from genome assembly GCA_963932185.1 of Troglohyphantes excavatus. Lineage (NCBI taxonomy): Eukaryota > Metazoa > Arthropoda > Arachnida > Araneae > Linyphiidae > Troglohyphantes > Troglohyphantes excavatus. Next base: position 15,032,542 of record OZ010671.1, read on the forward strand.
CTAGACAACTTTCTAGTATTTTAGTAGCGAAGCTGGAAACCCGCCAATCGCAACATCACTATGTTTTTACTATTTTTTTTGTCAAGTCCACCAATCGGGCTCGAACTAGCAATCCTCCGTTTACTAACCGAACGTCTTTATCCACTCGGCAACTAGAGGCCCTGCATGAAACTTGGAACACTCACACAATCAAGGTGCTGTGCCAGCACTAGAACAGCTACTGAAAGATCCACTAGGTCAGCGATTCTCAACATGGGGTCTTGCTAGGGGTACGCGAAAATATTAGTAATGGCATAACTTGTTGGAAAAAAACGATTTTGCGTAAAATGTGTCTTTTTGGATTGGTTTTGTTAATCAACTAGAGCTGCACAGTGGGCTATTGGCGACGGTTCGTGGCCTATCTCGAAGGAAAGACCCGGGAACGATGCCTCGTATTTTGAACCATGGTCAGAATAAGGACAACACCTGAACTGGCACCCAACGCCTTCAATAGACGTCGGGACTTTGGACCCCGAACAGATTGATCGTGCACCAGTCCCGTATACACGCCGATAAATTTTGTGGATGTTCTAAACGACATTCCTAGTATTTTGTAGTGAAGCTGGCGACCCTCCGATCACAAGATCACTTTTATTAGTCAAGTCCGTCGCACAGGATCGAACCAGGAACCCCCTTGATTCCTAGCTGACGCCTTTATCCACTCGGTCACGGAGGCCCTAACGCAATCGAGGTGTTGTGCTATCACCAGAACAGTTACCGAAAGATCCAATTGGTCAGTGGTTCTCCCACCTGTACTCCAGGGGGTACGTAGAGGTCTGGTTGGGGGTACGCAAAAATATTAGTAATGGCAGAACTTATGAAAAAAAAAAAAACGATTTTGCGTAAAATGTGGATTTATTTGGTTTTGAAATAAACGGCTCAAATATGTAAATTCCAGTTTGCGTTCCGGTCCATGACCGAGCCACGCCACCTCGTGATGTTAGTGAACCTTACTCCTTAAAAAAATTTATTCACACTTACGAAAATGACTCCAAACTACTTAAGAACCCAAACAAAAATGTCACCTCAAAGTTTGTAATGTTATCCGAAAAGTTCGAAACTTTTCTTCCATCCTGATTGTGAATTCCAGGATGCAGAGAGACGAGGACATTGCACTTATGATCCGAAGCGCATCCCCCTCTTTCCACTAATGAAATTCACATAATTAACAAACTTAATTCTCAATTAATCAACTTGATGATCCTCTTTCAGAAAAGGGGAGAGGAAGAAACAAAAAAAGACCACTGTTTTGAAAAACTTGTAAAAAAGCTAAATCTGCTGAGAGGTCTTCAAAAGGAATTAATTATGTCGGGGACACAATAAAAATCCCCAAAAAGGTTTAATTAGAAATTTTGTCGTGGAAATATTTATAGGTTAATTTGAAAGTGTACGGCCATTTAGTTAATCTGAATAATTAGAAACTCAATGTTGTTTATAACGTGAAAGGAAACGGCTCGGCGATAATTGTAATTTAAAAAGGGATTAAAAGCTTACGATGATGACATGTCTCCAATACATTATTATTCTAACTTGGAGAAAATAAAAATATTTCAATGAATTATCCGATTTTTTGATGAATCTATTGTGAAAGAGTTTCAGATTGTCTTTTCGAAGTAACTCGGTTATGTACAGTATAAGCTCGGAAAGAACCGGTTGATTTCATAAAAAAAATAATTTATGTATGAGTATAAATTGCTTGTATAATTAATATGAATCAAGTACAAAACTCAAATGTCATCATTTATAATTTAGTTGTGTCCTTTACAGATGAGAAATGAGAATTAGGACACTGAAAATGAAAAAACTGAATTTAATTTTGGTTTTAATAAGAAAGAGCAAATTTAAATTATTCATAGCTTTTTTTATATCCATTTTGCACTCTCAGGTGACAAAGTATCGACCTGTTATTTTCTTCGACGTTCTCTAAAATGAATCAAAATAGTATGTTCTTGAATTTAAAACAAGTCATTATTTCGTTGGATTGTTGTATCCACTGATCTCTAACTGTAACTTCTGGATTTGACAAGCCATTTTGTTAATTTGAAGCCAATTCAAGGGGTAAAAACTGTATCCCATTTTCATCGCTACCGCAATATTTCGTATATTTTTCATGTTAAAATAAGCCGTCATGTATTTCTTTTGGCTGAGTTGTTTATATAATTTCTTTTGAAACGAATTTTAAATGCAATCTGCTGTTAAAATAAAAAATCACTTGCAAGTCAAAGTCGAAGTGGTTAAAAAGCAAGAGAAAAAACTACTTATTTGGCAATATAAAAATTGATTCTATAAGAAGAAAATATAATATTTAAATACATTTAATATTTCTACAATACTATGATACGATATTAAGAAACACCACTAAATCACTTTAAAAAAAAGGTTGGGGCCAAGTACGGCTTCTTCCACATTGGCTTCAACGCGTGCATAGAGGAAACAAGTTTTGAGCTATCCAGAAGTTACCGTTAAATTTCAGTGGTTGTATCACTAACTCTACTTGTATAACTAAAGAGTTAAGGGAAACATAAATAAAAACGGGATTCATCAAAATCGAGGTGTGTGACGTTAATTTAACTATCAGACAAGCATTGTATTGTGTTAAAACAGATTCACAGGTCTGTTCGCAAAATCGGGACAATTGGAATCGCGAGGCCCATTTCACACGAACGAGTAAAACGTGATCTTCTCGGTGATTCGAGAATTCCTACCACGTGGTTTGAATTCTCCAATCACCGAGTTACTCGTTCGTGTAGAATGTGCCTAAGTCAGCTGAGTTCTCAACGTGCCTTGCAAATATTTCATAAGTACAGGAACTGTTCACAGTTGCAATTGTCCCTTAAGGTACGTTTCATACGAGAGAACAGGGACCAGATACAGCGAGCCGAAGGGGGTTTGCATTGCAGTGAGTCAAATCGGCACGTTCAGACGCGAGATTGTTGGCCGCTGTGTTGCTTAATGGGGATGTTCAAACGGTTCCCAATCTCTGGTGTGAAGTCTGCCTACGAGTGTGTGTATTTGAAACGGTACTTACCGCATTGATTCCAGTGAGCTGTTGCGAAAGCTGCATCACAATTGCTATGAGGAGTGGAAGCTGAAGGCCTTTGCACCGCATCACCTGACACACCGTCATCTGCAAACACAGACAAATGGACGTTCAGTCGTTGGGAAAAGAACAATAAAGTTACAAAAAGGTTACAGTAACATTCTAAAAGTAACCCAAACAAAAACTGCAGGGATGCATATTGAAATCCAGTTCCTACACCCAAGACATTTTTGAGGTTTGTCAATATCCGACTAGAAAATATCAAAAAGTTCAACTGCAGAACTTGACTTCCTGGAGGCGTTTCTTATTTTTAGCAATATTGATTCGATTGTCAATGAAACGTTTGCGGTCCCAGTATTTCCAGCTTGTTGGCACACAATAGTTAACTCCAACCGATTGAAATAGTTTTTTAGTTTTTGTTCTTTGGCAACACTTTAAATTTCTGGATTTATTTATATTTTCTTACACACAGACTTTACATTTTCCGCTGTTGAAGGGTGATGTATCTCCCGAAACATGTCCGGATTATACGGACTTTTATTGCGTATTTTAACGTTGTATTTGTATTTTAATATAGCTAGAATTGCTAAAGAGTATTTTAGGTTTTACTAAACCATCCAGACACAAAACCTTTTTAAATTGTAAATTTGTTTTTAACCAGGGACCGATTTACAAGTTTAGGGGACCTAGGCAAAAGAACATGAGGGATCCCCGATGTATTTTAAAATAATATTGAGTTTATGTATAAGCCCACAATACAAAATAACATGATCATCTTTAATGCAATTGTAAATAATTAAAAAATTTGTATATTTAAAATTAACTAAATTTTGTTTTCTAAGAATTCGAATTAATGTTCAGTACTTTGACAGAGTATCTTCATACGCTTCGCATTTTGTACTTCTTCCCTCGTATCTTTCCTTTAGTTGAGCCATATTTGTATGTTCTAGTTATTTTTTGCAAATCCGTAATGATTAATATCAGAAAATTTGGAAAAGGATAAATGGATAAATGTATGCGTAAACGACAAATCTACATGCAATTAGTAAATACTATAAACAGTTTGTTTATGGTCTTGAATATAATTTTGCAAATGTTCCAAAAGGCATTTCCTTTGTTCGGGCCTATCCGGACGGTACTTACTTTCCCAATGTATTGCAGCCATTCAGAGCGCTTCGACCTCCATGAATACACATTCATGCTTGGCCCTTTGTGCGCTGCGCTTTGTGCCGTCTGGGGGCAGTCTGGATGTACCGTTCGCCTTAATCTTTTGAGTTATGTTAATTATCTTTATTGCTATATAAGACTGCTGTTCAGAGACGGAGAGAGTGCGGTAATGTCCCGCTCATGCGTCTGAAGCATATGTATTGCTAATGTCTTTATTTATCAGTTTATTTAATTATTTAAAAAAAAAAAAATGTTGATGTCAGTTTTAACCTTGTCCGTCTGATTTTAAAGTATCGCTTCTTACGAGGGATTAGCCTAGCATAATCAACGAGCATGATTTGAAAGATGACATGCGCCATTAACATGAAAGAAACATGAATTTGATTCGATGAAATATTCGAAGTTTTGCAAAAAAACATTAAAAAAACATTGATTGCAAAAAAAAATCGTTAGTTAGTAAAAACATTTTTATCTTTTTACCTTTACTTTAGATTTATAAGCAAGTTTGGGGGCCCCTTTATCATGGGGTCATGGGCAAGTGCCCCGAATGCCCTGCCGTAAATCAGTCTCTGTTTTCAATGGAATGTTTGTTTTCCAGTATGTGCTTTTTAATAATTTTAAAATGATTTTTTAATAACTTATTTGTCGATACAGGCATCGGAGAGTATTTTCCCGATTACTCTTAAAGTAATGTATTTTATAAGAATTGAAACATGATGCCGACCTGTGGCTCCTGTTCTTGAGCCCTTTCCTCGTTTCGCATCTCATCCAAGTCGTCCTCGACGTGGTTTGTACAACGCAGCCTCTCCAGCGCTAAAAGAAGAATCAACTATTGGACACAATATATATATTTCACTATAGGACACAAGTAAAGGTTATTTTTAATTTATAAATTTGAGCTTTCAACAATCATTCAGCCAAGTGGGTCCATAAAGCTATTGACACTACCGACTTATAAATTGACAGGACATACTTATGGAATGAATGTAAATGCTTAGCTTATGGAATGAATATAAATGCCCAATTGCTATTGGAAAAATGTGATTTTAGAGATAAATATAATTACGCCGTAAAACAATTGAATTAATTACAGTCTGTAATATTTACGAACAATTGGCACAATTGTCAAATTTACAACGCCAAATCAGCAACACTTCACACTAATAAAATTTATAAATTTGGGTTTACTAATGGCGGAATTCCATATTCAAATACATAAGGATGCAGATACATCAGGAACATGATTGTGAGGTTTAGTTAATCTAGAGATCAGGGACTAACACACATAGAACTTAATTTAGAAATACATTGCTCACTTTTATGAAAACTGTAAAAAATAAACTAATAATGGGTAAAAGACAAGCGTGTAAGTTGTAATTTCACTTCGTGATTGCCATATTTTTTGTGACTAGCTTTCGAGAACAACTGGTTTTCCCACTTCTATCCTCTAATTGGCTAAAATGCGTTTAATTGCTTTCATTGGTTTAAATGGCTGCATTAGTCATCGTTTTAAAGTTTTTATCAAGGTGAACGCGAGAGAAAAGAGATTGAGAACCACTGGTCTACAAGATATAAAAGAGTGTCTTTGGGTTTGTATGTTTTTATACAAATCTGCAGTTTTATTCAGAGCTTGATGAAATTTTGCAAACTTAGCCATTCAAAACAAGATGTCACTGTCGACATATTAAAAAATAACATCCATTCCCAACCCTTAAAGCAGTATTTACTTTTTACTAAAGCCGCCACATGGCGTCACAGTTAAGAAATTGTCAACACTCTTGCCAAGGAGGAAACGTAGGGCTATATGGTCGATACCTTCGAGCATGGATCCTTCATAATAGAGAAAACATAATGTTATAATCTCGCTAACATCAAAGTGAGGCCAACATGTATGGCCTCAGACACGTGATTAATTACGTCATTCCATTCATAAATTTTCACTGTTACACATTTCTTAATTCATCAGCCAATCGCGAGTATTTTTTAATTTATAATTTTGAAAAGAAGTCGCGTGTTTGATGCCATTCGGTCTGAGATGTTGGTTTCACGATTATGACGTCATATTCGCTCTACTACAGTTCATTCATGCTCGAAGGGTTTATACACTTATAAAGGCAGGTGGGGCTGCTTACCTTTTCTGGCTGAGTATTCCTGCTGTTTGGTGATGAGCAAATATCTAGGGCTTTCCGGACACATGGGCAGGAGCAGCAGTTGCGCAGCAGCTGGGATCACGGCCACACCTGTCGCACAAAACATCTCTTGAGCATACATAAATACATACACATACACACATACTAAACGCGTTTCGGAACAACAAAAACACTTATATATAAATTCGGATTTAAATTCAGTAATCAAACCCGTTTTGAATGTTTGCATCTCAATTTTACTTGTTATCTGAAAATAAAAATGGTTTTGGATCATGATCTGCAGTGGAGTAAATGTTTTCATACATTCTGAGTTTACCATGATACGTTCTTAAGAAAATTGGTCTGTAAACAAAATATCGTGTTGTAGGCACTTAAAATAGCCGATACAATATCTCGAGCTATAATGATCGTTTTGGTGAAACGGAATGTTATACGAAGAATTCCATGGTCAAATCAAACATAATGCAAGTGGATATTTTTTCAAATGGGTTAATTTGAGATTTTTCATGCAAGTTATCAAGTCCTTGGGGCATGACATTCTTTAAAACTTACATTCTTACATTTTTAGATGTTCTTGAGATTAAGATCAAGTGAAACCCATTAAAAAGTTTTTCCAAGAAATAGGTAGGAGCACCAAATTTCTTTATTCAAATAAAGGAAAATTTTTAACTTAAACTAAAGACCATATGAAAACAACAAAATAAAAAAATTCTGTTCAAGTATTGCAATGATTTATACAGCTAAAAAATGTGATTGGTGCAATGAAAATCCAATGAAACGGTTTGATGTAGAGTTCAACCAAGGCTGTTCCTAGGGGTGTGCGACGTGTGCCATTGCGCAGGGTATCGCGCCTTTGGAGGGATTCTTTGTTCCCCAGAGAAAAATGCGTAAAATGAAAATGTTAATGATATAAAGAATTTCTTATGGATTTAGAGTTCTGGATTTTCTTTGAAGGAATAACTTTTTAATTTTCTTTTATGATCTCAAACTTAACTCTTTTATTCTGAATGTTTATTTTGAGAAATTCTAAGTACACAAGCTTCAATACCACTCATATACTTCAATACCACTGACATTGAACAGTTTATAAGAAATATTTAGAATTTTCAATAAAAAGAGCAAACCAGTTCTGACATTTTACTTAGCGAAGTTATTTAACACGAAGTTATTTAACTGAAAAAGTTTTAAAAGGATGCAAGTCGACTATTGTATTTTACGCGTTATTTTGCAAAACGTATCACACATCTGTGCGTAGGCCGGCATCGACATGTTAATAAATATTCTATTCAAATGAAATGTAACCGCATCGAACATTTGTAGTTGTTAAAGATCGCCATTGGGTTTACAAAAATATGGCAAACATATTTATAAGTTTGTGGAAACGATTAAAAGCGCTATGTGTACTAAGTTTCCACCAATGAGCTAAAATAATACGGATACTGGAGTGAGGACTAAGCGTGCGCGATCACTTCACATTTTCGAGCCAAGGTAGAAAAAATAGCCCTTTCGTATCGGTTTGCGTAAATTTAAGAACACATTTCTGACTTTCAAAGATACATTAAAGGTTACACATTTAATGTTTTTATATACTTACTTTCTCACAAGAAACATACAACAAAATTAATTTATAAATCAAATAATCAAGACTGACGCAACACGACTAACTGTGAGATAGCCAAATCATAATGTTCTATCAAACCTTCCGTTTCGAATAGTATGCATCTGCGCGGACAATGAGAGTCATCACTCCAGTGTTTATAATATTTTAGCTCAGTGGACCTGAGCAATCCTAAAATCAGATACGTTTTTCTCGGAAATTAATTATTTTTTTATTTATACGATGCAAATAGCGGATTCTAACATTGTAAAATTCCACACCACAAAATTAATAATTAACGCCGTTAAACAATTAACCCTTCAATCAACAACGACCAGATCCCAATCTGTTTGCTGGCAGAACATCAACACCGGCCAAACACTTTAATTAGAGACCCTCGAACGAATCCGACCATGACGCAATCGACCATCCAGCGCAAAAGCGACGAAAATTGCCAGTGACTGCCCGCTTAATGTAAATTGCCATTATCACCAAGAGGAGAATCCAGTGTCGGACGCAATCAGATATCAACTGCCCTTTACGCGCGTCCAATCACAAACGGACCGGAGGAAGAGATTGTAAGTGGCCATTAGGGGAAAGACTACTGAACTGTAACTTCTGGAAGGCTCAGAACTTGCTTCCTCTATACGGGCGTTGAAGCCAATGTGGAAGCAGATACTATACCTCAATTTTTTTTTAAAAAGTGATTTAGTCGTGATTTTACATGCTTTTATTTAATTGGTTTGGTTTGGTTAATTAACGTCGCACTAGAGGTGCACAGTGGGCTATTGGCGACGGTTCGAGGTCTATCTCGAAAAGGAAAGACCCGGGAACACATACACATTCACACACACATTCATACATGCACCTCGTTATTTTAGAACTATGGTCAGATGACGAGCTTTTATTTAATTCAATAAGCATTGTAGAATTATTAAATGTATTATAAATATTATATTTTCTTATAGAATTAATTTTTATATTGACAAACACACAACTTTTTAACTACTTCGACTTTGACATTTGCAAATTACTTTCTATTTTAGTAGCAGTTGCTTTTAAGGGTTTCAAATGAAACTAGAAAAAACTCAGCCAATAGTAGTACATGTCGGTTTATTTTAACATGGAAAATACACGAAATATATTGTAGTAACATTGAGGTACAGTTGTTACAACTTCAATTGGCTTCAAGGCAACAAAATGTCTTGCACAATCCAGAAGTTATAGATCAGTGGGGAAGACCACTGAACTCCAACTGTAACTTCTGGAACGCTCGTAACAAGTTCCTTCTATGGGAGCCGTTGAAACCACACTGTACCTCAACTAATTTGTAAAAGTAATTGTGTTTTTTTTCCCTTCTCAAACCGTTATAGAAACTTTAAATATTATATATTTAGATATTTTATTTTCTACATATAGAAGCAATTTGTATATCGACAAAAATATAGTTTTTCTCTTTGCTGCTTATCCCCATATTATAGGTTAAAATGAATTTCAAAGAATAAGCATTCAAAATGGATTTTAATGAATAATTAAAAAAATAGCCAAAAACACTACAATTCGACATATATTAGCAGGAACAATATACGAAACAGATATAGAAATGGGGTAAAGTTTTTTAACCTTCAATTGTCTTCACGTCAACAAACTGCCTTGCCCAATCCAGAAGTTACATTTATAGATCGATGTGGAAGACTTTAATAAGGACTCACCGAATAGGTAAGGCCACATCTCTTCTGTTCCTAGTAGATCTTGGATGCCCAACACCATGGACAACAGGAGACCTACTGTTATGCCCAGCTGGTTTAGCGTACCTGGAAAGACAAAATAATAATACTAGATTATTGATGCGAAATGTTTTTAAATACAGGATAGAAACATGTTACAATTGAGGAGTGTGCATGAAAAACTAAACATGTCAAAAAATATAAAAGTGAGGTAAATGTTGAATTTTATAAAAAGGATGACCAATTGTACCATCACAAGAACTCTCTCTAGTTCTTCTAGGTGGAGTGTCCAGGTGGTGTGCCTTACGGATTGAGGTTTCTCTAATATCAGAGAAACAAAAAGAAACGGAGACTTTCTAGACACCGAACTGTAATCCGTTTTTGGCGTTTTAGAAGGGACCTGTCTGGTAGGCGTTCCTTATCTTCTTTTTCATTATTTGTAAATAGCCCGTAAACTTAATGTAGTATATTTAAACTCTTAAATTTTAACTTTAATTACATGATGTAGAAATGTAATATCGAGATTCTGGGTTGAACGGAAGTTTTTAAGCATGAGTGTGGCGTACGACAAGTCGTAACTTGCAGTCGCAAAAGGCAAAAGGGTTTCCCAGCTCCTGACCTACAGGTATGTGAAGACAACGCTACACTATATCTGTTTTTGCAAAACTGAAAGAATATTAGTTCCAAAAATGTCCCTTTTATTTTAAAACACGGAAATCTGAAACTTCATAGAAATGCATGTTTCTTACCAAACGTTTGTTTTTTGCGGTTTTCTGCGATTTGCAATCAGACGGACACGTTTGGTGCTCAATTGAAGACTATAGAGCCAAAAGTGCGTTTGTACATTGGCCGTACTTGTTTATACGATTCCGATAGAAGGAAGCAAATGAAAAAAATCAAGCGAAATCATATAAACAAGTTCAGCAAATGTACATACGCACTTTCGGCACTAGTTTTAGATGTTATGGTGACCCATTGCGACTCTATAATTCCGTGAAAAATAGCATGATTGAAACGAGTTTTGTCTTGTTCAATAGGAAAATAGGCGCCTATCCGTATAAATCTCAAAACTAAGTAAATCACGTACGAGGGGTGGATGAGGGATTTCTTTTTATGGGGGCTTACATTTCTTGAGTGCGGGTTTGACGGGCCCGTTCTACTCTAGCTGGGCCTCGGTATTCTTCTTTTTCCCCTACCTAGTGCAAGACTCTCTTCAGTAATCATTTATGAAATTACCTTTGTTTACCTACTCTTTGTAGACGCATCTTTGCTTTGTTTTTTACATTTAAATAATATTGCTACTCCGGTACTTTTCCCCTCAAAAACAAGTTCTAATAATAAGAATTTTTTACCAAATGTTTATTATGTATTTGTATTTACTGAAGCGAGAATTTGATATTCCAAAAACACATTTTGTTTGCGCCTATTTTGTTTCAAAGTTATACAAATTGGAAATGACCTCTAAAGTAACTGTAAAAAATAAAGTATTGAGTTTAAAATAAAAATCGTATTCCAGTAGCACTTCATAGTAGTATGACAGTATATCAGTACAGTATCACTTCATAGTATACCAAGTACAGTAGAACTGCAATTATTCGGATCAATTGGGACCAGAATCCCATCCGGATAATCGAATATCCGAATAAATAATTCGCGAAAAAAAAAATCTTTAGTAAAAGAAATAATTTTGCTTTAGTATATGTAATTTAACGACTATCAAAAACAATATCATTCACCGATAAGAAACTTTTGAAATGCGAATTTTGCTGATTTTTTTTTCAAAACGATTCAGATAATTCGATATTGGCTTGTTTCAAGCACGTAGGTATAGATTTTTTATGGGGGTGGTTCAGTGACTGATTAACTTCTCCTCCGCCCCTTTTCTCCCCCCCCCCAAAAAAAAAATTCATCCCCCCCATTTTTTAAAAAAACTTATTAGTTTTTAATAAAGTAAACAGGAGTACGTTGGCATATAAATATCGAAACAGCTACATTTATCATTTATTTTTCATGAAATCGTTACCAATATCAGTTATTAACTATTTTTAAAATTAGTAAATATTACTCCCTAATTATGAAATAAATTTAGACAACAAATTAAAATTTTTCATTCTTTGTTTAAAATAATATATGGATCTCGTTTTAAAATCTTTTCCCTTCGTCGCCGAAATTCAAATGTTATATAATAAAACACGATGACGTCATGTTATACTTATTTTGAGATAGAAATGACCTCAAAACATGTTTTTGACGAAGTCTTTTGAAAACTATTTTCCGGGATAAGACCTCCGGAAAAATACCAGGTTTTTCCTCATGCAACGCAACAAGAAGTATTATACTAAAAATTGAAATTTTTCTAGTTTTTAAAGTATTTTTATGATTTTTACAGTAATTCGATTTTTAATGTTTTTTCTTGACTTTCAATGGGAGGGGTTTGAACCCCCTGAACCACCCCCTTACCTACGTGCCTGGCTTGTTTGATCCGTATAACTAGAATTCTACTGTATCTGTTTAACAATCTTAAAAATGTGGACATAATTACGTTCCGAAAAAAAGGAACCTAAATTTTGTGTCAATCTAACGTTATTAGTATACAAAGTAACAACTCCCCTTGAGTAATGAAAGAGTACAAAAAAGCGCCGCCTTCCGGCGAATCAATGAACTATCACCAAACCCCTAAAATCTTTAACACAGTACAAACTTTAAAATAGTCTTAAAAAAACCGGGGGGGATGGGATTTATACCATTAAAGGAAAATGCGTCAAGCATTACTTTCAGAGAACAAAAGTTTCTCCCCAAACAAAGAATTCAAAGAATTCCATTCTCCGAATCTAAAAGCGGATACAAGATTTAAACCCGAAAGATATACGGAGAGAAATAAGGTTACACTAAAAGAAAATAAACACCTGGATAAAAAAAAACCAAGAAAATTTCGCTCCTTTTTCACGCCTTCATCTCCCAGAGGATCAATTTGTTCCTATTTATTTTGTTGCAAAGTCAGTTACTCGAAGGGGCTGTTAAAAGACGACCGGGCTTTAACCAGGCCTGGTGTAAGGACCGGTTGAAGGGGGGAGGGGGGGGGGGAATGTGGCGATTTTTCTTGTTTGGTTTTGTTTCCCTTTGAAATAAAACGGATTTTAACCCTGTGTGTTCCCGTCGCCAAATCTCGGTAATGGCTTCAGTGGAATCAAACTAAAGTATTTAACTAATTTTACAAGTTCTTTGTGAAACTTTTTTTTTAGTTTCGCCTTTTTAAGTTAAAGTTACTTGGATTATAGGTATACAACCTGTAGACTGGGTAATGTTTAGAGGTGCGATCCTTTGATGGTAGAATGTGTTTTTTTATTAAATGAATTCAGATGTTTTTAAGGAGAGTTGATACCTTATACTGGTAATGTTAACAATGTAGCGGTCGCGCTGTGCATGAGCGGCACAATCCAAGGCGAATAGAATTGAAAGTGGAACGATATTATAGAGCTAAGGACTGGGAAAACGTATTAATTTTAGGGGCCGTCGCTTATTACGCCTTACATCGCGATTTGATCCGCTTTTGGTTTTTCATTAAACCCTGCTAAAGACCAATATACATTCGACTAAAGTATAATAAGATACGATCATATTAATACATAAATATACTTACTTATTGCACAGCAGAAAGCTATTGTCTAATTTTCGTAAATCATCTTTTCATACGAGGTAAAACAATTTATTTTAATTACTTTCCCGAGCAGTAAAATAACCTTAAAGAAAATAAGCAAACAACCACTTGAACTTCTAGTCACCCTGTTCTCCTTATGGGCGAAATTACCTGGTTGAATAGATCATTTGTTAGTTCTTACGAGCATTTCGGATGTAATAAGTAATGTCATTCCAGTAAGAATCTTTCCAACTCGTCTCGCCTCAAATTCGATGCACCTTGCATTGAGGAACGCGATCTCTGCAGAGTTAAGGGGTTGGTTTGGTAAACACCGCACTAGAGCTGTACATTCGGCTATCGGCGACGGTTCGGGGCCTATCCCGAAGGAAAGACCCGGGAACAATACCTTGTATTTTTGAACAATGGTCAGATGACGAGGACCAAACTTGAGCTGGCACCCAACGCAACCTCAATAGGCGTCAGGACATTGGACCTATATCAGATTTATCCTGCACCAGTCCCGTATACACGCCAGTATAATTTGTTGGATGTTCTGGATGATTTCCTAGTATTTTTGCAGCGAAGCTGGCAACCCTCCGATTGCAAGATCACTACTTTTTTTTACTTTTCTTTGTCAAGTCCATCGCACGGGCTCGGACTAGCAATCCTCTGAACGCCTTTGTCCACTGGGCAACTGGAAGCCCCGGATTTAAGGGAGTTTGTACCTATATACTTGTAATATTAAATTCGACATTTTAGGTATATTTTTATCAGAAAGAGTAGTAAATATAGATGTCCATTTCTTCCCCCCCCCCCCTTCCTTCTCTACAAGAGCATTAAATAGATACTTGGTATGCTACTAAAGAAATATTTTTATTTTAAATTCATTACTTTATTAAACAAAAGTTACTTTGGAGGTCACTCAATTTGTATGAAAGTATACACTTTGACGTTATTTAAACAATTAACTTTTTTTTTTTAAATATTGAAAATTGAAGGAGTAGTGTTTTATAAAAAAAAAGTATATTTAATCATAAAAAAAAAAGCAAAGAAAACAAAAATATATTTTTCTTTCATTATTGTTTAAAAAGAAATGTTTTAATAATGCAAAAAAAAAATGGAATTTCTGGATTATTTAATGAAAATATTAGGATTTGGTTTTCGGGTCTTCTTTAATTAGCTTTCCGTAAAACGTTAAAGGTAAGAGACTTAACACGTTTCTTACATTTAACGTCTAGCAGACCTCTCTACACGGTGGATAATTTTTGGTGTGTGAAAGGTCCAACCTGATAATCCTTCGATTACCAGATCACAGGCATCCCGGGTATAAAATCCGCAACCTCACCGGTCCTGAGCAACGAGCATCGGTTTGCGAGGCAATCTGAATGTTGCACTTCTCGTAAATACTAGTAGCACACTGGTTAATTTACGCTTGCTTAATATTACTAATTAAGATACCACCATATCTTGAATTTACAGGTGAACTTTTAAAATCTGAGCAGAGCTTCCCCGAATTCGTTTCAACTACGTCACTTACATAACCCAATTCCGGTTGATTAGGGAAAAAAAACGAATTCACGCTTAAACTCTCAAAAGAAATCCACCAGATGGCGCTCGCGTCGCTAGACAACAACCGAGAAAAGTAATCCTGTAACTTATGAAAACCCATTCAACGAGACACATGAGGAGGGGGGGGGGGGGGGGAGAGTGTGTGGGTGGGTATGGGGGAAGAAGAAGGATGGGGGGGGGGTGTAATTGAAGGAAAAATTCCGCCTTTATTCCGCTGACGTCCCAAAACGGGATCGTTCCGGGATAAAGACTTACATTAATTAAAAGGTCCCGGATAATTAATACATCGAGCCGGGACCAAAAAGAATCCGAAGAATCCGGTCTTTTGAAGAAAGGGGGCATTCAGCCGTCTCAAAAGCCGCTCGCTGAAGGGTTTGACAAGATTTCGGCCGGGACAGAGCCTCTCTCTCTCTCTCCGCGTCTGCTGTCGTAGATTAGTAAGATCATTCGGTGAAAGGCTTTTAACAAGCAGCTCCGCTTGAATAAGGGAGGGGCTTTAAGGTAGAGGGAATGTAGGGATTTCGAGTTAGTGATTAGAGGTGCATGGGACGGATGGCTTTCAGAATTGGTTCATTGGATTGTGTGGGGATGCCAATTTGGCGACGAAGTGCGAAAATAATTGGATGACTGGAGGAATTGTTTTTACAGTTATGCAACTAAATCTGGTTGTCAAATATTGCAGCTAAATGAAATCCTTTTTAATGTCAACTTGAGATTTGGCATGCTTACGTAATCCCCCATGGCAATACAATATTCAGTCAATAGTTATTTATAATAATTGTTTGCTTGTCGTAGTAGAGCTGCGCAATGTGCTATATTGGCGACGGTTCGGGATATAAAGGAAAGGTTCACCTGTCCTGGACGAGACCCCATACGGTTAACGTTCACGCTTAAAGCGTCAACCGATTGGACTCGGATGGGTTATTTTCTAAGCGGTGCTTAGTATAATAATGCGCAGCATTAAAATATATATATAAAACTAGGAGGCTCCTCCCCTGCTCCGCTGACGCTCCGCCAACCCCCGAAGGATTGCTAAGCAATCCTCATAGGTTTGCTTCGCAAACCACTTCTCGCTTCGCTCGCTAAAAGGTAGGACACAATAACAATGTGTCCTAGTAACAATACTTTAATTATATTACTAAAAACATAAGAAGTTGAAATGGTAAATTTAAATTAATATTCATCTTGGCATCACTACATTTTTTTGCCATGTAAGTCAATATAAAATCATTTAAACTAATTTATTTTTAAATACAAACGAAAACAATGGTACCACTGGCAAGCCTACCATTATTTATTATTTTCCACGTTATTTTAACACCTTTCCCGCGTTTCAGTTAAATTTCTAACATTATTGGTAGTTTGTTTTGGCCATAATTGACGTTAAGCTTACCATAAATCTTGCCTACCAGAAGTGTGCAATTTACTGAGTTTATACGTCATAAAAATGAAGCTCATAGAAATCTAGTTTTTAAAATTGCCAACAGATGGCGCCACCTCAATTTACCTTCATTTAAAGTTTGGAAAAACGTTTTTCAAAACTTATATTTTTTAATTTAATAAGGCTTATATTCTTCCTAATTTAAGCTGACATCATCAAAATAATTATTTACCAATGAATTGAAAGGGTTAATCGTTAAAATGGCTTACATAACGAGAAAATAAAAATGCGGGCGCAACAGAATTTTGTAAATAAAGTAACTGTTGCCATTCCGCATAGAGAAAAACAGCGTTTTTCAATCACCGCGTAAGAGAATTATATATAAAAAATATTACTGTTTAAATAACACGTTTAAGTAAATGATCTAAAGAGTAAAATACTACTGTCGTCATTAGATTAAAAATAAAAGTTTCTGTTAAACAATTATTGTCAAATGACTTTTAACATGAGTCTCAAATGAGCTACACGAGTTATTAGGGTAAATACATGTGTCGATATCTGGGGGATACAAACCGACAAACAACTTCTTGAGAAATAGAATGATTATAATTTTGGTTTCGTTCGTTATAAAACCAGTCAATAACGCCAAAACACGCTGAAGAATACTTCTTAAAAAGAACAGGAACGGGATGTAACTGTTTCATAAAAACGTAAATATGAAACATGTTCATCGAATTCAAAGGGTTAATTAGGACATGAACTTATTTATTTCTACGGTAAGATATTTTAATGAAACCCGTGCGAAGAACGGGTAGTTTTTTCTAGTTCCATACCAAGGCAAAGTCTGAGTCAAATATACTGAACCTCACAATCAATCTCAACTGCGTTTGAGAAACGCTCCATGTGAATCATTAGGGGCACAAGAATCACCCTTAATTGAATTTATACAAAACAGGAAGATAGATTTGAAAAAGGGGAAAAAAATGGGGAAGAAAAAAAAAGGAAGGGAAAAAATAAATGGGAAAAAAGGGGAAAAAAGTCATCGGAAAAAGTCATTATAAAACGCGAGAGTTGTATATCAAAGCTAAAATAAAAGTCATTCACTTTATAAAAAAAACCTCCTGCAAAATGAAACTTGGATATATATATAAAAAAAAGCGATTTAAAAATATAAATTCTTTGCTGAATGTACGCGCACTTAATACTTCATAAGTTAATGCTTAAGATGATAACTCAAAGTTGAGAACAAAAATGAGATAAGTCAAATATTTAAAAATATTCGATGTGTGACGGAATGTTTTTTTTTAAAAAAACTATTGGTCAGAAGAAACAGATTATTGGACGATGCTCATTGTTTGGCTATTTATATAACTATACCCAGCAAAAAAAGTCACCATGAAACCTTCATCAAAATTGTTAAAATTTAAGGTTTTTTGAAGGTTTTTTTAAAGGATATTGAAACAAAAAACTGCAGTTTTTTTTAAGTTTTTAATTTTCCTGCATAAAACCTTTAAAATATCTGCATTTTCCCTTCATGATTAAAAATTGAAAGTTTTTTGCAGGTTTTAATGAAGGTTTTTTGCAGTTTTTATGAAGGACATTGAAACAAAAACCTTTAATTTTATAGATCTTCAAAAAAACTGCAGTTTTCCTGCATAAAACCTTCAATTTCAAAATTTTGATGAAGGTTTTATGCTGACTTTTTTTGCTGGGTATATAATAAATTATTATTTTTACGAAATAGTCAGTCAAGAATAGTCTTTTATTATACCAATGCAGGTTCAACAACCGTTGTCCTAAAGTTTGTGAATACACTGTACTCAAT
The DNA here is from genome assembly GCA_963932185.1 of Troglohyphantes excavatus. Taxonomy (NCBI): domain Eukaryota; kingdom Metazoa; phylum Arthropoda; class Arachnida; order Araneae; family Linyphiidae; genus Troglohyphantes; species Troglohyphantes excavatus. The sequence goes on from OZ010671.1 coordinate 15,050,674, forward strand.
GTAGCTTCTATCTAACTACTGCCTAATGGAATGTATGTATTTGACCTATTAGTGTAGGTTTCTTTGACATCGCGTACCGCTTAAACGTCATATATATTATTTTTGTAATAAAGATCTTTTTTAAGGCCTTAGGAACAATTAATATTAACACATCTGGTATCAAAAGAAAGAGAATTTCATGGACTAGGAACGAATCGTATTTCCATCTCCCAAATATCAAAGTTTTATTTTTGAAAATGAGTTTAATAATTTTAAAATTGATTTTAAACAAGCCTTTGATTATGCTGCCATCTAGGGGCAGACTGTTAAATTTATGAATTTTTTCTGTCTCGAATGTGTGTGAGTCTGCGCACGGGCTTGTTAGAGTATTGATTTAAAAAACTAAGTTATAAAATGATTCTTACTGTTATTTCCCAAATAAATATTCTAATTATTAAAATTATGTTGTAGCTGTGTTGAAACATAACCAGAAAGCTTTTACGTGAAACGTCATAATTTTTTAAATATGTTTTTAGTAATAATTAAATATACAAGTTTGACTATTTTATCTATTTGTAATCACACTTAACTATTTGTAATTCACAAATATCTATATATTAAGTTGTTAAGTATGTCCAACGGTATTTAGATATTAATGAGAAAATCGATTAGATTAGCTAATAAGCAATCAATATATTGGTCGAATTAAAACATCCAAAAACATATAACAAATTAGGCATAACATATCTACCCCCTTTTATTCGAAAAAGAGCTTTAAAATCACTTTTTGGACTCGAGCAACCTCAAAGCACGTAGAAACTTATAACCGGACATAGTATGGACCAATCATACTTTCTTTGCTATATATTTAAACTAGATAATAAAAAGTAAAATAAGCAAAATTTTTAAATGTCTATAAACAACATTATGTTTAAATTATACTAGAAAATGGTTCATAAAATCTATTAATGTAGCCATTAAAGTTATGTAGTTTACTACTTAGTAATCAATAATTAAATTGGGCTAAAAACTTCATCAATTTAAAAAAATATATATTTATGCCACTTTTATTCCAATAATATATCCCATGTATCAACTCTTGCGTATACACATCGTTACCGTAGATCATCACGAAAAAAAAATTCGAAGTATGTAAAAAAGCAACTTCAAATTCTTTTCTTTCTATTTTCATTTTTAGCACTTATTTTCCCTCGAAACGGCTCTAAGGAAGCGAAAAAAAATCTTTTCGCCATTTTGCACGCCAATATTACCTTTTCCTCGTAAAATACACTTCCCAGAATCGCTATTAAAACGATAAAAAAATGCAACCATAAAAAACGATCTAAAAACTAAAAAAAAAAAAGTAGAAAAAAAGTTCCAAAATGTAGCACAAACCTAGAAAATGGCGCCACCTAAATCATCTTCTCCTTCGGCCGAATGTGTCAGTTCTTGGAACCTTTTTTGGAATTTTTTTTTTTAATCACAAAATAGAATAAAAAAGAAATAATTCGAATTAATTTAAATTTATTCCGGTGGTTTAGGAGAAATCCCGGTGAAAAACGCAAATAATTCACGTATTAAATTGTAATGGCGACGGTGGCAATCAGTTACGAATTAAGAACGCGACGCAAATGAAGTGTTGCCATAAAGGAAAGGATAAAAACGTGGGAAATTGAAAAATCGTCTGCGAATTTATCTTTTGCAAAAGCTAATTCCTGGAAGTTTCTGTTTCGTAGAAAAGTTTATTCTGGTAATTGAGATAAAGGGAATGAGGCGGAAATTGATTTTTCATACAGAATTCGACTCACTTGACTTTAAAATTGAAAAAGCTAGAGATTTTTAATTCATATTGTTTTGAAAGAAATTTAGGATTTTTTATTAAAATTTTGATTTGAAAAATTATTTGTTGATAATACTCGTATTTTTAAAAATGAAATAGAATATAACCGCATTCGGAATATAAATTTTTCATTAATATCATTGGTTACTGTTCATATGTTTGCGAAAAATAAAAAATATCAAGAGAAGAAAATTGTCATTTTTTAAAATTAGGTTCTAGAAATTGTTTTAAAATAGATCAAAGGATTGTTTAAGAGTTTAGTATGAAAACCAACGATTAGGTATAATTAAGACTGAAAGCAATAAAATCTCGTCGTCCAAAATAGGTAATAAATTATTACCTCAAGTAGCAGAGAAAGATTGACTTTTTCATATTTACTATTAAATCGCTAATTTTACAATGAAGGAATTCAGAAATTTTAAATCTAAAAAGTTTTTTTAGACTAACCCTTGCATTAATATTAGATTCATTCATTTGAACTTTTCAAGTAATTTTTTATTGTCATAGAAAAGTTTAGCAAACCATGCAAAAATGCATGACTAGCCAAGCAAAAATATTTCAAATTAAAAAAATTTATGTTTAATAACTCGTAAAAAAATATTTATAACTTAATTTAAAAAAGCTAATCATACGTTCATAAAACAAATAGTACAGCTTCAAAAACTATTACAGTTTAGTGTTAGTTAATTTTTTACAAAGCCATACGCATTTTATAAATGATTCGTATTTTAACTACCAAAATTAAATATATATATATATATATATATATATATATATATATATATATATATATATATATATATATATATATATATATATATATATATATATATATATATATATATATAAAGTAAATCATGAATGTTGCAGATAAAAGTATGTAGAAAGATTGTAAATGGTATATAAACATCTAAAAAAACAAACATATATTCTCTTTCTTTTATTGTTTTGAAATTTTGTATAAGCCTTCTTAAGTAATTTTTATTTAAGCACAATTTTATAAAAAATTATTGTTTAGCAATTTTTGGCTTGGATCTCTCTATAAGAAAAGTTGGTTATAACTTGAGAATCACTGAATTGATTTCTGCTGTACATGATACACGATACGAAGTTTTATTAAACTATCTGAAATACTTCAGAAAGAAAGAAGGCGAACAGGACAATAACTCGAGCTTCTTAAACCACGATCTCCACGGCACTCCCTAATCTTTTACCAAACACTCAAAAACAGAAGAAAAAAAATAACTTTGAAGCAACATTTCACCTTTTTACACAAAATCCTCATTAAAAAGACCTCCCAAAAAACCCCACACACAAAACCCACCCGACATAATAACACCCCGAAAACTACCCGCAGCATGCAAAAGAAAACTTAAAATCCACTTTGAAACACATCCAAGAAAAAAAAAAACGCCAAAAAACGCCACACGCAAGACTAAAAATAATAACTAACGCGATACAACACTCGCCAAGGGGGGAAAAAAGCGTCGAAGGCACCCTACACTGAAAACACAGTTCAAGATTTCCCCGAGAAAAGAAATGGCGGGGGCAAAAAAGGTTGAAAGGAATAATTTTCTTCTTCGGGATCTGGGGGGCTACCCCCGAGGGGTGCGAGTTTTTACAGGAGTTAAATTCTATGCATACAAATGGTGAGGGTGGGGCGGGAGGGGGGGAGGGTTAATTCGCTGTTGGAGGAGACAGTGATTTTTGTTCTATTTTTCTTTTTAACTCCCCTTCCTTATTTGAAATTTAATTCCGAAAGTAAAGAAAAGGGATTTTGTTTTGGTTTTGTTGCTCTCTGTACGTTATTAGGGGGTTGGATTTTTTTTTTGTGTTTTTAAGGAAGAGAGGTTTCGCCAAGGTGTGGGTTTTAGCTCGCCAAGATTGTGTTTAGAATACCTATATGATTATTGAATGTCTTAGTACAATATTAGCTAAATTACTGACATATAAACAAACTGGACTCCGCTTAACTAGTTTTTACGTATACCTGTTAACTGTGCACACTCAATCTTTCATTGGTTATAATCTGTAAGCAATGACAAACCACTGAACTCTAATTGTAACTGCTGGAAGGCTCAAACCTTGTTTCCTCTATGGGCGCGTAGAAGCCAATTGAAAGCAGCCATGCTGTGTCCCAATATTTTTTTAAAAGTGATTTAGTGTTGTTTTTTATTACTGTAGCATTGTAGAAATATTAAATGTATATAAATATTATATTTTCTTCTGATATAATTAATTTTTATATTGCCAAACAAATGTTTTTTGCTCTTGCTTTTTATCAACTTCGACTTGCAAATGACTTTCTATTTTTATAGCACATTGCATTTAAAATGGGTTTAAAAAGAAAATTGAAAAAACTCAGCCAAAAGCAATACACGTCGGCGTATTTTAACATGGAAAAATATACGAAATATTGCGAAAGCAAAGGAAGTGGGGCACATCATGGCTGCCTCTACATCGGCTTCAAGTCAACAAAATGTCTTTCCCTATCCAAAAGTTACAGTTAGAGATCAGTGGGACAAACTAACTGGTCCTCGTGTAATCGGTTTTCATAAAGCTTTCGACTACGTAAATGGGAAACTTCATTAGGAACTCTCGAAATATAGGATTTTAAATGCTATGATGTGTTGCCATTGTAGTGTAATAATGTTGAATATTGAACAGAATTTTCCAAAATAGTTGCAAGTTACATTCATAAGGATCCTATTTAAGTTCTACGACTTAGCAATTTTGATTATCTTTAGAAAGTTAAAAGCCATCCAATAAGTCACTTATATACATTCAAATTCATTACTTGTGAAACAAGTTACACTAGTTCCAGTTATTGCTTAGATCAGTGAACCATCCAAGTATAAGAACATTTATACTATGAGTGTTGTCATGGCCGTTATTTTATTTTGTGATACGAACATTAATCCATGTGATTTTATTAATTTAAGAAAGTCAATAACACTCAATCACAAAATAATTAATTCAATTAGGTTTCCTTAAATGCCTACAAACCTCTCAGTTTTGACTAATTCAGAAACGGAATTAAATGTTTCTGTGGTGATAACACAATTTACATTTATTTTTCGGTTAAAAATTTCTGTGCTCTGGAACTTGCAATGGGTATGTATTAATATAAATGAAAAAATTTAGCTAAATCACTAGAGCTGTACTGTTGGCTATTGGCGACGATTCGGGGTCTATCTCGAAGGAAATGTCCAGGAACAATGCTTCGTATTTTTGAACTGTCGTCATACGATGAGGACAACACCTGAACTGGCGTCTGACGCAACCTCAAAAGGTGCCAGGTCATCGGACCCCGATTAGATTTAACGTACACCAGTCCCGTATAAACGCTGGTGAAAGCGAGGGTAATTTAGAAGACTTTTATTTTATAGTAAATCTGCAACCCTCCGATCGCTTATATATATTTTTTATCAACTCTCTGTTAGCCCTATTCCAACTCACAATCCTCTGATTGCTAGCACACCTCTGTTAACCGGACCCCCACCTGTAATACTGAACGTTCTCTTTTCTGCCAGAAGAGCGTTAAAGTAGAAAAACGGGTTTTACAGAAACCACAATTTAAAGATTTTAGTTTTCGCTAAGAACATCGCGAATCGATATGATACATTAGCATGCAAATCGATATTCACATTATAATATGGTATCATTAAGCTCATATATAATAACTGGAGTGAAGACTCCCATTGGAAGAAAATTGTGTCGCAACATAGTCAGAAAGTTTTACGTGAAACGGTAATTTCAGCAAAATTTAGAAATAAGTCAACAACACAAGGCAGACGAGAAAACTGTTAAGTCTGACTCCGTAGGTACTCATCACTGAACTCTAATTATAACTTCCGGAACGCTCATAGCCAGTTATTTCTATGTTCGCGGTTGAAGTCATACTGTAAGTAGCCATATTCTACCCAACTGACTTTTTTAGAAGGGATTTGTGGGGTTTTTTACTTCTCAAACCGTTTTAGAAATGTTAATTGTATTTAGATATTTTATTCTCAACATATAGAATCAATTTGTATATCGCAAAATTATAGTACTTCTTTTTTCTGCGTATCCTCTTATTGGTTAAAATAGATTTTAAAGAATAAGTATTCCAAACGGGTTTTAATGGAAAATTAAAAATATAAATAGCCAAAATCACTACAATGGGGCATTTTTTAAAACGAACAATATACGAAATGGAAGTGGGGTGGAGTTTAACCGTCAATTGGCTTCAAGTCAACAAACTGCCTTGCGCAATCCAGAAGTTAAGTGATCAGTGGCACTCATCCACTCCTAGCTCGCGTTTTGCTTGATTTGAATATTTACATGCAACGGCGCCAAAGTTTCTACCGAAATTGACCAAATGTATGTCAATCGTGCTATTTTGCTACACAGTTCTTCAGTTGGAACGGATCAACTAAAATTGTGTTTTCGTTCTGATAATCCATGCAACTGATGTTAACTTTACATTAATAACTTCCCTCAGGTTTTGGTTAATTAACGTCACACTAGACCTGCACATTGGGCTATTGGCGACGGTTCGGGGTCTATCTCGAAGGAAACTCCCGGGAACACATACAAATTCACACGAATACATGCACTTCGTTATTTTAGAACCATGGTCAGATGACGAGGAAACACCTGAACTGACACCCAACGCCTTCAATAGACGTGGGGACTTTGGACCCCGATCAGTTTTATCGTGCACCAGTCCCGTATACACGCCGTTCATTTTTGCGGATGTTCTGGACGACTTTTCTAGTATTTTGTAGCGAAGCTGGCAACCCTCCGATCACCAGATCACTACTTTTTACTTTTTTTTGTCAAGTCCATCGTCTGTCATCGAACCAGGAACCTTCGTATTCCCAGCTGACGCCTTTAACCGCTCGGCCACGGAGGCCTTTAACTTCCCTCAGAATGACTGGAATAATAAAACTTCAATTATCTGGATGGAGACCAGATCCCAATCGAAAAATCAAATATCCGGATAATTAGATAATTCACGACGCACTGGAAAGCCTCCGATCACGAGCTCGCTATACTGTTGAAGTGCATATCCAAATCATCAACCCACCGATTCCCAATCGAATACTTTACCTTTGACCCACAGATAAACGAAATCAAAGACTTAAAATTTAATAAATATTTATTATAAATAAATATTTCTATCGCCAGAACAGCGATATCATCCAAACCTGGTAACCTCGACGTCATTTGTCTCCGCCAGACCCAAAATCTTTTTTCCTGTTCTGTAAATTTTGTTACTGCTTTTATACGGGCCTGGTTTTGCGGCTTCTTTTTGCATTATAATTTGAAACAGAGGAAGGGGAGGGCACGACAAGAAAGCAAAGAAGCTTCCTACCGCTTGGCTTAACAGCTATAATTAATCCAGTTTGGTAGTACGAAGTAAAAAAAAGTTTAAAATTTAAGATAGGGTAGTTAATAAGCGTATATTTTATAAGTGAATCCAATTTGCTATTATTGGCGGGTTGGCGGCGGTTTGTGATCGAAAGTTGATTTTTTTAAAAAAGAAATTATGCATGCAATGCCACGCTTCCTTTAAATCCTACGTTAAAGCGTGCATAAGTAAAGCGTTTTTTGGAGATAAGTTATTCATGTAAGAAAGGGTTTTTAGTCGAAATGTTTGGCGACGTGGTTTCGAATTTGGCGCAAAATCTGCTGATGCTGCATGTTTTAATGAGGCGAGGAAAGATTTGGCGAGAGAAATTTAAAAGCTTGCATAAAAGAATGTGTAACGAATTACATTTTCTCAAGACGTTTTGATTTTAGTGCGGATCAGCAAAGAGAATAAATGGTTTCATGAACCCATTCTCGGTCAACGTGGCATGTCATACTTTCAACATCATATGGCCCAAAATGGTCGTAAAATGGTTTAGGACATTTTTTTTAAGTAAAAAAAGTTTGGAATTTCTGGGTTCAAGATGGAACATAATATATTAAATTTTAAAAATAAAATAAATGTTTTTCTGAAAACCAAAATTGGAACAAAAAAAGATTGAGGGGGTTAAAAATTGATTTGTGGAGTATTTTTTTGTGTGTGGAACCAATTTCCAAAATTATAAAACTCACAAACCAAGTTTTATTTGCAATTTTAATAATTCATTTAAAACTAAAACTTTTATTTTAAGGAAGTATGTATTATTTTACAGTAATGTGTATGTATAAGACTACCTAATTTCTCTACTGTTTTTCCTTCAATATACCCTTTAACCAGTGGCATAACAATTAAAAAAAACCATGAGGCCCTTAACTATTTCCATTCCCAGAATATGTACCAACATAAAAAAAACGCTAATTAAAATACGCTAAATAGTAGTTATTTATTTATTAGCAATTAGTTGTTAATTAGTAATAGATAATTATCAATAATTTGTTAATTAATAAGGGAATTGAATAAATCTGCCAACATACTAATAAGTTTTGGTAGGAAATATTGAATAGAGGAGAGGGGGGGGGGGGGGGGGGAGGAGGCTTGGGACCTACGTACTTTTATTTATTTCTTCTAAGCTTACAAAAATAACGACTTGTTTTGTTTTTATGTTATTTGAAATGAAGAAAAATACACACACATGTTATTGTTTGGCTGAATTAACGCTACTACAATACATTTGTGAAAAATCACTTGATTTTAAGAAACGTTTTATATCGCCAGCTTTTTGTCACTACCTCACTAAAAGAGATTGTACCTTTTGTCATCCAGAAAAAAAAAAGGTATGAAACAACAGGTACCGGGATAACGAAGGTGTGAAAAGAACAGGTACCGAGATAACAAAAGTATGAAAGGAACAGGTACCGAGATAACAAAGGGGTGAAAAGAACAGGTACCGAGATAACAAAAGTATTAAAGGAACAGGTATCGAAATAACAAAGGTATGAAAAGAACAAGTAACGAGATAACAAAAGTATGAAAGGAACAGGTACCGATATAACAAAGGTATGAAAAGAACAGGTACTGAGATAACTGTTCGGTAAAAAGAACGTAAATGTCAAAAATGTTTTTGAAGTAAAGAAGCTTAAGTTTTAGAAAAAAAAAATAGCATTTGGCTCAGGCTAAATGTAAGTCGTTGCTGCACATTGTATACAGTTTTTATATAATTTAATTAACCAACCTTTAAAGTAAATACCATTACGCTAAATTAAAATGAATGGCAAAAATAGAAGTTGGAAAGCTTTGAACATTCAGAATAATAACGTAAAAATAATAATGTAATAACTTATGCATGGGTTTGCAATATTTAATTACAATTGTTCGCATGGCCATAACAAAATTTCCCTTAGTGAAAAATAAGCATGCCAATTATGCTTATTTGCCAATTAACGATTCGTAAAAATCTAATCTCGTAATATATTTACGAATCTGCGCTTCTATTCTCGGATAAATTCGATAATTGCTAAATTAGTGGCTATTCGTCATTTCCAAAATCCAATTAATTTGAGTTTACCGATATTAATACTTTTCCGTAGATATTCCAAATATTTATTAAATTAATAGAAATGTATTCCGCGTATAAAAAGAAGAAGAAAAAAAATCTAGAACTCATTTTAAATTTAAAAAATTAAACGAAAAAGTGGTTGCTAGGCGGCATGGAACAAAAACTTGAAAGATAAATAGAAGCAATATTTTTTTGGGAAGTAAAATTAAATATTGCTTTCATTTAAACCGATGAAATTGAGTTGCCGTTGCTAAATATTTAAGTAGTGAAACTTTATTAAAAATATTTTTTTTTCGGTGTTTAATGAGCCGAGATTTCAGCGAGCTAGCAAGTACCCCAAAATCTTAATCCGAGTAAGGCATTATGCATTTGTAAAATTTTATTGCATTTTGATAAATTGCTTGAGAATTTAGAATAAACATAATTTACAATAATCGTTAGAAAAAACATCGAAAAAGATAAAACAACGGCGAACTATTACTATTACGATACAATGTCGCACATTCACTTAAAAATATTATAAAAGGTGAAAATTTGAATGGTTTAGCCCTTTGCACTCCGTTGGCGCCGCTCAGGCGAAAACATACGAAAAGTTCTTTTGGTTCACTGTTCTTTAAAATAAACGAGAACAGCATGATCTTGTGTTTAAAAAACATCGATATTTTTTTCAACTCGTTCTTGTGCAGATCCAAAACAGATTGTTTCTTTTTTCGATAAGCATAACAAATTCTAGGCTAAAGATCATAAGGATGAATAACTGTTCCGTAGAAAGAACGGAAAGAGCAAAGAGTTCTTGGAGTGCAAATGGTTAACGAAAGGTTTATTTTATAAAATGTACAACAGTCAAAAGATATCTGAAATTTGGGAAAATGTATCGATACTGAAAGCTGTATTTTAACATTAATCGTTTACAATTGTTAATGAATAAAGCGACCCGATCCACGGAGTAAAGAAAAAGGTGGAGATGATTTGGCGAGATTTCATGAGACGTAAGTTAGCAACCCCAAACTAGGAACAAACAAACCTAGTTTGCAGTAGTTTTCCTACGAGGGAAAAATAAATTATCGCCAAGTACTGGTACAAAGTAGTGCTTTGGAATAGCGCCAAACACTTCGCCAGTTCCTACTTTTTAAGCGATCGCTTACTTCACATTGCAAACCGGTTTTAGACTTGTTCGCAACTCCAACTTCTTCTTCTTCTTTACTCCGCGGACCCGATCGGGTTCGCAACGCTAAGCCAAAAACGAAGAAATAACGCTACCTCGCCAAAGCAGCCAACAAGAAACGAACACCCGACGGAACTAGAGCTTATATACTCTGACCAACTTTCTACGTTAAGCCGCGTCCGTAAAACATATCGTCGCTTCAGAGCAACAGTAGGATATGAGCAAAAACAGAGTTACCTATAAAATTGATTTTAAAATTTGCTGTTTTTTCCATGCTGAATATCTAAGGCTGTAGTTAGGGATTTCAAAGAAGACATAAAAATGTCCGAGTTTTCCCCTAAATAAAGGCACATTTGGTAATATTAGCAAGACCGAAAACTCATTTTCTTTGGTTTTTTAGATGTCTTACTGTTGCTCTGAGGCGACGATATTCCAGAACCCGAACTACATTTCGTAAAAATAAATAAAACCAGTATTGGTAGAACCGTATCAATGCAACCTTTAATTTAAAATAAGAATAAATTATTTTAATTATAACTGTTTACCATCATCAAATGTAAATACCAGACGATTTTAAATAAAGTAGAACTAAAATTATCCGAATCAAATGGGCCCAATTCCCATCCGTATAATCGAATATCCGGATAATTCACGATAAAAAGGTTATTTTTTAGTAAAAAAAAGAATTTTGCTTTAGTATATAATTTAATAACTATCAAAAACAATATCATTTACCAATAAGAAACTTTTGAAATGCGGATTTTGCGGATTTTTTTTTATGAAAGCTATACAGATCCGGATAATTGGCGATCTTCCTTTTTTTAATCCGAATAACTGGAGTTCGGATAATTGGAGTTCTTTTGTATTTATTTTAATTCTCATTCAAAACATTCACTTATTTTCCGATTTCAATTCATTTGCAATATATTTGTTCTTGGCAAATTAAAAAGTATAAGTGAATTTTATCAATAGTGTACATTTTTTAAAACGCTTTCTAAATGAGAATAAAATTATCTTTCTAGAAAAAAAAATACCAACTTTAAGGAAAATGCGCTAAAAAATATTTTTTTTTAAATTTTACGAATGAGTTGAAAAAATTTAATTATTGAATATCAATTTTATACTTAATACAACTTTTTGAAATCGGCGCCAATATTTAGGTATGATATTTGCAAATTGGCACCAACTTCAAAAAGTTGTAATAAGCATAAAATTGATATTCAATAATTCAATTTTTTTCAACTCATTCGTAAAATTAAAAATTATTTTTTACTTTTTAGCGCATTTTCCTTAAAGTCGGTTTTCCTTTTTTCTAGAAAGATTATTTTATTTTTTCCTTTTTAGTTTTTAATTTAGCAGTGATTATATTATTATCCCCTTATTATTATTCACCAATAAATTCAAGTAGCAACTTTGCTCAACTATGTACATTGAACAATCCCTATTAATGCCAATAAATGCTGGTTAAACGACATGTCATTGTTGTACAACTTCTGTTAAACAATGAAAATATTATGAAATCGGATAAATTGTTTAAAAAAATCTCCGGTTAGACGATATTTCCTGATATATAACAGCCGGATAACCGATCATTTTTTTGCAGATTTTGCCTAAGTGGATTATTTTCTATCCAACAAAAAAAAAGAATTTTCGAAATCGGACAATATTTGTTTTCAAACGATCCGGTTAATTGAGAATTTCGGATAGTTAAATGCCGGATAACCGAATATTTTTTTTCCAATTGCTTCCAAGTAAAACATCTCCTATCCAAAAAAAAAAAAAAAATCCCGAAAATTAAAATTTTTACTGAATATTTGAGAAAATTTGTTTTTCGCGGCATCACTGCTTCAACAAAGTGTTCCCTAATAATTTAATTACTGGTACTACTGGTACTAGTAATCGAAGTGTACTTACCAAGTCCCCCACGTATCGTAATAGGAGAAATTTCAGACAGATACATAGGCACCAAAGCTGTACTGAGACCTGAAAAAAAACAAGTTCGTTAAGATATTGCAAACCTTATTCTTAATTTGATGTTTATCCTTACAGTAATTTTAATACATATAAACGAATAAACGCATAACATTCAAATTTATCAAGAATATCAGTAACTTTTAGCAACTCCAATCGGCAAGAAACTACCCGAATTGTAAAGTTACTAAGTTAGTAAGAATGTAAATTATATTTGCAGCACATGAATTAAATACAATAAAAATACTTGTTTACTTTTATACAAATAGCTTTGAAACTATACCTCAAAGGGGAGAGGGGGGGGGGATGAGAAATATTGTTATATTGAGTATTTTTATGAATTTAAAAATGGTGTTTTGCTGGAAAAACTGATTATTATATAATGACGGAAAATACATGGAAGGTTATGATGCTGGTGCCCAAAATTGAAGTTCAAGACAAATTTTTAAAAATTCCAAACTGGTAGAAATGGTAATTATGAATGACTTGGAACAAATGTTTGTTTCCTGACTATTATATCTGATTAAATATGTGTGTAAAACACCAAAGACAAAAAAAAGGGATTTTTTACCGAATCGAAGTGATATATATATATATATATATAAGAGATATAATATATATATATATATATATATATATATATATACTAAGAGGTTTTTCTTTAAAAACCAATATCTTCAGTAAATTAAAATGTGTCTCTAGTTTACACAGAAAAAAATTCAGGCTTGTATTTATAGCACATTGAGAAACGATACATCGACAAATGAAAATTTAACATTGGCGGTATAGGAGGTTCCAACTCCTGGAATAACTTAAATTAACAATATTTTTTTTGCAAAACTAATCCATTTTATTCGTATTTTATCCCATTGAAATTAATTTTCAAATAGTTGAATTTGTACACACGAGTCAATGATTTTAGGAAAAGTTATTTTCTTTTTCCACAAATCACAAGAGGGACGGACCCAAGCCCCATATTCCGAAAAAAATTGCTACATTTCTTTTTCTTCATAAAACGATGCTAAACGTACTTAAGAAGGTTTGTACAAAATTTCAAAACACTAAAAGAAACAGTACATATTTTTTTAGATGTTTATATACCATTTATCATCTTTCTACATTTTCGTCTGCAACAATCGTCATTTACTCAAAATATTTTTTAAAAATTTTGGTCACGTTTAAAATGCGAAGGCTTTGTAAATAATTAACGTAAAACTAAACTGTTAATATTTTTTGATGCTCTAATGGTTGTTTTATAAACGTATGAATAGTTTTTTTTAAATTAAGTTATAAATTATATTTCTACAAATTATTAAAGTTAAAAATTTGATTATATTTTGGGTTGTGAACTTAAAATAAGTTTTTGAAGACAATTAAAACACAAATATGCATAAGTTTATTCATACGTCTGTAGTATATACTTTGACGTTATTTAATCAATTAAAAAAAATTTAAAAACATTAACAATTAAAAGAGGAGTACTGTTTTTTAAAAAAAAGTCTATTTAAGCTTTAAAAACGCAAAAAATAACAAAATAAATTAAAAAAATATATTTTTGTTTTTGATAATTGTTCAGAAAAAGATGTTCTAATAATATAAAAAAAATGGTATTTCTGAATTCATTAACAAATAAATTAGGATTTGGGGCTCAGGTCTCCCTTATGCTACAAAACACATTTTGAACGTTTTCCCCTCATATGTCACGAGGTTAGAACATTCCAGCATCCAAATCCACTAAAACTTTTATTTCCGCAAGTTTCTGGCCCAGTTTCAAGCGTAAATGTCCTCAAAGTTCTTCAAAAAGAAATACTACCTAAATAAAGGTTTTTAAGGGAAAAGCAAACAAAACGTCTCAAAAGTGCATTTTTAATAATAAATAAATAAAAAAAAGTTCGCCAAAAGAAAATCCGACACTTTGTTCCAGAAATCCTCGCAGAAAGCAACAAAAGAGACATTCGAAAACAACACAACCCCTTCTTTTTACGAAGAATTTACTACAGATGAACTAATTCTAAGCACGTGACCTACTAGGGGCACTAGGGGAGGGGTGGGGGGCACCAAAGTGTGGAATGGAATAAATAAAGGGATAAAAACTCGGGGGTCTCCCGTTTATGATCGTCTGCGTGAATCCTATGGGAAATAAAGAGACCCCAGCTCTGATATCCGAGTTTGTGGAACGAAGTTTTTTTTATAGTCTTTCACGTTCCAGGGAACACGGAGAATTTATTTCGGCTTCTACAACCATAAATAGCAACTTTAGAGACAAACTACCTGGAGTGAGTTTATGTTCTAGAGTTGTCTGATGTTCTGTGTAGTTGATTGCTCGAGGCAGCTCTCTGTTTAAAATACTTCTTATGAAGACAATTAAGACAAAGTTAGTTGTGTGGCCTTGGTCATTTACATAGAGACTGGATAGGTTTGGTTAATTGACGTCGCACTGAAGCAGCACCAGAGGGTACAGCAAGTACAGCCGGGTGGCACCTAAATTTATTAGTGTATTTCAAAACTAAAATAAGATATTTTACTAATTTTCTTAAATGAAGATTATAATTGAAAATGAAGATGGCATTTCTACGGTAAGTAAAAACAAATGTACGTAAAAAAAACGTACGGAAAGTAAAAAAAAAGGATATAAAAACTGCATTTAATGAAAACATGCAGCCAAAAAGCGAAGTCAGGAATCGGCTGTATCGTCACCATGACAACCTCTAAGTACAGTTCTCTATACTTTTGCATTGCTTTCGTGGCGAGATTCAGCCAGAAATGAATTTTCTCGACTTCGGCTGTATTTGTAAATTCAATAAACTGATTTTCTCGGGCGTGAATAGCAGGAACTGAGAATTTGTAAGAATCTCTCCAAACGGAAATAGTTTTCGTGATAAGTTTACACGTGTGATGTTGTTTCATTACTTAAGTTAATATTAAAATTGACCGATTCGCAAGTTTAAAAGAAAGAAAGATTGATATAATTTTAAAAAAATAAGTGTTTTCTATTTTTCCACCAGTTTTTTAAAATGATTGAGAACAACCTGTTCTAATTGGTTTCTTTAAACACAGCAATGCAATAATCGCAGGTGCAAAAAGAATATGTTTACCTGTTTTATACTCTACACTTCGATACATATTGTCTTAAAACTAATTATAGTTATATCCAAATGTATCTATAATCAGGTTTGAGCTTCAAGCCCTTTTTCTTAAATTAAAGTTTTAACCTTTTACACTAATCTTCTCAGAGGACAGCATTAAGACCTGTTCTTTTGTTTCTTTGTTCTTTAAAATAAACGAGAACAGCATGATATTGTGTTTTAAACAAGGTCAATCTCTTTTTCAACTTGTTGTCTTGCAGATCCGAAACAAATTACAATTTTTTCGCCTACGAGCATAAAAAGTTTAAGGAAAAAGAGCAGATAGTGGAATAACTATTTAGTAGCAAGAGCGCAAATGTCAAATATCCTTAAAAAAACAGAAGAACGGGAACAAAAAAACAACTGTTCCATAAAAAAAAACGTAAATGACATCCCTTTCCCCATTTGGTCACTAATTTAATTGCAAGCTATTATATCTATTAACCTTTAGAATACAGGAATTCGAAGAAGCAAAATCTCATCAAACCATACCTTTAATATATACCTTCTGCTCAATCTAATGATTATGCTATCATTCTGATTGCGGTGTAATGATGAGCGCAGTTGACACTACCTTGTATTCACCTGTATTTTACCTATCTTTCTAAATTGATTAACTCGGGTTATCAGCTTCGAAGGCTCTTTTTGGAAGGTAATGTTAGTCTCTAAGTCCATTACATGAGAAAAAGTCCTCAATGTTTGAGCATATCTCAATCATTCGGCGTAATGGCGTGGTCTGCAGTGCCATTACCTTAAGTGCTAAACATTAAATAAAATCATCTAAAACTTTGGTTTTGTATATTTTATACATAAATACATCCGACAGAAGTTTGCCGACTTTTATTCCCACATGAACTTCAAAATTTAAAAGCTTCACATTAAAGAAGTTATTAGCAATGGCATCAAATAAAACATCTTTCCCGTGTATGTGAACAATGTAAAAAGTTTAATGATTTATTTTGAACAGCGATTCCAAGTATCGTAGAATATAATGTATGTTAACCATCCGAAAAAGCACTGTAAATATCATACCAACCCAAGCAATTTTTGAAATTGCAAAACTGGTTTCCCTTCAAGGAAGTTTAAATAATTGGGTGCAAGACGAGACAGCTCCACTTTTCTCTGATTTACACTTTATATGCAGGAAAATATCCTCTATCGATTAGTGCAAGAACTTAAGGTCTGAAATTAGGTTTGGTTTGGTAAATTATTCTCGCACTAGAGCTGAACATTGGACTATTGGTGACAGTTCAGGGCCAATGTCAAAGAAAAGACCAGGGAACAATTCCTCGTATTTTTTTAACCATGTGCAGATAACTAGGGCAACGCCTGAGCTGACATCCGATGCAACCTCAATAGTCGTCAGGACATTGGACCCTAACCAGATTTAACAGGCACCAGTCCTTTATCGTATGCACGCCGTAGAAACTGGAGGCAAGTTCGAACAACGTATTGTTACTTCGGAGCGAATCTGGCAACCCTTCTTCCGAAATTAGGAGATAATTAGGAGATTAGGCGTCACTAGCACCTAACGGTTGTTTTAATTGCCAAAATGTTCTGCTTAGGCTTAATTTATTTTAAAATAATACAGATAGAATAAGCAGTACTGCCAAACGGTTATGACATTTTTGTAATCGTTAAAGCTTCTTTTGCATATAAAATTACAAGCACGTTTCCATTCGTACTAAAAAAATAACCTTTTTAATGACAAAATTAAGGAAAGTATAAGAGAAAAACTATTAAAAATCAACGTTAAACTTGAAATGATGAACGAGTCTAAAAATAAGGTCATCAAACGGAAAAATTAATCTAACGATCGCTAATTTCGAAAACCGTCAAGAACCAGGCATGCAATGGTTACAGATATATAACGGAGAAGGAGTTGTACTTAAGTATTATACGATGCAAGAAATGTAGTTCAACCCTTTTATAAACCAATTTTCTTTGTAACCCCCCACGGACCCCTAACAATGACCAGCGGACCTCCAGTGGCGACCATCTTTTGGGGGAACCACTGGGGTCCAGGGTGTCACTCTTAGGGTTAAAGACTATTGAAGTGCCTCCACGTGACACATGTACTCACCGCAATTGAATCCAATGGCCAGCCTCCCGAGGATGAGCATCTCGAAGCTCCCGCACACCTTGCTGAAGGTCATGAGCGCCGCCCCGGCAAGCCCCGTCAGGTTGTTCAGCAGGAGGCCGCCCTTCCTAGTCGGGGCGAAAAGAGAGAGAACATCGTGAGAACGGTAAAACATAACACGCAGAAGCATGCATTAATAAACATACCAAAACAAAGTTTTTTAATCAAGTACAGTTGACTGCAGACCGGTCTGTCCCGATGGTTTTCAGGTTACGACCTCAGACTGCAAACTTATCTGTTTGTCTCCAGAACCTTTCTCTACCAGACCCTGGTCGGCTGAGCGTGGACCCCGCACTTAATATACAACACATTACATTAATTGGATTTTTTTTTTAATTTTCTATTGTAGTATTCTAATAACTTGAAGTTACTGGTCTTTTTGTGTTATGAGCATACTTACATAATGAATGAATAGTCATTAATTTACACTACATACTAGAGCAGGATTCGTTTTTTTTACTAAGAAGTAACCCTTCTTGGTGAATTATATCCAACTAGGAGGCTCCGCCCCATGGTAGGACACAATTACAATGTGTCCTAGTCACAATACCTTTTTAATTATATTACTAAAAACTTTAAAAGTTGAAATTGTAAATTTAAATTAATATTCATCTTGGCATCACTACATTTTTTCGCCGTGTAAGTCAATATAAAATCATTTAAACTAATTTATTTTTAACTACAAATGAAAACAATGGTACCACTGGCAAGCCTACCATCATTTATTATTTTCCACGTTATTTTGACACCTTTCCCGCGTTTCAGTTAAATTTCTAACGTTATTGGTATTTAGTTTTGGCCATAATTGACGTTAAGCTTACCATAAATCTTGCCTACCAGAAGTGTGTATGAGTTTATACGTCATAAAAATTAAGCTCATAGAAATCTAGTTTTCAAAATTGCCAACAGATGGCGCCACCTCAATTTACCTTCATTTAAAGTTTGGAAAAGCGTTTTTCAAAACTTCTATATTTTAATTTAATATGGCTTATATTCTCCCTAATTTAAGCCGACATCATAAAAATAATTATTTACCAATGAATTGAAGGGGTTAATCGTCAAAATGGCTTACATAATGGCAAAATTAAAATGCCAGCGCAACAGAATTTTTGTAAACGAAGTAACTGTTGCCATTCCGCATAGAGAAAAACAGCGTTTTTCAATCACCGCGTAAGAGAATTATATATAAAGATTATCCGGATGGGATTCTTTCCCAAATTATTCAGATAATTGGAGTTCTACTGTACTTAAAACATCAAATTTACTTTTTTCAAAATTCAGTTATTAAAATAAAATACCATTTTTAACACTAAAACATCGCTTTCAGTTGGGGTAAAACAATTTAACGCTTGTAATCCTTTTCAAACCTTTCACTCCCATGTCAACTCTACTTCTTCTATACTCCTTGTTCATATGTGGAGCCCCAGTTGCTCAGTTGGTAAGGCGTTCAGCTACTAATCAGAGGATTGGTGGTTCGAATCCGTGAAATGGACTTGACATAGAAAAGTAAAAAAGTAGTGATCTTGCGATCGGAGGGTTGCCAGCTTCGCTACAAAAATACTAGAAAGTCGTCCAGAATATCCAACAAATTATACTGTCGTGTATACGGGACTGGTGCACGATAAATCTGATTGGGGTTCAAAGTCCCGACGTCTATTGAAGGCGTTGGGTGCCAGTTCAGGTGTTTCCTCGTCATCTGACCATGGTTCTAAAATAACGAGGTGCATGTATGAATGTGTGTGTGAATGTGTATGTGTTCCCGGGTCTTTCCTTCAAGATTGACCTCGAACCGTCACCAATAGCCCACTGTGCAGCTCTAGTGCGACGTGAATTAACAAACCAACCTTGTTCATATTGTGCCAAACACTACTTGCCAGAAGGCGAAAGACCTACAAAGAAAACCAACACACACACACATCCCAAACCACCCTTCTCCGGTTTCAAACACCTGTTCACTTTCTCAAGCCAACCACCCAATCAACAAAGGACACCCTCGTCCAATGACCATCCCCCTCTTAATCGATATTTAATTTCGCACCCATTAATAAACTCTGCGGCATAACAGCTAATCCCCTCTCCCCCCTGATAGACGAAAAATGACGAAGGGGGTGGGAGGGGGGATGACATTTTTATGAAGTCAGAAACCCCTTTTATATCCCCATCCATCAATTTCAGACGATTCCTTCAGAAGACAAGTCACATTTTTGAAAAAGATTTTCTTGGCCACTGCATCGGAACGATTTATTAGGGCGCAGAGATTGATTATCAATATGCACATTCCCAACGGCCCCTGATGAATGGGCTTTTATTGCCCATTGCCGACAATGGACTTTTGAAGGCCATTAATCTTTTGTGATTGTAGCCTTTAAACCGAGATTGGTTTGAGCTAAGACTTCAATGGCCGAGTAGCATGGTTGGGTTTGTATAGTTATTGATTGTAAATAACCGTAATGATGGGTAATTGGCACACAAAACAACCCTTCATTTACTGTTAATTTCAAATCTTTATGAAATCTTCTTTCACTCGTGGTTGAACGTTGCGGTTGGTTGATCGCACTAAATACACACAATGGGATATTGGCTGCGGTTAGGGGTGTGAGTATCCCAAAGGAAAGACCCGGAAACACTGCCGCTTATTTCCGAACAATCAGATGACGATGATAACATCTGAGCAGGCACCCCACACACTTGACATAGGCACAGTGAGGAGAGAGGGGGAAGGAGAATCCCTAAAAGACCCAGAATATGTTTTTGTTTGGTTAATTAACGTTGCACTAGAGCTGTGCACAGTGGGCTTTTGGCGACAGTTCTGGGCCTATCTCGAAGGAAAGACCCAGGAACAATACTTCGATTTTATAACTATGGCCAGATGACGAGGGCAACACCTAAACCGGCACCCGACGCAACTTCAATAGGCGTCAGGACATTGGACACCGATCAGGTTTATCGTGCGCCAGTCCTGTATACATGTCTGTATAATTTGTTGGATGTTCTGGACGACTTTCTAGTATTTTTGTAGCGAAGCCGACAATCCTCCGATCGCAAGATCATTATTTTTTTCACTATTTTTTGTCAAGTTCACCGAACGGGCTCGAAATAGCAATCCTCTGATTACAGGTGAAAGCTTTATCTACTGGGTAACTGGAGGCCCACCAGAAAGTGTAGTAAAGCATACCGGTTCTGCGCAGAAATTTCTATCTCAAGATGTATTGCGCCGATGAGTTCCTTTGTGAGTAACGACCGGGTTTCAAGTTCTGCGCATAACGAAGCTGTTGGCAGTATCCCAAGATGCATTGCGCTGAGAGCTTCTTTTTTGGGATACTGCGCATGCACTAGCGCCTATATCTTTCCCCCTTCATTATCTTTGCAGAGGCGTGATGATGTTTGGTTGGTTGGTTTGTTAATTAACGTCGCACTAGAGCTGCACAGTGGGCTATTGGCGACGGACGGTTCGGGGTCAATCTCGAAGGAAAGACCCGGGAACACACACACATTCATACATGCACCTCGTTATTTTAGAACCAAGGTCAGATGACGAGTAAACACCTGAACTGGCACCCAACGCCTTCAATAGACGTCGGGACTTTGGACCCCGATCAGATTTATCATGCACCAGTCTGAGGATGTTTGAACCACGACAAATTAAAAGTGGAGAACATGATATCGCTTTTTTTTTATCCTCCTTTTTCAACCTAACATCTATGACACTGGATTTGTTGGTGTCCCTTTAAAACAAGGGATGTAATGCCATTTTAAATAAAGAAATAATTTTTTTGAAATAAAGGTTTTATTTATGAATATCGTAAATATTTGTGCAACTTTGTGACAAAGCTAAAAATAATTAATGTGTACCCATATTCTTATTTATTACACCAATTTCCCCACAACAAACGGTGACATATAAGGTTTTATAAAAACAACTTTTTAGCAATACATTCCTTCCAGAACGCGAATTCTTATAGGAAAAGGAATGATTCCACGCGTACTTACGCCATCTTGTAAACAAAACTCGTTCGAAGAACAGATCAATCAGCATATTCATCGATTCCAATAAAAACCGCCATCCCATGATTGATTCATCGTTTTCCACCCTCACAGGCCAAAACCAACGACGATAACAACGGCCGAATAAAAACAACAACCGTCGCATTTCGTCCTTAAAAAAGGATTTATGTCAAACATTCCACCTGAGCAACAACAACAACAAAATACCACAGCGTGGGGAAAAAAACTTAAACATTTCCCTTCGCCAAAATATTCAATACTTTTCCCCCCGCTAATGACGAATACTTTTCTGAAAATCAAAATACATCCCCCCCTCGGAAATATAAAAATAAAATTCCGATTTTCCCGCGCGTGTAAGTGTTCGAATTTCGAATATCGTTTGGCCCGCTCGGGAGAGTTAATACTATTCCGTGTTTTGGGGGAAACTGGCAACACACCAAATAGAGGTAGGGAAAGTGGAGGGGGAAAGGGAGATCATTAAAAAAGGAATAAAAATGCGGTGGCTATTGAGATATTGGAATCGTTCGAATGCACATCGCGTCGGGTTTAATGGCGGGAAAAGTGGCAATTCCAATGATTGCTTCGAATAATGCGACTCGAACCACGGTTGGAACACTTAGAAAATAAGGATGTTGGTTTCACCATGAAGGATTGATGCGATGGGGCGCCGATGATTGGCTGTCTTCATAAAGAACGAAAACGGGCATGTTTCTGGAGTGTATGATCCGAAGCAAGCAGTGATTGGTTCTGTTACGTGATGGTCAGAGCCGGATTTAGGCATAGGCCACACACCAAAAATAATTTTGGTTACAGAAAAATAAAGGGATGCCTCAACATTTCACAATTGGGACAACGACCTGTTTGAAAATCACTCAAACAAAAACTTATTCGACCGTGGTTACAATTTACTAGACAGTGCGTGGGTTGCCCACACTGAACTCTAACTACTGGAAATCTCATGAACAGTTCCTTCTATGGACGAGGTTGAAGCCATATTGTAAGCAGCCATAGTCTACCCAACTAATTTTTTTTTAAAAGTGATTGTAGGTTTTTCCTCCTTCTTAATCCGTTAAAGAAATATTAAATAAGTTTACATATTTTATTTTCTACATATAGAATCAATATGTATATCACCAAAAATATGGTTTTTCTTTTTGCTGCTTATCCATTAATTATTGGTTAAAATGGATTTCGAAGATAGGCATTCAAACTGGGTTTCAATGGAAAATAAAAAAAACTTTACAATGCAGCATATTTTAGCATGAACAATACAGAGGTAGAAATGGAAATGGAGTACACTGTTTTAACCTTCAATTGGCTTCAAGTCAACAAACTGCCCTGCTCAATCCAGAAGTAACAGTTAGAGTCCAGTGGTTGCTTAGCGGTCCGGCTCATAATCTCAGGATTGTGAGTTAGAATATATACTTGGACTTGATAATTGTAACGAGATCGTAATTGGATGGTCATCAGATTCGTTCATCGTAAGTCTAAATATATCAGCTATTACATGCGACGTGTATAGGGTACTGGTTAAATGTAATCGAGGTTCAATGTCCAGACGCTTATTGCGGTTGCATCGGGTGCCAGCTCAGATGTTTTCACCTCATCCCCTGACTATGGTTCAAAATTACGAGGCAGTGTTCTTTGGTATGGTTTGGTTAATGAACGTCGCACTATAGATCCGCCCCGGGGTATTAACGACGGTTCGGGGTCTAGCTCGAAGGACAGGCACTGGAATTTTGAACCATTTGTCAGATGACGACTCGACGCTGGCACTCGACGCAACCGGGATAAGCGTCAGGAATATTGGACTCCTATCAGATTTACCGTGCACCAGTCCAATATACATGCCAGTAAAATTTGTTGGATGTTCTGGACGACTTTCTAGTATTTTTGTAGCGAAACTGGCATACCTCCGCAAAATCACTACTTTTTTACTTTTCTTTGGGAAGTCCACCACGCGGATTCGATCTAGTAATCCTCTGATTACTAGCTGAACGCCTTTATCCACTGGGCAACTGGAG
Organism: Troglohyphantes excavatus; assembly: GCA_963932185.1. Classification (NCBI taxonomy): domain Eukaryota; kingdom Metazoa; phylum Arthropoda; class Arachnida; order Araneae; family Linyphiidae; genus Troglohyphantes; species Troglohyphantes excavatus. The sequence goes on from OZ010671.1 coordinate 15,074,374, forward strand.
GCCCACAGTGTTCCCCTGGTCTTTCGTTCGAAATAGTCCCTGAACCATCGCTAATAACTCACAGTGCAGCTCCAGTGCGACATTAGCCGAATCGATACAAAGTAGGTTTGGTTTGGTTAATTAACGTCGCACTAGAGCTGCACAGTGGGCTGTTGGTGACGGTTCGGGGTCAATCTCGAAGGAAAGACCCGGGAACACATACACATTCACACACACATTCATACATGCACCTCGTTATTTTAGAACCATGGTCAGATGACGAGGAAACACCTGAACTGGCACCAAACGCCTTCGATAGACGTCGGGACTTTGGACCCCGATCAGATGTATCGTGCACCAGTCCCGCATACACGCCAGTATAATTTGTTGGATATTCTGGACGACTTTCTAGTAACTTTGTAGCGAAGCTGGCAACCCTCCGATCGCAAGATCACTACTTTTTACTTTTCTATGTCAAGTCCATTTCCCGTATTCGAACCACTAATCCTCTGATTAGTAGCTGAACGCCTTCCCAACTGAGCAACTGGGGCTCGAATCGATACAAAGAGTGAAAGCAGCACATAAACAAGAACTACACAAATCCATCGCATAAATAAATTATGCACGCATAAAATCCGATAGCGGGCGAATCAACACTGCACAAATTACTGCGTACGCAAATCCCATTAAAAGGGGACGACGCTATTAACCTCAACATCAACTCCAGCGGAAAATTTTAAAACAGTGGGGATCATTAGCGCCTTAAAAATGATTTCACTTCCGAAGGACGGGATCTTTATTCTTATGTTAATTAAGATAATTAGTAAATTAAATTTAGAGGACGGGGTTGGCAACGGTCGAACCTTTACCTCCCTCTGGTGGGGATCCGGTGTGACACCATTTTTATTCTAATAAACTTGGGAGGAAATGTACGTAAACCAGAAAATATAATGCTTATATTCGAATATTCTCTGAATATTTGAGGATGAATTTAAAGAATGCGGGTCGTTTTGTTTTGTTTTAAAGACAGACAGTTGAAGATAAAAGAGGAAATGATGTTGATGGAATATTTTGTATTTAAGAAGTTTCTTTATGAATATTAATGCAGGATATTTGGAATTGCAGAGTATGTGTATTTTGTTTTGGATTGAATATGCATGGGAAAGAATGCTTTGAAAGATGTGAAAATATGCGGGCTTATTACACATCACTGGCTTAATTTTGTTTACACACGCAGAATCAAGTTATATGCAACTGGAAAACTAAATTCGTATCCCGCCCACTTTTAATTGCTCAAAATATCCTTTGGTTCGATTCAGCGCTAACAGATTTGGCGAATTATCGACAATTCGTTTTTTTTTTTGTATGGATTGTCGTAATACGCGTTTGACGAATTTTTCCCTTAACTTTTGTGATTGAGAAATCCGAGATCACAGTTGGTTTCAATAAAATAATCAGAATAAGCAAACGTGATTTTTTAGTTGATTAAAAGTTGCAGTACAATTGATGCTAGTTGGCAGCTAGCCTAACGTCGCGCTAGATCAGCAGATAGGCGTCTCGAAGAAAAGGCCTCGAAATATTTCCTTGCAATTTTGAATTACGATCAAAAGGCGAGGTTTAGTTCTGTTAATTAACCTCGCACAAGAGCTGCATAGTGGGCTATTGGCGACGGTTCGGGGCCTATTTTGAAGGAAAGACCCAGAACGATGCCTCGTATTTTTGAACCATGGTCAGATGACGAGAAAACACCTGAACTGGCACCCAACCCCTTCAATAGAAGTCGGGACTTTAGACTCTGATCAGATTTATCGTGCACCAGTCCCGTATATTCGCAGATAATTTTTGTGGATGTTCTGGAAGACATCCTAGTATTTTGTAGTGAAGCTGGCAACCCTCCTATGACAAGATCACTACTTTTTAACTTTTCTTATTCAAGTCCGTCGCACAGGATCAAACCAGGGACCCTCTGATTCCCAGCTGACGCCTTTATCCACTCGGCCACGGAGGCCAGTCAAATGGCAAGGACAACACCCGAGCTGTCAAGACGACTTTTAAACCACGACAGATTTTTCATGCATCAGTCTTCAAAAGTACGGCGAATATTTTAGCGTGCAACAATTAACGAAACTCGCAACTCTTCGATTACCTCCTAATACGAGACTCGAACCTACAACCACCTTTCAATTATAACTAGTTTCATTATCCCTACACAGCTCACGATCCTCAATGCAAGGTTATTGGAATTGGAGACGAGAGATGAATTGGTAAGACACTGATCTCTTGCTGTTAGGGACTGTCACTTATTACGCCTTAGAGGCTCGCAAGAACTAACAAATGATCTATTCGACCAGATGGTGTGCTTATATGGAGAAAAGGGTGATCAGAGGTTCGAGTGATTGTTGGTTTATTTTCTTTAATTATATTGTACAGCTCGGGAAAGTAAAAAACAAAATTTACCTCGGGCGAAATATTTATAAAAATTAATAGATATGTAAATATATTTATGTGTTAAGATAATCGTTTCTTATTATACTCTAGTCGAATATGTGCTGGATTTTGGCAGTGTTTAATGAAAAAATCTAAAGCGTATCAAATTCTAATGAGAACGTAATAAGTGAGGGATCTTAACAAGCATCCAGGTCGTTAATTTTCCGATTTCATCCGACCTTCAATTCCATTCGCCTTGGATTGCGCCTCAAGCGCGAGCTCAGCAGTGTTAAATAATACTACAATTTGATCTTCGTTCAAAGGAACATCACATTTCCCGTCACCCTGTATCCCAATCACCCTTCAAACTTCACCATTAACTTGACACACATCATTTCTCAACCCCCATCACAGCCAGGAAAAACACAACAAACAAACACCATCCCCACCATATTTCAATACTTCCCGAAACAAACAACGCAAAAACGCCCTTCAGCAGAGTCAGAGGGAGCCCAACCTCATCAAAACTCATCCGGACAGCGGCACACAAAGAAAAAAAAGATAATTAAAAGCACTTCCTTCCCCAAGATGGCGGGGTACACAGAAGGGGAGGTCGTGTCGAGAAAACAATGACTTGAGAGGGTGGGGTGTCATTATCGTGGAACGTGAGCGGCGTGTCACCCCGTCATTATGATGGGGGGGGGGGGGCAGGTGGCAAGGAACGTTTGGTTTTCGTGGAAGGAGAGGGAGGTAGTTTGTAAGTATGTTGATGATCCTGGAAATGGTTGACTTGTATTAACTTTTCGGACTCGGGTAAAGACCATCAGTCACCAAAATAACAAACTGTTCTTTTGTTACCTGTTTTTTAAAAATTGAACGAGAACTGAATGTTCTTGAAGTATAACTTGTTCTTTAAGGTCTTTCAATACTTTTATTGGAAGACAACGAACCTTAAAATTCTACGATAGGGTTACTGAAGAATTAGATAAAAGGAACAGTGTAGATGTATTATACATTGGTTTGGTTAATTAACGCCGCACTAGAGCTGCACAGTGGGCTATTGGAGGTATTATACATTGATTTCCAGAAGGCATATGATAACGTTCCTCTGAGGCATGGCTGTTCAAGTTACAATGGTTAGGGATCGGGGATGAAATTTTACAATGGATAAGGGACTGGTTAATTGGTAGGTTTGGTTAATTAACGTTGCTCTAGAGCTTAACAGTGGGCTATTGGTGACGGTTCGGGGCCCATCTCGAAGGAAAGACCTGGGAACGATGCCTCGTATTTAGATAATTGGTAGGAGTCAGCGGGTACAAATTGAAAGTAATTAACCTCAGTGGGCAGAAGTTAGGAGTGAAGTTCCACAGGGTTCTGTCTTAGGTCCACTTTTATTAATTATATTTTATGGATGATATTAGTTGGGAGATTAGGGGCAAGGTCAGTATCTTTGCAGATGATTTAAAAATTATGGGGACTGTGAATTCTGAGGGAGGAACAAATAGAGCAATTGCAAGTTGACGTAAAAATATCTGAACGTGCTATTAAATTGGATACCTCTTTTAATATCAGTAAATTCAAGTTTTGCACATGCATATAAAAAAAAAAGGCTGTGCGTTCTACAGAAGGCAAAAATTCCAAAGTAGGGATGTAGTAAGTGATCTGGGGGATTAGTAAATAATAATTTTAAAATGAGTCATCAATGTACAGTGGCTAGCAAGAAAGTTAACCCTTTGCGCTCCAAGAACACTTTGCGATTTGTGTTCTTTATATAGAACAGTTATTCCTCTTTACGTTCTTTTCCACAGATTTTTTTTTATACTCATAAAGGAAAAAATCCTAATCTGTTTTGTATTTGCAAGAGAACAAGTTGAAAAAAAAAGATTGATGTTCTAAACACAAGATCATGCTGTTCTCGTTTATTTTAAAGAACAGGGAAACAAAAGAACTGGTCGTTATGTTGGCGCCCGAGAGGCTAAGATCTTTCAATGCTTCTGTAGGAAGATCTCGCACACCGAATCTTAAAAATCTACGATAGGGTTACTGAAGAATTAGATAAAATGAACAGTGTAGATGTAGTAAAGATTGATTTCCAGAATGCATATAAGTTCCCCATGAAGCATGACTGCTCAAGTTAGAAAGGTTAGGGATCGGGAATGAAATTTTACAATGTTGAGGCATGTGGGGACATCTTTCATCATTTCCTTTAAGGTGTGGAACATGTCCTTGCGTTTTTCCTCCAAAACGCCGCCATGAAATAAAAAAAAGCCACAGTTCCAATCAGCGTCGATTCCATTAGTCCAATCAGCGTCGCGGCATCAAAAATGTATCCCACAGAAGAAAAACGCGGGACTTACCTCCCGAACTTGTTGGCGACGCTTCCCCCCGTGATCCCGCCAACCATGCCCCCGATGGCAAAGATGGAGACCGCGATCGACCACACGAGGTCCCGGGTGTCCTCCGACAGGATGTTCCCCGTGCGAGAGTAGTGCACGGCTGTGATGAAGTCCTGGATCACCTGCAACACAAAGAAAATCATACTTCAAAAATAGAAGAATAGAAGGCAATTTACTTAGAATTCAAGAATATCTATTATACACAGCGAAAAGGACCCCCCCCCCCCCCAACCCCCGAGACACATTTTAAAATATAATTCAATAATTGGCGTAAGAGTGGGATTTGCACCGAAATGCATCTTACGAGAAGAAGTTATTTTTAAGCAAATAAAAATTTTAATTCCAAATTCCGCCATAGGTGACGCTGCACCTCAAAGGGCAGTCATGAACTCGGCATTGCTCTGTTTGAATTAACGCGCATATATTTAATTATATGTTCAAAATAAGATTGAGCCCAAAACTATTTTATTATTTTTTAATTTTTTTTTATTATTATTTTAGAGCATTTTTAAATTTTACTGTGAGATTACTATAATAAATACTATAAAAACTATAGTTGTCGGAAAGAGTTATTTCGCCATACCAATTTTTGATCACAAAATTTCAATAGTTTAAAGCAAAAAATATATATTCATTTGCTTCAAAGTATTTAATTGTTGTCAAGATCTTACGATTTTATAACAATGTAGATTTTATTTTTATGATTCATTTTAATGTAGATTATATATATTTTTTTCATGACCATTAAAACAAAAGCTTCTAAAACCGTTATAAATGGAATTTTAAAATTCTAAGCCTCAGATGCACATTTATAGGTTGAATAGTATCTATATTTTATATATTTACATAATTTATTCATACTTTCAGACATATCTGAGCGGCGGAAGACAGTGTTCTGCGGGTCACAAACTTTTATTATGGATTAATCCATATAATTAGGCAACTACGAACCAAAACAATGACATCCACACGACAGGATTCCTAATTGAACCGAAAATCCCGCCAATTGGCGACCAAACTTGCAACAAAATATTACAAATGAACACAAACATCCCTATGGAATTATTGCTATGTGACAAAACACCCCAAGCAAAAAACAAAAAAAACGACAAAGAAGTATCTGATCAAGAGAAGGGGACCAGGAAAAGTCCCCAGCACAACTTTATCCCCACAATCCGCTTTAGTACTCCCCCTCTAGTATATACGTGTCCATCTATAAATAGACATCTCAGTCGGAAGAACAGATAATTCGATAAACGTTGGCTGCGTGGAATGTGACCACACCAAAAGGAATGACTATGGCTGTGGTCCTCGGGTGGTCACGATTTTAGAAATGAGGGGGAGGGGTGGAAAAAAAAGAGGGAAATTAGGGAAAAGGAAAGGGGCGGAGAAAGGAGAAAAATAAAGAAGGAATCCCCTTTCGAGATGATTACTCCGGAGAAGCAACAGAAATTCGCTCTTTACCATAAAACTTGGGAATGGGTAGGGGTTGCTGAATGGTGGCGATTTATGATTAATCTTGGCGATGTTATGATAAAGTTTTTAGATTAGCTATATTATATTGTGCAAATACTTAGAGAGCTGGTTTGGTTGGATTAATTAACGTCGCACTAGAGCTGTACAGTGGGCTATTAGCGACGGTTCGGGGCTTATCTCGAAGGGAGGACCCGGGAACAATGCCTCGTGTTTTTAAACCATGGTCATATGACGAGGAAACACCTGAACTGGCACCTAATGCCTTCAATAGACGTCGGGACTTTGGACCCCGATCAGATGTATCGTGCACCAGTTTCGTATACACGCCGATAATTTTTGTGGATGTTCTGGACGACATTCCTACTATTTTGTAGTGAAGCTGCCAACCCTTCGATCAAAAGATCACTATTCTTTTTACTTTTCTTAGTGAAGTCCGTTGTACAGGATAGAACCAGGAACCCTCTGGAAACAGGAATAACTGTTCTGAAGAAAGAACCGCAATCTACAAGTGTTCTGAAACTAGATATTATCGAAATCTACGTAGAAGAGTACCAAAGAGGGCGGAGAGCAAAACGTTAGGGTTTAGTGTGAACGAAAAAGTTTAGAGGAAAACTAGTCAGTCACCAAACAATGCTAGATCAAGGGTTCTCAACCTTTATGTGGCTACGGAGCACCAAACTTGAAATTACACAAAGTGCAGACTACAATTTTCTAATAGTATTATAATGAAATCCTTTTGTACAGCCGCGGAAAAAAAAAACCGAACCACCGATGATTAATTCGTTAGTTTTTATAGTAGAGCTAAACTTAATATACCATTTTGTAGGGAATAAAGTCTAATATACATTGATATACAAAAAATTTGCATAGGGGACTATCTTCATACTCGAATCCGCACCAACTTTAAAATTTTCAATAGCAACACCTACTTTTGATAGCGCAGAAATGTTCCCCGCCCTCAAAATAATCTAAATACAAATTTTGGTTAATTTCCTACATTTATATGCAGAGATATTAGACAATATGTATCGATCTTATTTGAGGGGCTACTTCCACAGTGAACAAAGTATTAGTGAGACTTCGAAATAAAGTACGCTGGTAGAAAAGTCGTGGTTCTTCTTTTTCCATGGTCATTCATTCCCCCACTCCCGTATACCCTTCGCCTTTATATAAGAATTTAGAATATTATGCCAACGCGATCACTGCGCTTTTAATTCTCAAAATTAGTAGATTTCTGTTAAGTTCTGCAGATTTTAAATTTGTGTATGACCCCTTAAATGATCATTTGATGCACATTATAATATTGCCAAAAAACTACAAAGAGGAAAATCATGAAATTTTAGATATGCATATAAAACGCTTTTCTGAATCCATCCCTATCAAAATATAGCATGGTTGCTATTCATAAATTTTATAAATATTAATATCCTAATTTAAATAAAATTAAAAAATATACATATAAGTAATGAAAGTTAGTGTATTTTATTTGGGTTTTTTAGAAGTAACACAGATAAAAATATCAGCTTAATAAAATTATTATTTCGAAAGATATGATTAAAAGTTTAAGAAATTCATTTAACATTACGAGTTCTAAACTTTCGATATTCATAATTAAAAAACTACTTAACCAAATGACTTGCAAATTGATATTCAACGATAAATTTTGTCGTAGATTTTAAATATTGAATCAAAATTGGGTGTTGCTATTGGAAATTTTAAAGTTGGTGTGCGGATTTTAATATGAAGATAGTCCCCTATGCAAATTTTTTGTATATCAGTGTATAGTAGACTTTATTTCCTACAAAATGGTATATTAAGTTTAGCTCTACTATAAAAACTAACGAAATAATCATCGGTGGTTCGTTTTTTTTTCCCGCGGCTGTACAATATTTATTACAAAGGTAATACAGGTATTAAATATTGTATTCTTGCAAATTTAATAAAAAATGCAATTGTATTTAACTTAAAAACTATTTGAATTACTTAACATAATAATTAAGGTTAGTAAAATTACAATTTTCTAATAGTATTATAATGAAATCCTTTTGTACAATATTTATTACAAAGGTGTTATTACAATTTTCTAATAGTATTATAATGAAATCCTTTTGTACAGCCGCGGAAAAAAAAAACGAACCACCGATGATTAATTCGTTAGTTTTTATAGTAGAGCTAAACTTAATATACCATTTTGTAGGGAATAAAGTCTAATATACATTGATATACAAAAAATTTGGTATTAAATATTGTATTCTTGCAAATTTAATAAAAAATGCAATTGTATTTAACTTAAAAACTATTTGAATTACTTAACATAATAATTAAGGTTAGTAAAATTACTTGTCCTTCCTCAAGTGATAAAAATGTGAAAGAACTTGTATTTGTTTTACTAAGTACGATATATTTCAGTAAAAGTAAAACAGTATGCGTATAACAGATAATTCCTTTTCAAAGCTGTTAATGGGAGGATTAAATGTTACTTTTTATTCTTTTTAAACACACAAGTTAAACACGTAAAATATATCAGGGGGTTGACTAAGTTGCTATAAAAAATGCTTTTCCAACAAAATACAAATGCTTCAGTACCGAGAATTTTCTATGGGAAGAAAATTGATTCGTTATTTAGATTTTTAAAATTTTAAGTACGCATCGACAAAAATGATCCACTTCAGACCCTCTCAGAGACCACCAGTGATCCCCGCAGACCACAGGTTAACCTTTTCACATGGGCTCATGTACACACATGGGCTCCATAACAGAAAAGTTTCTCTGGACGTGGGCTAATTCCAAAAAGAGTTGAAGGTGGAATTTCGCTTTCGAAGGCAAGAAAAATAGTTCTCAAAGCTTTGTGGAAGGATGGCTTGCCTTAGAAAAAGAAACGTAACTGTCCGACGGAGGGATCGTTCACAATCCTTTCTCAAAGCACGCAGATTCGGGGTAGAGCCATTCAGGTGTCAATATACTGAAAAGCGAAACCAAAAATGACCCATAAAAACCACTATCGAAATGCCACATCCGAGCATGTGAAATTACCTGTTATGCAGCAAGCACTTTAGACCACACGCTTTTTAAAAATTCTTCCCCCCATACCATGGATAGAAAGTGTCCCAAGCCCATCACTAGATGCCTATACTTTATGGGACACATATCGTCCCAGCCCACAAATACAGGTTAACCCTTTGCACTCCAAGAACACTTTGCGTTTTGCGTTCTTTTTACGGAACAGTTATTCCTCTTTATGTTCTTTTCCCCATAATTTTTTTTTTTGCTCGTAAAGGAAAACAAAAGCATAATCTATTATGGATCTACAAGTTGAAAAAAGATCATGTTTTTTTTAAACGCAAGATCATGTTGTTCTCGTTTATTTTAAAGAACAGGGAACCAAAGAACAGGTCGTTCTGCTGGCGCCTGAGAGGCGACAGCGGAGTGCAAAGGGTTAAGAACCAATGAATTAGATGTAAGCGAGTACAATCAAAGTAGTATCCTTTTAGAAATTTACACAGTTGAAGTAAAAGTTTGTGACTCTGGAAGAGAATTCGTGAGAATAGCTTCTTATCAAAATTTACGTGGATGACCAAAAATGTATTGTGTGATTTTGTATTGTAATTTTTTTAATTGAATTAAAAGCTCATTGCTGTTGGAAATATTAATAAGTTGAATAATTTGAGACTGCAATGTATTATTTATAATTATTTTTATAAGTAAGTTTAAATAATTTAAGACAAAAAATATTTGCATATTGAAAAGTCTGAAATGGATTTATGCAATTTTTGTTTTTAGCTTTTAAAAGCTGCAAATTAATTTGAATATTTATGCAATAATTGATTCAATTCAATTAAATCTTATTGGTGAATTCTCAAGAAATATTAAAGACCAGTTTTACTTCATTTAATATAAAAATGTAAGACTAATATAAAACTCAATCTTCTGATGTGAAAACGCATTAGTTAACGATATTAAAACATTTATAAAAATTCATACTAGAAAATTTAAATAACCAAAAAATTACACACAAAAAAAAATCGAAAAAAGGGGAAAACAGGGAATATTGTTACGTTTAAAAGTGGAGAGTTTAACGTTAAGATAATTAAAAATTCGTAACGTACAATTTAAGTCTGCGGTAAGATTTTGACTTGCAAAGTTTTTAACAATATGTTTTAGCGTAAGGGGTGCTTGTATATCGAAGTGGACAGTAATGAAAATGACTACGAAAATAATACTTTTTAATTCGTTCATAACTTTTAACTAATACTTTAATCACTATTAACGAGACATGTAGCGGTTTAAATACGAGTCACTCAAATGAGTTAGACGGTAAACGCCTTAAACCCTGCGGCTGTCCCGATCTTCGAGCATGGATCCTTTGTAGTAGAGGAGTCATGATGTCACTCTCGCTAACATCAAAGTGAAGCCAACATGTGTGGCCTCACACCCGTGGTTAATTACGTCATTCCATTCATAAACTTTCACTGTTGCATATTTCCCAATTCATCAGCCAATCGAGAGTATTTTTTTAATTCATAATTTTGAAGAGATGGCACGTGATATGGGCCTTTCGCTCTGAAATGTGGGCTTCACGATTAAGACGTAATATTCTCTCTACTACAGACCATTCATGTTCGAAGGTCTCGACAGACATTGCCTTCCTAACACAAAATTGCGGAAGGGGGGGGGGGGGGACGATAAATACCGTGGTATGACCTTTAACCATAATTTATATATTTTTATTTTTTAATGAAATATTTTTTCTTTTTGCCCCTGGACCGCTGAAAAAAATATACAAAAAAAATCCTAAGTGCCTTTTTAATTAAATAATTAAAACCGTTGTGTAGCGTACAAGCAACATCATGTGTAATTACTAAAATAATTTTCAAAAAGTATGAAAATATAGTTAAATACAATCTACATAGTATTAGCTAAGATTTTTTTGTAAAGGCAAATTATACTTATAAGTAATAAAACAATATTCAAAAATTTCACCTTCACGAGTCAGTTTTAGAACAACAGACCTCGAAGCAACTGATTGCCTTTATCACAATCATTCTTATAAAGAAAAGGGACGTTTCGGCGGTTATAAGAACTAGGCACATGGTTCCCTACGTGACAATACTATAATAGTTAACATAAAACTAGCTAGATGCAACTAGCGGTCATTTTAACCCTTTGCACTCGTAATTATGCTTTAGAAAGTTAGCAAATAACTCGGAATTTGTTTTTTCATGTTCGATCAAGATGAATTTTTTTGATGGAAATATGTTCCAATTTAACTAGAAGGTTTACCATCCTTAAATCAAAAATTAAAAAATGGAACCCTTGAATACACCCCTTGACCTAGGATGGAAATGTAGCCACATAATATTTTATTTTTCAACGTGTCAAAATAATTTATTGAAACTACTAAGAATACTTAAGTATATTACACTACACCGCATTAAAAATCTAAGAAATGTAATAATATAAACAAACTATATAAACAATATTTAGGGGCGGAACGTAATGCCCGCACATCCACCATAGCAAATCAACTTAGAAATACTTCGAACAGAAATGTTTTGGTTAAGTTATCACAGTTTGCCCAAAGAATTTCTGTTTTCTATAACTAGTAAGAAGTAAGTAACTGTAACAAAACTAACTAAAAACAATAAAAACAACAAAGAAACTACAAACAAGAAACAAAATAAAAGGCACAACATAAAGAAACAATTACATTTTATAATTCTGTGTTTTTCCTATTTCTATTTCTATGGCGACATACGAACGCAACGGTACAGATGCGATGTCCCCTGTACGGGGACATACGAGTGCAAAGGGTTAAAGTTGTATAGCATATAGGCTACACTATGGACTAGATGGTTAAAACGAAAAAAAAATTGATTAAAAAATGTTAAGGGCCAGTTTTACAAAGTGGACAAGAGAATTTTTGAAATAGGGAGACTCGCATGGAGGCTATAGAAAGTGTCAATTCCACCAACGAGGTTTCCCGCTTGGCGGAACTTGGCGCAGATCTCAGCCCACATTGGCGCGAACCTTGAAAGAGTCGGAAACCCTTCGAGACGAGATGCTCTAAGCGGAGGAAAGGGGGAGGGATGAAAGGATGATGGTGGATGGAGAAGAGAAAACGGGGGGGGGGGGGGGGGGACAGGATTGACGTCACGGGCGTAACCATAGCAACGCGCAGACGCAGGGCCCGCCTCAAATGTCAGAGTTCACCGGTATTTAGGAATGCCCCAGGGGAGTAGCAGACGATATACCTGGGCCCTCCCCTTCTTCAAAATACCTCCTCCCCCTATCCTCACGCAGGGTTGCCGATTCAAGAAATTTCAAAAACCGCCAGAATCGAGAGAAAAATGTTTCGCCGTTTTAAATATCGCCTAGGGGCGTACATGATTTAATAAATTTATATGTATTTAAAATATTCATAAACTGACTAAACTAAAGTTACAAGTCATAAAAGAAAATTATTTTTTTATGACACATAATCTATAAATAAATAACTAAATTTTAAATAGGCTACATATTTATGTTAGAGATGGAATATTTTTTTAACGCAATTTAGAAGGAGGTATTTACTTATCGATTATTTACAAAAAACAATGAGAACTTTTAAAGTTTTTTGGGTAGGTTGATTTTTAGTCTCACAAAGGCCAATTTTACCATACTGAACCAAACTTCCTTGAAAAAAAATACAGTTTATGTTATTAAAATGATTAATCGTAAAAGGTACATGTGCATCAGATTTTATATTTAAAATATATATATATATATATATATATATGAAAGAAAATTCCTATAACCACCCCCTTTTCTAATCCTGACCCCTTGTAAAACCCCTCTTAAAATCCCTTAACATCTATCCCTTAAATTAACTAAGCACAATCTGTGCCTTTTCTCTCTTATTCCAAGAACTCACTTTTTCCCTAAAAGATTATCCCTACCAATCAACGACTGTGCTTCCGAACCGATACGAATTCCCCATTTTCCCTCTTGGTAATATGAAAAATCCCCATCTCACGACACTTGGTGTTCGGCTGCCGACACGAAAGGATGTAAGCTAATTCTCTGAATAAACATGTTTCTGTGAAATCTACTCGGCCCAATCATGGATTAATTTAGTCACGACTGCAATTAAACTAATGAAATGACCACCCAGTGGAACATTTCAAAAAGTCGACAGCGATTGAAGTCCTGTTACGGCGAATTTTAGCGCAAATAGCTTCCCATAGCCTTGCTAGCCGAACACTAATCCAGCAGATGTCCGAGCCAACGTACAGCGATAAGTGGCCAACCGGAATACCATTCTGGAACTGAAACGCATCCATCCTAGGAGGTTTCCTGCCGTGAAAAACTATCGTTCATTACCGATCCCGACGGATTTGTAAGCCGGTTGCCGAGAATGAGTCCTACTGCGTAGTTCCTGGCACATAGAAAGCCGAACCGAAAGTTGATATCCGCAAACACCAGTACACGTTCAAGCTCCGAAAGAACAGAAGCCCGTCTACCTTTTAGAAGATGCGACGACCGCTTCGACAAACATGGGCGATTCGAACTTGCAACGGCAGCGACTCCAGAAGCGCCCTACAGAAACGAAAGCGACCGTTACCTGCGGCGCCATGACGTACGGAGCCAGCTCCCGGCTTGCCCTGAACCGCCGACTCGTGTGTTTTTCAACCTGCTGAGAAATTAAACTCCTCATCTTCAAAATAAAGTGTCTTCGAAACAGTGAGTACTCTGCCCATCGCGAAATCAAAGTGATCAGTGAAACTGAAACACCAAGAAACGAATGTGCTCGTTAGTTTCGATTCACATGTTGTGTTCATTTCTACAATTTGTGTGCTGTTTCGATACGAATCAAAATATTCACCAGTATCAATGTTCGTGAAATCAAAGTTCTGCAAGTTACATAAATCTCCGTGATCAGTGTGAAAGACCAAGAAATGAATGTTCTCGACGAAAGTTAGTTTCGATTTTCCTTTTGTGTGCATTTCTACGATGTGTGTGCTGCGTCGATTACGGTCAAAACATTGACCAGTGCCAATGCTTCGAAACGAAACCATGTGTATTTTTGATAATGTTTGAAATATTTTTAAAACTTAATAGTTTTCAAATTTAAGCAATATTGATTTTTTTAAATTTAAATTGTAGAAGTTTAAATTGAATTTTATTTGAATAATTCACTGTTTAATTAATTAATTTTAAATGCTTACTAATTAACTGATGTTAGTTTTTCATATTAATTATTTTTAAGTGTTTCCAATTAAATTTATTTTTTGTAAACAAAGATTTTTTTTTTATACAAGAGTTAGCAGTTTGTAATGTTGAATAGTTTCAAAGAATTAATTAAACTTGATAGTTTATTTCAAAAACTGTTTTGAATATGATCATTAATGAGCTATTGTGTAAAATTTTGTGATCAGGAAATTGATTTTGAATTTTAATTATTCTAATTATTATTATCCATTATCTAATTTGCTATATTGGTACAACGTCAAGTTAAAATGTCAGTAAACAAAGACACACCGAGTAGTCAAGCTACTTTAATTTCAACTGACAATACTAACTCTAATTCTGCCATGAACCAACAATCCTCTGTAAATGAAACTGAAGCTAGTTCATCGAATTTAACTCGGGCTACGAATTTAATTTTCCCCAATTATCTTCCGTCTTTAGTATGTTTTGATGAAGGTATGTCCATCACTTCTTGGTTGTGTTATTTTAATACTCATGCACCTAAAGATGAACAATGGAAGTTGGAAAATATTAGTTCCTTCTTAAAAGGAAATGCTCTTAAGACCTATATCAATGATGGATTACACTTAAATGATTGGAACTCTTTGCAGGAATTACTTATTGAGACTTTCCTCGAACCCAAATCAATTTCGTTTAATACTTTCACAAATCTAAGATTCTATGCGAGAGATGATATTTCTTTGTACTTCCATCGTAAAGTTCAAGCAGGTAGGCATTTAGGTCTTTCGACCGAGTTGATCATTCAAGGATTGACGGATGGTTGTCCAAATTTTATGCAAACTGCTCTTGTTGGACATACCATACCTTCCACCAGTGATTGGCTAAATTTAGCAAATAAAGTACACAAAATCAATCCACCCCCTTCACACCAAACTTCTTATGAACCTCGCAATATTGGCAACAGACCTTTTGGACGTTTCCAATATCCCCAAGGTAATCGATATCAACAAAATTTTCGCCCTTTTCAACCTCGAGAGCCATATTATTCTAATCACCGCCCTCAGGCGTTCCAAAATAATCGGCCCTCAGTTGTCCCCTCGCTGGATATTAAACGCCCATTGAACCAAAATCATACCAACACCTCTCATACCAACACCTCTCATTACCTTCCTCCTACTCCTTGTAGGTTATGTGAACAAAATGGGATATATAATGCTTATCACTGGATGTCCACATGTCAATTTAGACATGTCAAAATTCCATCAAACACAGAACATGTGCGACATCCACAAGATATCACTAAAAGGGAAGATCCCGATGATATGCAAGAAGATGACCCCGATTTATGACTATTTTCAGTATCCGGACGCATAAAAACCAAACATGTGGAATGCGTCATTGACACGGCATCAACTTTATCGATAATTCCCCTGTACATAGCTAAGCGTTTAAATGTAAAAATTTTACCCACCATTCCTATCAAAGTACAGCAAGCAGATGGACACTTTCAAATCACACAGCTTGCTCATGTACCTTTGCAAATCGGAAAAATTACCAAAACAGTTAAATTGCATATTGTAGATAATAAGTTGGATTACATTATTTTGGGACTCCATGAATGCTCCAAATTTCAACTTATTATTAATTGTTATGAACATACAGTATCCCAATTAGGTAACAACCTTAAATTAATGCAGCCAAAATGTCGTAGTAAACAATCATTGTATGTTGTCAGGACTGTTGATTACTGTCAAGTTCCTTCGACCTCTGCAGAAGGCGCAGATACTCTGCAGATTGTCCACGAGAACCATGAAATCAAGTGTCTGTTGGCAGGATATAGTAATGTTTTTTCTGCGCATAAATATGATATCGGTAAAATTAACATTGAACCCCAGCGCATTAGGTTATCGTCAGATTTGCCCATAAGTTTAAGACCGTATAGAGCTTCCCCTGCTGATGAACAAGAGATCAAAAAACAAATAGAAGAACTTTTAAATCATGGAATTATTAAAGAATCTTGTGGCCCCTATGCTGCCCCTGTCACGCTCGTTGCTAAGAAAGGCGAGAATGCTCGAACGCGTTTTTGTATAGATTATCGTAAGCTTAATGATTTTTGCGTGACAGATAGTATGCCCCTTCCCAGAATTGATTCCCTTTTAGATAAGTTAGGACATGCAAAACTTTTTTCAACTTTAGATTTGACTTCAGGTTATTGGCATATTCCCATTCACCCACAGGATACTGAGAAATTAGCTTTTACAACTAATTTTGGCCTTTATGAGTGGACAAGATTACCATTTGGTCTAAAAAATGCCCCAGCTATTTTCAACCGCATACTCAAACAAATCCTAAATAAATATAAAATTAACTTTGTAGCTCAATATTTTGACGATTTAGTCGTGTATTCCAAATCTGAAGCTGAGCACATGCAACACTTAGAAGAAATTTTTAGCATATTTGCTCAAGAAAATATTAAACTTAATTTCAAAAAATGTGTTTTTGCAAAAGAAAAGATTAACTTTTTAGGCTATGAAATCCAAAATGGCACTATTACCCCAGCTAATTTAAATATTGAAAGTATTAAGAAACTTAGGCCTCCAACCAACGTTAAAGAATTACAAAGATTTCTGGGAGCCATAAATGTCTATAATAAGTTCATTAATAATTATGCCCACATCAGATATCCTCTCAATAAATTGTTAAAGAAAGACACCCCTTGGGTTTGGACAGAGGATTGCCAGAAAAACTTTGAACTCTTAAAATCTTTGTTAATTTCTAAACCTATCTTAAGATTGTTTAATCCAAATTTGCCTTGCCATGTTTTTGTTGATGCTTCCCTCACTTCTGTTGGAGCTGTACTTAAACAGCCAGATGAAAATAATGTTTTGCATCCAATAGCCTTTCATTCCCGTACTTTGAGAAGTTATGAAAAAAATTATGCCATAACTGAATTAGAATGTCTCGCCATAATAGATTCCATTGACAAATTTCATTATTACCTTCATGGACAAAAATTTACTATTCATACTGATCATGCTGCTTTGGTTTGGCTTAAGAAAATCAAAAATCCGATAGGTAGACTATTTAGATGGTCTCTTAAACTTTCAATGTTTGATTATGATATTGTTTATGATAGGGGTTCTCTCAACTTTGAAGCAGACATGCTTTCAAGAATTCCTGTTGTACATCATAATCAGCATCAAACCCTCCTATTAGACTTAGACGAAATTAAAACTCAACAATTAAATGACAATCTTTCTGGCAATAAGTTTAAAAATATTAATGATGTAATTGTAGTCAAAAAGAAACATTTGTATAAAGTAGTTATTCCTTTTTCATTAAGACGAAAGCTGTTAGAGGAAGCTCATTCTAAATTTGGTCACCCTGGTATACAAAAGATGATCAATCTGATAACACCTCATTACTATTGGCCTTATATTAATGAGGATATTGCAAAATTTCTCAAACACTGTCACACCTGTCAAATAAACAAAAAACCCCGACAGAAAAAATTTGGATTACTTCAAACTTTGCCTCAACCAGAGCAACCTTTTGAGCTAGTTTCCATTGATACTGTAGGTGGTTTTAACTATTACAATTCGACAAAAAAATTCTTGCATGTGGTCATTGATCATGCAACACGTTACATTTGGGCTTTTCCTTCCAAAAACGAAACCGCAGAAACCTATGTTAACTGTTTACAACAGATATTTCAAATTCAACAACCTGTAAGCTTGTTGAGTGATAGAAATCCTGCTTTCACCTCTACTAAACTTAAGCATTTTCTCAGAAATTATAATGTCAAGCATTTATTCACATCATCCCATAGACCGGAAACTAATGGAACCTCCGAACGTTGCCAACAATCTCTGGTAACCATGCTAAAGTGCAAAGTCAATTCCTCCTCATCCAAAATTCCTTGGACCAAGTTATTAGATCAAGTTGTAAACGAATATAACAATTCTCCTCACACTGTGACAAAATTCCCTCCAAACTACCTCCTCTTTGGCATACCGCCTTTTGAATCTCCCTTGAATCAAAACAATATTTACCCTCCAATAGACGAAGCCCGAAAGTTAGCAAAACAAAGAACCGTTGCATATCATGCCCGCAATAAAAGATATTATGATGCTCGATTTGTGTATAAAACTTTTAGTGAGGGAGATACAGTAATTTATGAAGAGTTCCAATATCCTAACACTCGAAAGCTTACTTCCCCCTTTTCTGGCCCTTATACAATATTAAAGAAAAGATCAGATGTGAACTATGAAATTGATTTTATCAACAATGTAACAAAATTACCTGAAATAGTTCACATCTCCAAATTAAGACCATACTACCCCCCTGATCAATTGCGTTTAAGGCATGAATAATTGTTAATAGTACTTAGATTTTTTATTACCATGTATTTTATTATTTTAAGTTGTTCATTTTATTTGTATAATTATTTTCAAATGTACCCAAAGTGTTATAGTATGTCAGTGTACTTATTTTCCACTATTCCATGGAATAATACAGAACTTTGGAACAATCAACCTAACATAGGTTCACGAGGATCCTCATCACTCAACATTCACTCACTAAAAGTGAACTGTTTTCAGAAAGTTCAAACTTTCTTCAATGGCCATCTTTATTTTTCAACACCTTTTTGATGTAAAAGGTCCTTCAACAAATGGCGGCCAAAACAACATCTTTCATAAAACATGCAATTTTAATACAAAACTCGTATTAAAATTTGTAAAAAAATTTGTTTTTTCGTTTTCAGGTACTTTTGGCGACAACTCGAACTGATGAAGTTGAGTTAGTCTTTCATTTAAAGTTCAAGACAAAAATTGAATTTTCAAAAAGAAAGGTATTTTGAGTAACGTTATGCATGAAGATGTTTGTTGAAGCCTACCATTTTCATTTTTTCTTCTTTTTTCAACATGTGTGAAACATCACGCAAATGTTTCCTTCGATTTTATTTTTGTCGACATCTCATTTTGTATATCGTATCTATTGCGCGTGCATATCTTTTGAAATATTGTGTATGGAAATACTTTTGATGTTTTGAAATGTTTGATGATATAATTTTTTCTCTGTGTTTTGTGTCTCCAGCAGTCAATGTTTGTTTTTGATAACAATTTTTATGTTCTTGTGAATCGAACCGGGGCACCGTCGTTTACACACCGTATGTCCATGAATATTCAAAATTTTCACTCCACCTCCGTCATTAATATGTCTTTTCTCCTTTTCCACTTTCAGATTCTTCATGTTGAGCTTGTGGTCTGATCAACCATTTGGTTAACATTCTCTTCATTTCTTTGCATGTCTTTTCTCGCATTTGTGCTCATCGCTGGCCGATGTGTATGATTTTGCGGGAGGGAGATGAAAGAAAATTCCTATAACCACCCCCTTTTCTAATCCTGACCCCTTGTAAAACCCCTCTTAAAATCCCTTAACATCTATCCCTTAAATTAACTAAGCACAATCTGTGCCTTTTCTCTCTTATTCCAAGAACTCACTTTTTCCCTAAAAGATTATCCCTACCAATCAACGACTGTGCTTCCGAACCGATACGAATTCCCCATTTTCCCTCTTGGTAATATGAAAAATCCCCATCTCACGACACTTGGTGTTCGGCTGCCGACACGAAAGGATGTAAGCTAATTCTCTGAATAAACATGTTTCTGTGAAATCTACTCGGCCCAATCATGGATTAATTTAGTCACGACTGCAATTAAACTAATGAAATGACCACCCAGTGGAACATTTCATATATATATATATATAAAAAGGGGGTGACATAGTTTTATTTAAAAAAAAGTTAGATTTCTTAGTTAATAAACTTTTAGTAAAACTTACGTATAATTTAAAAGTAACTTTATTTAATTCCACATTGTTTAAGAGATTTATTACAATCCTTATTGTGTACAATACATTTATTACAATTTTAAAAATGTTGAAATACTCTAAACTAAATGTGTGAATAACATTTCTAGAATAAAATAATATTTATATTGTTTAATATGTTCTTAAATAATTCAATATTTAATGTTATTAGAAATTAAAGATCCCATAAAAATATAGTGACGGTTCATTTGGACTGATTATGCAGAAAAAGAAAAAGAAAATTTCATGCACATTGCACGCACCCAGAATTATGATCTTTTAAAGTTTATTTTATGGACTATCAGCTTTATTCTCGTTTCACAATCAGGTAGAATAACGGAACAGTCCTGTAGCCTAACAATACATTTTTAGATACGATTTCAACAAAAATTCGACACTCATCATTATTTTCCCGGACCCCTTAAGTGATACCCCCTTTCCTATCCTTGTCATCGAAATCAAACAATCACTTAAAACCAGAAGTTATCAATATATTTTTAAAAATCGCCAAACTGTCGATATCCCGCCAAACCTTGCAACCCCATCTGCAATGGAAGCGCAAGAGCAACGTCCATGATATGGGTTGGGGGGCAATGAAAGCTAGAAGGGGAAGGGAGGGAGCAATGAAAGCTTTTCGTTTGAGGGAGTGTGGGGGGGGGGGGGGAGGGAGAAGGGTAAACATCTCGCGTCACACAGTGATGTCAGGATCCGGAAGTGGTTTTTGTGGGATTGTTGGGTGTGCGCTATCGTCCCGTTTCCGGGAGGATTCCTGTTCCGAGATGAAAGGAATACGGGAGGGGGGGGGCAGAGGAGTTGCAGGATTTGCAGAAAATGAGTTCGACATTGCTGGGGTTGATGGATTGTGAATGTTAGACAAAACGTGTCGTTAAGTTGGGAAAGTAAGGGGGGTTAATTTTTAGGGAATTGAAACATTTCGAATTTAAATTATGTCGTTTTTAGTAAAACTACTCAGCGTAGGACGCGCGTTTAGAAAATGAAAATGTTTGCATACATTGTAACCACCAACGGTCAAGTCCGATGTTAATTTGGTTTGCTTAATTAACGTCGCACTACAGCTGCACATTGGGCAATTGGCGACGTTTCGGGGCCTATCTCGGAGGAAAGACCCGGGAACGATGCCTCGTATTTTTTTTAACTATAGCCAGATGAAGAGGACAACATATGATCTGGAACCCGACGCAACCTCAATAGGCGTCAGGACATTGAACTCCGATCAAATTTATCGTTCACCAGTCCCGACTTTCTAGTGTTTCTGTAGCAAGGCAACCCTCCGATCACAAGATCACTACTTATTTCTTTTCTTTGTCAAGTCCATCTCGCACGGATTCTAACTAGAAATCCTCTGATTAATGTATGAACGCCCTTATCCACTGAGCCACTGGAGGCCTCCGATATTAATTAAAAAACATCTTTATACCTTTTTTCAAATAATAAACAGTTTAAAATGAATTTTAAACAATTGAAAATGCTGCATCACAGACGTTGTGGCAAAATTGGTATTTTTTGTTAATCACGTTAAACGACACGTTTTGTTAAACGGCAATAAAAATATCAGACATGTTAAAAAGCTTAAAAATAAAGTTAAAAGGAGGAGATATTTTAAATCCCATTTGCAAAATTTAGCATTAGATTAAACTTGTTTCATACTACACTTATTAAACTAGATAACTTACTATCATACGATTTAATAGAAAATATATCCAATTACCTAAAACATTCGGAATTCTTGCATGAACGAAGTTATAATATACAGTATTGAGATGAATTACTATTAGAGCCCCAAAAGTACAGCTAATAATTGTCAGCAGTATTTGCGAGAAAATAAACAAGAAAAAAAATCATAAATTAATCCCAGAAATCCGCATCTAGTAAGAGAATAAAACTTTTTGATGGGCAGCAGTGGCTTAATTGCACCAAGCGCTACTAACTATGCTACAAAAGGACAATTTAGTTAGGTCTTGAAAATATTTTAAAAAATTGCAATATTTCTAAAAATATTGAAATCATTTAAAAAACTAAATGAAATTTTAAATTTAAGAGACTCGGGTGTACATCTTGAGAATGAATAGTATCTATATATAAATTTGCAGCCTTTTATAAACAGATAAAGTAGGTATTTTGCAATCTTTCAGTGGCGGCTCGCCCACTACAGCAAGTACAGCCGTGCTGCACCTAGATTCATTAGTGTATTTTAAAACTAAAATAAGATATTTTACTAATTTTCTTAAATGAAGTTTAGAATTGAAAATGAAAATTCTACGGTAGTAAACAAAATCTCCGATAAAAGCAAGCCTGTTACCATAATGCACAATTCATGAGGGGAAAAAAACTCCCTTCAATCAAACTGCAGCCAAAAAGCGAAATTCGAAATCAGCTGCACCGTTGCCATGGCAACCTCTACGTAGTATGGAGATTCCCCCCATGCTAATACACTGCATTTGTGAGAAGGTACAGCCGAAATGAATATTCTTGTTTTAGCAGTACTTGAGGTTCGATATGTTGATTGGCTCGTTGGTGAAACGAGAACTTACGTGAATATCTCCAAACGGAAATGGTTTTCGTGATACATTTACTGTGTGCTGTTGTTTCAGGACATGGTCCTGCTGTTGTTTCGTTTTGTAAGTTAATATTAATATTGACCGATTCGCATGTTTAAAAGAAAGCAGGATTTCTTTAATTTTCAAAAAATAAGTAAGTGATTTCCGTTTTTTTCGCTTGTTAGCATTTCGTAAAAATTGAAAGGAAACTTTGATTTGAGTAGTGAATAATAAAGAATTTCCATGGTTTTTGGAAATGTATGTTCCGTTCATGTATGGTTTTAGGCGGGGGGGGGGGGGGGGGGATTCACATGATTTCGGCTGCACTAACATTTTCGACCACGGGCCGCCACTGCAATCTTTACAGACTGACAGCTTTCTTTTACTTTTATATATATAAATACTCCATAAGTTTGTTATTTAGATTATTTAACGAATAATGCAGAAGGGTTTTATATTATAGTTAGGATTAATCGAACATTTATCGGCTAAAGTACCGGTTGAAATAACTTAATTTTTTTTTATTTATTCTGGTTAAGATTTGAATTTTTCACTCTCAGACAGTTGTTGGATCGTGAAAACTATCCGAATACTATGACTTTGGAAAGAAGAAAGCCAATCATTCTTGATAACAAAATCGTGTTTGGTGTAAACATTCGGACTATTTCTTAAGATAATTTGTCAGCTCATGGACAGTAATTCGCGTCTAAAATCACGCTTTAGTAGAAAACTGGAAGCAATTACATTTTAACCCTTTGCACTCCGATGTCGCCTCTCAGGCGCCCACATAACGACCAGTTCTTTTGTTTCCCTGTTCTTTAAAATAAACGAGAACAGCATGATCTTGTGTTTAGAACATCAATCTATTTTTCAACTTGTTCTCTTGCAAATACAAAACAGATCAGGATTTTTTTCCTTTTATGAGTATAAAAAAATATGTGGAAAAGAACGTAAAGAGGAATAACTGTTCCATAGAAAGAACACAAATCGTGTTCTTGGAGTGCAAAGGATTAAGATTACTTTGTATCTGAACATTTTGTTCGATAGTTAGTACCTTATATTATCTGATTTTCTAGTTAAGTATCAGTTTTCAAAAGAAAGTTCTGAAAGATTATTTGTTTTCACAAACAAATTTGTTTACCTTTCTTACCAAAGGACCGATCAAAGATACCGAACAAAGATACTGTTCTATAGAAAGAACACAAATCGCAAAGTGTTCTTGGAGTGCAAAGGGTTAAGATTACTTTGTATCTGAACATTTTGTTCGATAGTTAGTACCTTATATTATCTGATTTTCTAGTTAAGTATCAGTTTTCAAAAGAAAGTTCTGAAAGATTATTTGTTTTCACAAACAAATTTGTTTACCTTTCTTACCAAAGGACCGATCAAAGATACCGAACAAAGATACTGTTCTATAGAAAGAACACAAATCGCAAAGTGTTCTTGGAGTGCAAAGGGTTAAGATTACTTTGTATCTGAACATTTTGTTCGATAGTTAGTACCTTATATTATCTGATTTTCTAGTTAAGTATCAGTTTTCAAAAGAAAGTTCTGAAAGATTATTTGTTTTCACAAACAAATTTGTTTACCTTTCTTACCAAAGGACCGATCAAAGATACCGAACAAAGATACTGTTCTATAGAAAGAACACAAATCGCAAAGTGTTCTTGGAGTGCAAAGGGTTAAGATTACTTTGTATCTGAACATTTTGTTCGATAGTTAGTACCTTATATTATCTGATTTTCTAGTTAATTATCAGTTTTCAAAAGAAAGTTCTGAAAGATTATTTGTTTTCACAAACAAATTTGTTTACCTTTCTTACCAAAGGACCGAGCAAAGATACCGAACAATTTCCTAATCGAATGAACTTCCTAGATGCCACTCTAAACATACAAACAAAAAAAACACAACACAAACTAAAACAGATTCACAACTACAAAACATATTTGCCCAAATATTTCCCGACAGAATAATTGAGAGAATAAACTCCACGAAAACTGACGATAAATCCTCCTCCCCCCCCCCCCCCCCCCCTGAAAACCATACATTAAACATCAAATAAAACTGATGCCAAAAGTCACTGACAAACATTAAATCTCCAACTCTGCGAATAGAATGGGGAATAATAATAATAATAAAAGAAAAAAATCCCCACCAGAGGCCACGCGCTATCGTTTTCATTAATTAAAATCCGATCCATTCAGTGCAGTTCATTTTTCTCCAGCGCCAAACGATCGACCAGACACTGGAGGCCATTCTGTAGCGCGGGGACCCATTTCTCTTCCACCCCCTGTTTATATTAAGCGCGATCTTTCACTGGATCGCCGACAAGGGGGAAAATGACTTCCAGGCAGGAACGAAAAATAAATCTTGGGAAGAGTTATTTATTCCGATGTGGCAACGAAGAATCGACTACGGGAAGACACGTTCCATTTTTTATTTTCCCCTATTTGGGGAAATGGATTTTTATCCGTTAGGGGAAAAAATAGGGATTCGATGGACAGTTGTTTGGTTTTATAAGTTGAATATTGCGAGGGAATAAATCATGGGGATATATCTGCTGGTAAATCAAAGTTTGGATGTTGTTTGAAAAGCCCATCAGCCATTTTTTTTGTTTAACATACAGGGTGTTCCACAAAGGACTCCGTAATTTTTAAATTAAATAACTCAGAAAAGGAAATCGATAAAAGAGTGGAACAAGTGGCATGTTTACTTTGCGAGCCGTAAACCCCAATACAGAAATTTCAAAATTAGTTACAAATATTGCCGACAGGTGGCGTTTTACGCTGGTACAGGCATGGATTGGCCTCCATATTCACCCGATCTTTACCCCCTGCGACTACTTTTGCAGGGGTACATTGAAGGACACTATTTTCGGAAAAATTCTGCAACACAGGACCAGATTGCTTGAACAGTTGATCTGTGTGGCATGTGCGTCCATTTCCGTGCAAACGCAACAGATGGTCAATGAACATTTATCTCTGATGTGCAAGGTGTACATTTTAATCGATTGTGATGTGATTGCAATGACTTGCTTGCAAAGGACAGTTTTTAGCTTTACAGCTTATTAATCGGAATTCTTTCGGCAACATTTGTAACTAATTTGGAAACCTCTACCAGATTTAGGATAATACAGAGAATGGCAGACCACTTTACAGATTGATACCTAAAACAAGCATATACGCACACATGACTTCTTCGTTGTGCAAATCGTCACCGGGCACGGGGCCTTCCCGGTGTATCAGCATAGATTTTTCAATAAAGATGATAAATGTATATGCGGAAAAAGGGGCACTAGATATCACACCTTGATAACATGTAAAGAACAGGAAGAAATAAAAAAAAAATACTTCAACAACAGCTCAACAATGCCCTCAATCCCTAAGGACGCCGGTTCTCAGTTGGTAAGGCGTTCCAGCTACTAATCAGAGGATTGGTGGTTCGAATCCGTGAAATGGACTTGACATAGAAAAGTAAAAAAGTAGTGATCTTGCGATCGGAGGGTTGCCAGCTTCGCTACAAAAATACTAGAAAGTCGTCCAGAATATCCAACAAATTATACTGGCGTGTATACGGGACTGGTGCACGATAAATCTGATCGGGGTCCAAAGTCCCGACGTCTATTGAAGGCGTTGGGTGACAGTTCAGGTGTTTCCTCGTCATCTGACCATGGTTCTAAAATAACGAGGTGCATGTATGAATGTGTGTGTGAATGTGTATGTGTTCTCGGGTCTTTCCTTCGAGATTGACCCCGAACCGTCGCCAATAGCCCACTGTGCAGCTCTAGTGCGACGTTAATTAACAAAAACCAAAACAAAAAACCCTAAGGACGCCGGACAGCTCCAGGGAGCCAAACTAATAATGAGCCGGCTGTTCGAGGGAATGGTGCACCCCCGGCCAGTATGAAGCTGGGCTGTTCATCTTCTTGCTTCTTTATATGTAAATGTGCAGGCTAATAGTCCCAGTTTAGCCTCCACTTATTATTATTTAAATCACAAGGTGTGGTATGTATATACTGTTATTATAGTACTGATTTATCAGTTGATTTGTTGTTAAATAAAGCTGTCATCCTGTTGATTGATATGGAAAATGTATTGTTAAATGAATAACCAAAACTATATGTTTATCAATGAAAATTAAACTATTATAAACTTCATACAAACTACTGTAAATTACAAAATTAAATAAATAAATAAATTAAGATAAAAAGAAGTATACATCTTTCAGTCAAAACTAAATTATATTAATTAATAGCAGAAATTAAAAATTGAATCTGGTGCTGGGCAGCGGTTGCTATCGCGACGGCAAAAAGGGTCCCCGGCCCTGCATCAACCACTATCTGCCTTAGGGCGGGCCTGTTAGTGAAACTTGTTTTTAAAGATTTTAAAATAAACATTACCACTTGTTTCGCTTTTTTATTGATCTCCATTTCCGAGTTATTATTTAATTTTAAAATTATGGAGTTCTTTGTGGAACACCCTGTAGTTAATTCTCATTCTACGTGCTGTGGTGGGCTTAACTCTTTCACAGAATATATTTATTTTTATTTTTGAAAAAAACTAGTGTGTACGCAAAATACTTTAGATGATTTTCTGAAAATATAGTTTTAAAAATATCTGAAAACCGAATTGATCCCTATGACTCCAAAATGGGTTTGCATCTCAAAGTGCTTAGTAAAATGACGCAACAAATGAAATTATTTTGAATATTTGATACTGCATTTCAATTGGTACGTATTTTTATTCACATGATTAGTTTAACATGGCTGTAATAAAAGCATCAGTGAGATTTCGGATCCATACTAAAAGAAAAAGCAGGGAACTCTGTCTGAATTTCTGGAATTTACTTTTGTTTTAAAAAAAATTATTAACACTTTCATTTAATTTTCCAGCTTTTAAAAACAATCAGCGAAAAACCTTCGTGAAACGTATAAAAATGAAGGTTTAATTGCAGATAATTTCAGCACTGAACTCGAAGGAAAAAAAAACTTTTTTTTTAAACATTGCAGGCAAATGAATTTAAAAAAAAAATGCAGGTTTTATAAATGGAAACTAAAAAAGCTACAGGTTTCAAGCAAATTTCTTCATAAAGGTTTAATACAGGGTTTTGATAAATATTTTATACTGATTTTTTTTACACCGAAGTGAATCTTACCAAAAATATCCCTTGGTAATTTAACCAATAAATCTTGATTTTAAAATATTTATTTAAAACACTTCATTACTATACATGAACTTATAATATCTGCAATAGTATTGGCGACGGTTCGGGGCCTATCTCGAAGGAAAGACCCGGGAACGATGCTTCGTATTTTTGAACCAATTACGAAATGGATACAGCACAAACTCAGGTTTGCCATATTGGAAAACTCACCTTTTGTGGCGCGTTGATCACAGCGGTGTTGTAGCCGAAGTTCACCATGCCCAGGACGGCGGCGAAAATGGCGAACACCAGACTGCATGTCAGACCCTGTACAAAACACACACAAGAGACACAATTAGTTATCATACCTATTTTATAAAATGTTCACAAAGCAATATATACTAATCAATATATAATCGTCCACTACGAGGCCCAATGCACTGACGTTATTAACACGCGTTAGCTTTTGCAGATGGCTCTCTGATTGGTCAATACAAACCACGTGGTTTGCATTGTCCAATTAGAGAGCCATTTTCAAACGCTAACGCGCATTCGTGTAAAATGGACTTTGAGGAGATTATTCAAGGACGTTATTTACGAGCGCCTACATAGATAATTTATAAATGTCTCATTTGTAAAGATCATATGCGTAATAGAAATAATAATTAACGTCAAGGATAGGTTCTAGCTTTTTTCATTCGTAGACGCCGCGCTTGACGTCCGTTAGGGATAGGTTGGATGCAGTGTATCAAGAGAATAATGAACCAATTAGGTCCCATTCTTCACGAACGAGTAAATCGCGCACGAGCTTCTCAGTGACTGGATAATTCATACCACGTGGTATGAATTCTCGAATCACCGAGAAGCTCATGCGCGTTTTACTCGTTCGTGAAGAATGAGCCTAAATGTCTCCAACGTCGAACTAAGTGCCTGCAGATAAGAAAAAGCGAAGACATATTCTCTACCTTTAACATTAAGCAGGAGAATAATAGAAATTCAACTTAGTATTTTATTAAGGTGGCTTACGCCACGACTCGAATCTGGGCCGTTTTGGCCCGAAATCTAGTGCTCAAAGGATTGAGCTAGATCGACTGGTTTTCAATGGTTGCAATATTAAATTAACTCCACTAAACCCCCCATTACTCTAAATTAATAGATATAATTAAAATAGTTTAATAAAAACTTTTGACCGAGGCTCTTAGAAGAGGATTAAAGTGTTACTTGGAGGTTTCCAGACATCTTAAAGATAATAAAAAGCGTTAATTTATAGAAACGATTTATTAGTATGAATAACATTATTTACAATGTTTTTGAACAGTGTGATTTTAAATTTATATCTTGAAAATGGCAACACCCAAAACACAACACACAAATCATAGCATTCATATTCTTATGTTTGGCTTTGGTTAATTAACGACGCCCTAGAGCAGAACATTGGGCTATTGGCGACTTCTTATACTTGGGGTTATTAATTGCGGATATATATTTGCGAAGGTAAAATATAGCAGAATACTGGCTATGAGATTTCCAGTTTCAGCATAAATCAGACATAAAAATTCGCCATTTTGATAAGGGAGACGTTAACAATGTAAATAAAACTTACCAGTCCCTTTAATGTAAAGTCAAAATGTTCGAATATATTACATATCTAGCTGAAATTAAATTTAATTTGGCAAATGCGAAGTAAAATAATCATTGACTTCTTCCAGCTTACTGATTATTTCCATTAATTGCACAACAATTTAAATATTTTCTCATTCGCTAATAGTTATGACCTTTCAGTTAATTGGAACTGAAATTCCAAATAGAACTTTTAAGATCTTCCAACTATTCCATAATCTTTAATTGGAACAACTTTTACCGAATCATAACAATTAGAAGAGCATCTAATTAAGACAGAGGTGATTAAATTCTATTTTTTTTTATTCTATTCTAATAATAAACTGCAACTGTACTGCCGGCGAATTAGAACGTAAAGTCATTAAGTGTCGGCGCAGACGATAAATCACCCGAAGCCAAAATAACAGAAAAGTTTTTAATTAAGGTGGCAGCTTAAGATGACAATTCGAAAAATCAAGTATTCATTAAGTTCCCTTAAATGAGACGAAAATTTAGAATTCTTCAATGCAAAAAAAATAATTAAAAAGTTAAGGGGAATAAAAAAGAATTCATTTGCTTTTAAGAGTTCGTTAATTACTGTGGCATTGTTGACCATGATTTTATTTAGAATAATGAAGGCAATGTTTTTTAAGAAATCAGCAATTGAAAGAATTGTCTGCAAGAAAAACAAATGATTGGAATAAATACAATATTAAAAAACTAATATATTCGTCGGAAATTTATATTTTAGACTATTATTTCATACATAAACCCGACAAAATTTTCGAGTGAGCGAATAAATGTTGGAAACATAAGACGCACTTAGACATATTGAATGTCAATTTTACAAATTTGCGACATAATAGTAGTTAATATAATTTTTTTACATGCAAATAATGCCTTATATGTCTGTCATATTCTAAGTTAGCCACCCACATTGTTTAGTGACCAAACACTGTCATGACGTGAGCCTGTGTACAAATCGCGAACAAGTCATGCATTTTTATTTGTGTGTGCCCATTTTTTCAGAATATAGGGTACATGGTTTTGCGTAAAAAATAAAAAAATAAATGAAAATATTGTTACATAAAAAAAATTCAGTATTTGATTTTAATCTGCATTAAATTAAAAAACATTATTGTCATTATTCTATGTACATATTTTATATTTTGCTTAGTTAGTGAAAACATCTAATACTTCTAGGTAATAAAAATAATAATAATTTTATGTTTTGTAGAACAACAAGAACGCGGCCTGCGATGGCTGGTTTGAATATTGGATAACTCGTAATCGAAGATAATCTTCTGTGGTCTAACATCCACTGATTTCTAACTGTAATTTCTGGATTGGACAAGACATTTTGTTGACTTGAAGCCAATTGAAAGGGTAACAACTGTACCCCACTTTCATCACTATCTCAATATTTCGTATATTTTTTCATGTTAAACTAAGCCGACATATATTGCTTTTGGCTGATGTTTTTCTATTTTCTTTTGAAACCCATTTTAAATGAATCTGCTTTTGAATTAGAAAGTCATTTGCAAGTCAAAGTCGAAGTGGTTAAAAAGCAAGAGCAATATCATAATTAATCCTATTAGAAGAAAATATAATATATACATTTAATATTTTTTAAATGTTATGGTATTAAAAAAAACACAAAATCACTTTTAAAAAAAAAGTATGGCTGCTTCCACATTGGCTTCAACTCGCCCATAGAGGAAACAAGCTTTGAGCATTCCAGAAGTTACAGTTCAGAGATAACATAAAGATTCAGTGGTAGATAAATGACCTGTCATCGTGTAAAGGAAGGTGAGATACGTCGTTGATCCGATTCGATAAATCCATTATTCCTATTGATCCTTCGAACATGGATCCTTTGTATTAGAGGAGTCATGATGTCACTCTCGCTGACATCAAAGTGAAGCCAACATGTATGGCCTCAGACACGTGGTTAATTACGTCATTCCATTCATAAATTTTCACTGTACACATTTCACAATTCATCAGTCAATCGCGAGTATTTTTTAATTCATAATTTTGAAGTGATGGCACGTGATATGGGCCTTTCGCTCAGAGATGTGAGCATCATGATTATGACGTCATATTCTCTCTATTACAGACCATTCATGCTCGAAGCTGCCATCCGCCAATGTTATTCCCATGCAAATATCTATCATTTCAACAGCTAATAATGCAGTGTTAAGTATTGTCTTAATTCTGACCATAGTTAAAAATTACGAATCAGTGTTCCCATTTATTTTCTTCGAGATAAATCCTAAACCCGTCACCAAAAATCCCACTGTGTAGCTCTAGTGCGTCGTGTAGTCAACAAAGTAACATTCACATAGTTATTCAACACACACATAGTCGCTATAACGATTAGTCGTTGTAACGAGTAAAATATTACATTAGAAACTATATATTAATTATATATTACATTAATAAGTCGATTGAAACTTTCAGATGCGATCGGCAAATTACGAGGCCGTAACACTGAACTCTAAGTGTAACTTCTGGAAGGCTCAAACCTTGTTTCCTCTATGGGCGCGTTGAAGCCAATGTGGAAGCAGCCATACTGTGCCCCAATTTCTTTTAAAGTGATTAGTGGTGTTTTTTATTACCAAATCATTGTAGAAATATTAAATCTATACAAAAAAATATATTTTCTTCTTATAGAAATATTTTTTTATATTGCCTAACAAATAGTTCTTGCTTTTTATCCACATCGCATGACTTGCAACTGAATTTCTATTTTAATAGCAGATTGCATTTAAAATGGGTTTTCAAAAGAAAGTAGAGAAAAACTCGGCCAAACGCAATACATGTCGGCTTGATTTAACATGAAAAATGTACAAAATATTGCGGTAGCGATGAAAGTGAGGTAGAGCATGGCTGTTCCACATTGGCTTCAAGTCATCAAAATGTATTGCCCAATCCAGAAGTTATAGTTAGAGATCAGTGATAATAACGGAGCTTATTTCTGTTATTAACGTAGGAGGATGAACTGCATTAGTCAGTATGGTTTAGTAATAAAAACCCTTGTACTATAGCCATATATAATACTTGATAAGGATGCACCAATACTAAAATATTTTATTACCGATACGTGCTATGCAATCAATTCATATTTATCCGTTTACACACCCAGGAAGCCTTCATTTATTACGTCACATTTTTCATCCTTTTGTACACCTTCTGAGGTTATACGTTACTTCTAACCCCATATCACGCTCTTTTCCATTAGCATTATCCCTTCCGTCCCCACAACACGTTACAATAATTTTTTGCACTTAAAAACAGCCATTAACCTTTGAAGACTCGTGTTACCGAACTCTATACGATTCTTTTATTGGTTTAGAGCCCTAGTTGCTCAGTTGGTAAGGCGTTCAGCTTCTAATCAGAGGATTGGTGGTACGAATCCGTGGAATGGACTTGACATAGAAAAGTAAAAAAGTAGTGATCTTGCGATCGGAGGGTTGCCAACTTCGCTACAAAAATACTAGAAATTCGTCCAGAATATCCAACAAATTATACTGGCGGGTATACGGGACTGGTGCACTATAAATCTGATCGGGGTCCAAAGTCCCGACGTCTATGGAAGGCGTTGGATGCCAGTTCAGGTGTTTCCTCGTCATTTGACCATGGTTCTAAAATAACGAGGTGTGTGTATGTATGAATGTGTGTGTGAATGTGTATGTGTTCCCGGGTCTTTCCTTCGAGATTGATCCCGAACCGTTTTCCAATAGCCCACTGTGCAGCTCTAGTGCAACGTTAATTAACAAACCAACCAACCAACTTTTATTGGTTTGAGTCTGCTAGACTGAGGGTCCAAACTTTCTTTCTATAAAATAAATTCTTTAAAAAGCGATTTATATCCAAGTTTATGTAAGTAATTTCGGTATTTTTCCCCTGCAAAGTTTTGCCATGTCACGCACCTCCCGAGACCCTCCTCCCTATATGTCACGCTACAATCCACTGATCTCTAACTGTAACTTCTGAAATGGGCAAGACATTTGGTTGACTTGAAGCCAGTGTGAAAGCAGCCATGCTGTATCCCACTTTCATCGCTACCGCAAAATTTCGTACATTTTTCATGTTAAAGTAAGCCGACATGTATTGCTTTTAGCTGAGGTTTTATTTCCATTTTCATTTTAAACCCATTTAAATGCAATTTGCTATTAAAATAGAATGTTATTTGCAAGTCAAAGTCGAAGTAGTTAACAGGCAAGATCAACAACCATTTGTTTGGCAATATAAAAATTAATTCTATAAGAAGAAAATATCATATTTATAAGCATTTAATATTTCTACAATGCTATAGTTTAAAAACGTTCCAAATTTTTTATATAAAACCTATGATTTTGAAATATTGAAATTATTGAGAAAAAAAAATTATTTTTTAAATGTTTTATGCAAAGAAATTAAAAACTTTCAAGGGGAATTTTTTCCCCCCAAAATTCTTTATAAGAACAACTTCAATTTCGCAACTTTGATGAAGGTTTTGTGATTTTTTTTGCTGAAAGCTTCCTAAACCAAGAAGGCGTATACATAAACGACCCCTTACCCAATTTCAATGTCAATCAAGGTCAAATTCCAAGGCCCAAACATCCCATGTACGACACACCCACAACCAACCCTTCCAGAAGCAGCTAGATGGCAACCAAAATCCGTGATCCTAATACCCAAAGGTGCCGAGTAGGGGGGGTTCCTAATCCGAGTTAGTAGGGTGCTCCGGCAAATTGTTTCGAATCACCCCCGGTGCTTTTCGAGGGGAGGGAGAGAATAAAATTTTTAGAACCCTTGGAAGGAACTTTCTTATGGGACGGCGTCCACGTAGGATCAACATAAAATTTTACGATCATCATCCGAGAGGATAATATCGGAGATAAAATATCAACTCTGGCATCAATTCCCCCCCCCCCCCCCCCTCTTGTATGCCTTTCGTTAGATCCAGGGTACCGGAATATTCGGATATGGGGGGAGTGGGTATGGATGTTAGCTTTGGAAACATCTCACAAATCGTTAGGGAGCGTTTATTTATTACGTCGCGCTGTTTTAACGTGAATGCCGTTCCTTTTCTATAAGGTTATATAGCCGTACGGAGTCGTAATGTGTAAAACGACATTTGTAAAATCCCCATAGAGTCATGTGGAATTAGACTATAAAGGTAAATGACCTACCATCGTGTAAAGGAAAGTAGAACACATTGATCAGGCCGATTGTTAAACCGTTCATCTATCTGAACTTCGAATGGGGCAGGGGGAATGTCGCCGTTGACTTCAATATGCGATTAGGTAATAGAACTCGAGGGGGAATAAGGAT
Source organism: Troglohyphantes excavatus (assembly GCA_963932185.1). Lineage (NCBI taxonomy): Eukaryota > Metazoa > Arthropoda > Arachnida > Araneae > Linyphiidae > Troglohyphantes > Troglohyphantes excavatus. The sequence continues at coordinate 15,109,331 of OZ010671.1, forward strand.
ATGAAGATAAATGACCTATGATCGTGTAGAGAAAGGCGAGTCATGGTTCCAAAATACGAGGCAATATTCCAGGATCTTTCGTTCGATATAGACCCCGAACCGTCGCCAATAGCCCACTGTGCAGCTCTAGTGCGCAGTTATTTCAACCAAACTTAGAAAATGATCTCTAACCGTTGAGCCAGCAGCCCACCAACCAATTCGAATACTCACCAATAGCCTATTAGGTAGTTCTAACGAAATGTCTATTCAATAGACGTTGAGCACTGATCTCTAACTGTTACTTCTGGATCGGGCAAGACATTTTGTTGACTTGAAGTCCATGAGGAAGCCGATTTGGAAACTTATTATTTATCGTAAATTAAATTTGCAAAAATTTTGCTAATACATTGATATTTCGATTCTTTACCAAAACTCTTAAAAGTCTATTAATGGCATAATTATTATTTTGAAAAAGCTTTTTTTCCTAAAACTGGAAAAGTTTATTTTCCATAAATTAGAAAATTTAATATTCAATAATTTGGAAATTATATTATTCCATGAACAAGCTTATTTTCTCATCCATTGAAAAATCTTTTGTTTTTTTCATAAATTAAAAACTTTTATAAATTTAGTCCGAATTAATTATTATAAGCTAACTATCAAGTCCGTGCGATAATTACAGCGTGATACGCGATTGATTGCAACGAATTTGTATAATAATTATTTTTATAGTGACATCTATATTTGAAATTAATTAGTCTTCGATTAAATGTGAGGTTTTTCTTTTATAACTTGGACTGTTGTAGAATAACTTCTAGACATGTCAATAACCCTTTGAAATGAAACAGTCACCTGCACTAAATATTTGTAATAAATTAGAAATATTTCCAAAATTCTTCAAGCACCTACCGTATCGGAATATCGATAATTTGACAGAAATCGCAGACATCTGCAGAAGAAACGGGACTGTACGAGAAGAAGCCTTTGTGGCTTTGCTGCCTATAATGCACCCTCGTTGAAAAACCACTTTTACAGAACACACGTTTGAAAATTCACGCAAGATCCTTGGTTAATTTATATTTACGGATATACATTAGCCGGAAAACCAACTATTTTTTGCAATTTTTGCCAAAGGGGGTCCCTCTCTATTCAACAAAAAAAATTCTGACCTTTCGAAATCGGGCAATATTTGTTTTCAACCGCTTAGTTAAAGACGGATAACCAAATATATTTTTCAAAAAGGTGCTAAAGTGAAACATTCCCTATGCAATTAATTTTTTTTTAAATATCTTAATTAAAATAAAAATTTTGCACGAATATATATATATATATATATATATATATATAACAGTTGACTTCATAACTTCTTTCCTTTTGGCGCGCTTCTGAAATTTATTGGTGCGCTTTTAAGTCGGTTAAAACTCGTTTTGTTAAATGTGCTAAAAGGTAAAAATAAACCTATTTTAAACTGAAAAAAAAAGCGTGGGGTGCTTACAATTCTAAGCTGTTTTCCGGAATTTTAAAGTCGCACGCTTTTATTTTTAAATTAAGAAAATTGTTTTTATATATTTAAGTACATTTAACAAAACCGTGTTCTTTTTAAAAAGTTGTACATTATATTTACTTTTTAGTGAAGAAAAATTATACATAGTGAAATCTTCTAAACAAACCGCATTAGAGTTCTGATGGAGCAATGATTCAAGGCCTAATGCGTTTTCTTTGGGTGCATTAGTTTTATTTTCAATCTGAGAGAACCACCATGCAGACATACAATATCTAAAAAATTGTTTTATCTTCTAAACATCTCAAACATTTCCCTTGATGTATAATTTCTGGAAAGTATACTATGTATACCTGTTTTATATTACGTATACAGATAAATTTAATATTTTAAGAAAAAACCAACCCTTACTGCTGGTAAAAACTACTTTCTAAACATACACTATCCTCCCATCCCAGAAGGCGAACTTATTCATTTCAAGAGAAGGCCCACAACATTGAGTCCTTTTTCTCTAAACACTTTCCAATTCCCCTCGGGCAAAAAATAAATACCGCCAAACTCGACGCACTTTCCACAGCCCGACTTCAAGAGAGTTCTATTTTCTTTCTTTCTTTGGAACACTCGTAAGTACGCAATTCCCGAAATTCTTTTTAGAGCTGCTTTTCGCCGAAAAAAGCGTATTTTGAGCGACTTAAAAGATTAAGACTGAGTCGACTTACTTAAGCTCTGGTAAAAGTTAGTTGTGGAATATCTCCTTCCTTTGAGAAACTCAAATGCACTGGCAAGATTGGAAGCGAGATCGACGGAAACGCGCCAAGTGGGTGTCGCCAAATGGCCTATGGTGATTTATATGGGCTATATTTCAATGACAGAAGCATGTGGTTGGTTGGAATACCGTCGCACTAGAGATGCAAAGTAGGCTATTAGTGACTATTCGGTTTGGTCTGTTGGTTTGTATAAATAACGTCGCACTAGAGCTGCCTGAACATTGGGGTATTGGCGACGGTTCGGGACCTATCTCAAAGGAAATACTCGGGTTGGTTTGGTTTGATTTGGTTTGGTTAATTAACGTCGCACTAGAGCTAATCGGGGCCTATCTCGAAGAAAAAACTCGGGAACGATGCCTCGTATTTTTTTTAACCATGATCAGGTGACGATTAAACACCTGAACTGGCATCCAACGCCTTCAATAGACGGCGGGACTTTGGACCCCGATCAGATTTATCGTGCATCAGTCCCGTATACACTCCGGTAATTTTTGTGGATGTTCTGGTCGACATTCCTAGTATTTTGTAGCGAAGCTGGCAACCCTCCGATTACAAGATCACTACTTTTTTACTTTTCTTAGTCAAGTCCGTCGCAGAGGATCGAACCTGAAACCCTTCGATTCCCAGCTGACGCCTTTATCCACTGGGCTATCCGGCTCCCGTAGCTATATAGAATTTGAATAAGGTTGCACTATAAAAAAAAGTTTATTATTAATAATCAAACCCATGAGCAACATTGTTAATTAAGTTAAAAATAAACAAAAGTTTAGTTAAATTTGTTTGGTTTTATTTACAAAACTAGGGGACTCCGCCCCCTGCTCCGCTAACGCTTCGCCAACCCCCGGAGGATTGCGTAGCAATCCTCTTTAGTTTGCTTCGCAAACAATACCGGCTTCATACACTGTAGACAATGTGTCTTAACAACAATACTTTTTTTAGTTATATAAATTATTACTGAGAGTGCCGTCACACAAATTTATTTTTGGGATGTTAAGACAAGAAATTTCCCAACTTAACAATCCGAAATTCCGAACGTGAACGATTCAAAATTCCCAACTTAAGGACGTCGGGTACCAGCTCTAGTGTTGTCCTCGTTATCTGACCATTGTTAAAAATATGATACTTCGTTCCCGGGTCAATTTTTCAAGAAAGGCCTCGAACCAAAGCGTCCTCGATGTAGTAAGTAAATACGTACCAATAACCAATCAACTGCGCTTTGTTCGAACCAACGCCAGTAGTTCAATGTGCAGCTCTAGTGCGACGTTTTTTAACCAGACCACACTTAACGATTCGAAATTCACAACGCAACAGTGCTAAAAAAATTCCCAGTTCCAACTTATAGACATTTGTCAGCTTTTTTATAGGTAATATTAAACAGTTATCTCGAAAGTATTGATTTATTGCACGCATGTTGTTCCAATGCAGTGTTCTGTTTTGAGGTCTAATTTAAGTTTCATCTTAATACAAGCTGGGCAATTTCTAGTCTTCCGTCGCTTTCATTTGCTAATAATATTAATTTTCTTGAGGCATAAATTTTCCCAACTCAGGGATTTATAAAACTCGAAATCCCCAACTTTTAATGTTTCAAGTTTACAGCCCCCCCCCCCCCCCCCCCCTTACACACACACGTTGCCGCCGTTGTGGTTCAAGTGTAGAACTGCTTCAACGCAATTGTTTCTACTCATTGAAAAGCGAAACATGTGTAAACAAAAAGCAGCATAAACGCGCCAATCTTAAATAAGCCTAATTCGCCAACCTTTATTTATATAAAGTAACATTATTGAGAATTGGCGCTAATATTAATTCCCCGTTAAAATATATATTAAGCTACCAGATTTAGATTTACATACATGTTGGCATTTTGCCAACGTTGTCATTTTGCTCCGAAATATCTTTTAATAATAATTATAGTACTTCACATAAATAGTTACATCTAATTTATTTTTTAAGATAGAATTTCAGTATTGATACCATTCAAGAAAGGAAGATTTTACGAATATAACTATATTTTTTTAACGGGAAAAAAGTATATTTTTGAACTACTTAGAGCAGTTTTAATTTATCCCTTAAAATTTTACGCGTAAAATTGACGATTATTTCAGACATTTCGTCAATGATTTTAAAATTTATAACTACAAAACTAAATTGAAATTTCACAAACGCTCTGGATCGTTTGTAGCCAATGGTTTAATCTATACCCCTAATTTTTTATTTATTTTTTTGTTGAAAATTGGAAGACAAGTATACAAAAATGTATGAATTGGTTTCAAAATTTTCTAAAATCATGACTTTAACATATAATAACATCTAATATACTGATCGTATTGAAAAAAAAATATATTCATCTTATTACCCAAACATTTCTTAATAAACTGGCATAATTTCATAATTTTAGGACATTTACTTTTTGAGATGCAAGCGGAACAATGAGAAAAAAAGTCGCAAATTAAAATTTTCTCGAAATATCCGACATTTTTATCCTTCTTCGCTATTTTGTATACCTATCTTAATTAACCATATCTAATTTAATTGTAAAGATAGAAATTTAATCTTTATAACATCAGAAAGAGGAAGTTTTAACGAACATTAATATATTTTTTTGAATAAGAGAATATGTATTTTTAAATGACTTATAGCAATTTAGAAATCACGTTTCAAAAATAATGGTGAAAAAACTTCAAAAAGTGGAGCGTGTTTAAATGTTTAAAAAACTTATAACTCCAAAACTAATTCGAATTTAAAAAAATGCTTACTTGGATTTCCAGATCAAACCTATTTGTACACTCCCTAAAAAAATTGGATCTCTCCTCTTCATAGTGTTTCAGAAACTCGACGGACAAAATTACTTGTAAGCGAAATTTTATCAACGACGACTTTAATATTAAATTACTTATAAACTAATAACAGTATTGAAACAAAAATATATTCTTCTTATTTATCAAACATTTCTTAACAAATTCACTTAATTTCGTAATTTTAGGACTTTTACATTTTGAGATACGATCTGAATAACATTGAAAGAACTGAAAATTCCCCCTAGGACTTACTTTTTCTCCCTAGGGCTTACTTTTTTTTTTAAAATAGAGAGATATTAGCCTAACAGAAAATATTTTCATAAATGCACCTTGTGGCAAAAAAACTACTTTATAGTCCGAATTCGCTTAGGAAAAAATATTCCGTCAAAACCGCCAACTTTAGGCAAGAAGTTTTATTTCAGATCCCATTTTCTCGCCGAATATAGAATAACTTTAAAAAGCACAGCCGCGAATTCTTACGCGAATTATTCTTCTATGAATAGCTTCGCATCAAAAAATTTTTTTATGCACAGCCTTGACATTTTATTCAAAGATATTAGGCATCGTATCCACTTCAAAATGCCTTCTCTGTGAAGTCCTTTTGTTCGTCGAACACTTTTCTCCCATCGAACACACCAACGCGAGTAATTCACTTCACTTCCAATTCTTTTCGATTGCCACCGCGGTCAAACCAATGACAGCAGAATGTTTATTTGGAAGTCTTATTCTTTATCGTTTTCGAGATAGAGATGAAAAAAATGCCATCGCGATTTGAAAATACTTTTTATTGTTGTTTTCGTTTAGGTTTTATTTATCAGACGATTTTTCTTTTAAGGAAAAGAAGGGCTCATTTCTCTGACGTTCTGGCTGTTTCTGAATTCGAAAGATGAAATCATATATCTTATCGCCGACTTTTGGAGAGTAATGTGGTGTATACGTTTAATTCTTAAAAGTTTTGGGTAACTTTTTTGCCAAAAGAGGGCTTTTTAACTTCAGGACGAATTTAGTGGATTTCCAAAAGAAAGTTATATTTACTTTTTAACTTTTAGTGCTCTTTAAAAGGAGTTATTTACAGTTGCTGTATTCTCCGTACTAACATTGGGGCCTTAAAATATTCGGCTCATAATCTGTGGGTTGGGTGTTCTAATATCGTCTCTGACAGTATATCGAGCTCGCGATCGGATAGTTTTCCGTTTCGTCACTGGTTATCTGTAAAAAAAAATCTGCCGTGTCTCAGCAAAAAAATAGTCGGCATAAAAACTTAATCAGAGTTGTAAAATTTAAGGTGTTTTATAAGAGAATTTTGAACAAAAACAGCATTTTAAAGTTTTTAATTTTCTTACATGAAACTTTAAAAAAATCTACATTTTCCCTTCGCTAATTTCGATGTTTCAAAATTGAAGATTTCTCGCAGGTTTTATGAAGGATATTGAAACAAAGATCTTTCATTTAATATATATATTTTTAAAAAATGCAGTTTCCTATATAAAACCTTCAATTTTGCATGTTTGAAGGTTTTTCTAAGGTATCGAGGACCAGTGTCTGTTAAATCTGTCGTGATCCGAATTATCCTCACGCCAATATAAAGTGAGTGGGGTGCCAGCTCATGTGTTTTCGTCATCGGACGTATGTTAAAAAAATTACGAGGCAGTGTTCCCGGGTCTTCCTTCGAGATAAATTCCGAATAGTCGTCGTTCCCCGATCTTTCCTTCGAGAAAGGCCCCCGAACCGTCGCCAATAGCCCAATTGTCAGCTCCAGTGCGACGCTAATTAAACAAACCAAACTGAATAGTCATTAATAGCCTACTGTGTGTAGCTCCAGTGTGACATAATCCAACCAACCACAGTCTTCTCATTAAAATATGTGGGATCTCCAGTTGCCCAGTGGATAAAGGTGTTCATCTGGGTAATCAGAGGATTACTAGTTCGAGCCGGTGTTGTGTACTTGACAAAGAAAAGTAGTGGTCTTGCGATCGGAGGATTGCCAACTTCTCTACAAAAATACTAGAAAGTCGTCCAGAACATCCAACAAATTACACTGGCATGTATACAGGACTGGTCGATAAATCTGATCGGGTTCCAATGTCCTGACGCCTATTGAGGTTGCGTCGGGTGCCAGCTCAAGTGTTGTCCTCGTCATCTGACCATGGTTCAAAGTTAAGAAAGTACGGTTAAGAATTTACATTGAAAGGATAAATGGATGGTCTTGCAATTACATGAGGAACACGCGAGATGTGCATGTTCTTACTATGGCTGTCTGGCTGGGAATCAGTTCCTTTGAGCCATCAGTGTTTATCTCATTCGGCCGTCCCCAGCGTGAGCCTCATGCGTTGGAGCTAAGCGATTGGCTCTTGGATATATACACTGTTCAAGAGGAAATTCTTTCCAGGAATTGCTTGGAAGAGAAAGAAAGGTGAATGAACTCCATGTCGCTGCTTTTTAATTAGGATTGTATTCCAAGATGGCGCCCATGATGGCGCTTTAAAAATGCTCCAATTGGAGTGCGGTAATAGTAGTTTTTTTTATGTTCTCAGCAAACGTGCAACTGTCGAAATAATGAACTCCAAGTAGTCTGTTTATAAAATAATTCCATTTATGAAAATATAAAATAAAGCCCATTTAACACTCTTGGAATCATTACGATTTACATATTTGTTTTCTTAGCCAATCATTGGTTTTGGCGATAAAAAAACCACATAACCTATATAATTAGCCCAAAAAATAATTTCCGATTAAACATAATAAAACATGTAATTGCCAAGGTATTTTTCAATGTTTGCATTATGCTTTATTGTACTGGTGAATCGCGCATTAGCCTGTTTTATGTTTCCGACTTTTCGATTTAGCGTTTCGAAAATTACAAAAGTACCCAGTTTCGATTGAAAACACGACTATTTGCCAACTAAAAGCACATTGAAACAATCCGAAATAGCGCCATTTTCAGAATGACTAGACGATCGTACCAAACGAAAACTGCAACCCCCCTGATGAAGTTTAAAAAAAAAAAACAATAAAAAATAAAAACAGAACAAAAATACTTCTCATAAAAGCAAATACGAACATCGAAAAATAAAAAGCTTCACAAAAGTCCTACCTGGGAAAGAGTATTCGATGGGTCGTTAAATAAGAGTCAATTTCACCCCTTAAAATAATAATAAAAAAAAAATCAAATAGTTATATAGGCGAAAAAGAAATGACCTTAAGTCGAACATAAAATCGCAAATGAGCATTTTTATTCTAAAAAGGCTGCTTCAAACTCAGTGTGGAAGGAGAGGGGTGTCGACAAAATGCAAACGATTTTAACCCTACGTTCCAATAGCCCATCGATCCTCTGAACTTATCTTCGAAAAGCCATTAAATATAAAGATAAGGTCTTGGCTGCAGAATTATGAAAGAGCTCTTTTGAATGTGTGTGCATTCAGTTCCATATTTGAGAGTCGTTTTGATGGCCTTTTTAATGGCCGTGTTCGCCCCGCCCACTTTATGACCCAATCAGAAGGAGCCAGATGTGACGTCATGATGCGAAGGTTTATAATGGGAAATTCATATCATATGCTTGAAGTGTTTTGATTTTTAAAAAATCCTTTTCGTAGAATTTATTCTTTTTGATAGGGCCCGGTTGTCCAGGCGTTTAGCTAGTAATCAGAGGATTACGAATTCGGGCCTCGACTAGTTGACTTGGCAAAGAAAAGTAAAAATGAAGTGATCTTGCGATTAGAGGGTTGCCAGATACGCTATTAAAATATTAGAAAGTCGTCTAGAAACATTCAATAAATTATATGCGTGTATACTGTACCTGTGAACAATAAATCTGATCAGGGTTGAATGTTCTAATGTTTTTTAAGGTTGCATTGGGTGCCAATTCAGGTGTTACCTCATCACCTGACTATGGTCCTAAAATAGGTTAATGTTTGTGTACGTTGTCTGTCCCAAGCACTGATCTCTAACTGTAACTTCTGGATCGGGCAAGACATTTTGTTGACTTGAAGTCGATATGGAAGCCGCCATGATGTGCTCCACTTTTCTTGATACCGCAATATTTCGTATATTTTTCATGTTGAAATATGCCGACATATATTGCTTTTGGCTAAGTTTTTTTATTTTATTTTTAAACCCATTTTAAATGCAATCTGCATATAAAATAGGAAGTTATTTGCAAGTCAAAGTAGAAGTAGTTAAAAAGCAAGAGCAAAAACTATTTCTTTGGCAATATAAAAATTAATTCTATAAGAAGAAAATATAATATTTAATTACATTTAATATTTCTACAATGCTATGGTAATAAAAAACACCACTAAATCACTTTAAAAAAATGTTGGGGCCTAGCATGTCAGCTTTCAATTGGTTTCAGCGCGCCCATAGAGGAAACAAGGTTTGAGCCTTCCAGCAGTTACAGTTAGAGTTCAGTGGTTCCAAGAATTAAGCATATACAGATAACAGAGATAAAAAGCAGCGTAAATAAGTGAGCAAATATCTCATAACTTGCCAATCAAATCCAATTCATTTTGATTTGTTATCTGCCTTGGTTGGTTAAATTAACGTCGCATTAGATTTACAGTGGGCTTTAGCGACGTTTCGTGGTATATCTCAAATGAAAGACCCGGGAACACTGCCTCGTATATTTCAACCATGGTCAGATGACGAGTTCCAACACCTAAGTTGGCACCCGATGCAACCTCAGTAGGTTTGGTTTAGTTTGTTTTGTTTAACATCGGACTAAAGCTGTACATTGGGCAATTGGTGACTGTTCGAGGCATGTCTCGGAGGAAAGACCCGGGAACGATACCTCTGATTTTTATCATCTTATTACATTCGATGATTATCATAGCTCCGAACACAAGTTTAATTTTTAAAAAAGACATGTACTCAAAAATGAGTAAAAATAAATAAATAAAAAAACAGTAACTTGCCTTCATAGGATGCCTACATAAATCACTTTTATTAAATACCGACAATTTTAACTTAGACTTACCGGGAATCTAAGCGACGCGAAGAAGTTATAAACAGAAGTCATGTTAAAAAGGTGTGCTAAAAAAATGGGAAGTTAGATAATTGAATTGTAGTAACTAGGTTTCCATTTCAGCAATCGACATCAAATAATGAGGAAAACCATCTTCTGAACAAATATTTTATGTTTGTCAGGTCGCTTTGTTAAAATGGCTTGAACAGAAGCTGAGATTAGCAATATGAAACGACACTGCTCATTTTTGCGAAAGTACGGTTGCTTAAATTTGCTTACGTTATCGCTCATTTATGATGCAATTGTACTTAAACAAACACGTACGTCCATGTACTCATTTTTAAGCACATTTTTTACAGTGCACCCACGTCTTTATTTATTAGAAATAACAAATAGACACCCCGAAGAAAAATTCATAAACTTAAAATGAAAATAAACCTTTATGAAATTGTTATAAAATCTTTCTTTTATGATAAAAATTTCAACATCGAATACGTCATACAAGTCATTGTATTGGTTCCTTAACTGAAGACTTCAGCATATGCGTCTCAGAAGATTTTATTCCACATCAACAAAAGCCGATATTTTCAAAATATTAAAAAGAAAGATGGCGAATCCCACTGTTCCAAACCAGAAAGAATAACAGTCTCTCCAAGAGAAACATAAACCATCAACGTCGATCCACGCCAAAACCGATCTCAAATAAAAAACACCTCACGCGTTTTTTAATGTCACAGGACGGAACAACAGACATCGTGTAAAAATGGAAGATTCCTCGAAATTGACTTCCCGGCAATCGCTCTATCCGGCCAATCATGCACGAAATGGAACACGCCAAGAAGAAAAGAACATTCCTCGGAAAGAACACTAAAAAAAAGAACAAAGGAAAAATATCGTTTGCTCGTAGAGAAATGATAAAGGAAATGGTGTAATAGGCCTCCCCCCCTTTTCCGCCAGTTGGGTGAACAGATAGAGTGGGGTTTCCAACACATTGATATATCTGGAATTGCCAAACTGTCGATTCAAAAACTCTCCAATTTCAGCAAATAAAATGGCGGATTAACTTCTTTTTTTATATATATAAGGGATTTCTGCGTTGGATAAATTAGTTTTACTTTTGTTTTCAGATTAAAAAAAATAAATTGCTGTAATTATTGTAGTTGGAATTTTTTTGATGGTGTTGCAAATGCTGAAGGAAAACCGTAATTATTTCTATTTTAAAAACGATTTCAGTTGTCTGTGTTTGAAAAGCAAAAAACTAATAAACCTTTTGAAAATTCTAACAAACCTTTATACAAATTTAGTGCATGGAATAATTTAAGGATATAATTATTTTTCTAAATATTTCGAATATTGATAATCCTAAAGAAAATGCGTAATTTGTTTTATGTTTGGAATAAGGTTATATAAATGTTTGTGAATTAAAAAAAAATATCTAGATATAAAATCATATTTTGTTTCCTATTAAGATCTGCGTGTTATAAAACTATAATTTTGACTTAGTTAATATGGCAACAGTCATCCTTGTAAGCTCTACGAGTTAAATTAATTTAGGAGTTTTTAACTACGAGTTAAATTAAATTTATTTTAGTCAAATTCGGTTTTTAGATATATTTTCTTTACATTTAATACAGTAAATAAACGATTTTAGGCATTCTACAAGGAATTCTAGATACCTATCTCAAGAATACACAAATATACATAATATAAATTTAAAAAGAAAACCTTTTTAAAAGTATATTTAGAGCAAAAACAAAATTAACTTAAATCAAGGAAGGAGAAGGATTGATTACGAAAAATGGCAATATCTTTTCGAATGTTCGGTTTTGATGCTTTTCAAAAGAATAATAATATTAGTTTATTATTTATCTTATCATTGTCATTACTATAATATATTTCGGATGTAAATAATTATATACCACTCTTGGAATGTTTCAATGTGGTTACTTGGAACGCAGTTGAACTTTAAAAAAAAATTCAATGGTTTATTTCATTTTATTTTAGCACCCATATGATATGCAACATAATGGACTATGCACGTGAAGTCATTTTAGGGATAAACAAAAGCACTATCTTTGCATTATTTATAGTGTATAAAATGTATTGTATGTTCTATTCGTGACCAGGTGGATTTTATTCAGCAATGCAAACTCGGATTGTTTATCCTTAAATCACGCATAGTGTCCATGGACTCTATACGCTACAAAGGAAATTCATCAGTGGTATAAACTAAAGTTTGAATATAACATTTCGCACAGTTTTATGCCTCCAATTATAATTTGTTCTTTAAAAAACGGTTATATATATATTTTTTTGTAATGTAAAATTATATTTCTCAAATGTAAAATGATATTTCTCTAATGTAAAATTATATTTCTCTAATGTAAAATTATATTTCTCTAATATTAAATGATATTTCTCTAATGTAAAATGATATTTCTCTAATGTAAAATGATATTTCTCTAATGTAAATGATATTTCTCTAATGTAAAATGATATTTCTCTAATGTAAAATGAAATTTCTCAAATGCAAAATTATATTTCTCAAATGCAAAATTATATTTCTCAAATGTAAAATTGTATTTCTCAAATGTAAATGGGATTATTTATCCTTCTACATTTAATATATCTACCAGGCCGTGGCATAGTGTCAATTGTAGTGCTTTTTCCGAAAAATCAAGTACTAAGCCACATAATCGAAGTTGATTCTAATCATAAGATGTACTTGCAACTGAATCAAAACTAAATTTAGCGTTTAAACAAACATGTCAGCTTAATATATTAGCAAAAATATTAGCTTGTGTCAGCATTTAAGTCAGTTACAAGTTAACCGGTTTGGGGGGGAGAGAGAAGCCTTAAAAATGCCAAGTCAAAAACCATTTTCACCAACATTTTTAAAGTGAAATTACCTTTTTTTATTTTAGAGTCTCATAATTTACCAGTTTTTCTCGCTTGAATGGGAAATTGCCAACCAGACCAGAAGTAAAATTTATTAAAATTGTGCAGTGTTTTTTTGTATGATAGTTATTTTTTTACGATGTTTTTTTTTACGATTCCTTTAGACTTGGCAAAATCACAAATCTAGTTGGCAAACTTGTGAAAAATGTCGTTTATTTTTTTTAAAAGTGAACCTTCTTAGTTTCATTAAAACAAAAGCTGTGTCACAAGTTTGCCAACTGGGTTTGCGATATTGCGTAGAGTAGACCCTGATCAGGTAACAGACATTACTAAATTATACTTAGTCATTGTTTTTAGCAATATTGATTCGACTGTCAATCAAGCGGTTGTGGTTTTTCCGCTTGTTGGCACACAACAGTTAACTCCAACCGATTGAGATTGTTTTTCGACAACACTTTCAATTCTAGGTTAATCATTAGCCCCTCACATGTTACAATCTAAAGTCCAACACTCTGCTTTTGCTTCTCCCTGCAGCAGTGGTTCACGTTTTTACAGAAATAAAACTGAAAATGTGCATAACCATGCATTTTTTAAAAATTAGTTTTCAGAACTAAAAGGAAATATTGACAATAAGCTACCAGAATAAAGGGCATAGATAGACGATAATTGCAGTTTTAATGATCCAAATTTGAAAATGTCCCTGATTTTTTTTGTTAAATTTTGAAAATATTCCTGACATTTCCAGAATTAAAAAATGCCATGATAATTTCCTGATTTCCCAGGTTACGTTACCACCCTGATGTATACTAATTCATTTGTTTAGATAATGCAATTGTTGATTTGCGCAAGTGTACCAACAAAAATAAATTATTACGTAAAAATACCACAGTATAAACCTACAATATTCACAGTATACAATTATACATCCATTTACCTATACCAAAAAAAACTTCTACAGATAACATAATATCCAAAAGGATCCTCAAAGTAAACCCCCAGTGCAGCTCGTTCTCAAAAAGCACTTCCATTTCGGGTGCAATGGGATATATGATCCAGTACACTCCCTCTACACTAAAGATAAAGGTATTAAAAAGATTTCAAAAAATAGAAAAGTAACCGAAATAATGAAAATAACAGGACAAAACGCAGCGCACAAACTCAAGCGTATAATCCATTTATTTCATAACCAGCGGCAACAAAATGACAAAAATGGAGTATTCGCAAAAGTGAACGGCGAAAGAATAATATCCCTAAAAAAAATCCCTAAATCCCCATGGATTGCTTTCAAGGAGAGCGAAGAAGTCTTTTTTTAAAAAATAAATTCGGATTCCTCGCGATTTGCATCAATTTCAAACACAAAGAGTTTAGAAAATATTTTTAAAACCCGACAAAATGGGATTTTTGAGTAAAGATTATATCGAACCGTAATTGTGAGTGTGTTGGAGGAAATGGCGGTTCGGATAGGGTTGTCGCGTTTGAAAAATCTATACTCGCCAAATTGAAGTTCGAAATGCGCCAATTATTGCCAGCCCAAAATTTAAAAGTTTTTTTTTATCAGCCATAGAAAATACAGGGTGGTTCAAATATCCCTGAAATTTTTTTAAATTTAATACAAAAGGACGTAATTGGCGTGAGACTGCGGTTACGATTAAAATACAACTAGCTTTGTAAATTTTTTTTAAAGCAAATAACAAATTGTAGTTCCAAAATTTGCAATAGATGGCGTTACTTGTTTCAAAGTTTGATTGGGGCATGCGCCTTTGGTCGCTTTCAGATGAGTTTTGAAGCTCTTACGCGCAGAAAAGGTGTCTTCCATCGAAAACGCTTCTTGTGTAGATTGGTACCTTCAAGCATGAATGGACTATGTTGAGCGAATATGACGTCATCATCGTGATGCAAACATCTCAGACCTGATGGCACCAGACACGTGACTTCCTTTAAAAATTTATGAAGGAAAAAACGTTCGCGATTGACTCGTGATTTGGAAATAATAGCAAATGTGGAATAAACTACTATGAGGGATCTATGCTCGAAGATTGGTACTTTGAAGTCAAATCTATAATGAACAATTAGAACTGGGTTGCGTTTAGCCTGGTTTATGAGATTTCGAGCACGTGCAAGTTGCCGATTACGGGTAAACGAACAATAATATCACAACTTCTTTATGTTCAAATTTTGTAATAATTACATTTAACTTGTGTTTTGACACCATATTCTAAAAAAAAAATTCCTCGAACTTTTCTATATTTTAGTCGTTTTGAGAAAAATTCTAACGCTATCCCATAAACTGACGTCACTGCAGGCGTGGTCATTTTATTCGTCCATTGGTTTTGGTTTGTTTAAATAACGTCGCACTAGAGCTGCACAGTGGGCTATTGGCGACGGTTCGGGGTCAATCTCGAAGGAAAGACCCGGGAACACATACACATTCATACCTGCACCTCATTATTTTAGAACCATGGTCAGATGACGAGGAAACACCTGAACTGGCACCCAACGTCTTCAATAGATGTCGGGACTTTGGACCCCGATCGGATTGATCGTGCACCAGTCCCGTATACACGCCACTATAACTTGTTGGATATTCTGGACGACTTTCTAGTATTTTTGCAGCGAAGCTGGCAACCCTCCGATCGCAAGATGACTACTTTTTTACTTTTCTATGTGCAAGTCCATTTCACGGATTCGAACCACCAATCCTCTGATTAGTAGCTGAACGCCTTACCAACTGAGCAACTGGGGCTTCCTCTCGAAAGAAAGAACATATACACATTCATACATGCACCTCATTATTTTAGAACCACCCAACGCCTTTAATAGATGTCGGGACTTTGGACCCCGATCGGATTTATCGTGCACCAGTCCCGTATACACGCCGTTAATTTTTGCGGATGTTCTGGACGACTTTTCTAGTATTTTGTAGCGAAGCTGGCAACCCTCCAATCACAAGATTACTACTTTTTTTACTTTTCTTTGTGAAGTCCATCGCCTAGGATCGAACCTGGAATCTTCGTATTCCCAGCTGACGCCTTTAACCGCTCGGCCACGGAGGCCTTTATTCGTCCATTACAGTTTAAAACAAACGCCTTGTAACTGAATAATAATAATAATAAATATTTGTGATGTTCTTAGCAGAGGCGGATAGGGGCGAGTCAATAATGCTTCTCAAAACCCAAGTTTTCCGAAAATATAAATTGGTCTGTTTCAAGTAAATTTTTTTCTCGAAAAACTACCTATTTGAGCAACTTATTAAAAAATGGCCAAAGTTTTAAGCATTCTAAACGTATTACCTCTAATGCAACAGACTTTGCCAGACCATACTAGCCGTCTAGTTTCAGAACCAGATAAATCCTTTTTTACGATTATGTCACTTATTTTTAGTTTTTCTACAGATCTATCAGCAGGCGAAGTCATGACATTTCACAGCAGCTATATGCTATTTATTTTACAGTGTGAAAGCAGCGGTTGGTTGCAAAACCAGACACGTAAAGAAATCGGTTTCAAAATCTGATACCTGAAGATCTATGCGCAGCAGTCGAGTCACATTTCATAGCTTTGTTGCAAAACCAGATAGAATATTTTTCTCTATCACAAAGTAACACTTAGAGATAAAATTGAATATTAACATACAAATACAACGTTTTAAAATTACGCGATGAAAATACATAAAATCTGGACATGTTTCGGGAGATACACCTCCCTTCATCAGCCGAAATGATAGTTTTAACTCTTTGCACTCCGTTGGCGCCGCTCAGACGACAACATAACGAGTCGTTCTTTTGGTTCCCTGTTCTTTAAAATAAACTCGAAAATTATCTTGTATGTAAAACACATCGATATTTTTTTTCCCACTTGTTCTCTTGCAGATCCAAAACAGATTATGATTTTTTCCCTCTATGAGCATAAAAAATTCTGGGGGAAAAACAGAAAGATTAATAACTGTTCTTTAAAAAGGACGTGAATGTCAAAGTGTTCTTGGAGTGGAAAGGGTTAACCCTTTGCACTCCAAGAACACTTTGCGATTTGTGTTCTTTCTATGGAACAGTTATTCCTCTCTTTACGTTCTTTTCCACATATTTTTTTATACTCATAAAGGGAATAAAATCCTGATCTGTTTTGTATTTGCAAGAGAACAAGTGGGAAAAAGATTGATGTTCTAAACACAAGATCATGCTTTTCTCGTTTATTTTAAAGAACAGTGAAACAAAAGAACTGGTCGTTATGATGGCGCCTGAGAGGAGACATCGGAGTGGAAAGGGCTAACGTTGTATTTTAATAAATATTGCAATTAATTAGTTTCTTTTGAAGTGATCCATCTGGTTTAGAAACAAGACATCTCATATAATAATACTGTGAAAATTAAAATTAACGAATCACCAAAACAGGCATTTTCTCGCCAATTCCGGCAAACCCCTTTCACGAATAAAAATTGGTGTGTTCAAAGAGGGGCGGGCAGTTTGCAACTCGTTGAATATTTATAGTCTGGAGGTGCAAATGAATGCAGGGCGCCAAAAGTAAAGAGGGGAACGATACAGTGCTCCGGCAAATATCATAATTCCAGAGATTTTCTATTAGCAGTTGAGGGGGGGAAAGGGAGGAGTAAAGGATATGGATACAAATCTAATGAATGGGTTTTTACTTCGACCAGCGTTAAAAAGGGTTTGTTTTGGGATGGGGAGTTTCCTACTGGATAAAGGGAATAATTCTTTGAAGAAATTTAATGGCTTAAGTAGTGGCGACTGGTGAGAATGAAATGGGGCCCGAATTTTAGGGAAATGCAAGCAGTAAGTTAACGTGAATAAACTATGGCAAACCTTATAAATATTTCTTTTAAAGATGCGATCATAAATAAAACTGAGAAGTAATCCGAATTCAAACAAACAATTGAAAATGAAAATAAATATCACTTTAGAAAAAGGCATCGGGTGAAAATATAAGAAATTTTTCAAAAATTAATTTCAGTGTATAAAAATAGATTTGAATTAAGTTAATTTTTCTCCTTTTAATTATGTATAAAAATATTTCAAAATTAGTAGATCATGGTCCAAATAAAATATCGGAGCCTTTGCCCGTTTGTAATATCTTTCGAGCATGGATCCTTTATAGTAGAGAAAACATAATGTTATAATCTCGCTAACATCAAAGTGAGGCCAACATGTATAGCATCAGACACGTGGTTAATTACGTCATTCCATTCATAAATTTTCCCTGTTACACATTTCCCAATTCATCAGCCAATCGCGAGTATGTTTTAATTCATAATTTCGAAAAGAAGTCACGTGTCTGAGGCCATTTGGTCTGAGATGTTGGTTTCACGATTATGACGTCATATTCGCTCTACTACAGTCCATTCATGCTCGAAGATAATATCCACGTCTCGTTTTAAGGGGACATAGCACCCAAAAAATATTGTAAAATTATCGATTATTTTTATTTGATAAAGTTATAGTTTGGAATATTTTAAATATGCTCGCAAAATTCTAGAACTGTCTCTGTTTTTTTTTAATGAGTTATTTAAGATTTTATGCTGGATGATTTATTATATTTTTCAAAGAGCGAAAACTTAAAATCGTTTTTCACAGTGTTTGGTTTTCTGTTATATTAATTTTTTCGAAGGCTTTTATTATTATTTATAGAGAAATGTATAATTTTTAAAGAATATTGTAAAATCTGTGCATTGTCAATTTGCATGAGAATTAGCTCAATGTGTAATAGTTTATTTTTGTCTTTTTTTTTAAATTACTAATATAAAAAATTGTGTTTTAAATAAAAATTGTTAGGTATTATGAATAACTATATATTTAAAAATTAAATACATGTAGTACATAAAATTTTAATGCTAATTTTCATGTATAATAATCCAAAGATCCAAAAGATCTGAGAAAAAGTTTGGTGACACATTATATATATATATATATATATATATATATATATATATATATATATATATATATATATATATATATTAAAAAAAGCCTTAGAGTAAAAAAATATAGCAAAAAGTGAAAAGTGTACATTTTGACAAAGATACAAAAAATAACGGTATTTTAAATGAAATATTTTTATCTTATAAACGTATAAATATATACATTGTATTCCCCTTTCCACCTAAAATATATGTCATTTTTAACTTGACATCTGAACTTTCGAGATCGCTCGCGCTAATCACAAGCGCACTTTTGGCGGATATGTTTTTGGATTTCCAAGTCATTTACAAAAATGGGCTTTCATTGCTTCAATCTTCCGAATGTATTTTTACGTTAAGTATTTTCGTATTTAGGATATTTATATTTCGTATTTAGAATATTTATATTTCGTATTTAGGATATTTATATTTTGTATTTATGTAAACGTATTTTTCTGTTAAAGATTTCAAAAAAGTGTCTTTAATTTAATCGAAATTGGACTGGCGCAGTTTGGACAACACGATACTCTTCAATCACAAATATGTTCCTGTGGCGGAGTCGCAACTAAAATAGATACGAAGTTTATACATATTGAATTTTGTTTTTTTACATCTCAGTGAGTTTAGCTTTATAGGGTCAAAGAAAAACCACGTCCAAAAAATGAGATTTCCCACAACAATAACAGCATGTTTTCAACCCTCCCCCCCCCCCCCCCCAAAAAAAAAAAATCCCGAGAAAATCTCCAAAAAACACTTTTTCAACATCAACAAAGCGCAAGAAAAAAACACACGAAAAAGACCAACACGAAAGGGATGAGGTTGATTAAATATGTCAACCACCACGGGAAGAAAAATGGATTTTGCGGACATAAAAAGCCCTCGGGGATTTTTCTTCACTTCGAGGCCATGAATATTACGAAGAAATGTCCAGGAAAGATCCATCCCGACTCCCTTCAGGCTCCGTAGGAATGGTTGGCCTTTCAGCGTCCCGGAAACTTTCAGAAGACAGAGTTATGGATAATGACAGGGGCTGGTTTCAGGGTTGGAAACTATTACTGGCACATAAAGGAGACTTTGGACGTGGGAAGCTTTTTAGAAAGGAGTCGCAGATTAAATTAGATTAAAGTCGAGTTATTTTTTTATAGATTTAAAGCGCCAATTTGGCGCCAGGAAAGAGGTTATTAAGTCGACCTGCATGCGTTTTAATGAGTCTTCGCATAAGTTTTTTTTTCCCTAATTGTAGAGCTTGGCTACTATATATGTCACAAATATTCGAAAAACATAGTTTTCCATTACTACACTATTAAAATAGGTACTCAAAAATAAGTACAATGTACTCATTTTTGATTACATTCGATGCTTATCATAGCTCCGAATACATAAGTTTCATTTTTGAAAAAGATAAATACACAAAAATGAGTAAAATGAATAAAAAAAGCATATGCTTGCTTCGAGCATGAATGTACAGTAGTAGAGCAAATATGACGTCATTATCGTGCTTGTGTAGATTGGTACCTTCGAGCATGAATGGACTGCAGTAGAGCGAATATGACGTCATCATCGTGATGCAAACATCTCAGACCTAATGGCACCAGACACGTGACTTCCTTTCAAAATTTATGAATGAAAAAACGTTCGTCATTGACTCGTGATTTGGAAATAGTAAATGTGTTACTTCATGAAGTACAGGATATTATTATGAATGAACTAGAAAAAAATTATGAGTGGATGACGTAATAAACCACGTGTCTAGAGGAAATACATGTTGGTGACGTAAGCGAAATTATATATAACCTTATGATTTCTCTACTATGAGGGATCCATGCTCGAAGGTTGCTTGCCTACATAGGCTGTCTTCATAAATCGCTTTCAATAAATATCGACAATTACAACTAAGATTTACCGGGAATCGAATCCTTAATCCTAAGGCACTGCAGTTCAGGATCTTATCCGTTGTCCTACCAGGACTACATGAAGAAGTTATAAACAGAAGACATTGTAAAAACGTGTGCCAAAATAACAGGAAGCAAGATAATTGAGTTGTAACAACACAGTTTCCATTTAAGAAATCGACATCTAAGAATGTGGAAAACCATATTCTGAGCGACTATTTTAAATTATGTCAGATCGCTTTGTTAAGATGGCTTGAACAGAAACTGAGATGAGCAATATGAAATCACACTGCTCATGTTTGAGAAAGTACGATTACTTAAATTTGAATAAGTCATCGCTCATTTACAATGCAATTGTACTAAAAAAAAAGACGAGTATGTTCAGGTAATCAATTTTAAATATTCTTTTTACAGAGTAGACAGCTAGATATGTCCATTGATCAAGTGGTTTGGTTTCAAGTTTAATAGTTTGCCCAATAATAAGTTGAATGCTATTCCAATTAACATTAGAGCCAAGGCGAGTTTCAAACTTAAAACGCTCTTATCCGATACTCTGTTTTTGGAATTATTCCACTTGGCGCCAAGCCGCCTAATTATCGCTCTCAAATTATTATGTCTTAGTTCGATAGAGAAGGCTCCATATTTGAATGAAATAGACTAATACCAACGTATTTTATACAAATGAATGTACAGCCGGGGAAAAAAACCATGCTATATTTTAATAGTGATGGATTCAGAAAAACGTTTTATATGCATATCTAAAATGTCATGTATTTTCGCTTTGTAGTTTTTTGGCTATATTGAAATGTGCATCAAATGATCATTTAAGGGGTCATACACAAATTTAAAATCTGCAGAACTTAACAGAAATCTACTAATTTTGGGAAATAAAAGCGCTGTGATCGCGTTGGCATAAAATTATAAATTCTTATATAAAGGCTAGGGGTGTACGGGAGTGGGGGAATGAATGAATGACCACGGGAAAAGAAGAACCACGGCTAACGCCAAAACATTTTCTACCAGCGTACTTCATTTCGAAGTCTCACTAACACTTTGTCCAATGTGGAAGTAGCCCCTCAAATAAGATAGATACATATCGTCTTATATCTATGTATATAAATGTAGGAAATTAACGAACATTTATATTTAGATTATTTTGAGGGTGGGGAACATTTCTGCGCTATCAAAAGTAGGTGGTGCTATGGAAAAATTTTAAGTTGTTGCGGTAGTATGAATATGAAGAGGATTCGAGTATGAAGATAGTCCCCTATGCTCATTTTTTGTATATCAATGTATAGTAGACTTTATTCCCTACAAAATGGTATATTAAGTTTAGCTCTACTATAAAAACTAACGAAATAATCATCGGTGGTTCGTTTTTTTCTTCCGCGGCTGTACTTGGACGCCGAGTTTAATAAATAAATTATAAAATATTTATACTCGGACTAATTTACACTTTGTGCAATATTTTAATAGATATAATTGCAAGGTTCGAAAACTTTTCCTGACACATATTCGAAATAGCAAATAAGTTCTAATTTACTAAAACTTCGTTCACTTTCTCCACACTCTTTCAACTGTGTTACCAGACTGATTGAACTGGTGGGAAAACAACCGTAGTAATGACGGCACCAGCGACACCTGGTGTTAAAAAATTAAAATAAATAACATATTCACCCAAGTAGTTTAATAATGTTTACTATTTATGTTTAGTAAATATTATACCATCTGAATGTACAAATAGTCAGAGTTTTCTCCGTAGTGTTTGATTTTGGCGCCCCTCAAAGATAGCGCACTGCTCGCACCGCAATAAGGCCGCCGCTGTTATCAATGGTATAATGTTATTTAATGGATATGTCAAGTTTAAAATGGATATTTGAAAATATGTTAAAAATGATGGAAAAATATGGAATTACCGTAAGATGGTAAGTAAACATTGGAATACATTAAGGTGTATAACTTTAAATGGATTTGTAATGTTTGTTAATTTGCATATAATCTTGTATTGATGTTCTTAAAGTCATGATGTGATCACTGTAAAAAAATGTGCTTAAAATGAGTGCATGAACGTACTCGTATATTTTTTTTGAGTACAATTGCATCATAAATGAACGATGACGTACTCAAATTTAAGTAATCGTACTCTCGCAAAAATGAGCAGTGTGATTTAATATTGCTAATCTCAGCTTCTGTTCAAGCCATCTTAACAAAGCGATCTGACACACTTAAGGGGGACCCGAGCCCCAAAATTCGGAAAAATTGCTAAATTTGTTTTTCTTCGTAAAACGATGCTAAACGTACTTAAGAAGGTGTGTACAAAATTTCAAAACGGTAAAAGAAACATAACATATGTTTGTTTAGATGTTTATATACCATTTATCATCTCTCTACATACTTTTCGTCTGCAACAATCGTCATTTACTCAAAATATTTTTTTTAAATTTTGGTCACGTTTAAAATGCTAAGGCTTTGTTAATAATTAACTTAAAACTAAACTGTTAATAGTTTTTGAAGCTCTAATATTTGTTTTATAAACGTATGTATAGCTTTTTTAAATTAAGTTATAAATTATTTTTTTACAAATTATTAAACTTAAAAAATTTAATATTTTTTGGGTTTTGAGCTTAAAATAAATTTTTGAAGACAATTAAAACACAAATCTGCAAAAGTCTATACATACGTTTATAGTATGTACCTTGACGTTATTTAATCAATTAAAAAAAATTAAAAACATTAAAAATTAAAAGAGGAGTAGTGTTTTTAAAAAAAAGTCTTTTTAAGCTTAAAAAATACAAAAAATAACAAAAATAATTTTTTTAAATATATTTTTGTTTTTGATTATTGTTTAGAAAAAGATGTTTTAATAATATAAAAAGAATGGTATGTCTGAATTCATTAATAAACAAATTAGGATTTGGGGCTCGGGTCTCCCTTAAAATATTTGTTCAGAAGATGGTTTTCCACATTATTTGATGTCGATTGCTTAAATAGAAACTGAGTTATTACAATTAAATTATTTTATTTCCCATTCTTTTGGAACACCTTTATAACGTTATTTATTTTAATAATAACTTCACGTCGCCCTGGTATCTTAAAGGATACGACTCTGGGCAGCGAGCCTGCAGATCTAGGTTCGATTCCCGGCAACTCTTGATTGTCATTGTTGATATTTATTGAAAGTGATCTATGAAGGTAGGCCAACATCTGCTCGTTTTATTCGTTTTTACCCATTGTACTGATTTTTAAGTACCTGTCTTTTTCAAAATTTAAACATGTACTCGGTGCCATTGTAAATATCAAATGTATTCAAAAGTGAGTACATTTTACTTATTTTTGAATACCTATTTTTAACAGTGATAAGATTTAGAAATATTTCCTTTTTATGATTGCAAAACTAAAATAATTTTTCTAACTTAAATATGTTTAAATTTTTTTCTGTTAATTTCCCTAAATATTTTAAAATTTGTAATTAAGATTTTATTTACATACGGAATATGAAATATAATCCTTAAATCAACACATTTCCGTGAATTTTTCCATTTCTAACAAATGGGATAATTAGAAATTTAAATCCCCCCAAACGACAAAACACAATTTAAATTTTAAATCAAGACAACCAGAATGTTTAGAAATGCACACAGACATTCTATTAAATCTATTCAAATTCTCTAAGTAAATGCTTTTCATGAAAAATAAGAATTATATTTTGGAGTTGTAGTCCTTTTAAATCCTTCTTATTCTTATACTTTAAATTACCATGCACTACAAAATAGCACTTTGGCACTCAAAAATACTAAATCAGAATCAAAAGACATTTCTGCTAATGGGAATGATGGAAATTGTATTCTATGAAATGAAGAGATTAAAATGCGAAATCATTTTCAAGAATACCATTTACAACAATGCGCCGGAGGTAAAAGCTTATTAAAACATAAATCCAAGTTCTCTTAAAAATAAAAGCTCTCACTTAACGAAGTACGTTCTTTTAAAGAACAGTTACATTCCAAAGAGAAAAGAACTTTTGATACAATGGAATGAAGAAAGAAATTAGTTTTTTTTTCTTCGTCTTTTCATTTCAGTTCTTAATGTTGACGATAAATTTTCTACCCTTTAAATAACTCATCCCGAATGCTCCAACAATGCTCTATTTGCAAGAATAACTTTAATAAAAGGTGCGATTTTTTTTTCTATTCCCTTCACTTCAATAAAACTGTCCAACAGACGATAAAAAAAAAGAAGGAATAAAGAACGCGGGGGGGAAATTGTCAAAGAACAAAAGTCTCCCAGGCAGATGAAAAAAAAAGAATGAAAAAGAACCGAAACAAATGGAATATTATCTTCGAGAAATGAACGATCATAACTGCAATTGACTTTAGCGAAAGCGTTAAAAAAATGAGATAGTTGATATTGTTGCCGGATATAAGAGATCGTTTCTTGACTTCTTTTTAAGACTAACGTGAAACTAAATGGTCAGCTGATTAGTTTCCCATTAGAAGGGGGAAAAACTCAGGGATAAATTGGAAGTCATTCGCAACTATTTTCCCCCGCAAGGAAAAGATCTGGTAACTAACTATTCGCCGTTTTGTTAGGATTTAAACGAAACTGAGCTTTGTGGATAAGGAGAGCAAATAATAATGGAGGACTTAAGATGCTTCTCTAAATTTATTTGTGGGATTGCGTATGGGATAGTTCGAACAAGGTTTTTTCTAAATAAAATAATGAATTAAAATATTGTGTAAATATTCCTACGTAATTTTATTGTTAAAAATATTGAACATGACTGTAATACATTTTTTTCCCTATTAAATTCTATTTATCCTGATGAATGTTTCTTTTTCAAGTAGAAATTAAACTATAAAAACAGTCTGAATGTAATCAAAACCATCTAAATTTGTTAAACTTCAATGACACGAAATTATTTCTAGAAAAGTTTAGGAAGTCCTAAAATCATTGAAATCTCAGATTACCCTTTTGTAATCTCTGTATCTAAAAATCGGCACAGTTTTTTAGTTAAATGTTAAATTATTCATAGAAAAAACATAACAATTAACACCTAAATATGAAACCTAATTTTTTACAGAATGATCACACATTTAGAAAATTAGAAGCATTAAGAGGCATAACTTATAGAGCCATCTTTAAAACATCCAATGTCCATTTTAAGGCAGTTCAGACTTGAGAAATTTCATGCTAAAAATATTTACATTAGCATAAAAAAATCAAATTTTGGCAGATTTTAACAAAATTTACAATAGAAATAAAAACACTAATTTTGTTACACAATTTTCTGTGAGATAGACTCGAAGTTTTCGAGATTATATACACAGGGTACATACGGATTTTCCGAAAATAGAAATAATACAATATAATTATGGTTTGATTAAAAATTTCGCACTAGAGCTGAATATTGGGCTATTGGGGACAGTTCTGGGCCTACCTCGAAGGAAAGGTTTGGTTTATACGTTTTCCGGCTGCCTATTTCTGTCCTCGTACTGAGACTTATCACAGCCACATACATACACACATTCATTCATACATGCACCTCGTTATTTTTAGAACCAAGGTCAGATGACGAGGAAACACCTGAACTGGCATGTTTTCAATAGGCGTCGGGACTTTAGACCCCGGTCATATTTATCGTGCGTCAGTTCAGTTAAATGCCGTTATAATTTGTTAGATGTCCTGGACGACTTTCTAGTATTTTTGTAGCGACACTGGCAATCCTCCGATCGCAAGATCACTACTTTTTTTCTCTGTCAAGTTCATCGCACGGGCACGAACCAGCAATCCTCTGATTACCAGCTGAACGCCATTATCCACCGAGCTACGGGCCCCTCGAAGGAAAGACCCGGGAACAATGCCTAGTATATTTGAACCATGGTCAGATGGACCAGGACAAGACCTGAGCTGGCACCCGACGCAACCTCAATAACCCTCAGGACATTGGACTCCGGTTAGATTTAACATGCACCAGTCCCGTATCCAAACCAAAGAAATTAAAGGTAAGTTTGGACGACGTATTGTTACTTCACAGCGAATCTAGCAACCCCCCGATCACAAGTTCACCGCATTTTAACATTTTTGTCAAGTCTCTTGTATCATCCGTATTCGAACTAGCTGACCTCTGGTTGCTAGCCGACGACGATACCTCGGGGCTACTCCACCCGCCCCCCTTAATATAACTACGAATAATTATGCTGGTTGTATTAAATTATTTTAATTTGGACTCCCCAGCAAAAAAAGTCAGCATAAAACCTTTATCAAAATTTTGAAATTGAAGGTATTATGCAGGAAAACTGCAGTTTTTTTGAAGATCTATAACATTAAAGGTTTTTGTTTCAATGTCCTTCATAAAAACTGCAAAAAACCTTCATAAAACCTGTAAAAAACCTTCAATTTTTAATCATGAAGGGAAAATGCAGATATTTTGAAGGTTTTATGCAGGAAAATTAAAAACTTCCAAAAAAAACTGCAGTTTGTTTCAATATCCTTTATAAAACCTTCAAAAAACCTTAAATTTTAACAATTTTGATGACGGTTTCATGCTGACTTTTTTTGCTGGGATTTCCTTATTCTGCCAATTGCATCAAAGCGATAAAATCAATCCCCCCGTCTATGCAATGCTCCAAGTCTTATTTTTACGGATCATCAAATCTCAATGTGAATCAATCCTTCTCCTTGTAACAAGACAACAAGACGGTCATCCAACTCTCCTGTTGACCATCACCCACACTGGCGCCCCACAAACACAGGCCCTCCACTGCGCCAAAAAGAAGGTTTTTACCGCCCTCCGAGGGCAACCCAACTCTTTCTTCGAGTGGCATTCAAACATTAGCACGATCCGCCCTGAACCGGATCCGGAGCCATTACACAACCAGGACAAGACTTTTATAACGGTCCGGGAAAGCGTGAAGACCAATCAGAGACTCTTAACCGGATTACGCCTGAACGGTTCGACGTGGTACTTGAGGCAATGGTCGGGATCCCGATAGAAAAAAGGTTTATTGGATAGATAAAAGGCGCCATCCTTTCAATTGATTTCAGTCTTGTCGGACTATAAAAATTGGGCAGGAGAAGAGAGTTGTTATATTAAATAGAGAGCACCTTCAATGCAAGACTCTCGTAAAGCCGCGGTGTCAACATTGAAATTCAAAAAAACAACATCACGTGGTTTTAGCGCTGCCACATTTGGCGTTCAAACATCTGCAGGAGTTCCAAATTTGGCGCACTTTCTTGAAATTTGGCGCACTTTCTTCTTTTTTGGTGATAAGGCATTCTGTCCGTATTCAACTTCTTAACATATATGTAGGTATTTACATACTTTCAAACAATTTGCGTTAAAAATTTCCTCTTCATTAACGAAACGAAAATATAATTTTCTGTGTGTTCAATACTCGAAAAACCGAAACTCTTTATATTTCTCCGGTTTTATTGTTCATATTTTCTTATTGAACTATACAAAATAACAATTGAGAGAACTTCGCTTATGGTAAATTTTTTACATAAAAACGTAATGCAATTATTTCAAAAGTACAAAGTAAGAAAAATATCTTTAATATATCTGTTAAACTCCCTTAAATTGTGCCACTCGTTAAAAAAACGATATTTACATACAAAGTTAAACACAAAACCATATTACAATACTTCGATCTCGCTTAGCTCTGAAAGTCGCCAAGGCCTGTCAAGTAATATTGGCGCATGAATGAATTGGCATTTCCACAAATCAAGTGGTTTCAATGATGCACACAAGAATATCAGCATTTTTATGCCTCTATTTGTATCATTACTCTATGGGTAGGAGGTGTTTGTTAAAAGGATTTGATAGCTTAAGAATTCGACAATAGCCACACTGTAAAAAAAGTGCTTAAAAATGAGTACATGAACGTACTTGTTTTTTTTTAAAGTCCAATTGCATCGTAAATGATGACGTACTCAAATTTAAACAATCGTGCATTCTCAAAAATGAGCAGTGTTATTTAATACTGCTCATATCAGTTTCTGTTCAAGCCATCTTAACAAAGCTACCTGACAAACTTAAAATAGGTGTTCAGAAGATGGTTTTCCACATTATTTGATGTCGATTGCTTAAATTTAAACTCAGTTATTACAATGCAATTATCTAGCTTCCAATTTTTTTGGCACGACTTTTTAACGTTACTTCTATTTATAACTTCTTCGCGTCGCCTTGATAGCTTAACGGTTACCACTGTGGACAGCAGTGCTGCAGACCTAGGTTCGATTCCCGGTCTTTGAGCATGAATGGTCTGTAGTAGAGAGAATGTGACGCAACTATTTACGTCATATTCGGGAAGCCCACATCTCGGGGCGAAAGGCCCATATCACGTGCCATCTCTTCAAAATTATGAATTAAAAAATACTCGCGATTGGCTGATGAATTGGGAAATGTGAAACAGTGAAAATTTATGAATGGAATGACGTAATTAACCACGGGTCTGAGGCCATACATGTTGGCTTCACTTTGATGTTAGCAGAGTGACCTCATGATTCCTCTACTACAAAGGATCCATGCTCGAAGTTCCCGGTAAGTTTAAGTTGTAATAGTTCATATTTATTGAAAGTGATTTATGCAGGCAGCCTATACAGACAAGCTACTGCTCTTTTTATTCATTTTTGAGTACATGTCTTTTTTAAAAAGATATTCGGAGCTAAGATAAGCAACGAATGTAATCAAAAATGAGTACATTTTACTTTTTTTTGAATACCTATTTTTAACAGTCCAGGGCAGATTTTCCAAAGCTATTTTATTTTACGGTTTAAAGGTCAATACTACACTGTTAAAAATAGGTATTCAAAAATAAGTAAAATGTACTCATTTTTTAATACATTCGTTGCTTATCATGGCTCCGAACTTCGAGCATGAATGGCTAGTAGTAGAGAGAATGTGACGTCATAATCGTGAGGCAAACATCTCAGACCAAATCGCTACAAACACGTGACTTCTTTTCAAAATTATGAATTAAAAAGTACTCACGATTGGCTGATGATTTGGAAAATGTGTAACAGTGAAATTTAATGAATGGAATGACGTCATTAGTCACGTGTTTGTAGCGATACATGTTGACCTCACTTTGATGTCAGCGAGGTGATATCCCGATTTTTGCTCTACTATGAGGGATCCATGCTCGAAGGCTCCGAATACATAAGTTTCAATTTTGAAAGAGAGTTGTACGTAAAAATGAGTACAATGGTAAAAATGAATAAAAAAAGCAGATGGTAGCCTACCTTCATAGATCACTTTCAATAAATATCGACAATTACAACCACGACTTACCGGGAATCGAACCCACACCTGCAGCCACCGCTGTCCAGAGCCATATCCGTCACGCTACCAGGGTGATGTGAATAAATTTTAAACAGAAGAAATGTTAAAAAGGTGTGCCAATAGAATGAGAAGTAAGATAATTTAGTTGTAATAACTCAGTTTCCATTTAAGCAATCGACATCTAATCATGCGGAAAACCATCTTCTGGACAACTATTTTAAGTTTTTCAAGTCGCTTTGATAAGATGGCTTGAACAGAAGTTGAGATGAAAAATATTAAATTACACTACAGATTTTTACGAAAGTACGATTGCTTACATTTAAGTACGTCCTCGCTCATTTACAATACAATTGTACTCAAAGAAAAACAGAGTAAGTTCGTGTACTCATTTTTAAGCACTTTTTTTACAGTGTAATCTGCATACTTAACTCAATTTGCTTAAAGTTACATAATAACAGAATTAGTATCATGACACTAAAATCTGACATTTATTTTGTCAAATTAATCCTGGTTTATTTTGGTTTGGTTTTGTTAATTAACGTCGCACTAGAGCTGCACAGTGGGCTATTGGCGACGGTTCGGGGTCAATCTTGAAAGAAAGACCCGGGAACACATACACATTCACACACACATTCATACAGGCACCTCGTTATTTTTAGAATCATGGTCAGATGACGAGGAAACACCTGAACTGGCACCCAACGCCTTCAATAGACGTCGGGACTTTGGACCCCGATCAGATTTATCGTGCACCAGTCCCGTATACACGCCAGTATAATTTGTTGGATATTCTGGACGACTTTCTAGTATTTTTGTAGCGAAACTGGCAACCCTCCGATCGCAAGATCACTACTTTTTTACTTTTCTATGTCAAGTCCATTTCCCGGATTCGAACCACCAATCCTCTGATTAGTAGCTGAACGCCTTACCAACTGAGCAACAGGGGCTCCCAAATTAATCCTGGAATCACAAGTGGGTAACTAGTGACCCAGTTACACCTTGTGTGTGTTAATATAATCAGTGCCGGATTTAGAAAGTATTATAGGGGCAACGTCATTGACAGCGGCCCTTCTTGTAAAAATAATCTCCAAGAATTAAAAACATGGCATATTAAGTATATTATTCATCTAAAAAAAAAAAATAGAATTATATAACGGTTTTGGAAAAATTGCCTAAAAGTTATAAAAAATGGTGGTACTAAAAACATTTCTGTCAAAGTTTAGGCAACTTGGTACAATTTATGTATTATTAACTTAAAGTTGAGGCACTCGAAAGCCGGAGTTGACCTTCAATCCAAGAAGGTCATTAACTTAACATAATATTCCGAAAATCCACCATCATCCCCTTCGATTCCATTCCAGCAGAAATGGCTTCTTACTAAAACTGCCAAATAGCGCCAAGGGGAAGAAATCGGCCAACACTGCGTAAAACTATATATGCAAAGAAGAGTGTCTGCAAGCTGCAGGTTTTTTTTTATATACACAGTCTACAGTTTTATTCCAAGGCAACAGTTTTCTAGCTAGCAAAACCCGGCACTAGTCCGACAATAAAATGAAATGGAACAGATGTAGTATAGGACATTTGGCGCGGTTTTTTTTTTTGGCGACGAAAAATTGCCGTTAAACATAGCATAGGGTTTCCAGATTGAAAGTCGCCACAAGAATAGGAAAATACCAACAATGTCAGGTGAGGTTGCCATACAATAAATTTATCGCCCCTATAAAACACCCCAAAAAAAACCGCGCACCAAATGTCCTATAATACATCTGTACCAAAGAAATTCTTTATTTATAAAATCACGTATTTATCAAGATACACATGGCAATTTTAAAATTTTCGTTACTAAGAGAATCACGAACTTTTACGTTTAAAAAAAATAAATTTAAGTAATTTATATTAATTTGTTAAAATTACTGCTGGAAAAGTTAAGCGGAGTGTAAAATTCACACACTTTTGGGTTAATTAAAAAATTGTCATTAGAATCATGTAACAATAAATCGAAGGGACAAGTGGGAGAAAGGGTTAACTAAAAAAGATAAACAGTTTTACTGGCAACAATCTTGAAGACAAGGGTCGCTTTCCGTTGAGCATCCACTATTTGACACAATTTGGCGCATTCTCGCACATTTGGCGTTTAGATTTGCTTAGTGAATTGGAACCCTTATAATTGAAACATATACTTTGACTGCTCTGTAACTGTCTAAATACATCAAGGAGATCCATGAAATTTTGAGAGAAGACGCATATGTCCTTTAAAGCTTTCATCTACATCAAAATTAGTTTTTCAAAAATGTTAGTTAATCCTTTCATTTATTTGCCTCTTCGATTGCTTATGTTGTCTCAATACAGCACCACTTTATAGTGTTTGCCAATGTCAAGAGGACAAATGTATCCTTACCTCCGGGCAATTGCTGCAGCATGACGTACTTCCGGGGAACATGTCACCCCCTTCCTCTAAGACCGGGCTCTCCACCTGAAATACAAAGAAATACGTCACTCACTACGTATTACAAAATTTTACACAAGGGCAGAATGTTACGCATTACTGTGTTCACAGCTGTTTCGAATGAAATCAGCTGTTAACGTATAACGCAGTACAAGTCTACTCTGAAATAACATATTATCTAGCTTTTTCAGTTGCCTTTATGGCTTTCCTAAGAATAGAAGCAATGTTTCATGGTACAGTACAATTCCAATTATCCGAACTCCAGTTATCCGGATTGTCAATTATCCGGATCGGGCTTTGTGAAAAAAAAATATGCGAAATCTATATTTTATTTTAAAAGTATTATCTATATAAGAATGGAGTGTGTGTCTGTGAATTTGAACAAAACCAGAGTTTTTTTTGCATGGATTAGGATACACTGATTCAGATAATCACATAAAATCTTTTTGTCTGTCTGGCGGTCAGTCCGGTTTTAACTCAAAAACGACTGAACGGATTTTTATGAAAAATGCACCATTTTAACCATATTTTCTCAACTTAAAACATGCACTTTGATTGATTTGGATATCTGCAACTGTTCAAAAGTTATAAAACCTTTTTCATTTTCCCATACGTTATTCCTATTGGAAATTTACATGTAGACTTTCTTTCCTTTATAATATTAATGTTAAAAACCACCTTGACGACCAAAAATATTTTTTGACAATAATCGCTGCCTTCTATTATTGCGATTTTTCTTTGAAAAATACATGTATTAAGCATCAGATTATAGGAATCGGTCGTTAACTAAAACCTCGCCAACCGAAGGAGGAAGATAAACCAGCTGCTTCATTTGACGCCATGGGTATCTCATTCATGCCCCGAACATTGCTTTGTTTCAAGATTTTAAACGCGTCTGTGCCTAATTTCTTATCCAACGTTATTACATTTATGCCAATAGTGCTATTTGTTCTGAATTGGAACAGTGCAATAGTGTCGAAATGGACCATCCTAAAAGTTTAACTTAGGGTTTTTATATTTATACCTCCATGTAGCGTATTTTAAAGGTTTCACTTCAAAATCATTTGATTGAAATTCAAAAAAATTAATATTTGAATATTAATTTTTAAAAGAAATATTGTTAGTAAATATTGACGCAGGCATATTTAAAATTATATTTTATAATTATCTTAAATTGCAGGGTGAACAGTTATAAATAAAAATAATTCTTAAATTATTGTTTTTCAGAAATTATGTTCAAAGACGGATATGTAGACTCCGGTCGCCAATTGGCACAAAGAAAAATTTCGTCAAATAAGGTGTTATTTCCATTAAGAAGAATGCTATATTTTTCTCTTTGATATATTATGGCATTGCCATTATTAAAGCTAATGAATGTGAAGTTAATTAAATGCATTATTGTCACTGAAGGGTTAAATTTTATACAAAAATATATGTAACCTTTAAAATAATATAAGTTTTAAATACCAATTGGCATTTAAGCAACATCACCAAGTGTTTTACTTTATATTTGCAGAATACATTATTTTTATCGAAATTATATTACAAGGCTAATATTCGCAAAGGCTTTTTTAATCATTAATATTTAGGAATTTTTATATAACAAAAAAAAAACAGTTTACAAAAATATCAGTTTAATTAATAGTAGCAATATCGTGTAAAGTGGACAAAATAAAAATTAAAAAGTACTAGGTTTATGTATCTCTAACACTACTCAAGTAATTGAATAAATCTTGATTTTGATAAAGTTTATTTTTCACAGAGAGCGATATGCAACTGGCTACGCTATCAAAAAAAATCAGGCATCAATACATATATAAAAATGGAGTGTCTGTGGATTCGAACAAAACCAGTCATTTTGAGTTATTTGCATGAATTAGAATACAATGATTCACAAAATCACATAATTTTTTTTGTCTGTCTGTTCTATTTTAACTAATAAACGACTGAATGGATTTTTACGAACCTTGCACAATTTTAACAATAATTTTCCAACTTAACATCGGCATATTATTTCATTTGGATATCTGCAACCGTTCTAAAGTTATAGAACTTATGTTATTTTTTTATATATATTTAAAATACTAATTTCAACAATGAAATGAAAACAGTTTGCATCATTATGCGCTACGGTAACCAAGTTTGAAATGAGAAACATTTAGTGGATATTTTTGGTTTGGCCTCAACACCAGTTAATGAGGATATTTTGAGCGTTTACCAAATAAATAACGAAAAGATGGATTATGAAGTAACGACACACTGGTCACAGGTTAGGTTTAGACATTGAAAAGAAGTGTACGTAAAAATTACTTAAAAATTAAATTTATAAAAAACGTGCCATTTAAAAAAAAATTATTTAAAAGTGAAAGAAGTTTTTATTCGTGATAGTATTGGTTTCGATGCTTGGTGACAAAATATTCAGACATTTCACTTCTACGTTTAGAAACGAGAGCTACTTTTTAAATTGGTAAAAAATCGACGTGGACATTTGATTGCGCCGGATTATTTGGCGAGTTTTCTAAACAAAATTGCCAAACCGTTGCGATCCCAAAATCTTTATAATTTTTCCTTATTCCAAGTACTATTGAAATATTTTGTTGAAGTATGTCGGAACTGGTTGCGCCGAAAGCGCCACGTAAAAGAAATATTTAAGTAATACATATCTAATTAAAATATTAAACATAATTCATTTTAATTTTAAAAAACATTCTTGAACTTAAAAAACAACAACATAACGCTCGAATTGATAACCTCTCGACTTGGTGCGAGTTGACGGTTTTAATTTAAAATTTCTGGCGGTTTTATTTTGAAGTTTTGGGTGGCGCGCTGTTCAGTCGGTTAAAAAACAAACAGTTTTAATGCTTACATTTAATCACCAAATGTATTTGCTACAACATATTTAAAAAAATATATCAATATTTCAGAATTATACTTTTAACACAAATACTTATGAAGGCGCCAATTTATTATTTCATATTTATGCATTTATTACAATTTTAAGATTAAGATTTTTTGTCAAATAATTTCTAACAAGTGGTGCATAACAGGAGGACTCTAATAAGGAATACAAAATGCTAGAATAAGCCTCATTACATCCGCATGATTTAAAAATGGAGTCATCTCGCAAACGCAGTCATGGATTAAAATTACTTTTTTCACACGAGAAGAAACCGTACATTTTTTGATGCTGTATACCTGCAGTTCTTGTAGTTTTAGATCCATCGCCGACTTACCAACAAACGCCGATATGTCAACAAAAAAATGTGAAATTGTATTATCGGCCATTATGCGCAATACGTTATTGCAACTATCACTGCTCAATGCTGGATTTTTATCAGTTGCAACGATTCGAGGAAAGGAACGTTCTCCAATCATGTCGAGTAATGAACGACGATCGTCTAAAATCGTAGACTTCATAATTTGCACTTCGCGTACACACGCGTCTGCCAAGTTCTTCAGTTCCGTGTGAAAGACCTCGAAACTTCTCCCACGAGTCAAAGATTCTATTTTAAAGCCCGGGTCCTCCAGGAAGTAATATTTTACAAGTAACTTCAAACTCTCAAGTGTGAACTGGCGTTTTGTTTCTAGATATTGATTGAGTGCAAGTATTAGTAAGAAATGACGACCATTCGGGAATCCAATTCCAGCTCCAGCGGAAAGTAGAAGCTGGACGAGATCTGAATGACGTTCCATTTTCACGGCATATCTCAGAGGGGTATCACCAGCTATATCAGTTGCATTGATTGGTGAATTATTCTTTAATAAAATACTAAGGATGCTAAGCCGGACACTCAATTCCCTGGTTTTTGGTCCCAAACATATGGCTGCATGCAACGGAGTTTGTCCTAAGGTATTTACTTCGTCAACTTTTGTTCCTCGTTCTATCAAGAGTCTTATCACACTTGGCTTACAGTACCAGTTCTCCACAGCTGAATGCAGCAGATTTTCCTGTTGAGCGTTGCGAACATTGGCATCCACCCCCGGAAAGTCAAGTAGCATTTTGATTGCTCGTGTCTCGTATTTGCATTCGCTCAGGGCTAAGTGAAATGGCGATCCCAAATGTTCTTTAGATCTATCAGTGATCGTTCCAGCGCCTTCTTTAACAAGAAGCGCAACCACATCAGACCTCAACACTGCACCCCAGCCGGCGCCCGCCCCCAATTTCCTTTCATTGTATCCGCGTCTATTGTCCGTAGCGCACAGCCAGATGCAATTGTGCATGGTACAGGCGTCTAGTGAGGCTCTTTGTGTCAGAAGCCATTCAATGTCCTTTGCCCCAGCACCTGCTTGCAAAGCCAAACACACAGAGGATTGTCTATTAGGTTCGAATCTGAAAAGATTCGCACCGGCATTAAACAGCAGTTTCAGAATGCCTTCATCTAAAGTGTCCTTTGGTGAATCTGAGGCACAGTGCAGAGCAGAAACATGCTTTCTACATGCATTAGGATGGCATCCAGAGTCCAATAACAGTTTGACTATGTCTTTGGAGACACTGCACCTGAGGGCGTAACAAAGAATTGTTGAGCCTGTTATATGATGACAGACTTTGGCATCTGCTCTTTTATCTAGTAATACTTTGATGATAACTTTGCCTCTACTATGATATAGTGCAACCATCAGAGGAGTCTCACCGCTTTTGTTTATACAATTCACTTCGGCCCCGTAATGTAGTAGAACTTGAACTAAATCAACAGAACAGTTCTCACTTTTTAAAACTCGAAATAGAGGAGTTTCGAAGTCGTGGTTAACTTTGTTAATTTCCGATGGATTTCGTTCTAGGATTAATTTAATTTTATCGGCATTATAGACAATTTGATCTAATATAAAATGCAGAGAATTTACCTTTGACATATTTCAATATGGAAAGAGGAATTAACTTCGCAATTAAAATGTTATTTAAGAATTTTAAGTAAACATCGACTTCATTTCAAATGATAATTAAAAACAGAGTTGAGTTGTAAGTGGCTGTTTAAAAATATTTAATAAATGAAATGTGTAGTTATGGTTTAAAATTCAGCTTTTGTTTTACTTTGTTTTAATGGACATTCTAAAAGTGACCAAATAAATATTATAATAAAATATGTTTTTACATTCATCTTTATTACCAAAATGACGACTTCATTCAATATAAATACCAACAAAAATACCAATTCCCAAAAAAATGTAGATTTTGCAGACAAGATATTTGTGCGTCGGAACCCAAGGTTAACTATAAAAAGATTTTGTGATAAATTGATTACCTATAAAAATGATTAAATCAAAGAATTAAATTTAAAATACATGAAGGTAGAATTTATAACCTTTCTCTTTGGTACTTTGGCGGTATTGGTTGGCGCTCGAAATCGGTTAAAAGTACAATTGTTTTTTGTTTATTTAAAAATAAATTAAATAAAAAAAATAATGAATTTAAATTTTACAAAATGAAATATAAATGTAATATAGAAAATAAATATAAATTTAATAATTTTTTTTTAAAAATTTAATATAAAAATATAAATTTAATATAAAAAATATAAATTTAATATAAAAATATAAATTTAATATAAAAATATAAATTTAATATAAAAATATAAATTTAATATAAAAATATAAATTTAATATAAAAATATAAATTTAATATAAAAAATATAAATTTAATATAAAAATGTAAATTTAATATGAAAAAATATTTTTTAAAAATTAATATAAAAAATGTAAGTTTAATATATAAAATATAAATTTAATATATAAAATATAAATTTAATATATAAAATATAAATTTAATATATAAAATATAAATTTAATATATAAAATATAAATTTAATATATAAAATATAAATTTAATATATAAAATATAAATTTAATATATAAATTTAATATAAAAATGAAATATAAATTTAATATAAAAAATAATGAAATTTAAAATAAACATAAAAAAATGAAATATAAATTTAATATAAAAATAATAAAATACAATTCCAATATAATGCTTTCAAGTGTCAATAAAATATGGCAAAAACCATACACACTAAAGTTTTCTTTAGAATTTCGAAATGACATTACAATTCTTTCTCAAAACTAAAACACAAAATTAGATTTTGAAAATGGACCTCTAAACGTCGTTGTCAAAAGTAATTGGTTAATCGAATATTCATTTCAAAAATAAATAAAACTCAAAACCATTGTAAATCGCATTAGAAGTTGGATATTTTGATAAATTACTGGAAGTTTTCGTAATAAATTCTATAATTAAATTTCTGGGTAAAGTATTCCATCATGCGTAATATTCGATTTTAAATTAAGTTTTAAAAGAAAATATTTTTTGTTAGGAAACAGCTAATTTTAAAATCCAAAGAAAGCAGTTCTTACTTTTGTAAAAAAGTTGGCCAAAACGTCATCATGGTTGGAAAATTTTAATTGTTCTTTATAATCAAGAATATTTCACATGATTATGACCCAGAATTGTTAAATATTTACGTCGTATTCGATTAAATCTTGATTTACTTTGAAATAGGATTTTTTTTTTGTCATCTTTCTTTTTGATCTGCATTGCATTTTTTAAAAGCGAATTCAACACAAAGCAATGTAAACGTCGCTCCACTAATGGATTTTTTTTTCGGTCATAAAAATATATATTTTAAAAAGAAAAAACTTGTTTCAATTAAAAAATGCAATTAAAAAAAATTATAAAAAATTTCCCATGCTACGCAGACTGTATAAATTGTTGGATGATATTAAAACAGTTTGATTATCCAAGCGTGGACTACTTTACATTTTAATAAAGGCTGCGGCTAAGTTGATGTTAACAAAGAAAAATTAATAATTAAATCACAATTTATAATATTTGATTAAATAAAATAACGTTTTAAAAAAAAGGAAAATCATCTAAGAAGAAAGAGCTAAAATGTAAAAAATAAGTTTAATTTTACGAATAAGTTGAAAAAAGTTTAATATTTAATATTTTTTCTCATACAACGTTCTGTAATTGGCGCCAAATTTAGGTATGTTTTTTTGTAAATTGGCACCAACTTCAAAAAGTTATAATAAGCATAAAATTGATATTTAATAATTAATTTTTTTCAACTGGTTTGTAAAATTAAATTAATTTTTAATGTTTAACGCTTTTTTTTTTGTCGTTTTTTCCTTTTTTTTTTTAAGATAATTTTTGAATTTTTAGTTTTTAATTTACCAGGGGCTTCGGCCCCTGCTATTTGACCCCACAAAGAAATATTCAAGTTGTTACTTTTTCCACGCCCCGATAGTATATTTTGAGATTACCCGGTTCAATAAATGTAAATCGGAGAAAATGTTTAGAAAACAGTCCAGTTAATTGATATTTCCAAATAAATAAAAGCCGGATAACCATATTTTTTTTTTTGCATTTTTCCCCTTAATTGGATTTTTTTTCTATCCAACAAAAAAAAGAATTTTTGAAATCCGACAATATTTTTGAAACCGTCCGGTTAATTGAGAATTCCGGATAGTTAAATGTCGGTTATAAAAAAAAAGTGTCGAAGTAAGGTATCCCCTGTCCAACAAAAAAAAAGTTTTCAAAATATCTGAATTAGAACAGTAATTTTGCGTGAACATACATTAAAAAATACTCGAATTGATAACTTCTCTCCTTGGCACTTTTTGTGGCGCGATTTTAAGTAGGTTAAAAATAATGCTCGTCTATTTAAAAAAAATCAGCTGTTTGAAGCATTATATTGGTTGTAGTGGTGTTGTGGAAGACTGGCATATACACATTGATTTACAATTTTATTTTATTCGCTTGTGACTAAAGTGTCAATATAACTGCAAGTTTAGGTTTTTTATTAAAAACAGAACCTAAAAAATTGTAAAGTTCTCAATTAACTTAATTTGATAAAATTACAGTTTGCAATCTCTTCGAAATATTCTTGGAAAATTCTAGAAGTTAATCTATTTTTTTTAATGAGTTATTTTAAATTGCATGATGGATGACGGTTTGTTTTGCAACGAACGAAAAAATTAAATCGTTTTTTCTCAACGTTTAATTATCCTTCATATTAAGTTTTCCAAACGTAGAAATTTTTTTTTTATTATTAATGGAGAAATGTATAATTTTTAAGCATACAGTAAAATATCTGTATATTATAAATTGGCATACGAATTAGCTCTTAAAGTAGTAGGTGTTTTTTATTGGCGAAAAAGCCTAAATTTGGCTAAGCTGCGCCAAACGTTTATTATGTTACGAAACCATATATTTAAATCTGGCTGCTAAAACCATTGTTCTGCAGAAAAGGAAACACACTCGGATGACGGTTATCATTTAACAAATCTATTAATGTTAAAACAGTGGTACCAAAGTAGTTCAGTCTTTATCTATTAAAATTTGGACATACAAAATATGTTTAATTCATAAAAGACAAAGCAAAAATGTAGTAAAATAACAATAACACCAAAAGAGGAGTTGCGAAACGCATCACAAAAAATATACTAATAAAATTATACAAACTTAGGGTCGTCACAAAAAGTAAAGAACTAAAAATGCCACACCGTTACCAATAAGTATTCAAAAATAAGTAAAATGTACTCATTTTTGAATACATTCGATGCTTATCATGGCTCCGAATGTATAAGTTTCAATTTTGAAAAAAGACATGTATTTAAAAATGAGTACAATAGGTAAAAATGAATAAAAAAGAGCAGATGCTAGCCTACATAGGCTGCGTTCATAAATAACTTTCAATAAATATCGACAGTTACAACCAACTTAACGGGAATCGAACCCAGATCTTTAGACTATGCAGTGCAATACCTCATCCTATATACTATCAGGGCGACATGAAGAAGTTTAAATATATTTTTTTAAAAGGTGTGCCAAAAGAATGGGAAGTAAGATAATTGAGTTGTAATAACTCGGCTTCCATTTAAGCAATCGACATCAAACACTGTAGAAAACCATCTTCTGTTCAACTACAAAGCTCAACTATCAAAAGACATGTACTCAAAAATGTGTAAAAAAAAGCAGCAGCCTGCCTACATAGGCTGCCTTCATAAATGACTTTCAATAAATTCCGACAACTACAACTTAGACTTACCGATAATTGAACCCATGTCTACAGCACCGCTGTCCACAGTCTTATCCGTTCGGCTATCAAAGCGACGCGAAAAATTTATAAACGAAAGTAATGTTAAAAAGGTGTGCCAAAAAAATGGGAAGCAAGATAATTGAATTGTAATAACTCGGTTTCCATTTCAGCAATTGACATCAAATAACGTGGAAAACCATCTTCTGAACAACTATTTTAAGTGTGCCAGGTCGCTTTGTTAAGATGGCTTGAACAGAAGCTGCGATCAGTAATATTAAATCACACTGCTCATTTTTGAGAAAGTACGATTACTTAAATTTGAGTAAGTCATCGTTCATTTACGATGTAATTGTACTCAAAGAAAAACCGAGTACGTTCATGTACTCATTTTTAAGCACCTGTTCTTTACAGTATAGGCCCAACTAGGGTATCCCGGTGTTGCCAAGTCCGTACTCTCAAGATACGATCCCCTGAGGTGCTCAGTTGTTAGTAGTCATTCTTATCGTGAAAATAACTATCCGATCGCCGTGATTTTGGAAAGCCGAAAGCCCTAACGCTTCTCGATAACAAAATCGTCTCCGATGTAAACGTTCAGATCGTTTCTCCGCATGATTTATCAGTTCTCTAACTGTAAATGCCTCAATTTTTTTTACCTATTTTTAGATTATCTCGTAATAAATGTCCATTAGTTATTTTTCAACACGCACATGCTATCTATAAAATGATAATTCATATGCATTGCCTTGGCACCGAAATTACCGCATTAACCCCAAAACGAGATCATGAATCCATTCTAAAAGAGAAAAAAATATCTTTTTTATTCCACTTTATAAATTAGTCGCCAACGTACCCACCCGTATTTCACGCTTTAACCAATCAGAAGCGCAATTAATCTCTCTAATATCGCCAAACCAGAGCTCATTAAGCAAATGAGAGTTGAAACGGCGACTTTTATTTTATTCCCTATTTTCCCCTTTCCTAATAGGCGCAGAGGTAGCCAAAAACCAGCAAAAATACGGTAAATAAATTATCTCTGGATTAATTCGCAGCTGCCGTACAGCTGGAAATTGATGAGATTTGAAAATTTATTTTTTAATTTTATCCGAGTACTTTAAAATAATTATTGATTGGGATGCATCTTAGATACATTGTATGTATTTCATTTTATCACGGGAATTTAAGGTTTTAAAGTAAAAGAAAAAAATACTGTAAAAATTTGTAGAGTAAATATCAGTAACTATATAACCGTGTATTATTGTAACCATCTGAGGGATAGCTACTTCGTGTGTGGATTCCTCATAGTAGAAAAATCATAAGGTTATAATCTCGCTAACATCAAAATGAGGCCAACATGTATAGCCTCAGACACGGGGTTTATTTCGTCAGCCATTCTTAAATGTTTCTAGTTCATTCTTAAAAATATCCTGTACTTCATGAAGTAACACATCTACTGTTATTTCCTAATTAAAAGTCAATCGCGAACGTTTTTTTAATTCATAAATTTTGAAAGGAAGTCACGTGTCTAGTGCCATCAGGTCTGAGATGTTTGCATCACGATGATGACGTCATATTAGCTTTACTACAGTCCATTAATGCTCGAAGGACAGCTATGTGTATATATACAAACATCTTCAATTCAGTTTTCCTAGCAATACACATTACTTACAATAACAAAAAATCTCTAGCAAAATCTTTTTCAAATCTGTAAATCTTTTACATTAGCACACTGTTAAAAATTTCAGTTCAACGATATACCATATCTTGGTGCAAAGCAGAGGTCTGCAGCAAATTACACCATATTATAGTAGAATCTATGTTGAACCAAAAATTCTTGATCGGACATGTATTACTTTTGGCAGAGTTTTTATTCTATTTTCTTTTGAAACCCATTTTAAATGCAATCTGCTCTTAAAATAGAAAGTAATTTGCAAGTTAAAGTCGAAGTATATAAAAATCAAGAGCAAAAACTATTTATTTGGCATTAATTATATAAGCAGAATATAACACTTATATACATTCATTATTTCTACAATGAAATGGTATTAAAAAAAACCAATAAATTAATTTTAATTTTTGGGTAGAGTATGGCTGGTTCTACATTGGCTTCAAAGCACCCTTAGAGGAAAAAAGTTTTGAGCCTTCCAGAAGTTACAGTTAGAGTTAGAGTTCAGTGATCGCTCCCGACATATCGGTATCTAACTCACGCCCCATCAAATGCTAGTCCAACGCCTTCACCTTTCGTCCAACGCAATCCTTTTAATCTATAGTCAAAGTAAACAAAATCAATACTGGAAAAAGACTATCTAACCCACATCGCCAGCATTAACAAGTGTACTCCCTACCCCTATAGCCAGACATACCCTACTTTAATCCCAATTATTACGAGGCACAATGCAAATCACTAACCAAACGTGACGTGATCGTGGGTCACGAATTGGATATCAGTCACGGTCACGGAAATTTAGAGGGTGGAGGCCAGCCCTAAATATACGTCATCAATCCCCTATTGTTCCAATAACTCACCTGTCGAGATTAAGTTTGGGTTGTCGTAATGCCGTTCTATTGATTCTGACATGACGGCTGTTTTGCAATGTAGATTATATATTAAATTATGGGTTATTTGAATTATTTTTGATTTTCTTATGTTAACCTGAATGGAATAAAGGGTATTATAAGTATTGTTTGGGTCATAATTTCTGGGTTTTTGCTTTTTCTTAAAGATTTTAGGTCATTCTGTGGAAAGAAATGAAGGATTTTGACAGTATGTGCGTGATTGATAAAGTCAATTATTTGTAATATATTATATGTATTTTTGTCAATTCAGTTTTTTTACAATTGTAAATAGACTACAACTGTTTCCAGTACCGTCACACAACGGGTTTTTTTTGGGGGGAGGGGGGGGGGTTAAACCAAGAAATTTCCTTACTTAACGGTTCGAAATTCCCAAATTAACGATTCGAAATTCCCAAATTAACGATTCGAAATTCTCAACTATTTATAATTCCCAACTCAATACAGTGCTGTAAATTCCCACTTATCGACATTTTCCATCTTTTTTTTTTATATATGAGATAATATTAAACAGTTCTCTCACAAGCTTTGATGTGTTGCATCCACATTTCAATGGATTGTACGTTCTGAGGTCTAATTTAAATGTCATCATACAAGTTGGGCAATTTCTAATCTTCCTTAGTTTTCATTTGCTAATAATATTAATTTTCTTCATTATTGGGGGGGGGGGGGCGTTTAAAAATACTCAATAAAGTATACTCAATAAAATACACTAAATAAAAATAAAATATACTCAATAAAATACACTAAATAAAAATATACTCAATAAAATACACAAAATAAAATATACTCAAAAAAATTTACCCAATAAAAATATACTCAATAAAATATATACTCAATAAAATATACTCAATAAAATATACTCAATAAAATATACTCAATAAAATATACTCAATAAAATATACTCAATAAGATATACTCAATAAAATATACTCAATAAAATAC
The DNA here is from genome assembly GCA_963932185.1 of Troglohyphantes excavatus. Taxonomy (NCBI): domain Eukaryota; kingdom Metazoa; phylum Arthropoda; class Arachnida; order Araneae; family Linyphiidae; genus Troglohyphantes; species Troglohyphantes excavatus. The sequence goes on from OZ010671.1 coordinate 15,154,308, forward strand.
ACTCAATAAAATACACTCAATAAAAATATACTCAATAAAAATATACTCAATAAAATATACTCAATAAAATATACTCAATAAAATATTCTCAATAATATATTCTCAATAAAATATACCCAAATTATAGTAAGTAAAAATATAGTAAATAAAGATATAGTAAATAAAATTAATGAAAATATAATCAATAAAAAATATATTCAATAAAAAATATAATCAATAAAAATATAATCAATTAAAATGTTTGCAAACATACGTTACGCAGATATTAGGATAACGAATGTACAGCAGAAAGCTTCCTATTTCAACAACACAACTTTATTTGTTTAAGCAATTTAAAAAAAACATACGAAATTCTTTACTAAAAAGTATTTACATTTTTGTATATAGAGTCTTTTTTACTCGTACACTTTATGAATACAATACACAAATACTGCATACCCCTTTAAATTTATACCATGCATATTTATTGGAATCTATACCATGCAATTTTAAGTGCATTCCGGCAATTAAATATATTTGTGGTTAAGTAAATAACAATGCAGTAGCTTACGTAATTCGCTTAGTAAGAGTCGAGCATTTGTCATGAGATTACATCAAACCGAATCGACATTGGGCAACCAGCAGAGCGTGACGACTTTCACTAGGAGAAAACTGTTTTGCGGAGTGTCGTCCTTGAAGGCGTAACAACAGTCATTTCTTAACTATAAATATTTTATTTCTGGTTGTATAGAGGTGAAATTCTTGACGTATAAACCACAGGTTTTGGGATTTAGAAAATGTAATTTTACATTCTTGCACACGGCAATCTCTGACATTAATTTTTTTATTTGTGCACCTGTCTAGTCAAAATTTAAATTTTAGTAAATGTCTTTTGAGCAGTTGCTTTTTATTTCTATGGGAAAAGCGATAAGCTACAATGTTATAAAACATCGTAAAAAAAAATAGTTGAAATTAAAATTAAATATTTGTTGTATTAAAACTGATATTTATTATTTAAATTACTTTAAAACTCGAGTCAAACCGAAATTTCATTTTCAAAATATAGTAAAAATACAAAAAATATTCTAAGCCTTGATTACTAAAAGATGTCACAGGAGTAACACAATGGCCTATTAAAGACGGCCAAGGTCAACAACGTTGGTTGGTTGTACTAACGTCGCACTAGAGCTACACAATATAAGGTGACTAACGATTTAATCTCAATTAGGCTAGTAATAAGAGAAATATTATTCAATTATTAATATTCAATTATTAATATTCAATTATTTGAAGTTACAATTTAAAATTACACACTATATCTAAATATGCGAGTTTTCAGCCGAAAGATAGAATATGAATTACACTCTATTTGTTATTTGTATTCTATTATTTTGTATTCTATTTATTTGTTATTTGTATTTAATTCAATACATTTATTATGAACTAGAATCTCCGTACAATGATCTCCCGATATAACGATGACCACTTGAATTCTAAATTCCAATAGATTTGATTAGCTTTTAATGTAATAAGTTTTTACGCTTTACAACGAATTTTTCGTTACGACGTTTTCGTTAAAACGACTTTTCGTCGTTAAGGTTTGGTTTGGTTAAATAACGTCGCACTAGAGCTGCACTGTGGGATATTGGCGACGGTTCGGGGTCTATTACGAAAGAAAGACCCGGGAACACATTCACACACACACACATTCATACACGCACCTCGTTATTTTAGAATCATGGTCAGATAACGAAGAAACACCTGAACTGGCACCCAACGCCTTCAATAGACGTCGGGACTTTGGACCCCGATCAGATGTATCGTGCACCAGTCGCATATACACACCGATCATTTTTGTGGATGTTCTGGACGACTTTTCTAGTATTTTTGTAGCGAAGCTGGCAACCCTACGATCGCAATATCAGTACTTTTTTACTTTTCTTTATCAAGTCCATAACACGGATTCAAACCAGCAATCCTCTGATTACTAGCTGAGCGTCTTTATCCACTCGGCCACTAGCAGCCCCTCCAAAATTTAAGAGTTTGAAAGCTTCTAATAAGATTATTTGTAAACTTTAAACACGATCGTATTTAATATTAGGGGTTCAAAATCAATAAGAATATTTAGATATAGATCAGCAGTCTTTTCTCATTCCAGTTCTTTTGATCTTGTGATCGGAGGGTTGCCGGCTTCGTTAAAAAAATACTAGAAAAGTCGTCCAGAACATCCGCAAAAATTAACGGCGTGTATACGGGACTGGTGCACGATAAATCTGATCTGGGTCCAAAGTCCCGAAGTCTATTGAAGGCGTTGGGTGCCAGTTCAGGTGTTTCCTCGTCATCTGACCATGGTTCTAAAATAACGAGGTGCATGTATGAATGTGTATGTGTTCCCGGGTCTTTCCTTCGAGATAGACCCCGAACCGTCGCCAATAGCCTCTAGTGCGACGCTAATTAACCAAACCAAACCAGTCCAGTCCAGTTCTTTTGAATAGCATTCTTGATTACTCAATAAGGTCAATAAATGCAAGGTCATTAAATTTTAATTATTGTTGAATATAAGGCTATATAAAAAAATTAAAATAACTTATGAATACATGAAATGCAAAGAAAAGTAATATTCTTTACAATATATTTTATCTATAATATAATACGCAAAACATTTTTGGGGCGGGGCGCTAAAATCGACCTTGCCAAAATATAGCAAAAATGCATCTTACACCTTCCCTATAACTAGTACAAACTTCATTAACCTTAAAAATACACAAAAGTTAAACACCGCATAGTTAGGCGTCCTATTACAACCAACAAGTAATACTTACGATAAAGGTATCAAACGGGGCCTTAGGTTTTGGGTGAAGGTCGCATGATTCCCTTGCCTCAAACAAGACTACTTCTCAATCCACGTGAATTTTCTGCTGCGTACACCGGCACTTCGTGATGAAAGACGCTTCACAGAAATTGACTCGAGATTTGCAAACCGGAAATACAAGTCACGCAGTGGAAACTTCTAATTTTCGCAATGTGTGCGTTAAACTGACTCTAAACAACTACTATCGGATGTAACTATTTTTAGAGAAAGTGATATCGGTTAAAAGTTAATCGCTTCCCACAACAATTAACTAAGGATAAGATTGCGGTTAAAATAAAATCGTATTACGTTGCGGTTAAAATAAAATCGTATTACATTGCGGTTAACATCTTTTGTATATTTCCGTAGCAACGAAAATGTCAATAAACGACACTTAGGTGCAGATTTTTTTTTTAAATGTTTAAAATTTTGTAATTTTTTTTTTAACTAAATTAATTTTATTAGTTTATAAATATTTAAACTCTTTTGCAATACGCTATGTTTAAATTAAATTTTTGTTCTAGCTAAACTAAAAGTATTTTAAATAATTTTTTAAACGTTGTATTGCTATGCACTAATATATGAAAGATTTTACTAAGTCTTCATTTTTCAAAAGTATGTTGTTTTTAAGATACATTTTTCTTAAAATATTATCCTTCAATTATCCTAAAAATTTGCAAACTTAACCTTTAAGCAGTGAGAAGTTGAGAATTTAGATTTTAACCCTCTAATGCATGATTTTTTTTTCTTTTTTAATGAAATATTTTTTTTTGCCGTTTTTTATTGTTTGTTTTTTTGCCTCTGGACCGCTGAAAAATTATACAAAAAAAATCCTAAGTGTCTATTTTATTAAATAATTAATTAAAACCGTCGTGTAGCGTATATGAAACATCATGCGTAATTACTAAAATATTTTTCAAAAAGTATGAAAATATAGTTAAATACAATCTACACACCTGTGTTATTAGCTAGAATTTTTTGTAGAGCAAGATTTTACTTGCAAGTAATAAAACAATCTTCGAAAACTCCACCTTCACGAGCCAGTTTTGGAACAACAGACCTCGAAGCAACTGATTGCCTTTATCACAATCATTTTATAAAGAAATGCGGATGTTATAAGAACTAAGCCCATGGTACCCTACGCGACAATGCTATAATAGTTAATATAAAACTCAATAGATGCAACTAGCGGTCATTTTAAAGTTATGTAGCATATATGCTACACTATGCACTAGATGGTTAATATGAGTGATAGAACAAAATGTTATGGATTTGAAATAAACGAATTACATTTTAACTTTGCAGAGCTTGCGCTCCTCAAGGCAAGGCGAATCAAATTAGAGGTGAGACGAATTGGAATGATTCTTACTGGAATGACGTCACCTTCTATGAAGGACCGGTCGCTTATTACGCCTGATAGTACTCGAAATTTTTGTTGATAATTTTTTTGTTTTTTTTGGGGGGGGGGTTAATTAACGTCGCACTAGAGCTGCAAAGTGGGCTATTGGCAACGGTTCGGGGGTCTATCTCGAAGGAAAGACTCGGGAACGATACCTCGTATTTTTGAACTATGGTCAGATGACGAGGACAACACCTGAGCTGGCACTCAACGCCTTCATTTGACGTCGGGACTTTGGACCCCGATGAGATTTATCGTGCACCAGTCCCGTATACACGCCGTTAATTTTTGTGGATGTTCTGGACGACATTTTAGTATTTTGGTAGCGAAGTTGGCAACCCTCCGATCGCAATATCACTACTTTTTTACTATTCTTAGTCTAGTCCTTCTCGAAGTTCGAACCGGTAACCCTCGAATTCCCAGCTGACGCCTTAATCCACTCGGCCACGGAGACCTCAAAAATTTGTTAGAATTTTGCTTCAAACATTAAAAAGGCCTCCGTGGCCGAGCGGTTAAAGCATTCAGCTACTAATCCGAGGATTGGTGGTTCGAATCCGCGCGATGGACTTGGCAAAAGGAAAGTAAAAAAGTAGTGATTTTGTGATTGGAGGGTTGCCAGCTTCGCTTCAAATAATAAAAAAAAGTCGTCCAAAACATCCGCAAAAATTAACGGCGTGTATACGGGACTGGTGCACGATAAATCTGATCGGGGTCCAAAGTCCGGAAGTCTACTGAAGGCGTTGGGTGCCAGTTCAGGTGTTTCCTCGTCATCTGACCATGGTTCTAAAATAACGAGGTACAGGTATGAATGAATGTGTGTGTGAATGTGTATGTATTCCCAGGTCTTTCCTTCGAGATAGACCCCGAACCGTCGCCAATAGCTCACTGTGCAGTTCTAGTGCGACGTTAATTAATCAAACCAAACCAATCAAACATTAAAAACAAAAAATAACACAAAGTACACAATAATGAGAAATATTCCACTGTGATAAAGCCAGCATAACTTCCCTTTCTACTATTGACTTTTTCTCTTTCCTCTAATGGCAACGAACTCTTATGCTCCACTTCCGACAAAAACGAAACCAAAACCACATCCGAAGAACGAATCGATGTTCGATTGAAACACACAAAACCACACTTACCCGGTCAACTTTCGAATAACCGTTGTCCGAACGCGTCTTCTTCGACTTCATGTTTGTTGTAATCCAAAAAGCAACACCACTAAAAAAATCGTTCTTCCTTTCTCCCCCACTATATAAATCAAAGTGAAGTGAAGTCGGCCGATTCGGCGATGCCCAATTTCGCTTGTAGGTCACTGTAACGTTAACCTTCACGGCTGCGGTTCCAGTTAGATCAACTTCTCGTTCGAAATGAGGACATTCGACTCGCCGTTAATGGAACAAAGCTTTTATTCCTGTAACTTTCACACATTGTTAGATCATTCTATGCGTGAAAGGCTTAATGTATCGTTTGCATGTTGCAATATTCTATTCTATTTTTTTTTTTGCCGAGTTGTGTTGTTCTTGGTTTCTTTGGTATTAGAATGATATTTCAAACGATCTCGAAAATGAGCTTTTTTTTATTTTTATTATTCTTTAAAATTTTCTTTTGCCGTTGTGTTGTTTGTTCTTTTTTTGGGGAATTCTCGGGAAATATTCGAAAAGGTCGTTAGTGTGTTTCCGCGATCATGCAATTTCACAATTATGTTCGGAAGGAGGAATTAACGGCAACAGTCGTTTCGAAGGTATTTATTTTCGTGGTGGAGGACGTTCTTAATGCTTTTCGAAATTCCGTTACTGATTATCCGGGCTGACTTTGGGAAAGTTTCGCGAAATAACTTTTTTTTAATGACCATGTGAATGGCGTCATAGAAAGCGGCAACTTTGAGCAGGTTTTGTTATTTATTAAGGATTTAAACGAAATCAATGTTTTTTTCTAAAAGATTTTTTCAAAGAATTCCTCCCAGGCCCGTCGTACCGGGGGGTGAGGGGGCGAGTGCGACCCCCCGAATAATCTGGAAACCCTGAAAGTTGGGAATTTCAACTTCTAAAAACCCCGAGTTGGGAAAGTTTATACCTGAAGAAAATTAATATAATTAACAACTGAAAACTAGACGGAAGATTAGAAATTGAAGCAGTTCACATATCGAAATCAAAGCAGTTCACAGATCGAACATTTTGAGGTCGCTTCGGCGGTTATCTTCGAATTGCGGTTTCTATGGGCCTGTCACACGGGTCTTTCCATCGAGATAGGTCCCAAACCGTCGCCAAAAGCCCACTGTGCAGCTCTAGTGCGACGTTATTTAACCAAACCAAACTATGGGCCTGTCCCGTTACGTCACTGCTTGCCTCGCAATGTTAAACCATAGTTAAGGAGGACAAAAATAATAAAGCACCTTAACTATTGAGTAACTACTACAAGTGAAAGTTATTTAACGACGTGGTTTGTATCCACCGACCGTCAAAAGCTTGCGCGCGTTTATCACGTCCGTGGTCCGTTTAGAATGGGCCTTAACTGTAATTGGCGTCATAGAAAGCAGCAACTTTGAGCAGGTTTTGTTATTTATTAAGGATTTAAACGAAATCAATGTTTCTTTCTAAAAGATTTTTTCAAAGAATTCCTCCCAGGCACGTCGTACCGGGGGGGGGGGGGGGGGGGCGAGTCCGACCCCCCGAATAATCTGGAAACCCTGAAAGTTGGGAATTTCAACTTCTAAAAACCCCGAGTTGGGAAAATTTATACCTGATGAAAATTAATATAATTAACAACTGAAAACTAGACGGAAGATTAGAAATTGCTCAACTTGTAAGGTTACATTTAAATTAGACCTCAGAACGGACACTGCATTGGAATATGGGTGCAACAAATCAACGCTTGTGAGAGAACTGTTTAATATTACCTAAAATTAATATATAATAAAAAAATGAGAAATGTCTAAAAGTTAGAATTGGGAATTTCCAGCACTGTCGAGATGGGAATTTCGAATAGTTGAGTTGAGAATTTCGAATAGTTGAGTTGAGAATTTCGAATCATTAAGTTGGGAAATTTCGTATTTTCACCCCCCCCCCCCCCAAAAAAAAAAATATTATGTCTAACGTCACTGATTCCTCCAAAGTATTAAATTTAAACATTTAAACAGGACTATCGAAGCAATGTCGTAATGCAAGGATAGTGAAGACCATATATATATAAGGTGTGCTCGTGTTTCGCTTTTTGAAAGGGGCAAGGAAATAATTCTTTTGACGTCATTTTAGCTCCGCCTTACTATGAATTTTGATCATTCTCATTGGCTGTATGTTTCAAGCATTGCTACTTAGGTATAGCATTAGACACGCCCACAGACAGTGGAAGGCGGAGGAAGGCGTCACTATGACGTCAAAAGAATCCTTTTCCCCGCCCTCCATCAGCAAGAGCGAGTACCAGCACACCTTTTATATATAGTCTCCACTATCCTTGGTCGTAATGTTTTTTATTGGTTAATTCTTTTATATATTTTCAAAACAGTCAATTTAACACATATGAAGCTTAACAAGTAATAACCTTGTAGAGCTCGTGTTCTACAGTGCAAAATGAATCGAATTAGCACCGAGACGATTTTTTTAATAAATAAAAGAATATTAGAATAATCTTTAAAATCTCATTTCAGTATAAGCCTGGATATATGTAGAGCATGTTTACAAACAATTGCACATATATGATAGAAAGTTCCTGTAAAAAAGTACATCGAACGCAAAAAAAAAATTAAGAAAAATGGATTTAAAGAAGACAACTGTCACCTGTTAACAAGAGTAAACAAATATATTTTATTACATTTTAGTATTTTCTGATTGGAATAAAAACAAAAGTAATGTGTCATTTTAAAGGTCGTTAATTACGGATAAAAATATGTAAAAATATCAATAACGATATTTTGAAGAATTTTTAGTTCTAACTCACCTTAAATTCGTGGTGTTTACTTGTGCTTGACTGCTAGCATTTACTCTTAATTCGCGTTGGTTATTCAATTGGATGGCCAGACATTACATGAAAAACACTGTGTATTATAATTTTTAGGGTAAATTTAAAGAATTACCTAGAATGCTTAAAAGATCTCTATAATATTTAAATTAACACTTTAAAAAAACTGTATTTTAAGTTTTTAGGTTAATTTAGGGAATTACCTAGAATGCCTAAAACATCTCTATAATATTTAAATTAACATTTTAAAAACACTGTATTTAAAAAAATTTAGGTTAATTTAGGGAGTTACCTAGAATGCCTAAGCGATATCTATAATATTTAAATTAACACTTTAAAAAAATTTATTTTATAACTTTAGGTTAATTTAGGGAATTACCTAGAATGCCTAAAATATCTCTATAATATTTAAATTAACATTTTAAAAACACTGTATTTAAAAAAATGTAGGTTAATTTAGGGAGTTAATTAGAATGCCTAAAATATCTCTATAATATTGAAATTAACACTTTAAAAAAATGTATTTTATAACTTTAGGTTAATTTAGGGAATTACCTAGAATGCCTAAAATATCTCTATAATATTTAAATTAACATTTTAAAAAATCTGTATTTAAAAAAATTTAGGTCAATTTAGGGAGTTACCTAGAATGCCTAAGCGATATTTATAATATTTAAATTAACATTTTAAAAACACTGTATTTAAAAAAATTTAGGTTAATTTAGGGAATTACCTAGAATGCCTAAGCGATATCTATAATATTTAAATTAACACTTTAAAAAAATGTATTTTATAACTTTAGGTTAATTTAGGGAATTACCTAGAATGCCTAAAATATCTCTATAATATTTAAATTAACATTTTAAAAACACTGTATTTAAAAAAATTTAGGTAAATTTAGGGAGTTACCTAGAATGCCTAAAATATCTCTATAATATTGAAATTAACACTTTAAAAAAATGTATTTTATAACTTTAGGTTAATTTAGGGAATTACCTAGAATGCCTAAAATATCTCTATAATATTTAAATTAACATTTTAATAACACTGTATTTAAAAAAATTTAGGTAAATTTAGGGAATTACCTAGAATGCCTAAAATATCTCTATAATATTTAAATTAACATTTTAAAAACACTGTATTTAAAAAATTTTAGGTTAATTTAGGGAGTTACCTAGAATGCCTAAGCGATATCTATAATATTTAAATTAACATTTTAAAAACACTGTGTTTAAAAAAATTTAGGTTAATTTAGGGAGTTACCTAGAATGCCTAAGCGTTATCTATAATATTTAAATTAACACTTAAATAAAATGTATTTTATAACTTTAGGTTAATTTAGGGAATTACCTAGAATGCCTAAAATATCTCTATAATATTTAAATTAACATTTTAAAAACACTGTATTTAAAAAAATTTAGGTAAATTTAGGGAGTTACCTAGAATGCCTAAAATATCTGTATAATATTGAAATTAACACTTTAAAAAAATGTATTTTATAACTTTAGGTTAATTTAGGGAATTACCTAGAATGCCTAAAATATCTCTATAATATTTAAATTAACATTTTAATAACACTGTATTTAAAAAAATTTAGGTAAATTTAGGGAGTTACCTAGAATGCCTAAAATATCTCTATAATATTTAAATTAACATTTTAAAAACACTGTATTTAAAAAAATTTAGGTTAATTTAGGGAGTTACCTAGAATGCCTAAGCGATATCTATAATATTTAAATTAACACTTTAAAAAAATGTATTTTATAACTTTTGGTTAATTTAGGGAGTTACCTAGAATGCCTAAAATATCTCTATAATATTTAAATTAACATTTTAAAAACACTGTATTTAAAAAAAATTAGGTTAATTTAGGGAGTTACCTAGAATGCCTAAAATATCTCTATAATATTGAAATTAACACTTTAAAAAAATGTATTTTATAACTTTAGGTTAATTTAGGGAATTACCTAGAATGCCTAAAATATCTCTATAATATTTAAATTAACATTTTAAAAACACTGTATTTAAAAAAATTTAGGTTAATTTAGGCAGTTACCTAGAATGCCTAAAATATCTCTATAATATTGAAATTAACACTTTAAAAAAATGTATTTTATAACTTTAGGTTAATTTAGGGAATTACCTAGAATGCCTAAAATATCTCTATAATATTTAAATTAACATTTTAAAAACACTGTATTTAAAAAAATTTAGGTTAATTTAGGGAGTTACCTAGAATGCCTAAAATATCTCTATAATATTGAAATTAACACTTTAAAAAAATGTATTTTATAACTTTAGGTTAATTTAGGGAATTACCTAGAATGCCTAAAATATCTCTATAATATTTAAATTAACATTTTAAAAACACTGTATTTAAAAAAATTTAGGTTAATTTAGGGAATTACCTAGAATGCCTAAAATATCTCTATAATATTTAAATTAACATTTTAATAACACTGTATTTAAAAAAATTTAGGTAAATTTAGGGAGTTACCTAGAATGCCTAAAATATCTCTATAATATTTAAATTAACATTTTAAAAACACTGTATTTAAAAAATTTTAGGTTAATTTAGGGAGTTACCTAGAATGCCTAAGCGATATCTATAATATTTAAATTAACACTTTAAAAAAATGTATTTTATAACTTTTGGTTAATTTAGGGAGTTACCTAGAATGCCTAAAATATCTCTATAATATTTAAATTAACATTTTAAAAACACTGTATTTAAAAAAAATTAGGTTAATTTAGGGATTTACCTAGAATGCCTAAAATATCTCTATAATATTGAAATTAACACTTTAAAAAAATGTATTTTATAACTTTAGGTTAATTTAGGGAATTACCTAGAATGCCTAAAATATCTCTATAATATTTAAATTAACATTTTAAAAACACTGTATTTAAAAAAATTTAGGTTAATTTAGGGAGTTACCTAGAATGCCTAAAATATCTCTATAATATTGAAATTAACACTTTAAAAAAATGTATTTTATAACTTTAGGTTAATTTAGGGAATTACCTAGAATGCCTAAAATATCTCTATAATATTTAAATTAACATTTTAAAAACACTGTATTTAAAAAAATTTAGGTTAATTTAGGGAGTTACCTAGAATGCCTAAAATATCTCTTTAATATTGAAATTAACACTTTAAAAAAATGTATTTTATAACTTTAGGTTAATTTAGGGAATTACCTAGAATGCCTAAAATAGCTCTATAATATTTAAATTAACATTTTAAAAACACTGTATTTAAAAAAATTTAGGTTAATTTAGGGAAGTACCTAGAATGCCTAAAATATCTCTATAATATTTAAATTAACATTTTAAAAACACTGTATTTAAAAAAATTTAGGTTAATTTAGGGAATTACCTAGAATGCCTAAAATATCTCTATAATATTTAAATTAACATTTTAATAACACTGTATTTAAAAAAATTTAGGTTAATTTAGGGAGTTACCTAGAATGCCTAAGCGATATCTATAATATTTAAATTAACACTTTAAAAAAATGTATTTTATAACTTTAGGTTAATTTAGGGAATTACCTAGAATGCCTAAAATATCTCTATAATATTTAAATTAACATTTTAAAAACACTGTATTTAAAAAAAATTAGGTTAATTTAGGGAGTTACATAGAATGCCTAAAATATCTCTATAATATTGAAATTAACACTTTAAAAAAATGTATTTTATAACTTTAGGTTAATTTAGGGAATTACCTAGAATGCCTAAAATATCTCTATAATATTTAAATTAACATTTTAAAAACACTGTATTTAAAAAAATTTAGGTTAATTTAGGGAGTTACCTATAATGCCTAAAATATCTCTATAATATTGAAATTAACACTTTAAAAAAATGTATTTTATAACTTTAGGTTAATTTAGGGAATTACCTAGAATGCCTAAAATATCTCTATAATATTTAAATTAACATTTTAAAAACACTGTATTTAAAAAAAATTAGGTTAATTTAGGGAGTTACCTAGAATGCCTAAAATATCTCTATAATATTGAAATTAACACTTTAAAAAAATGTATTTTATAACTTTAGGTTAATTTAGGGAATTACCTAGAATGCCTGAAATATCTCTATAATATTTAAATTAACACATTGCCTATATAAATAACTTATATATAAATATCTTCACTATACGTTTCATTAATAGTTAACTACATAACTGTATACGACGATTTGTTAGGTTATCCTGCCAAAACAAATCTGCATAAAACTTCAACAAAGTTGTGACATTGAAGATTTTTTAAGGTTTTATAAAGGGATATGGGGAAATAAAAAAAACTGCAGTTTGTTTTTAATTTTTATACATAAAACCGTAACAATTTCAACACTTCAAAATAAGTTATTGGAAGATCTTAATAAAGAAATTGGAACAACATCTTTCATTAACTGCATTTTTTTGTATAATTTTTACTAAAACTTTTTTAAAAAAAGATTTTCAGTTTTTATGCATAAAACTTCAATTTCTCAACTTTGATGAAGTTTTATTGCTAACTTTTTTTGCTGGAAACTAAGAAGTATTTTTAAAAACAAATTATCTAGCCTCAAAGACTCGATTGAAATGACCATCGCTTCACAAAACCAACACTCTCTTTGAGTATTTTCAACCTAAAAAGACATTTTCCAACCCATTTCACATCGAAAAGCAGCCCCGATAAGAGATTTCCATTTGTGGACAAACACAACAAGCCCACAGAAAGGGTTTTCAGATGTTTACACTGGAGATAGCGTCGCCATTGACTTTATTAGCGCACAAGTAAATGCCAATAGAACTTAAGCGATTAGATTCTGAAAGGAACCTTTAAGACCGCTAGATTCAGGGACTTTGCCGATTTAATTTCCTCATGCATTTCGTTAGAAATTCATTTGGGGATATGTTTAAAGAGCTTTTGGTTGCTGAACATCGTTAAAACAATATTTGAAGGAGTAAGTGGCTGAAGCACTGTTAAAAATAGGTATTCAAAAATAAGTAAAATGTACTCATTTTTGAATACATTCGATGCTTCGATGCTTATCATGACTCAGAATAACTTTGAAAAAAAGACATGCATTTAAAAATGAGTTTAATTGGTAAAAATGATTAAAAAGAGCAGATGATAGCCTACATAGGCTGCCTTCCTAAATCACTTTCAATAAATATCGACAATTACAACCAAGATTTACAGAGAATCAAACTCACATCTGCAGGTACAGCTGTCCATAGCCTTATCCGTTAAGCTACCTGGGCGACGCGAAGAAGTTATAAACAGAAACGATTTCAAAAAGGTGTTCCAAAAGAATGGGAAGTAAGATAATTGAATTGTAATAACTCAGTTTCCATTTAAGCAATCGACATCAAATGAAGTGGAAAACCATCTTCTGAACAACTATTTTAAGTTTGTCAGGTCGCTTTGTTAAGGTGGCTTGAACAAAAGCTGATATTAGCAATATTAAATCACACTGCTCATTTTTGCGAAAGTACGATTACTTAAATTTGAGTGTACGTCATCGATCATGTACGATGGAATTGGACCCAAAGAAAAACGAGTACATTCATGTACTCATTATCAAGCGCCTTTTTTTGCAGTGGATAAATACTTTAATTTGCCTATCTGACAAATAAAATAAAAAAGTTAAAATAGAAAAACACATATAAAAATCAAACATCGCTATTTTTTTTATAATATAAATTAAATTTTAAACACGAAAGAGCAAAATCTCAACTTACGGAATTTTGATTTTGGTTCTCGTTTGTTTTGCTTTGATATGTAGTTCCTGTCTCATTCTGGTGCACAAACGTAATCACCGGCTCCTGCCTCGGGACCTGATGCTCGATAGCGTGGTACCTAACCACAGCATCTGGTGAGAGCTTGCTGGAGGACTGAAGCTCGGGATATTCCATTGCTCGGCACTTTCTTATATCTCACAACGGTTATTAATAAATATATTCTTATTTGCTACAAGGAACGGTATCTATGATGAAATGACGTCCATTGAGTATTTCAACTACACAGATATTAACTAGACTAACTACTGACTTGGGGATATAAAGCATATCCTTCATCACATTGCAAACTGACTACTAAAATCGATTTAAAGTTGGTTTGTTATCGATATTAGTTCTACTATCAGGATGACAACTGCAAACATTCTTGAAAAACATAACAAATTTATTGAAATTGCGTCATGTAAATACCACACCTTACACCTCAACAGAGGAGCTATTATGACACAGAATCACAAAGAGTCAAAATCAAATTGTTCAATTGTTTCAATAACTCGGTGCGATAAAACTCGGATGATAACGGATAGGAGATATTCGTATCAGAGTTATTTTTATTGCGACTACTTTCGCTGGGTACAAGGATGCAGTTTAGAATATTAATACCAATCGATAAACCTGTTGCAAAGATGGGGAATTGTGGTATTCTTAAATTAATCTTTGTCGTTATCTAGTAAAGAGCAGAAGACCTAGTTTCCTCCGGAAATTTGATATCGAATTTCTTTCCTTGATAATATTAAAAAGATAACATATCTTTTATTAGAAACATGATTGGTGTAATCGCATTTTATATGAGTTTTATCTCAACTTGTTTAGTCCTTTTCTATAATTATGATTTAGAATATGAATTGGAAATATCACCAACCTAAATATTTGTATAATTTGCTATTTACAAAGACTCTCTTGAGAAAAAAATTAACCATTTAAGTGCCAGATTATTAACCGTTTGAGGTCGAGGTCTATTTCGCTTTTTCAACATTGAGACGATTTATCGCATATTGGGTGAATTTTTTTACAGTCGTGTCTGAGAGTCGCCTCAAAAGTTGCACAACAAATCAAGTGGTTCCTGGGATACATCTCTTGATGTTGAAGGTTTTATAATATAATTAGTAATTGGAAAACTGAGTGCTAAATAACTCCAAAATAATATATACAAATATACCAATAAATGTAAAGCGAGGTGGTGTAGAGAATCGATTGTGTAATAAAATCTTAGCACATTAAATCCCTGGATCTGCAAATATTCTGTTCTATTAGCAAGATTTCAGCATTTTACAGCAATTCATTCCTTTGTTGTACAAAACATTTGAGTGTTTTTCTTCGCATTTTTAGTCTCGCCTACTTCAAGGATGTTTCTAGTCGTGTGACAATTTTCAGGATGATCGTAAATTTGTTCTAATATCATAGTGCAAACTTGAAATAGCATCCCACTCTTCAAACTTCCTCACGTGAGTATATTCGGAACTAGAACAAATTCAACGAGCACGTCTAACACACAGCGAATATTTAGAGCCTCAAAGTGTCCGCCGTGCTATCACAAGTTCATCACCAGCGTGACCCTTAGCGGGCGGGCGACACGTGCTACCGCACAAGACCTGTAGTATTGAAGGGCCTTTGCATGTTTTTCAGAAGAAAAAAATTTAATGGGATTAAATGCACATACAAAATTTAGAAAGCACCCCCTATCCCCCCAAATAAAAAAAAGGTTTCCAGGTAACGCCAACCTATTCCTGTAATGCATCTTATTTGTAATGTAAATTATTTATTTTTATTTATGTTCATCAAAGTATATAATTAACGAAAACGCCCTAAATATACTAGTAAACCCAAATTAAAAATAATCCAAATTAAAAAAAATAATAATAGCAATTGATTTCACTGTAAAACTTTATTTTATCCATTTAGATTAGGCGCAGGGCTCTTCCAAAAGTGCGGAGCCCTAATCGATGGCACTCGTCGCACACCCGTAAAGGCGTCTCTCACAGCCGATGTATTTCCACAGCATTCCTTCGAACAGGATTAAAAAATCTCTATTGTCGTTTAAAAAATCTGGTAAACCTCAATAAGACTTTATGTAAAATTAAAATGGCCTCACTACTAGGTTTACATCGGGTACCATGGCCTTTAAGGGAGGCCTGATCATTACTATGCCTACTAGGCTATTTTAGATACTAATAAAAATCTGTACCCTATATTTACAATCAATCTCACCCTGCGAAGGATCTATTTCTATCCATCCACACACACGGTAATATCGTTATTAGTTTCCTAACACATATACGATAACTTTCCTATTATAACACAATATCCACAACACTTTCGAACCCAGCGACAGCCGGTTCAAATAATAATTACATCACCCCTGATGGTCATTATACGAGCATCAAAATCACATCAACGGCACCTCATCAAAAGGGGGGTAGGTTTGGGGGGGGGGGGTGAAGAAACAAGAGACCCCCATCCCCCCGTCTTTAGAGCACTCTTCTCATTAGGGTCTTCTACCAGAAAGGCCGCTTCTGGTGTAAGAAACTCTGCTTTTAAGTATCCTCACAATCTTTAGGGCTCGTCTTTAATAAAGACGAAAATCAATACTGGGATGATTTTAACAATCTTATGATGTCTGTAGTGAGACTTAACAGTTCATAGGTTTTGCAGGGATGGGTAGAATCCTGATTGAGTTTAAGGTTGGGTTTAAGCGTAGGGAGTATGTTAAACTTTGGTTATTGAGTTATGGATGTTATTGTACCCAAGTATCATGGACGATATGAATTAAGTTTTATAGGGTTATCAATAGTCTTTAAAGTTTGTATAATAACGTTTGGATAGTGTGTTATTAATTTTTGAATTCTCCGAGTACTAAGGGTTTTGGATATCAGGGGATATAAATGGCTGCCATGGTGTGTAAAATGTTATCAAATTAATTCAATTAATTTAAATTTATATTAATATTCATATCCATTACAACTTTCAGACGTGTCATGATATAAGACGGCGATCCATACTGACAAATACAAACAAGAACGAGCAACTACAAGCTCTAAACCTGTGCAAGATTTCTCATCTAACGTATCCCAACAATTTTCGATCACAATTGCCTTTTAAAACTACTCACTTCTGAAAAAATAGCATCATTATCAAGCAAGTTATTCTATTTGTCAATAACCATATTATAAAATGTTTTCTATCCTTCCTATTAAGTTGTGATTTGAATAATTTTTTCCCATTCTATCTATACTCGGAGACAACCTAAGTTGAGCTTAAAGAATTGAATATTTATACATATCATAGCTTCCATTTCAGGTTCAACTTAGGTTGTCCCCGTGTATAGTCCTATTTTCTGTATTACATTATTAATATTCGAAAACAGGTCGCAATACCTTCTGTATAGTATTGTGTTGGGTCGCATCTACAGTGAAAGTATATGTGATTAATTTTTACACAATTGAATTGATACCAACATAGACTTAGAGGTTGACAATAAAACTTTTGGCCGTTTTGAAGTTTGAAGTATGTGTTACAATTTATCTCAATAATTCCTTCGAATGTTTACCAATTACAACTAAATTATTATTAATTGATATTTTGTTATTGTGAACCAACTTGAAATATGAGCTTCACATAGGGTAAAATGCGGCAAAATGGGACGTAAAATGGGTTTTTTGAGATTAAACATTGAATTACTCAGTGTTAAACTTATGTTTTTAATCTCGTTCTTTTTTTGTTAATTTACTTCGTTACTAAAGTACATTTTGGCAAAAAATTACATTTCTGGTTGTTTTAATTCAAGTCTTCATTTTTGATAGTTCGATACACGAAAACTTCTGTATGTATGATATACCAGAAAAACCGAATAATTTACAACTATTCCTGACATTTGCATAGAATAAAAAGGCTTTTAATACATTCCAACGAGAAAATTAGAAAATTTTCTTATTTATTTATTATTTTTTACGTTTGGCAAAGTGGGAAAAATAGGTTTTCGAATTATTAATATTAAAGAATAGGAAGTTCGTAAAAAAATATTTAATAATCTTTGACAAAAACGCAATTATTGTACAAAAATAGTACCTTAAAATAACAAAAATTAATTGCGATATTTTTAACATGTTTATATAGTGTGAAATTTTAATTTACATACATTAATTTAATGGTATTACCTGGTATTTTTCAAATAAACTATCAACAAAAGAACATATTCGATACAAAAATGGTTGCAATTTGCTTGTTTTATTCAAACTTAAATATAACGTTTTAAATTAAATAAAAAAACGTCTGCGGAAAAAATTAAAAATGACGTAAATACACCATTGGTTCCCGAATCAAAACAAACCAAGAATAATATTAACATGTTTTCTATTTCGAAGAAAATAAAAAATGACGTAAATACTAGGGTGGAGTGAAAGTATAGGCAAAAATATTTTTTTTCGAATTTCAACTATTAATAGTGCGGAAAAGTTGTCATTTGGTATCATAATGACAGACCTAAAATAGTTTTATTCTAGCTTTTCATCTTGAGGTTCCCCTCTGGCCTTGAATTATACAAAATTGTTGTTTTTTTTACAACAATGTGACGTTGATACGTTTTCATTCTACCTTAATTCAATTTATAATATATCGGGAAAGTTTCCATTTGGTGTCAATAAAACAAAGTTAAAATAGCTTTATTTTACATATTCATTCACTTCGAGGGTTCACTTTGACCTTGGAAGAATTCACTTTTCACTCATACAGCGCGTGCGTGGGCATTTCGTCTCTACCTCACGCCGAACTTGATAAATGAATTCGTCCAAAATGTACAAGACGGTTATTCATTGCCATATCATGTATCATTTTAGCGATGGTAGACAAAGAAACATACATTACTTGAGTGTGTGCCTACGTTCGTGTATTTTAACTTCGGAATTGTGTATTGTCGAGTCCATGATTAAATTGTGAAAATGACTTCCACTTGCAAAGCAAAAACAAGAACTGGATTAAAGTGCCCTGTGTTTGGGTCACCGAAGGAGTTTAGTAAGATTGTTTTGCCCACCTATGAAGACATGATAAAGTATTATTTATACGTGAGGCACGTTTTAAAGCCAGATGAAACGACGAAAGAACCGACCGTAACTGAAGTCTCAGAGGTAGTAGCATTAGAAGTAGAAGAACTGTGGATCAAAGCTTCAATACCTATAGTAACCCACATGCGAGTTCTTCAATTGATTCGTTCATATCATACTAAATACAAAGTTCTGTTAAAAAAAATATGTAAAGGGAAACAAATCAGTGATCATTACCAGGCAAAGTTCAAAGCATTCAGAGAGAAAGCTAAACAAAAATTGTTCAATTTTTCGGCCTGTAAATGTGAAATTTTCTCTTGCTGTTGTGAAAAGTATCGTAAGGTTCCTGTTGAAGAACAGGCATTTCTTCATGACCAAAGAACTGTCAGAAGAATGGTCATGAGTACTGTTGACCTAACCGCAACACAAGTCCTCCGACGTAAGGCCAAACGAAAAGCACAAGAAAATGCTCGATTTTCTAAAAATGCTAAAAGCAATGATAGTACAACACTAGTGATCTCAAGTTCGAGTTCATCAGAAATGGAGACAAACGATGACATTTTTATGGCTTCTACTTCAAACACATCACCTTTTAGAGCAACAGTTAATGAACCATCACACTCACTAGCAAAGCCACGACATAGTTCACAACAAATGCGACTTTCTTTACCAACATTGGCAAGGGAATGTGACAGATACGGTGTGTCCGACAGAGCAGCAGCAGCAATATCAAGTGCTGTGCTTCAAGATGTGGGTTTAGTTACGGAACAAGATTCTTCAAACGGGATTGACCGCAGCAAAATCATGCGAGAGAAAAAGAAGAAAAAGGAAGAACATACACATACAGGAGACAGAAAGACCGACAATACTACGTGGATTGTACTTCGGTGGCAGAAAGGACAAGACATTAAAACTTGCAAGTTTAGATGGAAAAAAGTACTGCAAAAGATTAGTTGAAGAGCACGTTACTCTGATTCAAGAACCTGAATCTAAGTATCTTGGTCATGTGACTCCATCCAGTGGCTCAGCGAAAAACATCACCAAGAGCATAACCGACTATCTAACAGAAAACGAAATTTCTGCTGATAATATTGTAGCCGTCGGATATGACGGAACCAACGTAAATACTGGAAGAAATGGAGGAGTAATAAGGATTCTCGAAGTTTATTTTAAAAAACCCTTACAGTGGTTGGTATGTCAGCTTCATTCAAACGAGCTTCCATTACGACATCTACTAGAACACTTAGACGGTAAAACTATAGGTCCTCGTGCATTATCTGGTATTATTGGAAAAGCATTGGCTAATTGTGAACAATTGCCAGTTGTATTATTTGAAACAATTCAAGTTAACCTTCCAGAAATAAGTAGAACAATTTTAAGTACTGAACAACAATACTTATTTGATATTTGCCAATCAGTGGCTAGCGGCCAGTGTTCAACAAGTTTGTCAAGACGACAACCTGGTGCATTAAACCACTCAAGGTGGTTAACGACGGCAAATAGAATTTTGCGTTTGTATATCGCAACCGTTAATCCATCACAGAATACACTCTAGCAGAATACGTTATAAAAGTTTATGCACCAATGTGGTTTAGTATTAAGATTCACCACTCCTGTAAAGATGGTGCCAAACACGTCTTCGAAACAATAATCTCTCAACGTTATCTCTCTTCTGAAATGAAAACTGTGATAGATCCTGTGATTCAGCGCAATGGTTTCTTTGGGAGTACAGAAAATATGCTATTAGCGATGATGACAGATGATCGAAAATTCATCAGGGAGCTTGCTTTGCATAGGATCTTGGCTGCAAGAGCAAGGAAATCCATTGGACTCCGTAAATTTACAATTCCAGATTTTAATTTCGAAGCTGAAGACTACCATGAACTCATATATTGGCAGAGTTCGGAAACAACTGAACCTCCGTTTACCATGGGAATTTCAGATGAAGCTTTGAAAGAAATGGTGCTTTATGGCGTACCTGAAGTGTTTGATTTTGCAAACTACCCATGTCATACTCAATTGGTGGAACGATGCGTTAAATTTGTTACAGAAGTATCAATTGCGGTTTGTGGTGCAAGCAAGAGAGATGGATTTATTAGAGTCAGATTGCAGTCTAGACAACTTATGCCACAATTTAACACCAAAGCAGAATATCGTCAATAACCAAGTCAACTCATTAAACTATGTGCAGTTGTTTGTATTGTGGTTACAGTTTTAGCTCTGAATAACAGAGGAATGTTTTACTAACATCTTTAGATTTAAGTGATACTTGTGTGAACAATGTTAAGCTGAATTCACAATTTCATACTTACTTCACCTTTGTTCTGTAGTGTATGGAAACTCAACATTTGTTGTAAAGTTCGTACTCCGGGCGGAGCCTCAGATTATCTTTAACATTGTAAGAACTGGTTAACTTGCTTATGTGTAAAACAATTACCCTTTATTAAAGCTAAAATGGCCACAGTATTAAATTCAAATACATTTTTCTTATCCTATATTACGTTACAACATTATTCAATTTTTCACTATTATTGGTAAACTTCAAGGCCCGAGGGGAACCTCTAGATATTATTTGCTATCAAAATCCTTTTATTTGACAAATAATGTATACGAAAGGCAACTTTTCCGCACTATTACTTTACATCAATCGAATTTTGATTTTTTCGCTCCACCCTAGTAAATACACCATTGGTTCCCGAATCAAAACAAACCAAGAATAATATTAACATGTTTTCTATTTCGAAGGAAATAAAAAATGACGTAAATACACCATTGGTTCCCGAATCAAAACAAACCAAGAATAATATTAACATGTTTTCTATTTCGAAGAAAATAAAAAATGACGTAAATACACCATTGGTTCCCGAATCAAAACAAACCAAGAATAATATTAACATGTTTTCTATTTCGAAGAAAATAAAAAATGACGTAAATACACCATTGGTTCCCGAATCAAAACAAACCAAGAATAATATTAACATGTGTTCTATTTCGAAGAAAATAAAAAATGACGTAAATACACCATTGGTTCCCGAATCAAAACAAACCAAGAATAATATTAACATGTGTTCTATTTCGAAGAAAATAAAAAAATGATGTAAATACACCATTGGTTCCCGAATCAAAACAAAACAAGAATAATATTAACATGTGTTCTATTTCGAAGAAAATAAAAAAAAATTACAATAGTGGGTTTTTCAAAATGGCGAATGGCGGATTAGAGCTTTCTTTTAGGTATAAATGCAGTCCAATAATGCAGTCCGATAATGCAGTCCGATAATAAATTTATATATCGATTTTTTTTTAAGATTTAAAGGTTGTTATTTGTTCTATTTTATTTAAGTTATTAATTTGACTTAAAAATGTGTTCTAATAATGCCTTTTTATAAACAAATTTCATACTTCCCGCAGGATACCCATTTCACCCATTTTTGAATCATAGTAAACCTTAGAAAACATTAGAAAAATCTCACCTTAGAAAAATAATTATTAAAAATATTTATAAAGCTCAGATCTAAAAAAGAATATTTCATTATATTTCCAATAAAAAAGTGAACAGTTTTATAAAACAATTGTAATTTTCCAATTTTTTTAAATGATAAATTGGACTTTGAACGTCAAAAATCGAGTTTTTTAAGATCCATTTTCTCTCAACTTACCCTATTGGCTCTTTCAAAATTGAAACATTCAATTTCAACCAGGATTATGAGAAATTTTGTTTACTGATGAATCTTAATTTTAAAAGATTTAGTGGTCAAAAATGTTTACAAATATTATATCAAATAAGCATATATATTATTTATACCCCCCATAATATATACCCCCCCCCCATATAAGCATATATTTATTTTCGTTTTATTTTTTAAAGTATGTGGGACGATACAAGAATAACCGACAGGCTGCAAACAAACTTTGGACTGTGTAAAAGAAGATTGTTTTTTAATATTTTGCGTAGAATAAAAATTTTCTTTAAAATATTAGAAAAAAAATTATTACGTGATACATATACCAAATTAAATAACAAGTCAAACCTAAGCCCCTGGACTTTGAAGTTAAATAATATAATAAGAATTTATTTTAAACTCTTTACAATTGAATGGGTGAAAATTCCTTCGGGGTTATTCTTAGAATTTCAATTATAACTTAAAAAAAAAAAAAACCTCTCTTTTAATAATATTTTTTAATTAAAAAAAAATAAACAATGAAAATATTCCAAGAAAAATATTTATTTGAAAAAAAATCGCTGTCCAAATCCATTTGCCTACACATAAAGAAATTAATTATTTCTTTACTTAATTCGGTAACCTGCCCTAAAAAAATTAGCTTAAGGTCTCATAAGAATAACTTATAAGACATTCAATTCCTTGGGGACAGAATACTGTGACACTACAATTTTCTCATGATCTCATCTCATCAGAATAAACGGCTTAAAGTAGGAAGAAAGACATATAATTTTTTCTCGCACAAAAAAAATCCTCGATCCAGAAAAAAATGGTTAAAACACAGAAAACACATTATTTCCTTGTTCCACTAGAGTATTAATAGCCACAAATATCTGATATCGTATTTCAGGATTATTTTTTCTTAAAGGCTTATACCAAAAAAAATCGTCCGCAAATTGTGAGAGAGAGCTTAATGAAATTAAGGGTTTTTAGTAATTGTCCCGCTATCATCTGTAGCCCGGGACACAGTATTTGATTAGGCGATCCCAGCGTCCCCCATCGGGGAATAAATGAAGTTGTCACAGAGCATAAAAAAAAGGGAAAAAATTATTGTCTTTTTTTTCCTGTATCTGTCTTTGAAGAATGAATAGGAATTGTTTGGAGGTTTATTGAACGTTATATGTTTGTGGGAATTGTTAATTAAAAGCACTTAAGTTCATTAGAAAAGCTTTTAAGGATTCTTTTTTTATTCGATTTCAACTTCGGTAATTGTGGTAAATGTAAGGTCTGAAATTTAATAATTTATTTTATGGAAGATAAGTTCAAACATGTCTAGACTTTGCAAATGAGTGAATGGGTGCAAATGTTGATTCCCGATTTAGATATAAGGGAAAACTCAAATTTCCGAATTTACAATTTAATTTTCAACTGAAATGACGTATTGAACAGATATTTTTTCATTTATAAAAGATAGAGTAAAACCCCTTTATAACGGACAAATAAGGGCTAAAAGATGGCCCGTTTAAACAAAAGTCCGGTTTTTATATTAAAAAAATTATCTTACAATACAACAGGATATAGTACAGCCGGGGGAAAAAAAACGAACCACCAATGATTATTTCGTTAGTTTTTATAGTAGAGCTAAACTTAATAATGAAATGTTCCCCGCCCTCAAAATAATCTAAATATAAATAATTTTCGTTAATTTCCTACATTTATCATATTTCTTATACATATCTGCATATGCAGAGATGTTAGACAATATGTATCTATCTTATTTGAGGGGCTACCTCTACATTGAACAAAGTATTATTTTTACCACGAAATGAAGGACGCGGGTAGAAAATGTTTTGGCGATAGCCGTGGTTCTTCTTTTCCCGTGGTCATTTATTCCCCAACTCCCGTATACCCATCGCCTTTATATAAGAATTTAGAATTTTATGCCAACGCGATCACAGCGCTTTCAATTCTCAAAATTAGTAAAGATTTCTGTTAAGTTCTGCAGATTTTAAATTTGTGTATGACCCCTGAAATGATCATTTGATGCACATTTTAATATAGCAAAAATACTACAAAGAGGAAAATCACGAAATTTTATATATGCATATAAAGCGTTTTTCTGAATCCATCACTATCAAAATACAGCATGGTTGCTATTCATAAATTTTATGAATGTTAATATCCTAATACAGCGTTTCTCAACCTTTCAGTATTCGCGGCCCAGTTTTCAATCATAATTTTCTCGCGCCCCCCGCCTACAATAAAATGTATACAACACTAATGTATATTGAGTATTTTGGATTCTGTTTTTAAATTATTTTTAACTAACTGAAAAAACAAGAGTAAAAGCGAGCCAACGTTGGCGAGAAACAACATCTGGCATTTTGCCAAGCGGGCGGTGAACAGATAAAGCGAATGAAAGCGGGGAAAATTTAAATATTATATTTGAAATGAAAGCCAAACAGGGAGATAACGTTAAAAGAATATGAAAGTAGAAAAATTCGTTAATGAAAGTTAACCTAGGCGGGGTGAGCGAAATTTAGAAACTGGAAATAAATTTTTTCGAATAATAAAAGAAATAAAACAGAAACAAGACTAAACAAAAGAGAAAAGAATAAGTAATGTTTGTGGAAGGGAATCCACACGACCGATGCCGTCTCGAGCATGCGCAGAGCAAAAGTTTTCTCATAGGAAGAAGGAAAATGTTCGATAACACAAGTTTCAATTCCAGCCAGTCTCATTCGAGTCGATCCTTCTATCGCTATCGAATATATCGTGAATGTGTATGTTATATATGTTTTCATGTTAATTGCAACTCACCATGTTAA
The DNA here is from genome assembly GCA_963932185.1 of Troglohyphantes excavatus. Lineage (NCBI taxonomy): Eukaryota > Metazoa > Arthropoda > Arachnida > Araneae > Linyphiidae > Troglohyphantes > Troglohyphantes excavatus. The sequence goes on from OZ010671.1 coordinate 15,179,814, forward strand.
ATATTCAAGGCAGCAGATTTATGCAGACTCGTGGATAAATTTTTAAGTGGAAGTAAGCGAGTATTAGACGATAGTCAAGCATCAACAAGTACGCAGACGATCATGGTTCCGAAAATAAAATCAAGAAAATATTCTCAAGAATACTAAACAATGAAGAAAAAAGGCCCCTGTGTATCATTTGCTCAAAAATATTGGCCGCAGACAGCATGAAATCTAATAAACTTAAACGACATTTGGAAACGCTTCATAGTGAGCACGTCAAGAAACCCAGAGAATTCTTCGAATTAAAATTTAAATCATATAAAAAGCAAAAATCATTTTTTAAAGAAACTTTGCTGCGATGGTTAATTGCCTACGTTTGATTTTGTGATAATATGTCGGTAGTAGAATAACTACTTTTCTGCAAGCCAATAGAACTCAAAACAACAGCGCTCGCATTATTTGCTATTTTAAATGATTTTATGAACGAGGCAAACATAGAATGGAAAAATTGCGTCGGAATATGCACCGATGGTGCTCGTTCAATGTCCGGAAGATTCTAAAGTATACAAGCACTTGTGAAACAAAAATCGCCTCAGTGCGTCTGGACATATTGCATGATCCACAGAGAAGCTTGGCTTCGAAAGAAATGAGTCCTGGTCTGAATATTGTGTTAGCTACGGTTGTAACCGTAGTAAATTATATAAAAATGAGACCCCTGAAATCGAGAATCTTTTCCGCACTTTGTAAGAGTTCAGTACATTCAGCGTTACTATTTTATAACGAGGCAAGATGGTTATCACGTGGAAAATTTTTGAAACGTGTTTATGAATTAAGAGAAGAAATCGCCATTTTCCTAGAAGAAGAAAATAGACCGGAAGCCGAGAATTTTCGCGATGGTTTATTTGTGATGAAATTGAGCTACTTGGTCGACATATTCGAGAAATTAAATAACTTGAAACTTCAACTCCAAGGAGCAAATACACACATGTTGGATACGAGTGATAAAATTAATGCTTTTTGTAAAAAATTTGGAATTGTGGAGCAGAAATTTAAACAATGTTTGCAAATGTGAATGATTGTACTAAAACTTACAAGGCTGAAGAAGAACATTTAAAATCATTTAGCCATGCTGGCAAAGAATTTTAAAAAGTATTTTCTTGCTGACGACAAACTGATAGCAAGTTACGAGTGGGTTAGGGATCAATTTCATAAGACTCCCGAAGGACTCTCAATTGATGAGGAAGAAAAATTCATAGACTTCACGACAAGTATTGAAACCAAACGACAATTTAGTAATATATCACTATTTGAATTTTGGGCAGGAGTAGAGGATGATTTTTCTGCACTAAAAACAAGGGCATTTCGCATTCTATTACCATTTTCAACATCCTACCTTTGTGAAACTGGATTTTCTGCTGTGGCTTCTTTGAAGACAAAATATAGATCTCGGCTAAACATAGAAACAGAACTGAAAGTGGCTCTTTCTAATATTAAGCCTTCCTTCGAAAAACTTTGCTCTGCAAGACAGGCCCAAGGAAGTCACTAATAATTATTAAATTTGTTTTTAATTTAGTATGTTTTGATTAAGTAAGTTTTGATTTAGTAAAATGTTTTACTTTATTTGTTAAATATGTCGAAATGTATTTTGTTTTTAATTTAGTATGTTTTGATTAAGTAAGTTTTGATTTAGTAAAATGTTTTACTTTATTTGTTAAATATGTCGAAATGTATTTTGTTTTCTATGTGCATGTGTGCTTTCCTTTCAGTCAAGTAATCAATTTTTTAAATAATATTTTCTCTTGGATATTCTCGCGCCTCCCCTCTAGTGTGCTCGCGCCCCCCAAGGGGGGCGCGCCCCACAGGTTGAGAATCGCTGTCCTAATATAATGAAAATTGAAAAATATACATATAAGTAATGAAAGTTAGTGTATTTTATTTGGGTCGTTTAGAAGTAACACAGATAAAAATATCAGCTTAATAAAATTATTATTTCGAAAGATATGATTTAAAGTTAAAAGTCGTTTAACATTTCGAGTTCTAAATTTTCGATATTTATAATTAAAAAACTACTTAACCAAATGACTAGCAAATTGATATTTAATGATAAATTTTGTCGTAGATTCTAAATATTGAATCCAAAATAGGGTGTTGCTATTGGAAATTTTAAAGTTGGTGCGGATTTTAATATGAAGATAGTCCCTTATGCAATTTTTTTTTATATCTATGTATAGTAGACTTTATTCTCTACAAAATGGTATATTAAGTTTAGCTCTACTATAAAAACTAACGAAATAATTATTGGTGGTTCGTTTTTTTTTCCCCGGCTGTACATGAATGAAAGTACAATATATAACTATAAAAAGGTCTTCAACATAGGTTGAATTGAAAAAGATGTATACATAAACACTGCATTAAACTTTAGAACTAGTATGTCCTGGTTGACGTTGATTTGTAAAAATAATTGAATTTTCTGCTGTGTTTTTTTGCTGCTTATTTGTTAAGTTAACACATTCAATTATCACGCTTTTTAGTGTCGTCTGAATTTTTCTTTTACCGACGATAACGATTTTAAGCGAATTTCTACCATCAGTATTCAGAAAGCTAACCGCTTCTTGCTTATTTTTCTATCATAGTTTTCTCGACGTTTGAACCTTTGTATTCTTACAGGGTGACAACAACATTCTGCAAAAAAAGTTCCCTGATATTTTCCTGATTTCCAGATGGTGTCACGAAAATTTCCCTGATTTTACAATTACATTAAGAAATGTTGCAATACATGCTTTGTATAGAAACAAAGTATCCACGCCATAATAATGCTATAAATATATTGCATTATAAATGAAAAATTATAAGTAATACTTATGGACAGTTAAAATAATAATTTATGGATAAACACAAATTATGCAATTGCGACATGCATAATAGTAATTAAACATATTCTCTGAAAGCAGATAATGCAAAAAAAGCAAGTTTTTCAAATTATTTCTTTTGTAGATTATTTTAAATGTTTTATATGCTTCTTATTTCCTATTCCAATCTTCAATAAATCGCATATTCATTAGCCCCTCACATGTTGCTTACAATGCAAGGTCCACCACTTTGCTCTTGAATTTCCAAGCAGCAGGTGGTTCACGTTTTTACAAAAATAAAACTGAAAATATGAAAATGCGCATAACCATGCTTTTTTTTAAAATTCTTTTTCAGAACTAAAAGGAAATATTGACAACTAAATTACCCAGAATGGAGCGCATAACAGACGACAATTGTCGTTTTAATGATCCAAATTTGAAAAACTTCCTGACTTTTCCCTGATATTTCCAGAATTAAAAATTTCCCTGATTTCCCGAGTTTCCAGGTTATGTTGCCAACCTGTCTTAGCTATGATAAGCATCGAGTGTAACCAAAAATGTTCAAATTTAACTTCTTTTTAAGTACCTATTTTGAACAGTGTACAAAACAAGTGATTTGCTTCCACAATCGCAGAGCCATCTTCAAAAGCTCGCGTGCTTTTATCTCTAAAGTGTAAAATGGTCCTTAATATCTTAAAAATTATTTTCCACCATCAACCTATCTTCAGTACAGAAACCTGAATTTCGCTCTATAAATAGAACTCCAACAAACTCGAACTGCCCCGAACAAGACACCTGACCTTTCCTCAAAGTAACGCCCACCAGACACCAGAACAAAAAAAAAACGAGATTAATTAATCTCATTAACCTGCTGCCCCGGGGCGTAGGGCTGACGATTCACTAAACGCCCCTAAGAAGACAAGACAATTTCTTTAGCCCCAAGGGGATGTCCAGACACATCACCAGACGATTCGGGAAGGGCGTGTGCGCACTCCCGACCTGCAGGAACACAGATTGAGTGTGGTTATAACTCGCGCCTTGGGAAGATCTACGCAGAAAGGAATCAATTGAAGAAAAGCAGTGACCATTTTCAATAAGTGGTTTAGTAGGTCTTTAAAGACATTTCTTTTAAACGTAATATTTAAAAAAAATATTTTAAAATACTTATATGTTTAATTGCGAGTATCGAGTAATATATTAACCCTTTGCAGTCAAAAGGTGCTTTCCTCAAAATAACGACCTGTTATTTAAAACCTGTTATTCTTACCTGTTATTTTTACCTGTTTGTTTTTTACTTGTTCTTTTTTACTTGTTCGTAATTACTTGTTCATTTTTACTTGTTCGTAATTACTTGTTCATTTTTTACCTCTTCTTTTTTTTTATCTGTTGATTTTTTACCTGTTCTACAAATTAAACTAGAACTGCACAATCTTGAACATAAACAAAGTATTTTTTCGTTTGTTTAATCTTTATCTAACTCCATTTAACCCTTTGCACTCCAAGAACACTTTGCGATTTGTGTTCTTTCTATGGAACAGCTATTCCTCTTCACGTTCTTTTCCACAGATTTTTTTATACTCATAAAGGGAAAAAAATCCTAATCTGGTTTGTATTTGCAAGAGAACAAGTTGAAAAAGAGATTGATGATCTAAACACAAGATCATGCTGTTCTCGTTTATTTTAAAGAACAGGGAAACAAAAGAACTGTTCGTTATGTTGGCGCCTGAGGGGCGACATCGGAGTGCAAAGGGTTAACCCTTTGCAGTCAAAAGGGAACTTTTATTCTCCAAAATAACGACCTGTTCTTTTGAACTTCTTATTGTTTACCTATTCGTTTTTTCACCTTTGCAGTCAAAAGGGGACTTTCATTCTCCAAAATAACGACCTGTTCTTTTAAACTTCTTATTGTTTACCAATTCGTTTTTTATCTGATCCTTTTTACCTGTTCTTTTGTATTTGTTATTTTTACTTGTTCCTTTTTTACCTGTTCTTTTTAACACGTTCTTTTTAACACGTTCTTTTTTTATCTGTTCTTTTTTACCAGTTAATTTTTTACCTGTTCTATTCCTTACATCTTCTTTTTTTTCACCTGTTGATTTTTTTACCTGTTCACAAATTGAACAAGAACCACATATTCTTGAACATAAAAGAAGTTTTTTTTTCGTTAGTTTAATCTTTATCTAAAACTCCATTTAAAAGTATGACATCACTTGGTAATAAACCTATTTTGTTTAGCTCTTTGCAGTCGTTTCCCATTTAAGTCACCAAAATAACGATGTGTTTTATTTTTTTTTCTCGTTGATTCAACGTAAAGACACATTTTCTTGAGTTTCAAAAGTTATTATCCCACAAACTTTAATAGAAATTACGTTTGTCATTTAGAAGCACTAAGTATGTTGACGATTTAAAACTTTCTACATATGGAAATTCCTCACAACCACACTGTTTTTTTACTTTTTTACACTTGGCAAATGCCACAAACCACTATTTCGTATACTATTAATAATAATATTGTCACGCAGATTCACGCAAAAGTTTTTTTATTTTATAATTATCCACCCAAAACGTAAAAAGACCACGTTAAAGAATACCTCTTTAAAAAATAACAGTAACGGAATATAACTGTTCCATAAAAAGAACGTAAATACCAAACATATTCCTCGAGTTCGAAGGGTTAATTGAATATAAGTAAAAACTTGGGGTTATCATGCTATGAAATTCTATATCCGTTTATTTGAGCTTTCCCAAACTTTTATGTTCAGTCAATTATTCATATTTCTTTTGTGAGGACACATATAGAGTTAGTGGTTTTATCATAGCTTGGTTTTGTATTTTCAATATTGATAAAATGACAAAACGGTCAGTAAACACTGAATTTATAAAAAAAGAGAAGTATTTTAAAAAGCTTTGTGAAGCATATCATGTGAAGCATCTTTAAAATTAGCTGCATGATGTATCACATTAGCTACATCAGGTATGTTACGCTTTTAGGATGATCCATTCCGCAACTATAACTCCGAGACAAATAGCCCGATTGTCATCAATTTGGTATCGTTCGTTTGAAAATTAGTCGAATTAGGTAAAACATTGAAACACAGGGGGATGGGAGCCCGACGGGTCAAACAAAAATGCTTGTTTGCCTTTCATCTGTTGATATTTTAAAAAAAGAGAAGTCTTTTAAGACTTTATAATAAGAGAAAGCTTTGTGAAGCATAGCATGTGAAGTATCTTTAAAATTAGCTGTATGATGTATCACATTAGATAAATGAGGTTATCTTACACTTTTAGGTTGATCCATTCCCATAACTCCGAGAAAAATAACCCGATTTTCATCAATTTGGTATCGTTCGAATTAGTCGAATTAGGTAAAATATTGAAACACAGGGGGATGGGAGCCCGACGGGTCAAACAAAAATGCTTGTTTGCCTTTCATCTGTTGATATTTGATATTTTAAAAAAAATAGAAGTCTTTTAAGACTTTATAAAAAGAGAAAGCTTTGTGAAGCATAGCATGTGAAGTATCTTTAAAATTAGCTATATGATGTATCACATTAGATAAATGAGGTTATCTTACACTTTTAGGTTGATCCATTCCCATAACTCCGAGAAAAATAACCCGATTGTCATACATTTGGTATCATACGTTTGAAAATTAGTCGCCGGTGCAGATCAAATCTTGAAATAAAGCAACGCACGTATGAGCAGTGGATAAGGAGCCCGAAGGGTCAGACATAAATACTTTTTTGCCTTGCCTCTGTTGTTGAGCAGACGAGCAATTGACATTTGATATTTCATATAAACTCTTCTGACCGTGCAGCGACACAGCCACGCCCGAATGATTCAATACTGAAAATATTAACTTTGTGTGACCTTCCCTATTTTTGTATTTTAGACTTTTCACTGATTACTGTGTCACTTTTCTGACAGACTGCGTTGACCATGACTCTTGGAAAGTGATTGGATGTATTGAACGGGTCTCTGGGTGTAGCCGTCAATTCAATATTTCGATATCGATTGGAAATTTGATAATTTAAAAGAAAAAATATGTATAAATATTTATCGAATTTTTGACGGCGATTAGGTGTGGTTGTCATAAAAGGCCAAGGGAATACATTTGTATAATATTTTGAAATGTGTGTGTTTCTGATATTGAGCAATTTTATTGCCAATTTAGAATTTAATCACGCGACTAAATTAAAATGTGGTATTTTTCGGCTTTGGATGCAATAAAATTTAAAAAGAAAGTTCTTGAGGAAAGTATTTAAAAGGGTTAAAAACTTTTATAGTTATATGTGTTAGCGATGGTTTAATCGTCTAATTCTCAAAAAGCTTGAAATTAAAGTAAAAGTTTTAATTTGATTATTTGTAATTATTTTTTTATTATTTCCTTCAAGCTAATAACATTTAAATTGGAATTAATATTGACAATCAGTAATCTCGACTGTAGGGTTTTCAATGAACAAACATAGAAAACATAAAAATCAGTGCGCCTAAAATACTATTAATTCAATACAAATAAAAATGTTTGTACATGTAGCGAAAACGATATTTAACAAGATTCAATCACAATGTTTTCTGCATTTAATATACTTTTTTATGAAAAATGTAATTTTATAACTGTAGTATTTTAGGTTAATAAATTCTCTGGGTACACTCTTCTAAAACGTTTTTCAATATACAATCGATTTTTTTCTTTTTATAAAGAATGCATTGTAATTAAACTGTTGAACCTAATTTTTATTTTGGTTTTAAACTAGAAAAAAATTACCATACTTTTTTTTGAAAATAGAGAATTCTTGTGTACTTTTTGACTAATATTTTCGCACATATATTTTTAAGTGTAGTAAAACAACTAACATTTAGGTTTAACATGTAGATAACATGTACACTAAACTAAAGAAACATAAAATTTGGTTTTAACTAGAAGTATACTTTTGCAGAAAAGTGTACCAACTCATCTTATAGACCCCATTGACGACCTTAATAACTGGGACAAGTATGGTATCTCACGTCATATATCGGTCAAACAAAAAGAGCATATTAAGATTTCGCATTACGGATCACCAAGCACATACAGTCAAACAAGAAATAAAGAAGTCGTTCATTGCCATTCACTCTAGGAAACATGATCATATATTTAATTTTTCTAACCTACAATTAATTTGGAAACCTAAATCGAACGACAAAAAAAATGTATAACTAAAAATGTAAAAATGTAAAGAACACACTAATAAATACATCTTTATGAAGAACAAGAACGATACGTAACTGCTCCATAACAAGAACGACACAGAAATGTACCACTAAAAATTTAAAGAACACTCTAATAAATACGTCTTTATGAAGAACAAGAACGATACGTAACTGCTCCATAACAAGAACGACACAGAAATGTACCACTAAAAATTTAAAGTACACACTAATAAATACACTTTATGAAGAACAAGAACGATACGTAACTGCTCCGTAACACGAACGACACAGAAATGTACCACTAAAAATGTAAAGAACACACTAATAAATACGTCTTTATGAAGAACAAGAACGATACGTAACTGCTCCATAAAAAGAAGGACACAGATATGTACCACTAAAAATGTAAAGAACACACTAATAAATACGTCTTTATGAAGAACAAGAACGATACGTAACTGCTCCATAAAAAGAACGACACAGAAATGTACCACTAAAAATTTAAAGAACACACTAATAAATACGTCTTTATGAAGAACAAGAACGATACGTAACTGCTCCATAACACGAACGACACAGAAATGTACCACTAAAGATGTAAAGAACACAATAAAAAATACGTCTCTATAAAGAACAAGAACGATACGTAACTGCTCCATAAAAAGAACGACACAGAAATGTACCACTAAACATGTAAAGAACACACTAAAAAATACGTCTCTATAAAGAACAAGAATGATACGTAACTGCTCCATAAAAAGAACGACACAGAAATGTACCACTAAAAATGTAAAGAACACACTAAAAAATACGTCTTTATAAAGAACAAGAACGATACGTAACTTTACCAGAAAAAGAACGACACAGAAATGTACCACTAAAAATGTAAAGAACACACTAATAAATACGTATTTATGAAGAACAAGAACGATACGTAACTGCTCCATAACACGAACGACACAGAAATGTACTACTAAAAATGTAAAGAACACACTAATAAATACGTCTTTATGAAGAACAAGAACGATACGTAACTGCTCCATAAAAAGAACGACACAGAAATGTACCACTAAAAATTTAAAGAACACACTATTAAATACGTCTTTATGAAGAACAAGAACGATACGTAACTGTTCCATAACACGAACGACACAGAAATGTACCACTAAAGATGTAAAGAACACACTAAAAAATACGTCTTTATGAAGAACAGGCATGATACATAACTGTTCCATAAAAAGAACAACACAAAAACGTTCCCATACTGAAAGGGTTAATGAACTACAAGACCATAAAAACATTTATTTATAAAGAAGTCTTTTATGTCCACAAACTAACCACACACGCACCATCGGTTTTTTATTATATCGAATAAAAAAAAACTGTCCGGTTTGAGTCGCAAGTGAAAATTTGAAAAGAAGTTAAATGAAAAGAAGAAATAGAAAACCCCGTCTTGTTAGCTAGCGAGTCAAGAAACAAAGGTCAGACCTTTTTTTTTTCAAAAATAACAAAACAAAAACAGCTTATGCCACTAGAGGAGGAATTGGATAATCCAAGTGGACATTGAATTCCTTTTTGGCGGGAAGGATTCTGGGAACTGGAAGCCAATTTGGCCGCGGTCGGGAATTCGGATGTTTTCTCTACCTTCAATTACGGGTCCGAAATAAAGAAGGAAAAACATTAACTAAGTGTGAAATAACTGTAACTGTAAGGGAAAGGTTTTCTTTTTAACTTTGTCTTCTAGAGATCTGATTACTGAACTCTAACTGTAACTTCTGGAACGCTCATAACCAATTCCTTCTATGAGCGCAGTTGAAGCCATATTGTAAGCGGCCATACTCTACCTACTGAACTCTAACTGTAACTGTTTTTTAACACCATATTACATTGTGGAAATATTAAATGTATATAAATATTATATTTTCTTCTTATAGAATTACATTTTATATTTCCAAACAAATAGTTTTTGCTCTTGCTTTTTAACTACTTCGACTTGCAAAGGACTTTCTATTTCAATAACAGATTGCATTTAAAACGGGTTTCAAAAGAAAATTGAATAAAACTCAGCCAAAAGCAATATATGTCGTCTCATTTTAGCATGAAAAATATACGAAATATTGCGGTAAGGATGAACGTGGGGTAGAGCATGGCTGCTTCCATATTGGCTTCAAGTCAACAAACTGTCTTGCCCAATCCAGAAGTTACAGTTGCCCAATACAGAAGAATCAGTGACTCTACCTCACCTAATTTTTGAAAGTGATTTTGTAAGTTTATTCCTTCTAAAACCGTAATATAAATGTTATATATATTTAGATATTTTATGTTCTACATATAGAATCAATTTGTGTATCGCCAAAAATATAGTTTTTCTTTTTGCTGCTTACCCCCTTATTATTGGTTAAAATGGATTTCAAAGAATAGGCATTCAAAATGAGTTTTAATAGAATTTTTTTTAAAAAAAAAGCCAAAAGCACTACAATTCGGCATATTATAACATACAGAATATACGAAATATAGAGGTAGAAAGGGAAGAGCGTGTGCAGTTTTATAACTAGGCCTCCGTGGCCAAGTTCATTAGGCGTCAGCTGGGAATAAAAGGTTCCCCGGTTCAAAACCTTGCGGTGGACTCACTGATCTCTAACTGTAACTTCTGGATAGGGCAAGACATTTTGTTGACTTGAAGCCGATATGGAAGCCGCCATGATGGGGTACACTTTTCTTGATACCGCAATATTTCGTATATTTTTCACTTTAAAATAAGCCAACATATATTATTTTTGGGTAAGTTTTTTTTATTTTCTTTTTAAACCCATTTTAAATGCAATCTGCTATTAAAATAGGAAGTCATTTGCAAGTCAAAGTAGAAGTAGTTAAAAAGCAAGAGCAAAAACTACCTGTTTGGCTATATAAAAATTAATTCTATAAGAAGAAAATATATTATTTATATATATTTAATACTTCTACAATGCTTTGGTAATAAAAAACACCAATAAATCATTTTTTAAAAAATGTTAGGGCACAGTATGGCAGCTTTCAATTGGTTTCAACGCGCCCGTAGAGGAAACAAGGTTTGAGCCTTCCAGCAGTTACAGTTAGAGGTCAGTGGGTGGACTAGACTAAAGAATAGTAAAAAGTAGTGATTTTGCAATCGGAGGGTTGCCAACTTCGCTATCAAAATACTAGAATGTCGTCCAGAACATCCACAAAAAATAACGGCGTGTATACGGGACTGGTGCACGATACATCTGATCGGGGTCCAAAGTCCCGACGTCTATTGAAGGCTTTGGGTGCCAGCTCAGGTGTTGTCCTCGTCAACTGACCATGGTTCAAAAATACGAGGCATCGTTCCGGGTCTTTCCTTCGAGATTGGCCCCGAACTGTCGCCAATTGCCCACTGTGCAGCTCTAGTGCGACGTTAATTAACCAAACCAAACCAGTTATATAACTCTCAAAGGGCTTCAAGTCAACAAACTTCCTTGCTCAATCCAGAAGTTACAGTTAGAGATCAGTGGATGTTATCGATGGGGGGATGTTATCGATGGGGGGATGTTCAGGTGAATGTTTTCTTAATGTTTGAATTCACTTTAAATGTATTGAGGACGATTAATTCGGTTCAACGACTCCGCTGACCTTACAGCGTAACATTAAATTTATGATTACTTGTATATCGTCGGCTTAGAAGTAAAACCACGTATATTTAAAACAAAGATTTGGCAGCCGTTGTTGGCGACGGTATCTTAACGATAAATTCTAAATGTGAATGACCTTCGTGCTGGTAAGTGAAAAAACACTGTCCTTGGATTTCATCGCCAACAACTGCTACTTAATATTTTGTTTAAATATACGTGGTTTTACTTTTAAGCCGAATAATTTGTATTTTGTTTATTTTTTTTTCTACTAAAACATCAATTTAAAAGATTTAAGGCCTAATTTCTTTTTTTTAACTTTTACATATTTTTCAATATAATCAATGCAACCGTAAATTTCTTTTAAAACATCATTCAAAAGCTGTTTCATTTATTTAGATGTTTGGTACAAGTTTAAAAAAATGTATATTTTAACGTTTGAAGTATTTTGAAAATAACTTTTTTTAATAATTTCTTAGATTTGTTTTTTAAAAAATACTTGAACTATATAAAAGCATTTGTTATTTAAAAATTAAATAATTTATTATTTTAATACAAAAAATTAATCCTTAGTACAAAAATTGCATGTTTAAAAATTCTATTTTTGGCAAAACTTAATATGAAAAGAAATTATGGAATCATTCAAAACAGCTTTTTATTTTACTTTTTAAATTATGTATATTTACTTCTAAAAATGGTATCACAATGCACAGTAATAAACGTTTAATATGACACAAAGAGTATAAAATTATCATTCTAATTGCAGTCATTTTAGATTTTTTTTAAATTTTCCATTACGACAAACATTTATCTAAAAAACAATAACGATTTTCTTAAAGAAAATCCAACACTTTTATGTAACTTCTAAATCAAATTAACATACTACACAACATTTAAAGAAAAAATAGAGATAATTTTCATCTCCAGTAACACAATTATCCAATCATCTTAATCGCAATTATTTTAGACTAAAAAAAAAAAAAAAAAAAAAAAACCTTTTTTACTGATGTTTAACAAAAAATTAAACACGGAAATTGCATCTTCTCTTCATACAATAATTTAAAATGTTTAATATCGTGATGCACAGTGCCAATATGTCTTCATTAGACCTTCCTTGACTCGCTAATTGCGCCTAAAAGCGTTCTGCAATTAGTATTGGCGCGTGGAAGCCATGCTTGATTGATCAGTTTCAGGTGAGAGGTGACAACGTATTATAGAGAGAGAGTAATAACTTAATTGCAAAATGACATCTCCCATTTGTTCATTGCTTCTCGGTGCTTAATAGAGATTAATATGGAGATAGCATAATTGCTAACAAGGAAAGCGATTGGGAGAATTGATGTTTGTTTAGGGTTAGGATGTCGAATTTGATGGATTTTTTTTTTTAAATATTGGGATTTTTTTAATGGTATATAACCCGCCATAAAATCGCGACTAAAAATATTATTAAAAATTAAATATTTCTTTCTATCTAAATTTAGTAGCCATAATATTATGACCACTTCAAGTTTTTATGTAAATGAGATATGACATCACACTGTTTGAAAGCCGTTTGATCGAACAAATATGGGTAAATAACGTGATTTAACGAACTTTGTAAATGTGGTAATTGTGGGCCAGAGACGGATCCAGGAATTCATCTCGGAGAGGGTGGGGCAATATTATGGATATATATTATACATGTAAATATTATATATATATTATGAAAATTTCAATCCAATTGGAACATAAGTGATTATCTGGCTACCGAGACATGTACAAGCGTCTAGTGAAACAACAGTCGTCGAAAAAATTGATCACCGACTACATGGTAACTGAAAAAAAGTCAACTCTAAACGAGTGCGAGGTAGTATCTTCAAGTGACGAAAGCGATTTTGAACCAAGTTCGCGTATTTTCAGACTACGAAGGATAATGGTTATACGTTTTGAAATGTTTTGTATGTGTAAAATAAGTACATATGTAAATAAAATATTTAAAAATGTTCACATGTGTATTTTCTAAATCAGATTCCAAAAGGTTTGGCGAGATTTGAAAAAGCTTTTATTTCTACGTTCTGATAATAATATCACATAATTACACACTATACAGTGGTTTAATTTGAACTTTGTAATCAATTTTAAAATATGCGTTTAAAAATTCACGAAATGCATTTATATTTTGGGAAAAAAGTAGTAAGTGAATAATTATATAAATTACTAGTAAAATGCAGCTTTTATTTTGCTATAAAAGATATTTAATGAAATTTGTGATTATGTCTTAAAATTTATATTTTACGAATCTATGAAACTTAAATATTAGTTTCTGAAAAAAATATTTTTAAAGTTTATATATATAAATAAATATATCTTATAAAAACTTACATACTAAAATTAATGTAATTGACTACACTATCATCCTATCACTGACATTTAACTTAGTTTTGCAGCTAAAAAATCTATCTAAGTTTGCATATGTTTCCAAAAAATGCCGTAATTCTACGCTTTATGTTGAATAACGGCATCAAAGTTTTACGTGAAAGCAATGTAATAAAAATGTGTACATTTCCGATAGCAAAGTTAGAGCATTCATCTATACAATTTCGAAAAATTAACGAGTGCAATTTTTAGATAGCGACCTTTGAAACAACTTCATCGATAATGCAAGTTTAGAAAAACAATGGATTTCCTTGACACCTTTCCTTGGAATCCCGATTCTATTTTTCAGCACAGTTCCTTTTTCAGCACAGTTCCCATCTCTATCTTATTGAAACCCGCTAATTACAATGCCACAAAAGTTCTCTCAATCTTTCAAAATTTAGGTCTTCAGGAACTTTCTTGACACTTTCAACGCTTTCTACCAATCAACTCGAATTTAAGCACCGTAATTTTTTCCCCGCGAAAATAGCACTTCCAGAGCCAAACTCTTGGAGAAATTCGAAGTAATAAATAACGAATTTAATTCCACAGCTTAGCGGCCGTGGACAGTTCTAATAGATGACCTCTAGCGGCAGTAATCTGCGTTAAATGCCTGCCACCGTTCTATAAACTCATTTTTGTCAGTTGACTCACGTCGTAGGCTCAGATTTTATTTCATTTCACTTCGAAAGCCAGTCTTCTGGTTGTTTTTTTTCCAGTTTCATTTTTGCCATTTCTTCGACGGAACGTTGACGTTTTCTATTCGCTCTGGCAATGATTTAGGATTCCTTTTTTTTTTATTCTTTTAGTCGTTCTTGCTGTCAAGCTGTTTTTGAAATAAGCCGGTGTCCTACGAAAAGGAAGATTTTTTTCTTTCGGTTTTGGTTTATCTTTTGGGGTTTTTGTTCCTTTTTTGGAGGTTTTGGACCGTTAATTTCGAAAGTTTCTCAGTTGAAAAATTATTTGGAGCAAAGGATATCATTCGTAATGGTTGGTCTGTGACTGCTATAATATATTTTTTTTATTAAAAGATAAAGTCCCAAAGTTGGAAGTTGTAGAAAATCTTATGGCAATTATATATATCACACTTGGTAAGGGTGCATTCCAGTTTCGGATGTAGCTAGAAGAGCTTAGGGAAAGTGCCCCATCCGATATTTTCCATCTTGCAATATCTAAAATGGTAGTTTTCCGTTATTTAATGCATTACATATGTATGTTAATATATATATATATATATATATATATATATATATATCATCCCTTGTATGATAGTTGAGTCCCACGTCTCCGGTTTGCCATCCATATATATTTATTGCTCTTACCCAGCAAAAAAAATCAGCATGAAACCTTCATCAAAATTGTCAAATTGAAGGTTTTTTGAAGGTTTATAAAGGATATTGAAACAAAAAACTGCAGTTTTTTTTAAGTTTTAATTTTCCTGTATACAACCTTTAAAATACCTGCATTTTGAGAGAGCAGGGATGAGAACACTGAACTCTAACTGTAACTGCTGGAAGGCTCAAACTTTGTTTCCTCTACGGGCGCGTTGAAACCAATTGAAAGCTGCCATACGGTGCCCCAACATTTTTAAAAAAATGATTTAGTAGTGTTTTTTATTACCAAAGCATTGTAGAAGTATTAAATATATATGAATATTATATTTTCTTCTTATAGAATTAATTTTTATATTGCCAAACAGATAGTTTTTGCTCTTGCTTTTTAACTACTTCTACTTTGACTTGCAAATGACTTCCTATTTTAATAGCAGATTACATTTAAAATGGGTTTAAAAAGAAAATAAAAAAAACTTACCCTAAAATAATTTATGTCGGCGTATTTTAACATGAAAAATATACGAAATATTGCGGTATCAAGAAAAGTGTGCCCCATCATGGCGGCCTCCATATCGGCTTCAAGTCAACAACATGTCTTGCCCTATCCAGAAGTTACAGTTAGAGGTCAGTGGACGAGAATGACCGCTAGTTGCATTTATTGAGTTTTATGTTAACTATTATAGTATAGTCAAGTAGGGAACCATGTGGCTAGTACTTATAACCGCCGCAAAATCCCTTTTCTTTATAAAAATGATTGTGACAAAGCCAATCAGTTGCTTCGAGGTCTGTTGTTCCAAAACTGACTCGTGAAGGTGAAGTTTTCGAAGATTGTTTTATGACTTTTAATTATAATCTGGCTCTACAAAAAATCTTAGCTAATACCAGAGGTATGCAGATTGTATTTAACTATATTTTCATACTTTTTTTAAAATTCTTTTATTAATTACACATGATGTTACATATACGCTACACAACTGTTTTAAATAATTATTTAATTAAATAGGGGCAAAAAGAAACGAAAAAATTAAAAAAAAGAACAAATTGTGCACTAGAGGGTTAATATTACAAGACTGAACATCCTTTTTCATTGTATAAATTAATTGAAATGCATTGCAAGAAATGTTGAAATCTATAATGATGATAAGGTAGATCAAAATTGTACATCGGTGTACCCAAGCAAGTAACTAATAAGTATCACAAGCATTTATTTCGATTTGTTAAAAAAAGCAATTGCTGCTTGGAATTTCTATATTCCCCACGGTGAAAAGAGAAAATGCTCTAGAGAATTTATTTTAAGTTCCGTAGAATGAAGTTCGAAAATAGACAGTAGAACTTGGATTGCAGAGAAAGAAGAAAGAACTTTCGATTCGTAAAAATAGGCATTCCTCTGGAAACCATTCCACCAGACTTGGAAAAAGAACAACAATTCGGCAAGAGCGTAAGTCTTCCCATGTGTTCCAAATCTCTACACTTTAAACATTCAAAGAAAATGTGTAGAATGCAGTAACATTTCACTGCGGAAAAGTTTTTCAAAAATTCCAGATGAGTCTAAAACAGCAACAATTGAAAGACTTAGAATACACACCAAGTTCAATTTTCACTGTATCTATGGATATAGTTTGGATATATATATCGGAATAAAAATAGATTTTAGGCCTCAATTGGAGACGTACGGTAAATACTACATGCTAGTGAAATATGCTAAAGGTTTCTTGACAGCACATATTCATTTAAGGGTTAATGTTATTTTGAACTGGCACCCAACGCCTTCAATAGACGTCGGGACTTTGGAACCGGATAAGAGTTTTCGACACCAGTCCTGTATACACGCCGTTAATTTTTTCGGATGTCCTGAACGACTTTTCTAGTATTTTGTAACGAAGCTGGCAACCCACCGATCACTACTTTTTTTACTTTTCTTTGTCAAGTCCATCGCCTAGGATCGAACCAGGAATCTTCGTATTCCCAGCTGACGCCTTTAACCGCTCGGCCACGGAGGCTTCATTTTTAATCATGAATGGAAAGCCGGCGCCACATATGCGGTATTCGCCGAATCCCGAGCAACGAAACCTTCGATATTCGCCTAAAGACGCATGTGTGGATGGGTCGCTCGGTATTCGGCAAGTGCCGCGTCGCTCGCGTTTCGACGATTTTCAGCACCACACTACAAAGTGCTCGCCTTATCACGAGCAACTTCGCTCGGGTTAAAGCGAGCAAATTGAATAATTGCGTTTCCCACTTGTTTCGGGAAAATGGAACACATCTCGAAGCGAGCTCAATGGTGATTGGCTATCGATATTTTATTCTATATTTTGATAGCCAATTACCATTTACTATCAATATAGTACTATTTTCTTTTTTTATTTAAAGCGGGAATATTGTTCTTTTCGTATCAATTTGACTTTAAAATATATCGTGGTGTTTGTTGTGCTATTATTTTAGAATTTTTATTTAGTTTATTCATTTATTTTTATGAAGTTGTCTGTTTCACTTAAATATTTGTGTTTCACTTAAATATTTGTGTTACATTTACTTATTTCATTTATTTATCAATAAAATTATTTCATTTATTTATCAATTAAATTATTTCATTTATTTATCAATTAAATTATTTCATTTATTTATCAATTAAATTATTTCATTTTATTACTTATTTATATATTTGAAGCATTTAACTATTTTTATGCAGATGCGAAAAAGTGAAGATATTATTTTAACATTTCTATTCGAGTTTTCAATGTGTTTAAACGATTTGAAGTCTCACGACCTAAATAAAATGGAGTTTTGTCATGAAACGTCTTTAAAACCATCTATAAAGGTTGTGTGTAGGGACATAGTAGTCATGATAGAAACACCATTTTACGCTTTTAGGATAACCGATTCCGACACTATACCTTTCTAAATATAGCACGTTTGACATAAATTTGGCCCAGCCGATGATCTAAAGTTTCATATTTAAAAAACTTTTAGTGTTTTGAGCTTTTTTTTATCGTATATTTACTTGTTTAGTTCGTCTACTTAAAACAATTCCTTCGTTTATTAAGTTGTGAATTTTACTAAATTTTTTCAGTTCAGATTTTTTTTATTTATTAATTAATTTCATTTATTTGTTTTTTCATTTAGATTTCTTGCATTTAACTTTTTTGATGAAGACACAAAAATATGAAAATATTTAAATAGTATTTTAAAACCTCGAAATGAAATGTCATTGATTTAAACGTTTTGACGAATCTTGAGTTGAAAAATAAAATGTGGTTTTGATGTGAAACAGTTTTAAAACCAGCTATTCTTTAAGGTGATACATTCTAATACTGTAACATAGTAAAATGAAGCACGATTGTTATAAAAGGAAATTTGGCGAGGATTCGTGTAAAATCTTGAACTAAAGCAAAGCACGTACGGAGAGCGGACGTGGAACATACGAGGAATCAGGCGTAGCAGTTTGCATATCTTCCTCTGTTAGCGAGGTTTCCGTTGATAAACGAACCTTATTTAGATATTAGTTATCGGATTACTTAATATGTCAATTTTAAATCTATATAAGATATGTTTGGTTGAATTGACGTCGCACTAAAGTTACAGAATAAACTACGAACGACGGTTCGGGTTTTATCCCCATAGAAAAATTCGGGAACACTTTTTTTCATTGTGAGCCGTGGTCAAATGACTTCGACAACACCTGAGCTGGCACCCCACTGGTTAATTTTTATACAAAAAATTTCAAACGTTTAAAAAAATATAAGTTTTCAACACCATTGACATTGAAGCCACAATGCCAAGTATTTTACTTTTATTGTTGCTGAATACATCATTTTTATCGACATGATATTACAAGGCTATATTAGTAAAGGCTTTTTTAATCCTTAAATAAATTTTAGGAATTTTAATATAATTTTTTTTTTCTTACAAAAACATCACTTTAAATATCAATCGCAATAGCATGTAAAGTCATGAACGTAAAAATTAAAAAAAAGTACTTGGTTTAGGTATTTCGAAAACTACTCAAAATAATTGAATAAATCTAGATTTTGATAAAGTTTATTTTACACAGTGCACAGAGAGTGAGTGATATGCGGTGGCTAAGCTAACAAACACAAAAATCGCGCAGCTTTTCTTACGAGTAACGCCGGGCCATATTGTTAAAATACCAATAAAACAGTAATTAACGATAGAAATTTTTCCGAAAATGGATAAACAAAAGTAAAGTGTCGATCTTTATACATTTAATTTCGACATCAAATTTTGAATAGTATTCACTGTCGAATATTAATATAATGTTTTTTAATGAACTCTATGTTGACCTGGTGTCGATATTATATCTTGTAAACAAATAATCGTTAGTACATTGGCTAAGAAAAAAGCAAACGATAATTTCAATATGTTAAAAGATACGGAATAAAAACCAGATCCCCAAGACAACGTGCATAAAGTCCATTATTTATACTTAGTTAAAAAATGGATTGACACTAAAGAAATTTTTATATGTAGCATGCAAATTCAATTGTCAAAATGCGAAATATTCGGTGAAAAATTTTGCCAGAACACTTAAAGTTTTTCGAACTGATTATCGTTTGTATTTTATTATCGTTATCGCTAAAGCAAATATATTCATAGGGAAAATATATATTCCAGAACTGAAAATTAAATCATTTTTAAGTGTACCAACAAAATTAGGATACACTGTTTTTTGTAATTTTTCAATATTCTATGCTACAAAATTTCAACGGTTTCAAGGAATCTCCATGTGCATGGCATTCTGGAATCTATGAAAATAATAATAAAATATTGCACTCGCAAATGGCTATGAGCAAAATAAAAATGTAAGAAAAAACAAAAAAAAACTGATTTCCAATTTTAAAAAAATGTCATTGTAATTATCACAAATTAAAAATATGTTTTTAAAGAACATAAAAGTATTAGAATATATTTATATTGTACAAATCTGTTAATAAAATAGAATATTTTTCCATCATAAAAATATTGTAGTATACTATTTTTATAAAAATTTATATTCATATTTTTATTAAATCCGGCCATGCTTCCTACTGCGAATAAATGTTCTGAAATCGGCAAGTATACTCGCAAGAAGCCGAGTTGCTCAGGTTTTTGTAATCTGAGCAAGTAATAGTAAATCGCTCGGGTTATGGCGAGTCGCTCGGGTTAAGGCGAGTCGCTCGGTATTCGGCGAATACCGCATATGTGGCGCCGGCTGAAGATAATGCAGATATTTTAAATGTTTTATGCAGGTAAATTAAAAACTTTTTATTTCAGCTGTAGTGTTTTGTTTCAATATATTTTATAAAACCTTCAATTTCACAATTTTGATTAAGGTTTTATACTGACCTTTTTTGCATGGTTATCACCACGAAAGACCACCGATCATCCCCAACATTAACATTCACAGCCGTACGTGAAATAATATCCACTTTCTGGCACGATCCACAAAATCAGATAGCGTGTTCGTGTTAAGGGCGGATCACCTGCAGAGTGGCCTAAGTCCAAAAAAACCTCCTCGTCATCTGACCATGGTTCTAAAATAACGAGGTGCATGTATGACTGTGTGTATGAATGTGTGTGTGAATGTGTATGTGTTTCCGGGTCTTTCCTTCGAGATTGACCCCGAACCGTCGCCAATAGCCCACTGTGCAGCTCTAGTGCGACGTTAATTAACCAAACCAAACCAAACCAAAAAAACCTTAAAATGGTTTACGCCATTTTCTATCGCTAGACACCTACATCTGTCATTTAGCCGAGTGGTGTAGGTACGAGTTCAATAGGTTGACAAATAATGAGTCGAATGCACTGAACTCTAACTATAACTTTTGGAAGGCCCATAACTTGTTTCCTGTATGGCCTCGTTGAAGCCAATGTGGAAGCAGCCATGCTGTGTCCCAACATTTTTTAAAAGTGATTTATTGGTGTTTTTTAATACCACAGAATTTTAGAAATAATAAATGTATATAAGTATTATATTTTCTTCGTATAGAATTAATTTTTATATTGCCAAACAAATACATTTTACTCTTGATTTTTTCACTACTTCGACTTTGACTTGCAAATGACTTTCTATTCTAATAGCAAATCGCATTTAAAATGGGTTTCAAACGAAAATAAAAAAAAAACTCACTAAAAGCAATACATGCCGGTTTATTTTAACATGAAAAATATACGAAATATTGAAGAAGAGATGAAAGTGGGGCACACAACATGGCTGCTTCCACATTGGCTTCAAGTCAACAAAATGTCTTGCCCGATCCAGAAAGTTACAGTTAGAGATCAGTGGTCAAATGTCATACCATTTAACATCATACCTAATCTTATGGTTTGGTTTGATCAATTTACGTCTCACTAGCGCTTCACAATGGGCTATTCGTGACGGTTCGGGGCCTATCTCGTAAGAAAGACCAGGGAACGATGCCTCGTATTTTTGAACCATGGTCAGATGATAAGGACAACACCTGAGCTGCCTTCAATAAGCATCAGGACTTTAGACCCCGATCAGATTGATCGTGCACCAGTCCCGTATACACGCCAGTATAATTTGTTGGATGTTCTGGACGACTTTCTAGTATTTTCGTAGTGAATCTGGCAACCCTCATATCGCAAGATCAATACTTTTTTACTTTTCTTTGTCAAGTCCATCGCGCGTATACGAACTACCCAATCCAATGCGAATCGTAAATTTTAAACTTTCTTATCTCGGAAACCCTATTTTAGCATTTACACCACTTAACCCCTCATATGTTTCTCGAGTCGTATCACGAACCATACCTGTGTACCTGGGTCCATTCATCAAGCAAGGCACCTCTTGGCTAATAGCTCATTCAGTTGCAAGATCGCAGGAAGGGACACGGTGACACCGTGTTATGGGCACAAGGGGAAATTAATCGATTCTCTGTTAAGTGAGTTTTTCCGGAATCGATTCTTTATCGCCTGTGACTGATGTCGATATCGATTAGGGAGAAGTGTGCCGCGATTTGTTCCCTCCCCGTTTTGTGTGCGTTTGGAATTAAGTATTTATGAATGGGATCGTGTATCCGGTCGCACTTCGAATTAAGTATTTACTCTAAGTGGAAGGCTTAATGCGGAACGGTTGGATTGACTTGTAAATCAAAATTAAGGTCTTTATACTTAAGTCTGATTGCCGACAAATCATGTAGGAGCATAAAGACGAAAATCAATTGCGCATTTCTTAGGGGTTATCCACAAATGATGTCACACCTTCTCTTCATGTTAATTACTCCCTCTCCCCTTATATCACAAAGTGTCACACTTTACCATACCCCTGGCGCAAATGTCACATTTTCCCACCAAAAATATCTATATAGCACATAATAAATTATGTATACATATACTGGCAGTATTATCTTTATCCATCGCGAATTCATGTGTTATTCAAGTATAAATCAGTACATTTGTTTACAACATCACCCCTTCACAATCGATTTAAAGTTTGTAACAGATATAATTCCCTGCAAAGGAACTCTTTCTAAAAGGAACTGTCTTCCACCCCTTTCATTTTATTAGAACATAACCAAATGTATCCTTC
This sequence comes from Troglohyphantes excavatus, assembly GCA_963932185.1. Classification (NCBI taxonomy): domain Eukaryota; kingdom Metazoa; phylum Arthropoda; class Arachnida; order Araneae; family Linyphiidae; genus Troglohyphantes; species Troglohyphantes excavatus. Next base: position 15,202,741 of record OZ010671.1, read on the forward strand.
CGCGAAATGTAAATCTTTGTAAACCGTTTCACTCTAATCAGAGAGCAATTAATCCCCGGCTTGGCCGGTCACGTAAATTCAGCTCCTCATTAAATTAATATTTAAATGTTTTCATCCTGAATTAATTTCTTATTAAGACGAAAATGCTAATCCTAGCTTAAAAGAAGTCTTGTTAAAAGTTTATTTTTTCGAAGTATTTTTTGTTTATTGTTTCGTTTTTTTTGTTGATTTGCCTCTTTTTTAGGCGATGTGTGTGATGTTACACTTCTTGTAACACCCCCTTCCCCCCCCCCCTTACACACACTTATCTCGTCCCATTCTACATAGACGTAATTAACCCACGTTAGTTTTTGCAGATGGCACATTGATAAAATTGATGGCACATTGACGAGGTATTTATTTTAAAATCACAGAGTCTTCTGCAAAAGCTCTCGTGCGTAAATAACATCCGTGTTGAATGAACCTTAAAGAACAATAAATACTAATATTTACAAACATTTTTATATTTAAAACGGAAGATCCATTTTACACGACCGAGTAAAACGCGCGCGAACTGCTCGGTGATTCGATAATTAATACCACGTGGTATGAATAATCGAATCACCGAGAAGCTCATGCACGTTTTACTCGTTCGTATAGAATGGAGCTAAGGTCGATTCTAAACAGACGTTAGCTTTTGCAGACTACTCTGTGCTTGGAAAATAAAACCACGTGTATTGTATTACACCATCCGCTTTTACATTTAACGACACGACACCGATAAATCGTGAATGATCGCGAAGGGACGACACAACGTTTTATCGTATCGCATGATGGTCAGTTTTTCATTGCACCGATATCGTTCGCCGAAAACGAGAATTTTTACATTCAGTGCGTGTTCGTCTGTTGCCGACAGCACATCTATTCTCGATATGGCGCATCGCAAAAAATTACATTATAACAAACTGCGATTGTTGTATTTGCTGTATTTAAGGAGAAAGAAAAGATTAATAACAAAACACTTCTGGGTGAATGAGATCATCAAAGCAAGACATGTTGAAGGAGATTTTTATGTTTTATTTGAATGTCTACAAAACGCTAGAGCTAACCACTAGAGCTGCACAGTGGGCTATTGACGACGTTTAGACTAAATATTGCCTCCCATGCCTTTTCTCGAACAAACTTGTTCTTCTAAAATTCATCTCGCTTATCCCAAATACAGGTCTTTACTTCCACTAATTCACACAAGTTTACAATATCGTGAATAAAAGCCATATTGATAATATAAATAAAAAAAAACACAGTAGACTATAGCAGACGGCAACAAGTTTTTCCGAAACAAACTCAAAATGTCGTCACGATGAAGTAGGGAAGGCACGTGCCCACGATAAAACGTTCCGATAAATTGTATCGTCTGATCGGCAACGACAATACCGTTATCGTATCGGCTAGTGAAAAAGCGCCCGGCTCCGTATGTGTATTTTGCGTACCCCGATATCGTGACACTGAAATCGTATACGATTTATCGGTGTCGTGTCGTTAAATGTAAAAGCGGCCTCAACGACAATGCAAAAGATATAAGTCTAACCCTAGAACTTCAGATGAGAAAAAAGAATTTATCTATTACACCCATTCTACACTAATCAGTAAAACTCCGTGAGCTTCTCGATGATTCGATAATTTATACCACGTGGTATGAATTCTCGAATCAACGAGAAGCTCATGCGCGTTTTACTCGTTCGTATAGAATGGGCCTTATGATGATACTATGATAAAACCTTCTTTCATTTGGTTGTATATATTTCCCACCTGTTGGAAATTACAACTTGTCACATATAGAAATATAATATTTTTAAAAAAATAATTTTTTTGCACAGACTTTTACACTTTCAACAACGATATTTTGTAGTTCATTTCAAGTATTACGTACTTAAAAAAAACAATGATTTAACTAAACCTGATAATATCATGTCCCATTAATAGCAGTTTTGCCAGTCACTGATCGTACGCCATTTTATCAACCCCAGCGTTTCGCAAACCCCAAAACGGTAGGATGCGTGATCTGGAATTTAATGCCGCCAATTATTCTTTCTCGTTAAATATTCACTTAACTTTGGCGATGTCACGCATTTGTGTGCACAAGTTTAATCCCCTGGCAAAGAAACCCCTGCCAAGTATGCCCCGACACGCTATTCAAAGGCTCGAACACGGGAACGAACAGCATCTGGACAAATGTGTTCTCTTTGTGTTTCGTATCATTTATGTCTTACCCATTTGTTAACTTATCTCAATAGCGTACCTAGGGACTTGTGCAAGGTAAATTTTTGGTTTGATTAATTAACGTCGCACTTGAGCTGCACAGTGGGCTATTGGCGGCGGTTCGGGGCCTATTTCGAAGGAAAGGCCCGGGAACGATGCCTTGTATTTTTGAACCATGGCGAGATGACGAAGACAACACCTAAGGTAGCACCCAATACCTTCAATAGACGACAGGACTTTGGACCCCGATCATATTTATCGTAAACCAGTCCCGTATACACGTCGATAATTTTTTGCGGATGTTCTGGACGACTTTTCTAGTATTTTGTAGCGAAGCTGGCAACCCTCCGATCACAAGATCACTACTTTTTTACTTTTCCTTGTCAAGTCCGGAATCCTCTGACCAGAATATGCAATAAATTATACTGGCGTGTATACGGGACTGGTGCACGATAAATCTGATCGGGGTCCAAAGTCCCAACGTCTATTGAAGGCGTTGGGTGCCAGTTCAGGTGTTTCCTCGTCATCTGACCATGGTTCTAAATTAACGAGGTGCATGTATGAATGTGTGTGTGAATGTGTATGTGTTCCCGGGTGTTTTCTTCGATATTGACCCCGAACCGTCGCCAATAGCCCACTGTGCAGCTCTAGTGCAACGTTAATTAACAAAACCAAACCAAACCGGAATCCTCTGATTCCCAGCTAACGCTTTTATCCATTGGGCCACGGAGGCCCCGACTTCTGCTAGGAGTGGTTAGATTAATATATTAGTCTTAAATTTAAAGTGTCTCCAGCGGCCCAGTGGATAAAGGCGTTCAGCTAGTGATCGGAGGAGTGCTGGTTCGAATCCGTGCGATGGACTTGACAAAGAAGAGTAAAAAAATAGTGATCTTGCGATCGGAGGGTTGCTAGCTTCGCTACAAAAATACTAGAAAGTCTTCCAGAACATCCAATAAATTTTACTGGCCTGTATACGGGACTGGTGCATGATAAATCTGATCGGGGTCCAATGTCCTGACGCCTATTGAGGTTGCGTCGGGTGCCAGCTCAGGTGTTGTCCTCGTTATCTGACCACGGTTCAAAAATACGAGGCATCGTTCCCGGGTCTTTTCTTCGATATAGGCCTCGAACCGCCGGCAATAGTCCACTGTGCAGCTCTAGTGCGACGTAGATTAACCAAACCAAACCAAACCAAAAAACTTACATTTAAATCATGAATAAAATTTTAACGGGAATGCGTCTTTAACTCTGCAGAGCTCGCGATGTGTCCCAGAGACACAATCCAAGGCGAATCGAATTGGAGGTGGGGCGAAATTTGAAAAATGAGGACTGGGAGAGCGTATTCTTGATTGGAGTCGTCACTTATTACGTCATGCATTGCAATTTGATCCGTATTTGGTTTTTCTTTAAACCCTTCCATGGACCAGTACACGTTTGACTAGAGTATAATAGGAAACGTATGAATTATTTACATATTGCAGAACAGAAAGCTGTTGTTTTATTTTCACGAATCTTTTCAATCGAGGTAAAAGAAAAAAAATCACTTTCCCAAGCGGTTCAATTACATTAAAGAAAATAAACCAATAACCTTTCGTACCTCTGCTCACCTTTTTCTACTTATGAGCGAAATCATGTGATCGAATAGATCATTTGTTAGTTCTCGCGAGCCTCTCATTCGTAATAAGTGGCGGTCCCTTACAGTAAGCGATGGCATTCCAATAAAAATCTTTTGAATTCGAGTGCTGCAGGGTTCATATCGGTCTATGTGCAGCTGTCATCAGTCGAAACTTGCGCCAAATAAAAAGTGCTGATATTTTAAAGCCCCATACCTCCAAAGCGAATCAACCAATGGGAATAAATAACATACCATAACATAGAGTAGGTATGCTGTGTCGACCAGGTTGACCATTCACCCACTCTTAATTCTGCCTTTTGTACTGCGTGAGATGGAAATGAATCAAAACCGGGCATACGCTGGCTTGTTTAACAACTGTAACTTTAGTTCTACTCATGGGGTCGTGGCGAGTGTGTGCTTGAATGGAAGAGAATGACGTGTTCTACAATTCCAGTTAACTTGTTGACAATTTAAACCATTTGTGTAAAAATTATGGAATGGAAAATTTATAAAATATTTCACTATGAAGCCAAAATATCACACTAAATTTGAATTGCAGTTCAAGAGAAACAAAATGATAGCAATAATTCTAAAATTACGATAAGTACGAAGAGATCTAGAGCTTACCGAAGACTCAAATATGAGCAAGCGGACGTACAAAGTATTCGAGAACCAAACCTTACAGTACAATGGAAAACTGTGTCTGCTCAATTTTTTTATATTTTACAATTTACTCAATAAAATGTGCAGAAACAAAAAAAGCCGACTTCAAAAATTTTGAATCTTGGTTACAGGGTTTCAACAAACGACCTACAAAATTATCTCGTAACATTTTCAAGCAAAGGTATTCACAATTTACCAATAAAATGTGCAGAAACAAAAAATGCCGACTTCAAAAATTTCGAATCTTGTTCACAGGGTTTCAACAAACAACTTACAAAATTATCTCGTAACATTTCCAAGCAAAGGTATTCCCAATTTACCAAAAATATGTGCAGAAACAAAAAATGCCGACTTCAAAAATTTCGAATCTTGTTCACAGGGTTTCAACAAACGACTTACAAAATTATCTCGTAACATTTCCAAGCAAAGGTATTCCCAATTTACCAAAAATATGTGCAGAAACAAAAAATGCCGACTTCAAAAATTTCGAATCTTGTTCACAGGGTTTCAACAAACGACTTGCAAAATTATCTCGTAACATTTTCAAGCAAAGGTATTCCCAATTGATACGCATATCATAAAAGAATACATTTCCGAAAAATTCTTCATAACTTATTTAATAATTCATACCATTCTCCCCAAATGTCAATTCACAAAGGAAATTACAGATGCTTGTTCCCACGTTTTCTAATGACGACTCTATATAAAGTTCTCTGAATGAGATGTGCTACTGAGACTTTTTTATTTCTAGAATCGCTAAAAAAAAGAATTTATAGATGATGTTGCGTGAAGGAAGGATATTTTGTTAAATCAAACATAAGGTATTCGGATTACACTGATACTGTTCAAATGTCAGGCATGCAGTGGAGGTGGAAACATATTTTTAATTTTATATCGTGTCTATGAGTTGCTATGGTTTTTTTGCAAACAAGAAAGGATGGTAAGAAGTTCTTCGCCAAGTCGCATTTGAAGAAAGTCTGGGTCTACGTATTTGTTTGATTTTACGTGATTGGCCAATTCTGTTCAGTCATGTTATTGGGCATCCGTGACCCAGTGGATAAAGGCGTCAGCTGGGAATCGGAAGATTCCTGCTTCGATCCTGTGGTTTGGTTTAGTTAATTAACGTCGCAGTAGAGCTGAACAGTGGGCTATTGGCAACGGTTCGAGGTCTATCTCGACGGGAAGACCCAGGAACACATACACATTTATACATACACATTCATACATGCACCTCGTTAATTTAGAACCATGGTCAGATGACGAGCCCACACGTGAACAGGCACCCAACGCCTTCAATAGACGTCGGGACTTTGGATCCCGATCAGTTTTATCGTGCACAAGTCCCGTATACATGCCGTTAATTTTTGCGAATGTTCTGGACGACTTTTCTAGTATTTTGTAGCGAAGCTGGCAACCCTCCGATCACAAGATATTACTTTTTACTTTTCTTTGTAAAGTCCATCGCCTAGGATCGAACCAGGAATCTTCGTATTCCCAGCTGACGCCTTTAACCGCTCGGCCACGGAGGCCTCGCTGGTAATCGGAAGATTCCTGGTTCGATCCTTTAAGACGGACTTGACAAGGAAAAGTAACAAAGTAGTGATCTTGTGATCAGAGGGTTGCCAGCATCCCTACAAAGTACTAGAAGAGTCGTCCAGAACATCCGTAAAAAATTATCGGTGTGTACATGGGACTGGTGCACGGTATATCTGATCGGGGTCCAAAGTCCCGACGTCTATTGAAGGCATTGGATGCCCGCTCAAGTGTTGTCTTCGTCATCTGACCATGGTTCAAAAATACTAGGATTCGTTCCCGGGCCTTTCCTTCGAGATAGGCCCCGAACCGTCGCCAATAGCCCACTATGCAGCTCCAGTGCGACGTTATTAAACAAACCAAAACCAAACCAAACATCTGTGATACTGATATTCAATATCAATACTTATATATAAGAATGGAGTGTCTGTCAGTGGAATCGAACAAAACCCCTCATTTTGAGTTTTCTCCACGAATTAGAATACGCTGATTCCGAAAATCACATTTAAAATTTTTTTGTCTGTCAGTCTGTCTGTCTGTCTGTTTGTCCGGATTTAACTCAAAAACTACTGCACGGATTTTTCTGAAACTTGCACCATGTGAACAAACTTTTCTTAGTTTAAAATCTGCACTTTGTTTCATGTGGATATCTGTAACCATTCAAAAGTTATAGAACTTTTTCCATTTTCTCTAACATTACGCCTATGGGAAATTTACATCTCGATCTTCCCTTCATAACATTATTGTTAAAAATCACCTTGGGGCGACCAAAAATATTTTTAGACAATACTGGGATAAACGATTCATTTTGATTGGCTGATGAGTAAATATCGGCAGATGAATTAAAAATATCGCCAAATAAATTAAAAATATTGCCAAATGAATTAAATATGTTGCCAAATGAATAAAAAATGTCGCCAGATGAATTAAAAATATCGCCAAATGAATTAAAAATGTCGCCAAATATTGCCAAATGAATTAAATATGTTGCTAAATGAATTAAAAATGTCGCCAAATGAATTAAAAATATCACCAAAAAATGTCGCCAAATATTGCCAAATTAATTAAAAATATTCCCAAATGAATTAAAAATATCGCCAAATATTGCCAAATGAATTAAAAATATTGCCAAATGAAATAAAAATGTCGCCAAATATTGCCAAATAAATTAAAAATGTCGCCAAATATTGCCAAATGAATTAAAAATATCGCCAAAAAATGTCGCCAAATATTGCCAAATTAATTAAAAATATTCCCAAATGAATTAAAAATATCGCCAAATATTGCCAAATGAATTAAAAATATTGCCAAATGAAATAAAAATGTCGCCAAATATTGCCAAATAAATTAAAAATGTCGCCAAATATTGCCAAATGAATTAAAAATATCGCCAAATATTGCCAAATGAATTAAAAATGTTGCCAAATAAATTAAAAATGTCGCCAAATGAATAGAAATTTTCTCCAATTGAATAAAAATGTTGCCAAATGAGCTAAAATAGAGGTCCTATATTTAAAACTATCATCACAATGGCGAAACTAGGGTATAAATAACAAAATTAATGTCGTTAATAAAAACCTCGCCAACTGAAGGAGGAAGATAAACCAGCCCTTTCGACTGACGCCATGTGTATTCATGTTCCAAACAACTTAACTTTATGACAATAGTGCTATTTGTTACGGAGTGCAATATTACTATGATGTTGAAATGGTCCACCCTAAAAGTTTAACTTAAGGTTTTCTATATTTATACCTCCATATATCTTATTTTTAAATTATCACCTCAAAAACATATTATTGGTATTCAAAAATGAATATTTGATAATTAATTTTTTATAAGAAAAATTATCCGTAAATATTGACCCGTATGAAGTTATGTTGAAAGACGTCTATATAGACTCCGGTCGCCAATTGGCACAAAAGAAGAAAAAAAACTTCAATAAATACGATACATTATTTCGATTTTGAAGAATGCAATATTTTTACTTTGATATATAATTGCGTCGCCAATATTAAAACTAATGAATGTGCAGTTTACTACAAGGGTTTATTGTCACTAAATGGTTAATTTTTATACAAAAAATATGCAATTTAAAAAATTCAGGAATATTTATTTCACAAAAATAAACATTTTACAAAAACATCAGTTTAAATAGTAGTCGCAATAGCATGTAAAGTCGTGAACATAGAAATAGATTTAAGTATCTCAAAAAATACTCAAACTAATTTAATAAATCTGTATTTGGATAAAATTTATTTTTCACAGTGCACAGAGAGTGATATGCGATGGCTACGCTAACAAGACAAAATCGCACAGCTCTCAATGCGCAAAGTGACCACGAGCAACGCCGGGCCATATTGCTAGTAAATAATAAATTACGACAATTCTAATTACAATTATATTTAAACTTTTATTTTTAGCTAACGAAGGTTATTGCGATAAATCGCCATTTAAAAACTGTAACTGTCTTGATTTCAAAGTTTAATTTGAGTTAAAAATATTAATCTAAAAATAAAATGGCCATAAGTAAATAAATAATAATAATTTTTGAACAAAACTAACAAACATTAGTGTAAATTTCATTATTATTTATGAAACTGCATTTTCGGCAAAGCTCAGATAATTTGTTTTCATATAAAACCAACTATTTTTAAATTTGCCTATCACTCATCATTTTCTAGAGCAATTTTATCGTCCCTGTCAAATTCAGTGTGAAAAATAACCATTAATAATTTACAGCATGCATGTAAGTGCATAAAAATATCAAAATTCATAGCTGCAATTACGTTTTTTTTATTTACAGATCGTGTTATTTTTACGTTCAAAGAGCTATGTAAGCTTAGGACATAATTTTTAAGAAGAATTAATAACTATAATCTTCTGACAATGAAAAATTGTTTCCGTCAGTAATTTATTTTAAAACTACACACATAAACAACAACATGATCATGTCCTAAGGAACTTTTTAGGTGGGGAATATTGATTGAAAATATGGTAATGATTATGACAGGATATTTAGTAAATAAACAGAAAAATAAGACTACATAAAACCCAGTTGGAAAAAAAATGTGGTCATGATCAGAAGTTTAAAAGATTAAACACCTTACCAACAACTGGAGATTTAATATTTATAGTGGACTTTTGTTCTTTTTTGTTCGAGATATATCTAAATCCGTTTTACACTTCAAGCATGGATCCTTCATAGTAGAGAAAACATAATGTTATAATCTCGCTGACATTAAAGTGAGGCCAACATGTATGGCCACAGACACGTGGTTAATTACGTCATTCCGTTCATAAATTTTCACTGTTACACATTTTCCAACTCATCAGCCAATCGCGCGTATTTTTTAATTCATAATTTCGAAAAGAAGTCACGTGTCTGAGGCCATTCGGTCTGAGATGTTGGTTTCACGATTATGACGTCATATTTGCTCTACTACAGTCCATTCATGCTCGAAGGTGTTACGTAATTCGTATTTGCAGCTCTGGTATGACGTTAAACACTGTTAACAATGCATTCTCGTATTTGTCGAATTGTTTGTCATTTTTGACGAATCAGACGCCCGTTGAATGCTCCGATTAAATATTTCGTGACACTGAGGAAATTCATTTTGCTTTTTTTAACGAAATTTTTTTCGTTAAAAATTGGGACGATTTTTAATAATATAATAATTTAATACCGACGTGCTGACCCGAACCGCAGACTTCTCGTTCCAGAGTCCGCCTCTCTATCCACACGACAATATAAATACAAGAACCAAACATGAGCTAACGACCCCTCAAAAAGAATCTAAGTAAATGACTTTCGTTCAAATTTGAGGATTCTTCTTTCATCAAAAGTCACGAGATTCAATTACGAAACGATTGATTGTCAAATATAACGAAAGTAGCCTTCACGATTACAAAATTCTCAAAAATGAGAATGATATTATTGAGAGTGAGCCCAATCGAATCAGGTAAAAAAAAGTTGTCCGTTAAAACCTTATTAGTAGCAGTCTTAAATATGTAATGACGTAGAAGTCGGGTTTTTTGTAGCTCTAGTGCGAAGTTATATTCACCCCAATCAACCATGAGTTCGTTAATCACGTTCTTAACCCTTTGCACTACGCTCAGGCGACAACATAACGACTTGTTCTTTTGGTTTCCTGTTCTTTAAAATAAACTCAAAAAGTGTCTTGTATGTAAAACACATCGATTTTTTTTTTCAACTTGTTCTCTTGCAGATCCAAAACAGATTATGATTTTTTTCCCCTCTATGAGCTTAAAAAATTCTGGGGGGGGGGGGACAGAAAAAGGAATAACTGTTCTTTAGAAAGAACGCAAATGTCAAAATGTTCTTGGAGTGCCAAAGGTTAATATAATATATAACCCTTTCCTTTCGAGGAAAATGTGTGATATTTACGCTCTTTTTATGGAATAGTTATATACCGATATTGTAACTTTTAAAGATATTTTCTTTAACGTGTTCTGTTTACTTTCATGGTATAAAACAGGGCTCGAAATAAGATTTTGGAGCTGGTACACTGAACTAACTGTAACTTTTGGAAGGTTCAAATGAGGGCGTTGAGGCCAATGTGGAAGCAGCCATACTGTGCCCCAAATTTAAAAAAAAATTATTTAGAGTTTTTTTTTAATATCATAGAATTGTAGAAATATTAAATATATATGAATACTATATTTTCTTCTTATAGAAATAATTTGTATATTGCCAAAGAAATAATTTTTTTTCTTTTTAACCACGTCAACTTTGACTGCTGCCGTGGCTTATTGCCAGCCCTGGTGGAAAATTATAAATTATATATAAAAATATATATTGGTGACTCGAGAAAGTTTATGAGATAATAGTGTCTTTTTCTTCGAGCATGAATGGACTGTAGTAGAGCGAATATGACGTCATCATCATGATGCAAACATCTAAGACCTGATGGCACTAGATACGTGACTTCCTTTCAGAATTTATTAATGAAAAAACGTTCGCGATTGACTTGTGATTTGGAAATAATAGTAAATGTGTTACTACATGAAGTACAGGATATTTTTATGAATGAACTAGAAAAAAATTATAAATGGATGACGTAATAAACCAAGTGTCTGAGGCCATACATGTCGGCCTCACTTTGATGTTAGCGAGATTATAGATCCTTATGATTTCTCTACTATGAAGGACCCATGCTCGAAGGTCTTTTTCAAATAAAGAATGTGTTATCTTTCATTCCAAAGAAGAGAGACAAAATATTCCAAGTCATTATTTTGGGGAGGCCTCCGTGGCCGAGCGGTTAAAGGCATCAGCTGAGAATACGAAGGTTCCTAGTTCGATGCCAGGCGATGGACTTGACAAAGAAAATTAAAAGTAGTGATCTTGTGATCGGAGGGTTGAGAGCTTCGTTACAAAATACTAGAAAAGTCGTCCAGAACTTCCGCAAAAATTAACGGCGTGTATATGGGACTGGTGCACGATAAATCTGATCGGGGTCCAAAGTCCCGACGTCTATTGAAGGCGGTGCCAATTCAGGTGTTTCCTCGTCATCTGACCATGGTTCTAAAATAACGAGGTGCATGTATGAATGTGTGTGTGTGAATGTGTTCCCGGGTCTTTTCTTGGAGGTAGACTCCGAACCGTCGCCAATAGCCCATTGTACAGCTCTAGTGTGACGTTAATTAACCAAACCAAACCAATCGAAATAGTTAAAAAGCAAGAACAAAAGCTTTTTGTTTGGCAATATAAAAACTAGTTCTATAAAAAGAAAATATAATATTTATATACATTTAATCTTTCTACAACGCTATGGTATTTGAAAACACCACTAAGTCACTTGAAAAAAATTAGGGTAGAGTATGGCTGCTTCCAATTTGGCTTCAATGCGCACAGAGAGGAAACAAGTTTTGAACCATCCAGAAGTTACAGTTAGAGTTCAGTGCTATCTCCAAACCTCAAGCGATCCACGGCTAACAACGACAAAGGCCTCCCTCAGAATTGATCGCCTTTCCCCAATCCCTACCAGCAGAATGCATAAGTGCACTTGTTAGCAATCGATGACACGAGGAGGGGGGAGAAGGAGGGTCGTGATCCCGCCAAAAGGATTTCTCGTCTGCAAACAGAGGGATCGTCCCGCATCACAATCCCAGATGCACGAGTCCGGGTATTTGTGGCTGAGCCGACGACAATCATTTCCGGCAACGGGGCGGGGGAGGATTACCGCTTCGGGGAGGCTTTCTGCTCACTGGGTTCGCGTGGGTGATGGCCCCGGTGACAGTTAAGGAAAAGGGGGGTTGCTGAAGGAAAAGGTTTTGGTCGGTTGGTTCGACGTCGCATTAGAGCTGCACAATGGGCAATTGACGACAGTTCAAGATATAACCTTCGACCATGAATGGACTGTAGTAGTGCGAATATGACGTCATCATCGTGATGCAAACATCTCAGACCGGATGGCACCAGGCACGTGACTTCCTTTCAAAATTTATGAATGAAAAAACGTTCGCGATTGACTTGAGATTTGGAAATAATAGTAAATGTATTGCTTCATGAAGTGCAGGATATTTTTATGAATGAACTTGAAAAAATTTATGAATGGATGACGTTGTAAACCACGTGTCTGAGACCATACATGTTGGCCTCACTTTGATGTTAGCGATATTATAACCTTATAATTCCTCTACTATGAGGGATCCAAGCTCGAAGGATATAACCCTAAGGAAAGATACGGGTACCCGGCTTCGTGCTTTTTAACCCTGAAAATTTGTCGGGGGCAACACTTGAGCTGTTATCCAAACGCACCGTGATATAACCTTACGGATATTTGGACCACGACGAATTTAACGTTTCCCAGTCGCCTACTAGACCGGATTTAGGCATAGGCTGCATCGTAGGTTTGGTTTGGTAAATTAAAGTCGCACTAGAGCTGCACAGTGGGCTATTGGCGACGGTTCGGGGTCTATCTCGAAAAAAGGAAAGACCCGGGAACACATACACATTCACACATCTCGTTATCTTAGAACCATAGTCAGATGACGAGCAAGACCTGAACTGACACCCAACACCTTCAATAGACGTCGGGACTTTGGACCCCGATCAGATTTATCGTGCACCCGTCCCGTATACACGCCGTTAATTTTTGCGGATGTTCTAGACGACTTTTATAGTATTTTGTAGCGAAGCTGGGAACCCTCCGATCACAAGATCACTACTTTTTACTGTTCTTTGTCAAGTCCATCGTCTGGCATCGAACCAGGAACCTTCGTATTCCCAGCTGATGCCTTTAACCGCTCGGTCACGGAGGCCTTGCTGCATCCTAGGAGCCCGCACCACATACTCACTTAAAAAACTGAGTAACTTGTGAGAAGAAAATTATTTGGAAAGATGATAATGAAAATAGTATACTACAACCTTTTTTTATGATGGAGAAAAATTATATTTTATAGATGTGTACAATGTAAATATACCCTAATAATAATATACCCCAAGTTACATTAGAACTCAAAAATAGTTTATAGTTTGCACTTCTAGAATATGTATTTTTCAAAAAAATTCCAACCCTTCTTCCCCAACGATTTACTGGAGGTAATAAAATAAGTAAGTATTTTCTATTTTTTTCTTTTTTTCGCATGTTATCATTTCGTAAAAATTGAAGGGAAACTTTGATTTGAGTAGTAAATATTAAAGAATTTCCGTTCATGTATGGGTTGTGGAAAAAAAGGGGGGATTCCCATGATTTCGGCTGCACTAGCATTTTCGACCACGGTCCGCCACTGCGATTTACTGGAGGAGTATTCCATACCATCCAGTAGTTGGGGGGCCCGCACCATATATTCAGACTAGGAGCCCACTAATTCTAAATCCGGCTGTGGGTATCCGGCTATAAACATCGAAAGAAACCATTTTTAATTTAGCAGCGAAAGACCATAAACGTCACAAGAAGGTTATTATATACAAAAGAAAGGTTGGTTTTAACCTTCGAGCATGAATGGTCTGTAGTAGAGAGAATATAACGTCTTAATCGGGAAGCCCACATTTCAGAGCGAAAGGCCCATATCACGTGCCATCTCTTTAAAATTATGAATTAAAAAATACTCGCGATTGGCTGATGAATTGAGAAATGTGTAACAGTGAATATTTGTGAATGGAATGACGTAATTAACCACGTGTCTGAGGCCATACATGTTGGCTTCACTTTGATGTCAGCGAGAGTGACGTCATGACTTCTCTACTACACAGGATCCATGTTCGAAGGTTTTAACGATAACGTTACACTCCTAGTATTCTTCAAAGGGCAAGTTGGTAACCCGATGTCCCTCAGTTCGTTCCAACGTGCAAATATTTAATTTCAGATATAAAAGATGATTCAAAAACACGTGTTACTGTAGTGTTAATTTTTAAGTTTCCAAGAAAGCTGGTTTTTATTTTCAGACAAGTACCTGCAAATATTTAAGAGCATATAACATAAAGGGTGTTACCCTCTTACCTTGTCCTGTGTGTTGGGGGGACTCGAACCCCTTGCCTACTTTCGTATCTCACTGTCCTCTTCCTTGCTGCTGAGCGGATGCCGCGCCCTCCGTTTCAATCGCATGGTCGCAACCTTAATCCTAAAATAAAAAGACACATGTCAGATATTTTTGTACTAAAGCAGTAAACATGACATACACTCATAAATACATGCACAGTTATATATCTTAATTTATACTAAATATTTATTTTTAGGTGAAATATCATTAAAATGAACTATTTGCATGGAGTATCAGGATTCCATTCCGATACTATAACTGCGACGAATACTTTGATTTTAATACCATTAGTTAATTCTTGTAACTACAAATGATTGTCTCTAGTAAACATCAGAATACTCTTTAAAATTTCTGAAATATATGATTTTGAGCCTATTATTTGAGACGTTCCTAACAACCACTGTAAAAAATATATGCTTTTGGAACAAATGTCATTTTATTACTAAACTCTAATTACTATAATTAAGATATTCACTATTAATTAAAAAAAATTTAAGATCTTGCTAAAAAACTATAAAAAATACTATCAACACATTTATTTATAACGCATATTTAAATTTGTTATAATACAATTTAAAGTACATATAAAAGGTTCATTATTTATTGCTGGAAACTATAATTGTTCGAATATAATAAATTTTATTGCCTTTTTGTTACACTATTATTAATAATACAATAGTATATTTAAGGGGATAACATTTTTTTTTTACAATTTGTAAACAAAGCAAAAATCCGCTTAAACTGAAAAATTTATTAAAAATCATTAAGTGAAAATCAATAAAAGAATTTCGGTCCAAAATGTGTAATGACTTTAATACTTAAAGTCATTACACATTTTGGACCGAAATTCTTCGGAAAGAAAAGAGCAAATATAGAAATGGAATTCTTTATTGGTCACGTAATAAAATCTTATACTTAATGCAATCTTTGAGATGATGTTCTTTTTTATTATAAAATATCTTTCCTCAAATCCAATAACTCGTATTTCTTTTAAAAATGTCGTAAAAAGAATTAAGATATACGATTTTAAGAACGCGATAAATTGAGTCGTGATAGTGTTACTAAAAATGACGAATGCCATTTCTAGATACATTAATTCTCGTCGAATTCGAAGAGCTTCGAATCATTTAATACCATACATTTTGCAACAAAAGTAATTTGCCGCTGCCATCTCCCGTTGCATAATGTCCGACATGCTAATTTTAAACCTCGGGGTCGATGCGAAAACGGAACGACGCGGAACAATCCATCACTCCGAACACACGCATTCGAAAAAGGACGAAAATCGTTTGACGTTTGCTACACCAACAATTACATTACTCGAAATGGCGGTGGCATCATTACAGCCGTTGTTTACATTCGGAGAGAAGATAACGAGGAATGGCGGAGGCGATGCATTTTAAATGGCATGACGACACGATTGAATTTCGACAAAAGGGAGAGTTTTTAAAAACACAAAGGGCTGAAAGCCTTCTCTTTCGAAATGGCGCCCGTTCGCTTTTCGAACGATGGAACACTTTTAATTCGATTCTTGTGGGAAATGGAAGCAATTAAACGCGTTTTATCGAACTGTAGATGGCGCTGATGCTGTCCTGCTAACGAGTTCTATTGCGTTTGATTATGGAGTGACGGATGATTTTGATTGTGTGCAAATTCCGTTGGGCTAACATGAATTGGGCAGTGTGTGCAGCCAATCGATAACAACTGTGTGTGACGTAAATTGTTCTGTGTTCTATTTCGGTGAAAGGGCATTCATATTAAAGGAAATAACATAGTATCGTACCCAGTGTGCACAGAGACTGATTTACGGGAGGGCATTCGGGGCACTTGCCCAGGGCCCCCATTTTAAAGGGGCCCCTAAAAATGATTTAATGCTAAATATATGTAGAAAAGTTAAAAATAAATGTACTTACAAATTTTTAAAAATAAATTAAATTTATTTTCATCAAAATTTTTAAATTTAAAAAAAAACATCGTTAATTGTTTTGCAAAACTTATATTATTTTACAAAATTAAATCAATTTCACTTTTCAGCACGTTCATGATGTATGTCACCTTTGCATCGCGTTTTTCAAAGATATGCGCTTTGGATCACTAGTAAAATTAAATTAATGTCCACCGTTCAAAACCATAAACAAGCTGTGTTTACTAATCGCACGTAGATTTGTCGTTTACGGATACTTTTTTTCCTATACCAAATTTCCTAATATAGTAATCATTAGGGATGTGCTAGCTATAAAATGGGTAGAACATAAAAATCGGACTCAACTAAAAAAAAGCTAAAAAGGAAGAAAGAACAGAACTAGAAAAGTATGAAAAAACTCTGTTGCAGTATTGATCATTAACGTTAATTCAAATTCTCAAAAGAAGAAAATTAGTAGTTTGAAAAAAAATATTTATATTTAAATTAAAGCTGACTAATTACGTAATTTTGTATTGTGTGCTTGTGCATAAATTTAGCAGTTTTATTTTGAATTACGTCGAGGGGCCCCCTAATGTTCTTTGGCCCTGGGCCCCTAAGCTGGTAAGTCGGTCACTGAGTGTGCAGCTTATAACAGGGCTGAATTTAGACATGGGCTGTAGCCTAGGGGCCCGCACCATACACACACAAAAAAGACAACTTGTGGAAAAAATTATTTAGAAGGATGATAATCCAAATCCTAATGAAAATATTATACTACAGTCTTTTTAGGATGGAGAAAAATTATATTTTTCTTAATAGATTTGTACAATGTAAATTTACCCTAATAATTTAATGTTCTTTTTAAAAAAAATATGTTTAATTTGTGATAGTTACAATGAATTTTTTTTTTTTTTTTTTTTGGAAATCAGTTGTTTTTATTTTTTTTACATTTTTATTTTGCTTAGGCCATTTGTAAGTAATACAAAGACCAGTGCAATATTTTATTGTCATTTTCATAAATTACAGAATGCCATTGCACCTTGAGATTCCTTAAAACTGTTGACAGTTTGTAACATAGTATTGGAAATTTACAGAAAAAACAGTGTATCCCAATTTCATATGTACTGGAATATATATATTTTTTTTAAATAAATTTTAAAATCTGCATCCCCCCGTTTTTGTATATCTGGGTGTCAAAATTGTCTGGAAACCCATTGTATTCTAAACTTAATATATAATTTAAATACATTAAAAAATGAGCATATTTAATTTTTCATAAAAATGTCAATTTGTTATTTTAGTTACCACGACCCCAAAGATTATGATCCAAAATACAGCCTAGTTATTTCCCATTTTTTTTTGGTAATCCGTAAAGTATTTTTGACTTTAAGTTGATCATTGTTGTATTTACAAAACATTTATTTAACAAAATTAAAAACATACTTATTTTTTTATAGAGATATAGGTTTAAAAAATACAGCAACACGAAACATTTCCATAATATTGTAAACTAGATCATTTTCATGATTTTAAAAGTTATGTGCTTTGTGGCGAAACCTGTGGAACCCCTATTGAAAATTTCTTAGTTTAAAGGCATAATTCGTTCTATGATTGTAATCGATCTAATAAACTTTTATTTAAAAAACACAAATCAGAAAACATTCCAAAAAAAATTTCAAATAAAAGAGAAGCAGACTAATAATACAGTTAAATTTAAAAATTATTATTTTCCACTAGAATATTAAAAGTTTGCTTGCATTGCATGGAATCTAAAGAGGCGATAAAAAATGTATACGTAGAATAAAAAAGCAATTCCATCCTTAATTAAAATAATTCCTACATTTGGTTTAATAGTAATATGCTAAATATATCATTCTTTTTCATGGATTCGAGTATAAAAAAGACATTGAAGAATTCAGAATTTTTCTCAAAAAAAATAATCCGCATTACATAAGCATTTACTAAATTCTATCATTATTAAACTTGAGCAATGGAAAAAAATTATAACAGAAAATGAACATTACTATAACCAGAGTCTTTTACAAGTAAAGTAATATAATGCAAATACATTTTTGAATTTTTTATTCGAATTGAAAATTGCTTGTTTTAATTATATTTGCTAATTTAAAAATATAAAATCGAGAGGAAAAACGAAAATTATTCAGAATATTAACTAAACGGTTTTAGTCTATGGTATTTAAATTAATAAAATTTCCATCAATCACATGTTGCTAACAATGCACAACAAAGCATCTATGTAAGCATCAATTACCGGAGTGTTTATATATATGTTAATTGTAATTTCAACAAAAATATCTATTTTTTTTTCACAATTTGATATGGCTTTGGCTGTATCAGAAAATCTTGTAATTGAACTTTAAGCCCCACACTGTACAGAAAATTGTACTTTAAAATGAGTACCTGAATCTACTTATCTTTCTTTGAGTACAATTGCATCGTAAATGAACGATGACATACTGAAAGTTAAATAATCGTACTTTCTCAAAAAAAGGCAGTGTGATTTAATATTGCTGATTTCAGCTTCTGTTCAAACCATCTTAACAAAGCGACCCAACAAACTGAAATAGTTGTTCAGAAGATGGTTTTCTACATTGTTTGATGTCGATTGCTTAAATGAAAACTGAGTTATTACAAATCAATTGTTTTACTTCCCATTCTTTTGGCACACCTTTTTAATATTTCTTCTGTTTATAACTTATTCACGATAAGGCGTTGGGCTGCGATCCCTGAGGTGCTGGGTTCGATTCCCGGTAAGTCTTAGTTGTAATTGTCCATATTTATTGAAAGTGATTTATGAAGGGAGCCTACGTAGGCTGGCATTTTTACCCATTGTACTTATTTTTGATTACATATCTTTTTCAAAATGGAAACTTATGCATTCGGAGCTATGATAAGCGTCGAATATACTCAAAAATGAGTATATTTGACGTTTTTTTAAGTACCTATTTTTAACAGGGCACAAAAATGTATAAACCTGAAACTTGGCACGCCG
This sequence comes from Troglohyphantes excavatus, assembly GCA_963932185.1. Taxonomy (NCBI): domain Eukaryota; kingdom Metazoa; phylum Arthropoda; class Arachnida; order Araneae; family Linyphiidae; genus Troglohyphantes; species Troglohyphantes excavatus. The sequence continues at coordinate 15,222,208 of OZ010671.1, forward strand.
CATGGGATATGTTGGTGCACGTACATCACTTGTTTTCTTACTTCATCATTGGATCTAAATCCTTACTAAAAATATTTAGACTATGTAACAATAGAAGGGGAAGGGTGAGAAAAGTGGACACTGGCTATTTTCTCCCAGTGCTGTCACGAAGCGACAACCGCATAAATACTCCACTAGTTCGCTATCATTGTCATACTGAAGTTCGGAGCTGTTCTGATCAGTTGTCACTTTCAACACCGCTTTTTTGTGTTTTTCAACTTGCTAATGTAAGGTAAGCGTGTTACAGTAATTATTATAACTAAATTCAAGTTCATGATACATACGATTATGCTTAATCTCTTAAAACTATGTGATTTAAACATCAAATGTATGTGGATGTTGAAGTACGTGCTAGAGTTAGTTGTTTAGCCTGTAAGTGTAATGGCGTCGAAGCGGGCAAATTGGCCACGCCCACTGTTTCCAGAGGAAATGAAGGACGAATTCAGTTTTTCAACCCCACAAGTGATCCTACCCCCATTTGCGAATCTACACTTCTAAAAATAATGTGCTTAAAAATGAGTACAAGGACGTACTCGTTTTTTTTAGTGCAATTCCAGCGTAAATGAGCGATGACGTACTCATATTTAAGTAATTGTACTTTCGCAAAAATGAACAGTATGTTTTAATAATGCTGATTTCAGCTTCTGTTCAAGCCATGTTAATAAAGCGACCTGGCAAACTTAAAATATTTATTCAGAAGAGGGTTTTCCATATTATTTGATTTCGATTGCTTCAATGGAAACTAAGTTACTACGACTCAATTATCTTCCTTCCCATTCTTTAGGCACGCCTTTTTAACATTACTTCTGTTTATAACTTCTTCACGTCGCTCTCGTAGTACAACAGATGTGATCCTGGACTTCGGTGCGGACAACATAAAATCTACGCTGTTAAAAATAATGTGCTTAAAACTGAGTACATGGATTTACTCGTTTTTCTTTGAGTACAATTTCCTCGTAAATAAGCGATGACGTACACTAATTTAAGTAATCGTTATTTTGCAAAAATGAGAAGTATGGTTTAATATTGCTGATTTCAGGTTCTGTTCAAGGCATCTTAACAAAGCGACTTGACAAACTTAAAATATTTGTTCAGAAGATGATTTTCCGTATTATTTGATGTCGATTGCCTAAATGGAAACTTAGTTATTACGACTCAATTATCTTACTTCCCATTCTTTTGCCACGCTTTTTATACATTACTTCTGTTTATGTGTCTCGTAGTACAACGGATCTGACCCTGGACTTTGATGCGGACGACATCAGGTAGACGGATTGGGTTCGATTACCGGTTATAATTGTTGAAAGTGATTTATGAAAGCAGCCCCTATGTACGCAAGCAACTGTTCTTTTTATTCCTTTTTGAGTACATGCCTTTTAAAAAAGTGAAACTTATATACACAGAGCTATGATAAAAATCGTATGTAATCAAAAATTAGTACATTTTACTTATTTTTAAGTACCTATTTTTAACATTGTACCTGCTTTGTGGAATAATTGTTAATGATTCGTCCGTCAGACAGTTACACGTCTATTATTGTAAGGCAAGTCGTCCTTCCACAATGCTTTGAGAACTCACTGTCCTGCCTCTCACAAAACGACATTTTCTTCCCCCCATTTACGAATGAGCCCACAGGCAGGGCAACATTTCAGTAACTAAGCCCACGCGAAAAGGAACAACAAAATTTCTACGCACAAGCGATAGATTACCAAATATTCCATATAATGTAAAATATAAATTAAAAACGATGTAAGCAATAATTAATGATGACGTTACACAAGCAAAGAAGCCTCGATTCGTCTAAATACCCCATAAGATACACTAAGTTCTGAAACAAACAAGCTGAGCCAAACTGCACAGCCGAACAGCGACAGAAGCCATCCATCAAAGTGACAATAGGAGGAGAGCTCAACAAAGGAGGAATTGTATTTTCCACAGAAGCAGCAGAAATGTTGATATAATCGTGTATTGATCTGTAATTAATGACATGATATTGTGGGTAAATGCTGCGTTTACAGAAACTCGGGTCAGTGTTTCTATTGCAATAAAAAGGACTGGGATTTTTATAGCGAATTTTTGTCAACCTCTGGATTTTTTTTGTTTTGAAACGATTTATTATTTTTTTTATTTGGGGTATCTTGAGACACATATGTGTTTTATTAATATTTATTGTTATTAAACAAAAATAAAATTAATTAATAATAATATAAACGGATTTTATGTAAAAAAAAGTTGTGACATATCAAAGAGTTGATAAATCGATTATTTGGAAAGATAATCATCCACGGTTTTTCTGTAGACTAAATCTATAAAATCTGTATAATTTTAATGAATCTCAAAACGGTTAACAAAAATTTCGTATCGTTACACTTTCGAATTTGTAGATCTACAAATAAATAATTGAGAAATAAAATTCCTATGATTAATCTTCAACATATTTGCCCTCCTAAGCTGCCTCCCCATAACTGCCCTCCCAACCTCTCCAACAATTCCGCTCTATAACCCCATGTGGAATAATCTTACATGGATATATGACATACCATAGTGTAGAGGAAGATATGCCTCGTCGATCAGGCTGATTATTAACTCATTTCGGTATATTCTTTTGTTCCACGTAAAGGGGGATGGGGTGCCCTTGGCTGCAGTCGCCATATAACACCATGTAACATAATCCTCCTATGAGGATGAATGACAAAACATTGTGTAAAGGATGATCGACCGCGTCGACTAGTCCAACCTTTAACCCATATTATTCTGATATTTGTACCATGTGAGAGGGTAGTATCGTTTCCGTGTACATAACTCAACGTGTAATCAACCTATGTGATGCCATACCATCATGTAGAGGAAAGCAAGCCGCGTCAACCAGGTTGGCTAAATATCCTCTCACCCCCTAAAGTAATCATGAAAAAACCCTGCGGTACAGTGCGGCCGGTAACCTACCCTATTTTTTTATTTTCCAGAAAATCATGAAAACAAATCTATACGGTGACAACCTAAGTTAAGGCTAAAGCAATTGAATATTTATACATATCATAGATTCAGGTTCAACTTAGGTTGTCCCCGAGTATAGTGATATTACTGTTGATGTTTATATCAATTAAAATGATTAAAATAGCATTGTAAGGCATATTCTATTTCAAAATAAATTTCCACAATGATAATAAATATAAATAAAAATCATTTTTTCCTTATTACTAATTATATTAGTACAAGAGTCGGATTAAAGTCCTAGATGCGAATAAAAATAACGTATTTCGCGAATTTGTAAAATAAATCATCTCTGGGTAACTTTAATTTTACTTGAGAATTATTTACTTTTGCCATCATAATCCAGCGAATTCCATTAATATTTCAGATGAAATGAAACACGAGAAACGTAACTTTCAACTACATTATATCAAAAACATTAAAACTACTCTACAAAGTTTGTTTTTCTTTTCCCAGAAGATTATCCTGATGAAGAAATATCGAAAAAGATTCCATCTCTCCTACATTTTGAGGAAGCTATATTATTTACAACCATCTTGAAATTACTTATTTTTTTTATCATTTTTCGCCATTATTTTTCGTTATATTTCTATGGAGCTTAGTTCTCATTTGTGAGTAACTAATGTTCAAGGTTGGGATCTTTAAGGATTATTGATAAATACTTTTACTTTAAAACATACAGTAATAATATTTGTGAAGGAAATTGAAGGGCATTGGACAGAGACGATGATGATGCTAGTAGCCCCCAAACGGTGGTTCGTGGACCACTGGTAGTCCGCGAGAGGGATATATATATATATATATATATATATATATATATATATATATATATGTATATATATATGGGGGGGGGGAGCAATTCCCCCCCTCCCCTCCAAGTAGCCTGTAGCTAGGTCTGACACTGGCTTGAGATGTATTCCTTTCAAAACTAAAAATATCCCAATTTACTATCAAAATTTAAATTGGGATATTTTTTATTTAATTATATTATGTGCTTGCCTTGAATAGTATTTTATGAAACTTTACAAGAATAAGGTATTAGTTTAGAAGAAGGTTTTGCGATTTATTGTTTGTTGATATGTTAAAAAGGAACGAGGTTGTTGCATCTTAGAGTGGACTTGTCTCGTTAAATTTTTCATAAAAATCCATGGTGTTTTCCACAAAAAATATTTTTTTAAATCTGTTATTATAATTATTATGTATTTTCTAATTTAGTTGAAGCTTATGCTCGTTTCTCTGGTGCGTCTTTTTACATAATCCCGCGTAAATAACAGGTATTTGCAAAGTTATAAATAATTAAAATAAAATAAATAAAAAAAAATTAAATAATTAAATTAAAATTAAATAAATAAAACACAAATAAAATTAAATAATTAAAATATAACTAAATAAATAAAATATAATTAAATAATTTAAATTCAATTAAATAAATAATTAAAATACAATTCAATAATTCAAGTACATTTAAATAATTAAAATACAGTTAAATAATTAAAACACAATTAAATAATTAAAACACAATTAACTAACTAAAACACAATTAAATAAATAAAATTAAATAAAATAAAACACTCAAATAAAATTAAATAATTAAAAGACAATTAAATAATTAAAAGACAATTAAATAATTAAAACACAATTAAATAATTAAAACACAATTAAATAATTAAAACACAATTAAATAATTAAAACACAATTAAATAATTAAAACACAATTAAATAATTAAAACACAATTAAATAAATAAAATTAAATAAAATAAAAAACTCAAATAAAATTAAATAATTAAAACACAAATGCATTTAAATAAATGAAACACAAATAAAATTAAATAATTAAAACACAATTAAATAATTAAAACACAATTAAATAATTAAAACACAATTAAATAAATAAAATTAAATAATTAAAACACAAATGCATATAAATAATTTAAACACAAATAAAATTAAATAATTAAAACACAAATGCATATAAATAATTTAAACACAAATAAAATTAAATAATTAAAACACAAATGCATAAATAAATAAAACACAAATAAAATTAAATAATAAAAACACAAATAAAAATATAATTAATTAAGAATTATTTTGACGACTAATTAATAATTAAAATGACTAATTAATACTTAATACGACTAATTAACAATTAATATAGTTAATTAATAACTAATAAGACTTGTATTGTCATTAAAGTTATGCAAGTATACCAATTGATATGACATTCGACAGAAACGTTGCAAATTTTCGACAATACAATGGAGTGATCTTATATGTAAAAGCGACTAATAATTACAAAGTGCCTTCCCATTAGCATACATATCCGTTAGGGTCAAAAATAGGGAGAGGTAAACACGTTAAAACAGCAATAAAATCCCAAACATTCCCGAATATACGACCCTCATCCATTTCTCCCAGAAACCCGCTTTTAAAAAACAAAAATCCGCACTCCGGAATGCAAATCTTTCCTTGTCCATTCAGCTAATGTAATCTCCATGTTCCTTTCATCACTACCCAAACAGAAGACTCGGGTACGAACAGAAAGAAGAGCACACTCCTACTTCTTCACTTAACGATAATGCGTGCGTCTCTGCCTTGGAGCAGGTGGGGGGGAGGGAAAGCAGAAGTGGTGATCTGTCAACACTCCCCTCCCCCCCCCCACACACCTTCCCCCCCCCTCCTCCTATTGGTCAGAATGATTAGGAGAAAGGATTTAGCTGGCCAATCCCGATGACGTCACAGGCAAGAAAAAATAAAGAGAATAAACAATGGAAACGAATGATCGTCTTTGAGGAGATATTAAAGGTGCTTTCCCCGGGAAAGAACAGACGATAAGAAAGGGATGGGAAGAAGTGAAGTGAGGATGGAGGCCGGAGGGAAATTCGCGCTGGAGAAAACGCAATTAGAGGTATCGATTGCAAGAGTGGTTTGCAGACGATCGAGAATGGAATTAATCTTAATCGGTGTATCGTTTCCTTTGATTGGTTTTCTGAGATCTGTTCTTTCCTTATTTTGCAGAAGTGACTAGGAATTAGGTTTGTTTGAATTATTTTGGAATATCATTGAAATGAATTAGGGGTGAAGGTAAAGAAGTACAGTAGATCTGCCAGATAACGAACGACCCCGTCACTGGACTAATACGTAATGGTCGTTATAACGAAATATTGTTGTAGCAAAATGTCGTTGTAGTGAAATGCCGTTGTAGCAAAATGTCGTTGTAACGAAATATTGTTGCAGCAAAATGTCGTTGTAGCGAAATGCCGTTGTAGCGAAATGTCGTAACGAAATGTCATTGTAGCTAAATGAATGTCGTTATAACGAAATATTGTTGCAGCAAAATGTCGTTGAAGCGAAATGACATTGTAGCGAAATGTCGCTGTAACGAAATATTGTTGTAGCAAAATGTCGTTGTAGCGAAATGCCGTTGTAGCGAAATGTCATTGTAGCGAAATGTCGTTGTAGCGAAATGTCGTTGTAGCGACATGTCGTTGTAGCGAAATGTCATTGTAACGAAATGTCATTGTAGAGAAATGTCGTTGTAGCGAAATGTCATTGTAGCGAAATGTCGTTGTAATGAAATATTGTTGCAGCAAAATGTCGTTGAAGCAAAATGCCGTTGTAGCGAAATGTCGTAACGAAATGTCATTGTAGCGAAATGTCGTTGTTACGAATTATTGCTGTAGCAAAATGTCGTTGTATCGAAATGCCGTTGTAGCGAAATGTCGCTGTAACGAAATATTGTTGTAGCAAAATGTCGTTGCAGCGAAATGCCGTTGTAGCGAAATGTCATTGTAGCGAAATGTCGTTGTAGCGAAATGTCGTTGTAACGAAATGTCATTGTAGCGAAATGTCATTGTAATGAAATATTGTTGCAGCAAAATGTCGTTGTAGCGAAATGCCGTTGTAGCGAAATGTCATTGTAATGAAATATTGTTGCAGCAAAATGTCGTTGTAGCGAAATGCCGTTGTAGCGAAATGTCGTAACGAAATGTCATTGTAGCGAAATGTCGTTGTAGCGAAATGTCGTTGTAGCAAAATGTCGTTGCAGCAAAATGCCATTGTGGCGAAATGTCGTTGTAACGAAATGTTGTTTTAACAAAATGTCGTTGTAGCGAAATGCCGCTGTAGCGAAATGTCGTAACGAAATGTCATTGTAGCGAAATGTCGTTGTAGCGAAATGTCGTTGTAGCAAAATGTCGTTGCAGCGAAATGCCATTGTGGCGAAATGTCGTTGTAACGAAATATTGTTTTAGCAAAATGTCGTTGTAGCGAAATGTCGCTGTAACGAAATACTGTATTGACAAATTTTTTGACGTGAATACATTTTTAAAATCGATCGGGGACAGCGATCATCGACAGAAATTTAAGCTCCTTAGACAATCAGTCTATGAGGATAACCTACCATCGTGTAAAGGAACGTGAGTCGTGCTGACCAGGTTTCGGAAGCTGTCTTTATTAGAGAGGAGTCGCTATATCGTGGGGTTCGTTTGCAGGAAGGTTTACTACATGTTGATAGAACAAGTTTTATTTAGCAATAGAAATGAAATTCGAACATAAAGACGTATGAAAGTAAATTTTCTTCCAACATTGAAGTACTATTACATTTTTTTATACATTCATTTTTTTTCTAATTCCTTTGTAACTAGATATAGATGAAAAAATACTTGATTTTGCCCTACACTGTTAAAAATAGCTACTCAAAAATAAGTAAAATTTTTAATTTACTAATTTTTGAATACATTCGATGCTTATTATGGCTCCGAATCATAAGTTTCGATTTTGAAAAACACATGTACTCAAAAATGAGTACAATGAATATAAAAAGTATGCTATCCTACACAGGCGGCATTCATATACCATTTTCAATAAATATCGACAATTACAACCAAGACTTATCGGGAATCGTACCCAGATCTCGCAGCAATTTTTAATCGCCAACTTTCAATTGTTTGAAACAATAAATATATATCAATTTATTTTAAAGTATTTCATTGTTGTCAAGATTTTAAGATTTTATAAACAATAAAAATGCTATTTTTTTAAAAAAAATTACTATTTTTAAAAATTGTTTCCAAAACTGTTATAAACAGAAAACTAAATGGAATTTTAAAATTTCAAGCATCAATTGCACAAGTAAAAGTTGAATAGGTATCTATATATAAATGTTTAGACATGCCCGAGCAGTGAAAGAAATGTTTTTCGTGCCATATGCACTTTCTTTTATTATTATAGATAACATTATTTATTTAATTTTTATTTCAATGTATAATAAATAACAATGTATATTAACCTATTGTAAGAATGACTACATAATACCCTGACATGTTTTAGCTAAAATAATTTATTGCTTTGAAACTGAGGAGGTTTCAAAATATCCAAGAACTCTTCATAAATTGTTATAATAACCTGTAATATTTTAACTAATTTAAAAATTACTAACCACTTAATAAAATATATTGAACGAAGAAGCGTTTTAGGGGGATTGTTATAAAAAAAAAAGATTTTGCTATTGAAAACCCACCTTCATTGGTGGAAACTTTTACAAAAGACTTCCAGTATTTCTTTCTTTCAAAACCTAATTTCTCAAGAACACAAAACTTTTCTAAACAAAGAAGAAAAAAATAGAATAAAAGTACCTGCAAATTACTTAAGCAAAATGTATCTTAATGAACACCCACCTTTTGAACTGCGTCAACAAAAAAGCAAAAGAAAAAAAAGAATTCTTGAAGTTGGCTAAATGCAGATAATTGCAGTTTGTGTGCTTCTATTTGTTTTTAATTACTCAAACCTTTGACACTGCCGTATGGCAAAAGATAAATCACTACAATTAAACTTCGTTCTTTTCTTCATTTCACTTCAACGAAGATAAACTTCCCGCAGACGATCTCAACAGCACTCTAATATAATTTCTTCGCGGTTTTTTTATATCTTTAAGTATCTTCGAAATTTCTTAAAGAATTTTGTTAAGTACTTTCTAAAGTTTTGAAACGATAGAAATTTTGTCTTTTTCCTGTGAGTTATAGATTAATATAAGAATCCGCGTGGAATACTTGAGTGTTGTTTTCTAAAGTATTTGAAAGGTTTACTGTCTGATTAATATTAATTAGTTTTTTTAATTTTTTAAAACTCGAATCGATTTTGTATTCAGAGTTATAGTTTTGAAGCTGTGTTTGGGTTAGTTCGATTAATGATCGAAAGGGTTTTGAAAGTAATTTGTTGCAACAACATTTAAATTTTTTTACTAACTCATAAGTATTTAACTCTAAATTTTAAATTAAGTCGATTTTCATATGAATTTAAATTAATAATAATTGATCTAGAAAAATGTTTCGCTATTATTTTACAATTAAATTCTATTATGATAAAAAATAGGATTTTTCTGTTGTTTTATTGCAATGGTGCAGTTTAATTCTGAATATCAATTATTTTCAACTCACATTAAATTTTTATCTTCTTTACTTCTATACGAATATATTTATATAATAAATAAAACATACTCTGTTTACTAATAAAATATACTATGTATTAATAAAACATACTATTTAAAATCATACATACTAAATAAAACCATACTAAAAAAATAACGTATAACTAAACTTATAAAAAAAAAGTATTAAAACACCATATACAACACGGTTATTTTTTAATTTAATTTTCAGAATAATTAATCAATCAGTACTTTTATAAATAAGAATGGAGTGTCTCTCTGTGGAATCGAACAAACACCTCATTTTGAGTTTTCTTCACGAATTAGGATACACTGATTCAGAAAATCACATTAAATTTTTTTTTGTCTGTTTGTCTGTTTTTTTTCCGGATTCAACTCAAAAACTACTGCACGGATTTTTATGAAATTTGCACCATTTTAACAATATGGTCTCTCAGTTTAAAATCTACACTTTGTTTCATGTGGATATTTAAAAGTTATAAACTTTTTTCCATTTCCCCATGCATTATTCCTATAGAAAATTTACATTCAGATCTTCCTTTCGTAATATTATTGTTAGAAATCACCTTGGTGACCATAAATATTTTTCAACAATACTGGTTGCCTTCTATTATTCCAATGTTTCATTAAAAAACACATTTATTAGGCAGCAGATTATAGGATTCGGTCGTTAACTAAAACCTCGCCAACCGAAGGAGGAAGATAAACCAGCAGTTTCGTCTGACGCCACGGGTCTGACATCCATGCATGCCCAGCACATTGATTTGTATCAATATCTTAAAAGAGTAGAAGAATATCCTTAAATTTATGTATTAAAAATCTTTTCGGACACAATATTTTTAGTGTGTACATGTTAAAAAAAATTCACAAACCATTCATATCGAGTGAAAGTTTATCAGGATTCGATGTGTCTACTATATTCCTGTGAAAACTTTCAAAAAATCCGGCAAAAAGAACTTCAATTTTTGTAATTTTGAAAGATTTTATGCAGGAAAACGAAAAACTTTAAGAAAACTACCATTTTCTGTTTTAATATCCCTTATAAAAAACCTTCAATTTGATAATTTTGATTAAGTTTTTTGCTGGCATGTTGATCATTTTGGAAAAACATAACAATAATGAGTAATAATGTTTCCTTATGTAATTTTTCCTTAAAATAAGGTCAAATTTAAAATAAGATGACAAAAATTTATTTCAAATAATCCTAAAAATTAAAAATTTTATTGCACGGTAAAAGGATCCGAAAATCTATCAAAAATTAATGTCCCGTCCTATAGTTACTACTGATTTTTTCGTTCAAGTGTATTTGTTGAGTTTCGGAAATGAGTCTTGAGTTTTAGAATATTTGGTTTTGCTTATATACGTCGATAATTTATCTTCTCAATAAGCCCAAGAATAAGTTGAAGTAATTGAGTGGACCACCATATAAAAATAGGCCACTTTTTCAGCTTCAAAGGCTTTACACAAATCAAAATTCCCTTTTCATATCTGCGACAAAGTCTTTCTATATTCATTTGGATTATTTAAATAAAACATTAACTTATTTTAAAAACCCATACGTCACATATCTATGTCTCTCTTCCATTTGTTTTCTTTAAACACATCCAATAAAATCAGACGACATTCCATTTTTGCTACACCCCTTCTCGCTCCGGAATTTAAAAAAAAATCCAGAACGTTCTATGCGCCGGAAATTTCCTACCCCATTCCACCTACACTTTTATCGGTCCTACCAGCACCCCCCCCCCCCTCTTCTCTTCCACTCCCCACCCAAGACATCGTTTGGAGCTCCTGCATTGGTGCTCTCAATATCGTTCGCTAATTAGTTGCCTTTCGACGCGTTGTCATGGCAACCGAAAAGAATGGACTGGGAAAAGGATGAACGAGGGCGAAAGAGCGGGAAAAATCACGTGAGGAATTATTGAAATGAGCAGGATTTTCAGGATCGTCTTCAGCCGCCATATTTAGGATTTCAAACTCGATTATGGAACTCTATTAGCCATGCCATTCTGTATATTTATTTATATGAGAAATCTATACAAGGTACAGTGCTTACTGTACTCACCATTGAGCATGGATCCCTCATAGTAGAGAAATCATAAGGTTATAATCTAACATGTATGGCCTCAGACACGTGGTTTAGCACGTCATCCATTCATAAATTTTTTCTAGTTCATTCATAAAAATATCCTGTACTTCATGAAGTAACACATTTACTATTATTTCCAAATCACAAGTCAATCGCGAACGTTATTTCATTCATAAATTTTGAAAGGAAGTCACGTGTCTGGTGCCATCAGGTCTGAGATGTTTGCATCACAATGATGACGTCATATTTGCTCTACTACAGACCATTCATGCTCGAAGGTACTTACTGAACTCTAACTGTAACTTCTGGAAGGCTCAAAACTTGTTTCCTCTATGGGCGCGTTGAAGCCATTGTGGAAGCAGCCCTACTGAACCCCAAAAATTATTTTACGTGATTTAGTGATGTTTTTTAATACCATAACATTGTAGAAATATTAAATGTATATAAATATTATATTCTCTTCCTATAGAATTTATTTTTCGCTCTTGCTTTTTAACCTTGCGTTTAACATGTAATCTCCCATAACCAATCTGGCCTCTGTAGCCGAGCGGTTAAGGCGTTCAGCTGCTAATCCGAGGATTGGTGGTTCGAACCCGCACGACGGACTTGACAAAGAAAAGTAAAAAAGTAGTGATCTTGTGATCGGAGGGTTGCCGGCTTCGCTACAAAAATACTAGAAAAGTCGTCCAGAACATCCGCAAAAATTAACGGCGTGTATACGGGACTGGTCCACGATACATCTGATCGGGGTCCAAAGTCCCGACGTCTATTGAAGGCGTTGGGTGCCAGTTCAGGTGTTTCCTCGTCATCTGACCATGGTTCTAAAATAACGAGGTGCATGTATGAATGTGTGTGTGAATGTGTTCCCGGGTCTTTCCTTCGAGATAGACCCCGAACCATCGCCAGTAGCCCACTGTGCAGCTCTAGTGCGACGTTATTTAACCAAACCAAACCCATAACCAATCTATCGGGCCTCCAGTTGCCTAGTGGATAAAGGCGTTTAGCTTGTAATCAGAAGATTGCTAGTTCGAGCCCGTGCGGTGGACTTGACAAAGGAAAGTAAAAATGTAGTTATTTTTCGATCGAAGGGTTGCCAGCTTCGCTATACTAGAAAGTCGCCCAGAACTACCAACAAATTATACTGGCGTGACTACAGGACTGGTGCACGATAAATCTGATCGGGGTCCAATAACGTCTATTTAGGTTGCCTCGAGTGTCCGCTCAGGTGTTGTTCCCGTCATCTGATCATTATTCAAGAATACGAAACATCGTTCCCGGGGTCTTTCTTTCGAGATAAGCCCAAACCGTCGCCAATAGCCAACTTTGCGGCTCTAGTGCGAGTTAATTAACCGAACCAAGCCCATAACTCAACCCAACAGTAACCTTAGGTTTGGTTTGATTAATCAACGTCGCACTAGAGCTGAAAAGGGGGCTATTGGTGACGGTTAGGGGCCTATTTCAAAGGACAGACTCGGGAACATATACACATTCACACACACATTCATACATGCACCTCGTTATTTTAGAACCATGGTCAGATGACGAGGAAATACCTGAACTGGCACCCAACGCCTTCAATAGACGTCGGGACTTTGGACCCCGATCAGATGTATCGTGCACCAGTCCCGTATACACGCCAGTATAATTTGTTGGATATTCTGGACGACTTTCTAGTATTTTTGTAGTGAAGCTGGCAACCCTCCGATCGCAAGATCACTACTTTTTTACTTTTCTATGTCAAGTCCATTTCCCGGATTCGAACCACCAATCCTCTGATTAGTAGCTGAACGCCTTACCAACTGAGCAACTGGGGCTCGTGACAGAAATGAAACATCTGCACGTTTAAAAAAAGGTGCTCAAAAATAAGTAAAATGTACTCATTTTTGAGTACATTCAATGCTTATAATGGCTCCGAATATATAAGTTTCATATACAGCTCTAGTGCGTCGTTAATTAACCAAACCAAGCCCATAGCCCAACCCAATAGTAAAATTAGATTTGGTTTGATTAATTAACGTCGCACTAGAGCTGCAAAGTGAGCTGTTGGCGACGGTTCGGGGCTCATTTCGAAGGAAAGACCCGGGAACGATGCCTCGTTTTAATCATGGTCAGATGACGGGAACAACACCTGACCTGGCACCCGAGGCAACCTCAATAGCGTTATTGGACCCCGATCAGATTTAACTTGCACCAGTCCCGTAGTCACACCAGTATATTTCGTTGGATGTTCTGGACGACTTTCAAGTATTTTTTTTAGCACAGCTGGCAACCCTCCGATTGCAAGATCACTACTTTTTTACTTTTCTTTGCCAAGTTCATCGCACGGATTCGAACCATCCATCCTCCGATTGCAAGCCGAACGCCTTTATCCACTGGGCCACTGGAGGCCATAGTAACCTTAGAAAATGATGCGCGAACACCCTAACTCACTTTTACCCTGGGTCTCATTTTGCCCAATTCGGTTGGCGCCTTCAATAATGTCCGCGATTGGCAATTTCAATTGCAAATGGACTCCGGAGGGTTGCTGTAATTAAAGTGAGCAACAATAACTGACACGCGGGTCGGCTTTTATAATGAACCGACCCAGTGATTAGAAATGTCCCTTCGCAAAATCACCGCTGGTCGCAGCTGATAATGCTTCATTATAAGCCGAGAACTGTTATTAGGAATGGTTTTGAGTTTGGGTAATAAGAGTCGAAAGCTCGAGTACTTGACTTCGAATATTTGAATTTGAAGAGGCGAATGCTCAAGTATTTGATTGTTATTATTTTGAGTCAGTGGTCAAGAACACCTAGTTAAAAGTTAGTTACAGTGTGGATACCAATCTTTTAATAAAGGTAAATGAAACCCAGGTGCCGAATATTTTGATGCTAAGCATAATTCAAACGTCAAATGTTATAGATTTCGTGAAAAAAAAATGTATTTATAACGTAGCCGGTTTTAGGTTTTGGTTTTGTTAATTAACGTTGCACTAGAGCTGCGCAGGGGGATATTGGCGACGGTTCGGGGCTTACGTCGAAGGAAAGACCCGGGAACGATGCCTCGTATTTTTGAACCATGGTCAGATGACGAGGAAACACCTCAACTGTCACCCAACGCCTTCAATAGACGATGGGATTTTGGACCCCGATCAGATTTATCGTGCACCAATCCCGTATATACGTCGATAATTTTTATGGATGTTCTGGACGACATCCCTAGTGTTTTGTAGTGAAGCTGGCAACCATCCGATCACAAAATCACTACTTTTTTTACTTTTCTTAGTAAAGTCCGTCCACTGATCTCTAACTGTAACTTCTGGATAGGGCAATACATTTTGTTGCCTTGAAGCCGATGTAGATGCAGCCATGATGTGCCCCACTTACTTTGCTACCGCAATATTTCGTATATTTTTCATGTTAAAATAAGCCGACGTGTATTGCTTTCGGCTGAGTTTTTTTCTACTTTCTTTTTAGACCCATTTTAAATGCAATCTGCTATTAAAATAAAAAGTCATTTGCAAGTCGAAGTAGATAAAAAGCAAGAGCAAAAATTATTTAAAATTATTTGTATATAAATATTATATTTTCTTCTTATAAAAATTAATTCTATAAGAAGAAAATATAATATTTATATACATTTTATATTTCTACAATTATGGTAATGAAAAATACCACTAAATCCCTTAAAAAATATATTGGGGCACAGCATGGCTGCTTTCAACTGGCTTTATCGAGCCCATAGAGGGAACAAGGTTTGAACCTTCCAGCAGTTACAGTTAGAGTTCAGTGAGTCCGTCTCACTTGATCGAACCAGGAACCCTCTGATTCCCAGCTGACGCCTTTATCCACTCGGCCCGGAGGCCTAGATAAAGTGGGGATCACAATATTTTTTATTAAATTAGGCTCCAAAATATAGACAAATTTCAACAGGTTTTGGTTTTGTTAGCCAATATTTCGACGATTTTCATCTGCTCTGTCAATCTATCTTCACTACGTAGATAGTGTCTGCGCAGGGAAGCTGACATGCCGATCTCTTTCACTCGTACTAGAATCTGGATATGGATGGGCTTTGTTATTGCATTTTTTATGTAATCCTCCATTGATGTGATGGTCCTGCATGTATTTTATTTTGGATTTGATTAAATATATATTTATTGTACTTCTAACTTGATCTTATGTTAGTAATTTTGTGTTTATATTAATAAACAAAATGGTTGTATTTTTGTGTAATCTCCCACTCATTTGATGGTTCTGCGTGTATTTTATTTTGGATTTGATTAAATATATATTTATTGTACTTCTAACTTGATCTTATGTTAGTAATTTTGTGTTTATATTAATAAACAAAATGGTTGTATTTTTGTGTAATCTCCCACTCATTTGATGGTTCTGCGTGTATTTTATTTTGGATTTGATTAAATATATATTTCTTGTACTTCTAACTTGATCTTATGTTAGTAATTTTGTGTTTATATTAATAAACAAAATGGTTGTATTTTTGTGTAATCTCCCACTCATTTGATGGTTATGCGTGTATTTTATTTTGGATTTGATTAAATATATATTTATTGTACTTCTAACTTGATCTTATGTTAGTAATTTTGTGTTTATATTAATAAACAAAATGGTTGTATTTTTGTGTAATCTCCCATTCATTTGATGGTTCTGCGTGTATTTTATTTTGGATTTGATTAAATATATATTTATGTTATATACTTATGTTAGTAATTTTCTGTTTATATTAATAAACAAAATGGTTGTATTTTTATCTAATCTCCCATTGATTTGATGGTTTTGCGTTTATTTTATTTTGGATTTGCTTAAATATATATTTATTGTACTTTTAAGTTGATCTTATGTTAGTAACTTTGGGTTTATATTAATAAACAAAATGGTTGTATTTTTGTGTAATCTCCCATTTATTTGATGGTTCTGAGTGTATTTTATTTTGGATTTGATTAAATATATATTTATGTTATATACTTATGTTAGTAATTTTCTGTTTATATTAATAAACAAAATGGTTGTATTTTTGTGTAATCTCCCATTCATTTGATGGTTCTGCGTGTATTTTATTTTGGATTTGATTAAATATATATTTATTGTACTTCTAACTTGATCTTATGTTAGTAATTTTGTGTTTATATTAATAAACAAAATGGTTGTATTTTTGTGTAATCTCCCACTCATTTGATGGTTCTGCGTGTATTTTATTTTGGATTTGATTAAATATATATTTATGTTATATACTTATGTTAGTAATTTTCTGTTTATATTAATAAACAAAATGGTTGTATTTTTGTGTAATCTCGCACTCATTTGATGGTTCTGCGTGTATTTTATTTTGGATTTGATTAAATATATATTTATTGTACTTCTAACTTGATCTTATGTTAGTAATTTTGTGTTTATATTAATAAACAAAATGGTTGTATTTTTGTGTAATCTCCCACTCATTTGATGGTTCTGCGTGTATTTTATTTTGGATTTGATTAAATATATATTTATTGTACTTCTAACTTGATCTTATGTTAGTAATTTTGTGTTTATATTAATAAACAAAATGGTTGTATTTTTGTGTAATCTCCCATTTATTTGATGGTTCTGCGTGTATTTTATTTTGGATTTGATTAAATATATATTTATTGTACTTCTAACTTGATCTTATGTTAGTAATTTTGTGTTTATATTAATAAACAAAATGGTTGTATTTTTGTGTAATCTCCCATTCATTTGATGGTTCTGCGTGTATTTTATTTTGGATTTGATTAAATATATATTTATTGTACTTCTAACTTGATTTTATGTTAGTAATTTTGTGTTTATATTAATAAACAAAATGGTTGTATTTTTGTGTAATCTCCCACTCATTTGATGGTTCTGCGTGTATTTTATTTTGGATTTGATTAAATATATATTTATTGTACTTCTAACTTGATCTTATGTTAGTAATTTTGTGTTTATATTAATAAACAAAATGGTTGTATTTTTGTGTAATCTCCCATTCATTTGATGGTTCTGCGTGTATTTTATTTTGGATTTGATTAAATATATATTTATTGTACTTCTAACTTGATCTTATGTTAGTAATTTTGTGTTTATATTAATAAACAAAATGGTTGTATTTTTGTGTAATCTCCCACTCATTTGATGGTTCTGCGTGTATTTTATTTTGGATTTGATTAAATATATATTTATGTTATATACTTATGTTAGTAATTTTCTGTTTATATTAATAAACAAAATGGTTGTATTTTTATCTAATCTCCCATTGATTTGATGGTTTTGCGTTTATTTTATTTTGGATTTGCTTAAATATATATTTATTGTACTTTTAAGTTGATCTTATGTTAGTAACTTTGGGTTTATATTAATAAACAAAATGGTTGTATTTTTGTGTAATATCCCATTTATTTGATGGTTCTGCGTGTATTTTATTTTGGATTTGATTAAATATATATTTATTGTACTTCTAACTTGATCTTATGTTAGTAATTTTGTGTTTATATTAATAAACAAAATGGTTGTATTTTTGTGTAATCTCCCATTCATTTGATGGTTCTGCGTGTATTTTATTTTGGATTTGATTAAATATATATTTATTGTACTTCTAACTTGATCTTATGTTAGTAATTTTGTGTTTATATTAATAAACAAAATGGTTGTATTTTTGTGTAACCTCCCATTCATTTGATGGTTCTGCGTGTATTTTATTTTGGATTTGATTAAATATATATTTATTGTACTTCTAACTTGATCTTATGTTAGTAATTTTGTGTTTATATTAATAAACAAAATGGTTGTATTTTTGTGTAATCTCCCACTCATTTGATGGTTCTGCGTGTATTTTATTTTGGATTTGATTAAATATATATTTATGTTATATACTTATGTTAGTAATTTTCTGTTTATATTAATAAACAAAATGGTTGTATTTTTATCTAATCTCCCATTGATTTGATGGTTTTGCGTTTATTTTATTTTGGATTTGCTTAAATATATATTTATTGTACTTTTAAGTTGATCTTATGTTAGTAACTTTGGGTTTATATTAATAAACAAAATGGTTGTATTTTTGTGTAATCTCCCATTTATTTGATGGTTCTGCGTGTATTTTATTTTGGATTTGATTAAATATATATTTATTGTACTTCTAACTTGATCTTATGTTAGTAATTTTGTGTTTATATTAATAAACAAAATGGTTGTATTTTTATGTAATCTCCCATTCATTTGATGGTTCTGCGTGTATTTTATTTTGGATTTGATTAAATATATATTTATTGTACTTCTAACTTGATCTTATGTTAGTAATTTTGTGTTTATATTAATAAACAAAATGGTTGTATTTTTGTGTAATCTCCCACTCATTTGATGGTTCTGCGTGTATTTTATTTTGGATTTGATTAAATATATATTTATGTTATATACTTATGTTAGTAATTTTCTGTTTATATTAATAAACAAAATGGTTGTATTTTTATCTAATCTCCCATTGATTTGATAATTTTGCGTTTATTTTATTTTGGATTTGCTTAAATATATATTTATTGTACTTTTAAGTTGATCTTATGTTAGTAACTTTGGGTTTATATTAATAAACAAAATGGTTGTATTTTTGTGTAATCTCCCATTTATTTGATGGTTCTGCGTGTATTTTATTTTGGATTTGATTAAATATATATTTATTGTACTTCTAACTTGATCTTATGTTAGTAATTTTGTGTTTATATTAATAAACAAAATGGTTGTATTTTTGTGTAATCTCCCATTCATTTGATGGTTCTGCGTGTATTTTATTTTGGATTTGATTAAATATATATTTATTGTACTTCTAACTTGATCTTATGTTAGTAATTTTGTGTTTATATTAATAAACAAAATGGTTGTATTTTTGTGTAATCTCCCATTCATTTGATGGTTCTGCGTGTATTTTATTTTGGATTTGATTAAATATATATTTATTGTACTTCTAACTTGATCTTATGTTAGTAATTTTGTGTTTATATTAATAAACAAAATGGTTGTATTTTTGTGTAATCTCCCACTCATTTGATGGTTCTGCGTGTATTTTATTTTGGATTTGATTAAATATATATTTATTGTACTTCTAACTTGATCTTATGTTAGTAATTTTGTGTTTATATTAATAAACAAAATGGTTGTATTTTTGTGTAATCTCCCATTCATTTGATGGTTCTGCGTGTATTTTATTTTGGATTTGATTAAATATATATTTATTGTACTTCTAACTTGATCTTATGTTAGTAATTTTGTGTTTATATTAATAAACAAAATGGTTGTATTTTTGTGTAATCTCCCACTCATTTGATGGTTCTGCGTGTATTTTATTTTGGATTTGATTAAATATATATTTATGTTATATACTTATGTTAGTAATTTTCTGTTTATATTAATAAACAAAATGGTTGTATTTTTATCTAATCTCCCATTGATTTGATGGTTTTGCGTTTATTTTATTTTGGATTTGCTTAAATATATATTTATTGTACTTTTAAGTTGATCTTATGTTAGTAACTTTGGGTTTATATTAATAAACAAAATGGTTGTATTTTTGTGTAATATCCCATTTATTTGATGGTTCTGCGTGTATTTTATTTTGGATTTGATTAAATATATATTTATTGTACTTCTAACTTGATCTTATGTTAGTAATTTTGTGTTTATATTAATAAACAAAATGGTTGTATTTTTGTGTAATCTCCCATTCATTTGATGGTTCTGCGTGTATTTTATTTTGGATTTGATTAAATATATATTTATTGTACTTCTAACTTGATCTTATGTTAGTAATTTTGTGTTTATATTAATAAACAAAATGGTTGTATTTTTGTGTAACCTCCCATTCATTTGATGGTTCTGCGTGTATTTTATTTTGGATTTGATTAAATATATATTTATTGTACTTCTAACTTGATCTTATGTTAGTAATTTTGTGTTTATATTAATAAACAAAATGGTTGTATTTTTGTGTAATCTCCCACTCATTTGATGGTTCTGCGTGTATTTTATTTTGGATTTGATTAAATATATATTTATGTTATATACTTATGTTAGTAATTTTCTGTTTATATTAATAAACAAAATGGTTGTATTTTTATCTAATCTCCCATTGATTTGATGGTTTTGCGTTTATTTTATTTTGGATTTGCTTAAATATATATTTATTGTACTTTTAAGTTGATCTTATGTTAGTAACTTTGGGTTTATATTAATAAACAAAATGGTTGTATTTTTGTGTAATCTCCCATTTATTTGATGGTTCTGCGTGTATTTTATTTTGGATTTGATTAAATATATATTTATTGTACTTCTAACTTGATCTTATGTTAGTAATTTTGTGTTTATATTAATAAACAAAATGGTTGTATTTTTGTGTAATCTCCCATTCATTTGATGGTTCTGCGTGTATTTTATTTTGGATTTGATTAAATATATATTTATTGTACTTCTAACTTGATCTTATGTTAGTAATTTTGTGTTTATATTAATAAACAAAATGGTTGTATTTTTGTGTAATCTCCCATTCATTTGATGGTTCTGCGTGTATTTTATTTTGGATTTGATTAAATATATATTTATTGTACTTCTAACTTGATCTTATGTTAGTAATTTTGTGTTTATATTAATAAACAAAATGGTTGTATTTTTGTGTAATCTCCCATTTATTTGATGGTTCTGCGTGTATTTTATTTTGGATTTGATTAAATATATATTTATTGTACTTCTAACTTGATCTTATGTTAGTAATTTTGTGTTTATATTAATAAACAAAATGGTTGTATTTTTGTGTAATCTCCCATTCATTTGATGGTTCTGCGTGTATTTTATTTTGGATTTGATTAAATATATATTTATTGTACTTCTAACTTGATTTTATGTTAGTAATTTTGTGTTTATATTAATAAACAAAATGGTTGTATTTTTGTGTAATCTCCCACTCATTTGATGGTTCTGCGTGTATTTTATTTTGGATTTGATTAAATATATATTTATTGTACTTCTAACTTGATCTTATGTTAGTAATTTTGTGTTTATATTAATAAACAAAATGGTTGTATTTTTGTGTAATCTCCCATTCATTTGATGGTTCTGCGTGTATTTTATTTTGGATTTGATTAAATATATATTTATTGTACTTCTAACTTGATCTTATGTTAGTAATTTTGTGTTTATATTAATAAACAAAATGGTTGTATTTTTGTGTAATCTCCCACTCATTTGATGGTTCTGCGTGTATTTTATTTTGGATTTGATTAAATATATATTTATGTTATATACTTATGTTAGTAATTTTCTGTTTATATTAATAAACAAAATGGTTGTATTTTTATCTAATCTCCCATTGATTTGATGGTTTTGCGTTTATTTTATTTTGGATTTGCTTAAATATATATTTATTGTACTTTTAAGTTGATCTTATGTTAGTAACTTTGGGTTTATATTAATAAACAAAATGGTTGTATTTTTGTGTAATATCCCATTTATTTGATGGTTCTGCGTGTATTTTATTTTGGATTTGATTAAATATATATTTATTGTACTTCTAACTTGATCTTATGTTAGTAATTTTGTGTTTATATTAATAAACAAAATGGTTGTATTTTTGTGTAATCTCCCATTCATTTGATGGTTCTGCGTGTATTTTATTTTGGATTTGATTAAATATATATTTATTGTACTTCTAACTTGATCTTATGTTAGTAATTTTGTGTTTATATTAATAAACAAAATGGTTGTATTTTTGTGTAACCTCCCATTCATTTGATGGTTCTGCGTGTATTTTATTTTGGATTTGATTAAATATATATTTATTGTACTTCTAACTTGATCTTATGTTAGTAATTTTGTGTTTATATTAATAAACAAAATGGTTGTATTTTTGTGTAATCTCCCACTCATTTGATGGTTCTGCGTGTATTTTATTTTGGATTTGATTAAATATATATTTATGTTATATACTTATGTTAGTAATTTTCTGTTTATATTAATAAACAAAATGGTTGTATTTTTATCTAATCTCCCATTGATTTGATGGTTTTGCGTTTATTTTATTTTGGATTTGCTTAAATATATATTTATTGTACTTTTAAGTTGATCTTATGTTAGTAACTTTGGGTTTATATTAATAAACAAAATGGTTGTATTTTTGTGTAATCTCCCATTTATTTGATGGTTCTGCGTGTATTTTATTTTGGATTTGATTAAATATATATTTATTGTACTTCTAACTTGATCTTATGTTAGTAATTTTGTGTTTATATTAATAAACAAAATGGTTGTATTTTTATGTAATCTCCCATTCATTTGATGGTTCTGCGTGTATTTTATTTTGGATTTGATTAAATATATATTTATTGTACTTCTAACTTGATCTTATGTTAGTAATTTTGTGTTTATATTAATAAACAAAATGGTTGTATTTTTGTGTAATCTCCCACTCATTTGATGGTTCTGCGTGTATTTTATTTTGGATTTGATTAAATATATATTTATGTTATATACTTATGTTAGTAATTTTCTGTTTATATTAATAAACAAAATGGTTGTATTTTTATCTAATCTCCCATTGATTTGATGGTTTTGCGTTTATTTTATTTTGGATTTGCTTAAATATATATTTATTGTACTTTTAAGTTGATCTTATGTTAGTAACTTTGGGTTTATATTAATAAACAAAATGGTTGTATTTTTGTGTAATCTCCCATTTATTTGATGGTTCTGCGTGTATTTTATTTTGGATTTGATTAAATATATATTTATTGTACTTCTAACTTGATCTTATGTTAGTAATTTTGTGTTTATATTAATAAACAAAATGGTTGTATTTTTGTGTAATCTCCCATTCATTTGATGGTTCTGCGTGTATTTTATTTTGGATTTGATTAAATATATATTTATTGTACTTCTAACTTGATCTTATGTTAGTAATTTTGTGTTTATATTAATAAACAAAATGGTTGTATTTTTGTGTAATCTCCCATTCATTTGATGGTTCTGCGTGTATTTTATTTTGGATTTGATTAAATATATATTTATGTTATATACTTATGTTAGTAATTTTCTGTTTATATTAATAAACAAAATGGTTGCATTTTTATCTAATCTCCCATTGATTTGGTGGTTTTGCGTTTATTTTATTTTGGATTTGCTTAAATATATATTTATTGTACTTTTAAGTTGATCTTATGTTAGTAACTTTGGGTTTATATTAATAAACAAAATGGTTGTATTTTTGTGTAATCTCCCATTTATTTGATGGTTCTGCGTGTATTTTATTTTGGATTTGATTAAATATATATTTATTGTACTTCTAACTTGATCTTATGTTAGTAATTTTGTGTTTATATTAATAAACAAAATGGTTGTATTTTTGTGTAATCTCCCACTCATTTGATGGTTCTGCGTGTATTTTATTTTGGATTTGATTAAATATATATTTATGTTATATACTTATGTTAGTAATTTTCTGTTTATATTAATAAACAAAATGGTTGTATTTTTATCTAATCTCCCATTGATTTGATGGTTTTGCGTTTATTTTATTTTGGATTTGCTTAAATATATATTTATTGTACTTTTAAGTTGATCTTATGTTAGTAACTTTGGGTTTATATTAATAAACAAAATGGTTGTATTTTTGTGTAATCTCCCATTTATTTGATGGTTCTGCGTGTATTTTATTTTGGATTTGATTAAATATATATTTATTGTACTTCTAACTTGATCTTATGTTAGTAATTTTGTGTTTATATTAATAAACAAAATGGTTGTATTTTTGTGTAATCTCCCATTCATTTGATGGTTCTGCGTGTATTTTATTTTGGATTTGATTAAATATATATTTATTGTACTTCTAACTTGATCTTATGTTAGTAATTTTGTGTTTATATTAATAAACAAAATGGTTGTATTTTTGTGTAATCTCCCACTCATTTGATGGTTCTGCGTGTGTTTTATTTTGGATTTGATTAAATATATATTTATTGTACTTCTAACTTGATCTTATGTTAGTAATTTTGTGTTTATATTAATAAACAAAATGGTTGTATTTTTGTGTAATCTCCCATTCATTTGATGGTTCTGCGTGTATTTTATTTTGGATTTGATTAAATATATATTTATGTTATATACTTATGTTAGTAATTTTCTGTTTATATTAATAAACAAAATGGTTGTATTTTTATCTAATCTCCCATTGATTTGATGGTTTTGCGTTTATTTTATTTTGGATTTGCTTAAATATATATTTATTGTACTTTTAAGTTGATCTTATGTTAGTAACTTTGGGTTTATATTAATAAACAAAATGGTTGTATTTTTGTGTAATCTCCCATTTATTTGATGGTTCTGCGTGTATTTTATTTTGGATTTGATTAAATATATATTTATTGTACTTCTAACTTGATCTTATGTTAGTAATTTTGTGTTTATATTAATAAACAAAATGGTTGTATTTTTGTGTAATCTCCCATTCATTTGATGGTTCTGCGTGTATTTTATTTTGGATTTGATTAAATATATATTTATTGTACTTCTAACTTGATCTTATGTTAGTAATTTTGTGTTTATATTAATAAACAAAATGGTTGTATTTTTGTGTAATCTCCCATTCATTTGATGGTTCTGCGTGTATTTTATTTTGGATTTGATTAAATATATATTTATGTTATATACTTATGTTAGTAATTTTCTGTTTATATTAATAAACAAAATGGTTGCATTTTTATCTAATCTCCCATTGATTTGATGGTTTTGCGTTTATTTTATTTTGGATTTGCTTAAATATATATTTATTGTACTTTTAAGTTGATCTTATGTTAGTAACTTTGGGTTTATATTAATAAACAAAATGGTTGTATTTTTGTGTAATCTCCCATTTATTTGATGGTTCTGCGTGTATTTTATTTTGGATTTGATTAAATATATATTTATTGTACTTCTAACTTGATCTTATGTTAGTAATTTTGTGTTTATATTAATAAACAAAATGGTTGTATTTTTGTGTAATCTCCCATTCATTTGATGGTTCTGCGTGTATTTTATTTTGGATTTGATTAAATATATATTTATTGTACTTCTAACTTGATCTTATGTTAGTAATTTTGTGTTTATATTAATAAACAAAATGGTTGTATTTTTGTGTAATCTCCCACTCATTTGATGGTTCTGCGTGTATTTTATTTTGGATTTGATTAAATATATATTTATGTTATATACTTATGTTAGTAATTTTCTGTTTATATTAATAAACAAAATTGTTGTATTTTTATCTAATCTCCCATTGATTTGATGGTTTTGCGTTTATTTTATTTTGGATTTGCTTAAATATATATTTATTGTACTTTTAAGTTGATCTTATGTTAGTAATTTTGTGTTTATATTAATAAACAAAATGGTTGTATTTTTGTGTAATCTCCCATTCATTTGATGGTTCTGCGTGTATTTTATTTTGGATTTGATTAAATATATATTTATTGTACTTCTAACTTGATCTTATGTTAGTAATTTTGTGTTTATATTAATAAACAAAATGGTTGTATTTTTGTGTAATCTCCCACTCATTTGATGGTTCTGCGTGTATTTTATTTTGGATTTGATTAAATATATATTTATGTTATATACTTATGTTAGTAATTTTCTGTTTATATTAATAAACAAAATGGTTGTATTTTTATCTAATCTCCCATTGATTTGATGGTTTTGCGTTTATTTTATTTTGGATTTGCTTAAATATATATTTATTGTACTTTTAAGTTGATCTTATGTTAGTAACTTTGGGTTTATATTAATAAACAAAATGGTTGTATTTTTGTGTAATCTCCCATTTATTTGATGGTTCTGCGTGTATTTTATTTTGGATTTGATTAAATATATATTTATTGTACTTCTAACTTGATCTTATGTTAGTAATTTTGTGTTTATATTAATAAACAAAATGGTTGTATTTTTGTGTAATCTCCCATTCATTTGATGGTTCTGCGTGTATTTTATTTTGGATTTGATTAAATATATATTTATTGTACTTCTAACTTGATCTTATGTTAGTAATTTTGTGTTTATATTAATAAACAAAATGGTTGTATTTTTGTGTAATCTCCCACTCATTTGATGGTTCTGCGTGTGTTTTATTTTGGATTTGATTAAATATATATTTATTGTACTTCTAACTTGATCTTATGTTAGTAATTTTGTGTTTATATTAATAAACAAAATGGTTGTATTTTTGTGTAATCTCCCATTCATTTGATGGTTCTGCGTGTATTTTATTTTGGATTTGATTAAATATATATTTATGTTATATACTTATGTTAGTAATTTTCTGTTTATATTAATAAACAAAATGGTTGTATTTTTATCTAATCTCCCATTGATTTGATGGTTTTGCGTTTATTTTATTTTGGATTTGCTTAAATATATATTTATTGTACTTTTAAGTTGATCTTATGTTAGTAACTTTGGGTTTATATTAATAAACAAAATGGTTGTATTTTTGTGTAATCTCCCATTTATTTGATGGTTCTGCGTGTATTTTATTTTGGATTTGATTAAATATATATTTATTGTACTTCTAACTTGATCTTATGTTAGTAATTTTGTGTTTATATTAATAAACAAAATGGTTGTATTTTTGTGTAATCTCCCATTCATTTGATGGTTCTGCGTGTATTTTATTTTGGATTTGATTAAATATATATTTATTGTACTTCTAACTTGATCTTATGTTAGTAATTTTGTGTTTATATTAATAAACAAAATGGTTGTATTTTTGTGTAATCTCCCACTCATTTGATGGTTCTGCGTGTATTTTATTTTGGATTTGATTAAATATATATTTATGTTATATACTTATGTTAGTAATTTTCTGTTTATATTAATAAACAAAATGGTTGTATTTTTATCTAATCTCCCATTGATTTGATGGTTTTGCGTTTATTTTATTTTGGATTTGCTTAAATATATATTTATTGTACTTTTAAGTTGATCTTATGTTAGTAACTTTGGGTTTATATTAATAAACAAAATGGTTGTATTTTTGTGTAATCTCCCATTTATTTGATGGTTCTGCGTGTATTTTATTTTGGATTTGATTAAATATATATTTATTGTACTTCTAACTTGATCTTATGTTAGTAATTTTGTGTTTATATTAATAAACAAAATGGTTGTATTTTTGTGTAATCTCCCATTCATTTGATGGTTCTGCGTGTATTTTATTTTGGATTTGATTAAATATATATTTATTGTACTTCTAACTTGATCTTATGTTAGTAATTTTGTGTTTATATTAATAAACAAAATGGTTGTATTTTTGTGTAATCTCCCATTCATTTGATGGTTCTGCGTGTATTTTATTTTGGATTTGATTAAATATATATTTATGTTATATACTTATGTTAGTAATTTTCTGTTTATATTAATAAACAAAATGGTTGCATTTTTATCTAATCTCCCATTGATTTGATGGTTTTGCGTTTATTTTATTTTGGATTTGCTTAAATATATATTTATTGTACTTTTAAGTTGATCTTATGTTAGTAACTTTGGGTTTATATTAATAAACAAAATGGTTGTATTTTTGTGTAATCTCCCATTTATTTGATGGTTCTGCGTGTATTTTATTTTGGATTTGATTAAATATATATTTATTGTACTTCTAACTTGATCTTATGTTAGTAATTTTGTGTTTATATTAATAAACAAAATGGTTGTATTTTTGTGTAATCTCCCATTCATTTGATGGTTCTGCGTGTATTTTATTTTGGATTTGATTAAATATATATTTATTGTACTTCTAACTTGATCTTATGTTAGTAATTTTGTGTTTATATTAATAAACAAAATGGTTGTATTTTTGTGTAATCTCCCACTCATTTGATGGTTCTGCGTGTATTTTATTTTGGATTTGATTAAATATATATTTATGTTATATACTTATGTTAGTAATTTTCTGTTTATATTAATAAACAAAATGGTTGTATTTTTATCTAATCTCCCATTGATTTGATGGTTTTGCGTTTATTTTATTTTGGATTTGATTAAATATATATTTATTGTACTTCTAACTTGATCTTATGTTAGTAATTTTGTGTTTATATTAATAAACAAAATGGTTGTATTTTTGTGTAATCTCCCATTCATTTGATGGTTCTGCGTGTATTTTATTTTGGATTTGATTAAATATATATTTATTGTACTTCTAACTTGATCTTATGTTAGTAATTTTGTGTTTATATTAATAAACAAAATGGTTGTATTTTTGTGTAATCTCCCACTCATTTGATGGTTCTGCGTGTATTTTATTTTGGATTTGATTAAATATATATTTATGTTATATACTTATGTTAGTAATTTTCTGTTTATATTAATAAACAAAATGGTTGTATTTTTATCTAATCTCCCATTGATTTGATGGTTTTGCGTTTATTTTATTTTGGATTTGCTTAAATATATATTTATTGTACTTTTAAGTTGATCTTATGTTAGTAACTTTGGGTTTATATTAATAAACAAAATGTTTGTATTTTTGTGTAATCTCCCATTTATTTGATGGTTCTGCGTGTATTTTATTTTGGATTTGATTAAATATATATTTATTGTACTTCTAACTTGATCTTATGTTAGTAATTTTGTGTTTATATTAATAAACAAAATGGTTGTATTTTTGTGTAATCTCCCATTCATTTGATGGTTCTGCGTGTATTTTATTTTGGATTTGATTAAATATATATTTATTGTACTTATAACTTGATCTTATGTTAGTAATTTTGTGTTTATATTAATAAACAAAATGGTTGTATTTTTGTGTAATCTCCCATTCATTTGATGGTTCTGCGTGTATTTTATTTTGGATTTGATTAAATATATATTTATTGTACTTCTAACTTGATCTTATGTTAGTAATTTTGTGTTTATATTAATAAACAAAATGGTTGTATTTTTGTGTAATCTCCCATTCATTTGATGGTTCTGCGTGTATTTTATTTTGGATTTGATTAAATATATATTTATGTTATATACTTATGTTAGTAATTTTCTGTTTATATTAATAAACAAAATGGTTGCATTTTTATCTAATCTCCCATTGATTTGATGGTTTTGCGTTTATTTTATTTTGGATTTGCTTAAATATATATTTATTGTACTTTTAAGTTGATCTTATGTTAGTAACTTTGGGTTTATATTAATAAACAAAATGGTTGTATTTTTGTGTAATCTCCCATTTATTTGATGGTTCTGCGTGTATTTTATTTTGGATTTGATTAAATATATATTTATTGTACTTCTAACTTGATCTTATGTTAGTAATTTTGTGTTTATATTAATAAACAAAATGGTTGTATTTTTGTGTAATCTCCCATTCATTTGATGGTTCTGCGTGTATTTTATTTTGGATTTGATTAAATATATATTTATTGTACTTCTAACTTGATCTTATGTTAGTAATTTTGTGTTTATATTAATAAACAAAATGGTTGTATTTTTGTGTAATCTCCCACTCATTTGATGGTTCTGCGTGTATTTTATTTTGGATTTGATTAAATATATATTTATGTTATATACTTATGTTAGTAATTTTCTGTTTATATTAATAAACAAAATGGTTGTATTTTTATCTAATCTCCCATTGATTTGATGGTTTTGCGTTTATTTTATTTTGGATTTGATTAAATATATATTTATTGTACTTCTAACTTGATCTTATGTTAGTAATTTTGTGTTTATATTAATAAACAAAATGGTTGTATTTTTGTGTAATCTCCCATTCATTTGATGGTTCTGCGTGTATTTTATTTTGGATTTGATTAAATATATATTTATTGTACTTCTAACTTGATCTTATGTTAGTAATTTTGTGTTTATATTAATAAACAAAATGGTTGTATTTTTGTGTAATCTCCCACTCATTTGATGGTTCTGCGTGTATTTTATTTTGGATTTGATTAAATATATATTTATGTTATATACTTATGTTAGTAATTTTCTGTTTATATTAATAAACAAAATGGTTGTATTTTTATCTAATCTCCCATTGATTTGATGGTTTTGCGTTTATTTTATTTTGGATTTGCTTAAATATATATTTATTGTACTTTTAAGTTGATCTTATGTTAGTAACTTTGGGTTTATATTAATAAACAAAATGTTTGTATTTTTGTGTAATCTCCCATTTATTTGATGGTTCTGCGTGTATTTTATTTTGGATTTGATTAAATATATATTTATTGTACTTCTAACTTGATCTTATGTTAGTAATTTTGTGTTTATATTAATAAACAAAATGGTTGTATTTTTGTGTAATCTCCCATTCATTTGATGGTTCTGCGTGTATTTTATTTTGGATTTGATTAAATATATATTTATTGTACTTCTAACTTGATCTTATGTTAGTAATTTTGTGTTTATATTAATAAACAAAATGGTTGTATTTTTGTGTAATCTCCCACTCATTTGATGGTTCTGCGTGTGTTTTATTTTGGATTTGATTAAATATATATTTATTGTACTTCTAACTTGATCTTATGTTAGTAATTTTGTGTTTATATTAATAAACAAAATGGTTGTATTTTTGTGTAATCTCCCACTCATTTGATGGTTCTGCGTGTATTTTATTTTGGATTTGATTAAATATATATTTATGTTATATACTTATGTTAGTAATTTTCTGTTTATATTAATAAACAAAATGGTTGTATTTTTATCTAATCTCCCATTGATTTGATGGTTTTGCGTTTATTTTATTTTGGATTTGCTTAAATATATATTTATTGTACTTTTAAGTTGATCTTATGTTAGTAACTTTGGGTTTATATTAATAAACAAAATGGTTGTATTTTTGTGTAATCTCCCATTTATTTGATGGTTCTGCGTGTATTTTATTTTGGATTTGATTAAATATATATTTATTGTACTTCTAACTTGATCTTATGTTAGTAATTTTGTGTTTATATTAATAAACAAAATGGTTGTATTTTTGTGTAATCTCCCATTCATTTGATGGTTCTGCGTGTATTTTATTTTGGATTTGATTAAATATATATTTATTGTACTTCTAACTTGATCTTATGTTAGTAATTTTGTGTTTATATTAATAAACAAAATGGTTGTATTTTTGTGTAATCTCCCACTCATTTGATGGTTCTGCGTGTATTTTATTTTGGATTTGATTAAATATATATTTATGTTATATACTTATGTTAGTAATTTTCTGTTTATATTAATAA
Source organism: Troglohyphantes excavatus (assembly GCA_963932185.1). Classification (NCBI taxonomy): domain Eukaryota; kingdom Metazoa; phylum Arthropoda; class Arachnida; order Araneae; family Linyphiidae; genus Troglohyphantes; species Troglohyphantes excavatus. The sequence continues at coordinate 15,254,003 of OZ010671.1, forward strand.
ACAAAATGGTTGTATTTTTATCTAATCTCCCATTGATTTGATGGTTTTGCGTTTATTTTATTTTGGATTTGCTTAAATATATATTTATTGTACTTTTAAGTTGATCTTATGTTAGTAACTTTGGGTTTATATTAATAAACAAAATGGTTGTATTTTTGTGTAATCTCCCATTCATTTGATGGTTCTGCGTGTATTTTATTTTGGATTTGATTAAATATATATTTATTGTACTTCTAACTTGATCTTATGTTAGTAATTTTGTGTTTATATTAATAAACAAAATGGTTGTATTTTTGTGTAATCTCCCACTCATTTGATGGTTCTGCGTGTATTTTATTTTGGATTTGATTAAATATATATTTATGTTATATACTTATGTTAGTAATTTTCTGTTTATATTAATAAACAAAATGGTTGTATTTTTATCTAATCTCCCATTGATTTGATGGTTTTGCGTTTATTTTATTTTGGATTTGCTTAAATATATATTTATTGTACTTTTAAGTTGATCTTATGTTAGTAACTTTGGGTTTATATTAATAAACAAAATGTTTGTATTTTTGTGTAATCTCCCATTTATTTGATGGTTCTGCGTGTATTTTATTTTGGATTTGATTAAATATATATTTATTGTACTTCTAACTTGATCTTATGTTAGTAATTTTGTGTTTATATTAATAAACAAAATGGTTGTATTTTTGTGTAATCTCCCATTCATTTGATGGTTCTGCGTGTATTTTATTTTGGATTTGATTAAATATATATTTATTGTACTTCTAACTTGATCTTATGTTAGTAATTTTGTGTTTATATTAATAAACAAAATGGTTGTATTTTTGTGTAATCTCCCACTCATTTGATGGTTCTGCGTGTGTTTTATTTTGGATTTGATTAAATATATATTTATTGTACTTCTAACTTGATCTTATGTTAGTAATTTTGTGTTTATATTAATAAACAAAATGGTTGTATTTTTGTGTAATCTCCCACTCATTTGATGGTTCTGCGTGTATTTTATTTTGGATTTGATTAAATATATATTTATGTTATATACTTATGTTAGTAATTTTCTGTTTATATTAATAAACAAAATGGTTGTATTTTTATCTAATCTCCCATTGATTTGATGGTTTTGCGTTTATTTTATTTTGGATTTGCTTAAATATATATTTATTGTACTTTTAAGTTGATCTTATGTTAGTAACTTTGGGTTTATATTAATAAACAAAATGGTTGTATTTTTGTGTAATCTCCCATTTATTTGATGGTTCTGCGTGTATTTTATTTTGGATTTGATTAAATATATATTTATTGTACTTCTAACTTGATCTTATGTTAGTAATTTTGTGTTTATATTAATAAACAAAATGGTTGTATTTTTGTGTAATCTCCCATTCATTTGATGGTTCTGCGTGTATTTTATTTTGGATTTGATTAAATATATATTTATTGTACTTCTAACTTGATCTTATGTTAGTAATTTTGTGTTTATATTAATAAACAAAATGGTTGTATTTTTGTGTAATCTCCCACTCATTTGATGGTTCTGCGTGTATTTTATTTTGGATTTGATTAAATATATATTTATGTTATATACTTATGTTAGTAATTTTCTGTTTATATTAATAAACAAAATGGTTGTATTTTTATCTAATCTCCCATTGATTTGATGGTTTTGCGTTTATTTTATTTTGGATTTGCTTAAATATATATTTATTGTACTTTTAAGTTGATCTTATGTTAGTAACTTTGGGTTTATATTAATAAACAAAATGGTTGTATTTTTGTGTAATCTCCCATTTATTTGATGGTTCTGCGTGTATTTTATTTTGAATTTGATTAAATGTATATTTATTGTACTTCTAACGCGTTCTTAGGTTCGTAATTTTGTGTTTATATTAATAAACAAAATGGTTTTATTATGTTTGTGGCTTGTAATAAGAAATATCAATGTCATAATTGACAGTTTTTAGAAAAATGGCTTTAAATTTCAAGGCTCAGCCTTATTGCAATGTTACGGAAATCACGGATGTGTTTGATTTGGAGTTTTTGAAAAGCCTTTGGTTTCTATTTCCTCTAGGCGTTTAAAATGTTTCCTTTAGACGTTAAAATATATTCAACTTTTTTTTAAATAATAAATTTGACATTAGTCCTATTTGTGCCAAGCCGCAGATGTATTTTAGATAGATTCGATAGAGATATATATAAAAGTTATTTGTATTTTTATGAATTTCGGATTTGAATTAATTGTTGTAATTTTATTTATTTATCATGGTATTTGGTGCATGAACTTGAGATGCGGCGCTTCGAACTGGGCCCGAACCCTCTACCTCACGATGCACAGCAAGGTTCCCTCGCCTTCTTGGCCAAAACGATCGCCGATGACCGAGAGTGCAGAGTTGCTGTGTAAGTCATTGAGTACACCGCCGCAAACTTTTATATAAGTTTCTGCTAATTTCTTATATGTTATGCATTTTTTTTAGTCTGCTTATTGTAACTGTCTAAATATTGTATTAGAATATAATTTCTAATAGATTTGGCGACTAACCTTTTATATAATTTTTTTTCATTGACTTAATTATTGTGTTATTATATTTGTGATGTTTCAAATTTCTCTTACTTCCAATATGATTTATTGATAGAGTTACTATTATTTCTAAGTTGATTGGATGATTTAATTTTTATGTATTTTCCAATTGTTTGCTGTTTTGATGGTTGTATTTGTATATGCTGTACCGTTGATTTGATGATTGTAATTCATGTATTTTCCAGTTGATGTGATGATATTATTTATATGAACGGTTCGATTTGTTAAGTGTATTTGTATGTACTTTGCAGTTAATTTGCTGATTTAATTTTTATGTTTTCCAGTTGTTTTGGTGATTGTATTTTTATGTATTTTTCAGTTGTCTGTTGTTTTGATGATTGTATTTATATACTTTCCAGTTGATTTGCTGATTTAATTTTTATGTTTTCCAGTTGTTTTTTTATGTATTTTTCAGTTTTTTGTTGTTTTCATGATTGTATTTGTATGTACTTTCCAGTTAATTTGAAGATATAATTTTTACGTTTTCCAGTTGATTGGATGATTTAAATTTTATGTTTTTTTCAGTTGTTTGTATGTACTTTACAGTTGATTTGATGATTGTATTTCATGTATTTTCCTGTTGATTTGATGATTGTTTTTATATGTACTTTCCGGTTGATTTGTTGAGTGCATTTTATGTACTTTCCAGTTGATTTGATGATTTAATTTTTATGTTTCCAGTTGTTTTGGTGATCGTATTTTTATGTATTTTCCGGTTGTTAGTTGTTTTGATGATTGTATTTATATGTAATTTCCAGTTATTTTATGATAGTGTTTTTATGTGTCAGACAGTTCCATCCCACGAATTTAAGTTCGAGTCTCCATCTAAATGACCGCTGTGTAGTCACATTGCTCACAAGCTTTAACTAAACCCCTTAGTCAATTCACCAAAACTCGACTGTTAATTGGTACCCCCTTAAAGGAGCTTCTCATCAGCCAAATAATCGGAAACACACTACATAAGCAGAAACACCAACACTTATCAGAAAACAACCCCCCAGGAATCTCCAACATCGAACATTCGAATTAACAGAATCACGCAAACGAAACTAGATACGACATCCTCCCCCCACCTCACATCCAAAACATTGTCCCATTCCATCCCCCAAGAAAAGGAAGACACAGTGACGACCCCCCCCCCCCCCCCCATGCAAATACATCACTTCGGCAATGAGTCCCTAGCATATTTCCTTCCCCAAAAAGTAATATCGAATTCTAACATTAATCGAACGTATTTCAATTCCAGTGTTATAGAGATAGAGAGGAAGATGGAGAGCATAGGGATTGTAAGAGGATCGATCCCTCGCATCCCTTTCCTTGAGGAGATAATGAAAAGGAGGCGCAAGAGCAGGGATGATGTGAGGAAGAGATGGGGCGCGCTGAGATGTGTGTTGGGAGATGTGTTAGGGTGAGATAGGAGTATAATCGATTTTGGATTTTATTAAAAAGGGTGATACAGGGTTGTTAAAAATTGTGTTTGGATTTTTTTTATTGGATTAGAAAAAGATTTATAAAGAAGTCGATTGGTGTGTTTGAATATTCCTTGGAATGAAATAAATATTCTAGTTAGAAATGGATCGAACTTGTTTTATTTCAATTGAATTATCTGTTTTGACAATCCAGCGATCAAGCAATTTTTGCAGTGTACTCTATGCGTATGACGTCATCAATGCCGTCATAAGGTATAAGACCTTAGCTTCAGGATTTTTTTTTTAAATAATTTTTTTAGCTTATCCGATTTGTTTTTTAAAAATAAAATTTTTAAGACAATAAAAATACATTATTTTTAGGGAGAACAATGACAATAAAAATCCATACATCAAATATAATTGAGGGGCTGACATGGGGAAGACAGTAAATCACAAAAAGTAAATTTTACAGGGAAAGCAAAAAACGGGTTTTACAAGTATCGTGGACTACATGCAAGTGCCATCTTCCGTCGCTCGTAGAAACCAAACCATTTTGCCGATTGACTTACTGTTTATTCCATGCCATTAACTAGAGCGTTTACTGTTTTGTCCGTGAAAAAAACGAAAAACTCGAAATTTGTGACTTACTGTCTTCCCCATGTCAGCCCCTCAATTGTGAGTAAGAGGGAAATTTATATTGGCCCTAACTCTAGTTTGAGGCAGTTTTTGATAAAAGAAGTCCATGAGACAAGTAAATACTAAATAAATGCATGAGAAGTTGTACATACTCTATTAAAAATAGGTATTCAAAAATAAGTAAAATGTACTCATGTTTGAATACATTTGATGCTTATCATGGATACGAATACATAAATTACACTTTTCAAAAACACATGTACTTATAAATGAGTACAATGAGAAAAAATAAATAAAAAGAGCAGATGATAGCCTACACAGGCTGCATTGATAAATCACTTTCAATAAATATATACGATTACAACCAAGATTTGCCGGGAATTGAACCCAGATCTTCAGGGAAAGGGCTGTCCAGAGCCTTATCAGCGACGTGAAGAAGTTATAAACAGAACTAATGTTAAAAGGTGTGCCAAAACAATGGGAAGTAAGGAAATTGAATTGTAATAACTCGGTTTCCATGTAAGCAATCGACATTAAATAATATGGAAAATCTACTTCTGAACAACTATTTTAATTCCTGAAACATGTTTAGATTTAATGAATTTTTATTGCGTAGTTTTAAAGTTGCATTTGTATTTTAATGACGTCTTACAATATGTTGTAATTCCAATTCGATGCGTAAATTATAACCTTAGTTTTCACGCAATAAATGAGATTATCAAATAAGAATTTATTTGGATTTGGTATATATTCTTCCAATTCCACCAACCAAAGCTCTAAGGCTTCCCAAAAGGAAAATGTTGCCAACTTCCAAGTCAAAATACCCCTCTCTTATACTTTCCCTTGCATTTTCATGAAGCTTGATTCGAATGGGCGAAGAGTTTTGTGCACCCTCTGGCTTCCATCCCATTTCCTCCTCAACTCCACTCGGCAGGAAACAGACGATAAATACTGACGCAATATTTCCTCATAACCGCACGTATCGGAAGGACGGCAAAACCAGAAACTATTTCCACAAAGCGAAGTGAAGACACTGGCTCCAACAGTTTGCATTCATCAAGGAATGAAAGGAAGAAGAGGATGGCGGGATGAAGAGACCAGATTTGGCGACTTATCCTTCTCTTTTCCTCGTTGGAAGATTTCAGAAAAATATTGAAATCCAAAACATAAAATAAAGTTAAATATTACAACTGTAAGTATAAATGATGAGTATTTATTTATAAAAATAAAATGAAAAAGATATATTTATTCACCCATTTTATGACAATAGCTGTGAAGGAGACAATAGCTATACAGTCATAAATAAGGCAATCCCAAGTCATGGTTAATGCCCAAACGACCACTTGGGACGCCAAAATAAGAAAGACGCCGAATAAGTTTAAAAAATTTCAATTCGCAATTTGTTCTTAAGGTTGTACAATTTTCAAGGCTACAATAAAATGAAATTTCTCACTTTGATAAACATTTATATGTATATTACTTTATAACGTTTATATAGCAATGTTTCTAAAGTTAATATATCCATCTATAAAAAGTCGGTACTGGTAAAGAGCTTAACCTAAAAACCGACGCTTTTCACTTTTCATATACCTATATATTTTCGTGGAATCGGGCTATGAGAATAAATGACCTACCACCGTGAAGAGAAAAGTTGGGCGAGTCGACCAGGTCGTTTTCTTAACCCATTCTCTCTCAGGTCTTTTTAGGGCGTAGAGGGGAACATCGCCCTTGGCTGCAGTATGTGCTTCCGCCCCGATTATTTCATTGACAATCAGTATTTAGGGATAAATGACCTACTATCCTGCTGTGGAGCATAGGCCACGTCCACCAGTATGGCCATTTTACCACTCCGCCCCCACCCCTGATCTTTGTACCACGTAGGGACAAAAAGTATTCACAAACAAAATCTTACGGTACATTGTGGCCTGTACCAGCCAAATTTTAACTAAAACTCAAAACTAAAAAAAATCCCTCATACATGATAATAGTCAATTATAAAACTGTAGAGCAGCAGCAATTTAGTACGAAAGAGACACCTTGCGCACATAATTGCCATGAATAGAACGCGTACAACGCTCGTATGTTTGATAAAGTTACAATACGGGAGCTCCATTTTAAACCTACTGCACAGTTAAATATAGGTATTAAAAAATAAGTAACATGTACTCATTTTTGAATACATTCGAATACATTTGATCATGGCTCCGAATACATAAGTTTCAATTTTGAAAAAGACATTTACTTACAAATGTGAAAAAGAATGTAATTACAATGGGTAAAGATGAATGAAAAGAGCAGATGCTAGCCTACATAGACTGCCTTCATAAATCCCTTTCAATAAATATCGACAGTTACAACCAAGACTTACTGGGAATCGAAGCCACATCTGCAAGCACCGCTGTCCGGAGCCTTATCCGTTAAGCTACCAGGACGACGTAAGGAAGTTATGAACAGAAATAATGTTAAAATGGTGTGCCAAAAGAATAAGAAGTTAGATAATTGAATTGAAATAACTCAGTTTCCATTTAAGCAATCGGCATCAAATAATGTGGAAAACCATCTTCTCAACAAAGATTTTAAGTTTGTCAGATCGCTTTGTTAAGATGGCTTGAACAGAAGCTGAGATTAGCAATACTAAATCACACGGCTCTTTTTTGAGAAAGTACGATTACTTAAATGTGAGTACGGCATCGCTCATTGACGATGCAATTGTACTCAAACAAAAACGAGTATGTTCATCTACTCATATTTAAGAACATTTTTATATAGTGAACTATTATAACTAAAACAATCGACATCAAATAATACGTACGGCATCGCTCATTGACGATGCAATTGTACTGAAAGATATACGAGTACGTTCATCTACTTATTTTTAAGCACCTTTTTTACATTAAACTATTATAACTAAAACTGATAATGGACAATACCCATGGTAGTTTTAACCAAAAACGCATATTTTAAGGCTCATTTTAATTGTTACTCAGTGCCGTTACACAAAAAAATATTTTTGGGGTTGAAGCAAGAAATTTCCCATTTTAACGATTCAAAATTCCCAACTCAACAGTGCTGAAAATTCCCAGTTCCAACTTATCGACATTTGTCATATTTTTTATATATAATAGATAATATTAAACAGTTCTCTCTCAAGCATTGATTTGGTGCACCCATATTCCAATGCAGTGTCCGTTCTGATGTCTAATTTAAATGTAATCTTACAAGTTGGGTAATTTCTAATCTTCCCTAGCTTTCATTTGCTAATACAAATCATTTTCTCCAGGCGTAATTATTTTTCCCAACTCGGGGATTTTTAGAAGTTGAAATTCCCAACTTTCAGGGTTTCCAGCTTATTAGGGGGGGGGGGTCGGGCTCCCCCTTAATCCCCTCCCCCCGGTGCGACGGGCCTGTTGTTACTCTAACACTTCATCATCTAAACAAAATTTCTGAATTCGCCAGCAATCCCATTCAACCCCTAATAGACCTTTCATGCAAATTTTCTTCCGAAATTAAAAAGCGCCCGTTCTCTGATTTGGCGCCCTTCGTCTCATTCCGTTACCCACTTTGGGCGCCAAACCACCACTCAAGAGAACATAGAAACCCTAAGGGTCATTTCTCACGTCAAGCCCTCCACGTTCTTACGTCGGGGGGGAGGGGAGGGTGGATATATATCTACATACATATTCCTCTGGATTTATTATAGTGTGCTGGTTGTTGCGGGTTCGTCTGGAACACGGCCAGGGGGGGGTCACGTTTTTCATCATCCCCCCCCCCCCTTCTTCCTTTTTGTTCGAAAGCACACAGGGAAAAAAAAGCCGGAGAGAGGGAATAAATGCCTGGAAGCATATGTTGGTGGAATGTCTTTGTTTACTGAATGCATCAGAAAGAAAATGGTAAATATTGAAATTCTCGAAGGGTTGGGGGGGGGAGGCGCAGAAGTTCTTGGCTCATTTTGATGGCGGGGGCCGGAGATGGAAGGGTTTTTGTGGAAGGGGGATGGATGCCAGTTTGGAGGGCTTTTGATGGGATGAAAAGGGGCTTGGTGAAATGGCCCTTTTGTGTGGGTAGGTTTCGGGATTCAAGGGATATTCTTAAAACAATTGTGAATGTTCGATTTGCACCCCATTTTTGTTTCACAAGCGATTATGATTTCGGCGGCCTTGTTTGCACGCATAATTTTTAAAGACAATTTTGAAACTTGTGTTATATATTTGAATTTACTTAATTTATCAACTAAGAGATATTAAGGGGCAAAGAATAGAGAAAATCTCTGTGCTGTAACTATTATTTCTTTTCAAACGTTTTCGTAGAATGGAATGATGTCGATTTCATGGGGTAGCTCTTTGAATTTTTAATTAATTAAGTCTTGCCATCCGCACAAGGATTTAGAATTTTATTAGCAATTTAATATTTTTTTAATATAGACTATACATGAAATGTGTCTATTTTTGAATATATGAGGCGTTCAAAGATAAAAGGGATCAAGTCGAGAAGTTATAGTTTCGAAATAATCAAGGTTAAAGTTTAATAAAACACGAGTTGAATCCTAAAGTGATTTAGAGGATAATAATGCCTTCTGTTAGAAAATAGCAATTGCAAGAACTTAGTTTACTATGGCTCTGAAAATATACATCATTAACAAGTATTAATCCGCAAAAAAAAAATCTTTTACTAATTTTGGACTTGATTCACTTTCTCCGAACGCTTTATATAACCTCTATATAACCACACATTTTAATAAATTAATCTCAGGGTAATTAATTTAATTTTAACAGTGTGAATGTACCCATTTTCCAAGGATAGTGGAGACTATATATAGAGGTGTGCTCGTTTTTCGCTTTTTGAAAGTGGGCAAGGAAAGCAACTATTTGACGTCATTTTTACTCCGCCTTAATATGGGTTTTTGATAATTCTCATTGGCTGTGTGTTTCAAGCATTGCTACTTAGGTTCGATCCCCGGTTGGGTAACACCTGGTGATTTAATTTTTAATTAGCAAAATAATGTAAATATCTGTAAATAATTGTGTTCAGGTAGCTTCACTACTAATCCGTCCTTGTTTTGTTATGTACTCGTATTTTACTTGATTGAAGTTGTAACTCATTTAATATGTCCAATACAAATGCATTGACCTGATGGTTCCTAACCTCATTTTACTTTTTCAAAATCCATGGACATGCTCTCGTGGCAGCTAATATTATTTTAATACGCTTAATTTTTTAAGCTACTCTTTTGCAATTTTTACATACTAAATGCAATCCTTAAAATATAATTTAAACTCTTAAAATTCAGCAAATTCTAAATTAAAACAGCGAATATCATTTTTAAATAGTTCAGAAAATAACGAATAGATGGCAGCACGTCACGAACCATTGGTTCAAATTGGCTGCAATTAACATCGAGATATTTTAATAACTAAACTACTCTGAAAATCGATTTAAATTGTTTTTTGAAGCAAATTTTAACTGTTTTCTTTTGTATAAATTCATGATTAGTTACAAACAAGAATTCTTGTTAAATTAACTTTGCTCTGTAGACCCTAAAACGACTGTAAAAACGAGAGCATTTGACACGCCCACAGAAGGTGAAGGTAGGCGTCACTATGACGTGAAATAGTTGCTTTCCCCGTCTTCCGTCAGACAGCGCGGGAACGAGCACACCTTATATATATATATCGTTAGTCTGGTGCCCCAAGCGGTTGCTTGGCTCTTAAGCCGCCCCTGTTTGCACCTTATACAGGAACCATGGAAACAACCACTGAACTCTAACTGTAACTTCTGGAAGGCTCAAACCTTCTTTCCTCTATGGGCGCGTTGAAGCCAATTGAAAGCAGCCATGCTGTGTCCCAATATTTTTTTAAAGTGATTTAGTGGTGTTTTTTATTACCATAGCATTGTAGAAATATTAAATGTATATAAATAGTATATTTCTTTCTTATAGAATTGATTTTTATATTGCCAAACAAATAGTTTTTGCTTTTTATCTACTGCGACTTTGACTTGCAAATGTCTTTCTATTTTAATAGCAGATTGCATTTAAAATGGGTTTAAAAAGAAAATAGAAAAAAACTCAGCCAAAAGCAATACACGTCGGCTAATTTTAACATGAAAATATACGAAATATTACGGTAGCAAAGAAAGTGGGGCACATCATGGCTGTCTCTACATCGGCTTCAAGTCAACAAAATGTCTTGTTCTATCCAGAAGTTACAGTTAGAGATCAGTGGAAACAACTAGAGCAGTGGTTCTCAACCGGTGGTCCGCAGACCACTGGTGGTCCGTGAGCGGGTTGTAAGCAGTGTTCGAAATTAGGAGACAAAAGTTAGGTATCATTGTGACCTACCAATTTTTTTTAATTACCAAAACGTTTTGCTTAGGAGTAATTTTAAAATAAATTGCTTAAGCAGAGAGCTGTCAGCTGTTACGATATTTTTGTAATCGTTAAATCGTCTTTTGCGTAACATTAGAAGCATGTTGCCATTTTTTCTCTAAACATATCACCGTCTTATGGAAATTCAACGTTAGACGTAAAAAAGGACGAACAGAGTGTAAAAATTACGGACAACAAACTGAAATTTTTATAAACAGTTAGGCGTCAAAAATGACTTTAGTTCGTTAAACTGAAACTTTTAGGTTCAAAATACGACTAAAGACCGCTAATTTCGAACCCTGGTTCATGGAGCCATTGTTCGATTGTTTTTTTTTTTCTTTTACTTTTTTTTAAAACATTTTTTTTTTTTTATTTGGAACGTTGAGTGAGTTTTGTTCTAAAAATAGTTCCAAGTTTCTAAATTTGTTTTTCAATAATAAAACTCGGATATTCGTATATATTTTTTTTTCTTTTACTTTTCTTTAAAAAAAGATTTTTTTTTATTTGGAACTTTGAGTCAATTTTGTTCTAAAAACAGTTCCAAGTTTCTAAATTTGTTTTTCAAACAATAATAAAACTCCGATATTCGTATATATTTTTTTTTTCTTTTACTTTTCTTTAAAACGGATTTTTTTTTATTTGGAACGTTGAGTGAGTTTTGTTCTAAAAACAGTTCCAAGTTTCTAAATTTGTTTTTCAAACAATAATAAAACTCGGATATTCTTATATATTTTTTTTTCTTTTACTTTTCTTTAAAACGGATTTTTTTTTTATTTGGAACGTTGAGTGAGTTTTGTTCTAAAAACAGTTCCAAGTTTCTAAATTTGTTCTTCAAACAATAATAAAACTCGGATATTCGTATATATATTTTTTTTTTCTTTTACTTTTCTTTAAAACGGATTTTTTTTATTTGGAACGTTGAGTGAATTTTGTTCTAAAAACAGTTCCAAGTTTCTAAATTTGTTTTTCAAACAATAATAAAACTCGGATATTCGTATATAACTTTTTTTCTTTTACTTTTCTTTAAAACGGATTTTTTTTATTTGGAACGTTGAGTGAGTTTTGTTCTAAAAATAGTTCCAAGCTTTGAAATTTGTTTTTCAAACAATAATTAAACTCAGATATTTGTGTATAATTTTTCTTTTCTTTTACTTAAGTTTTTGTTACTTGAGATGTAATGTGGATTTATACTATATAAATAATATATATGATTAAAATGATATTAAATAATATATTCCTTATATCAATTTGTTTAAAGGTATTTTTTTAATTAAAATTTTGCGCTACTTTATTTTTTCTTACTGCAGTTTTATTTTTAGCAATTCAATTTCTATTCGCTTATCGTTTTCTAAATGTATTCTCAATATTCGAATTCTCAGAAACTTGTTTGTTTCGAATAGTATAAATTTCGCAACGAACTCTATCTTCTATATCCCTAACGCCTCTACTAACACTTCGCATTCTTTAACTAAAACGCGGATCTACGTCTCCTTGTGCTTACATCTCCATGTCAAAAATAAGCCAAGAGAATATCCCGGTTCCGAAAGAGGATAGTTATTTACTCGCGATCGGAGAAGCAAGGCTACAGCTCAACTCGAGGGATTTCCGAAAAAGTAATAAGATCAATACGAGAAGACGAGTCTCCATATTTCAGAAGCTATCGCAAAGCCCAAAGTAATATTAAAATGCAGCGGATCGACAGCGAAATTCACTGTGACTGTCACCGTTGAGAGATTTGAAACTAGGCATGTTTGGAAATACTCGGCGACTTTAATAGTGAAGCTAAGGCCTAGGCTTTTGTGGAAACCTGCTTAAAAGACGTGAAACTTAATAATAAAGGAAGAGACTGTGACGTTTAGGTTCCGAAACTTGCTTCGTAGAATGACTTTGAGTTTGTATTTAACAATGACGTATTGCGTTCTTTCTACTTTGTATTAGGAATGATGCTATTGGATGATGTATGACCAATGAGAAGCGTTCTTTGAGAATGGAAATATAAGTGGTTCATCCAATTAAAAAGCTTTTATTGTGCATTGTTGTTCCAACAATAAGAACTATTAAATTGGAATGGGTTTTGAAGTGGATATTTAAATTGGAAGCATTTTATGCTATTTAACAAATAAAAATATGAGAACGGTTTTAAAAGAACTTTAATTTCTAAATTGGAAAGGTTTTTATTCGAGTGATACATACATTTACTAGTAAAGAAATATAAAATTATTAAAATTGGGAATATCATTGTATTTCTTATTCATCTATATATATAAATGCGAAAAACCCACTCATCACTCATCACTAATTCTCCAACTTCCCGTATACCTATGAAGATGAAATTTGGCAAATTTGTTCCTTATACCTTAAATAGGAAAAGTAAGCTATTTTTGTTCCGATCGAACGGATTTAAGGGGTTGTAAAACCCCTTTTTCGAAACTTCTCCATAGGATTAACATGGAGAACATGTAACAATGCAAAATATAAAATTTAAACAATGGAAATTTTTAATATTATGTAACGTACGAGGAGCATTCTGATTGGCTGATGACTAAATATCGCCAAAATGTCGCCAAATAACTAAAAACTGTCGCCAAATAACTAAAAACTGTCGCCAAATTAATAAACTTCGCCAAATAAATTAAAATTTCACCGAATGAATAAAACATTTCGCCAAATTAATAAAATATCGCCAAATGAACTAAAATATGATCATATATGTAAAAATAATATAAAAACCGGCCCGTCGCACCGGGGGGGATTTAACTGTGAAAAAGAAAACAAAACGAAAAATGCTACGACCAAAAGTGCAAGCCATACGAAAAATATATTATCAAACTGAAGAGAAGTATACAGTATGAATAATATAAAGGTTCAAGACAGGAAACCCATCGCTAAATAAAAGTTTGTAATTTAGCCCCGGGCACTCGGTTAGTTTTGAGTTATCCATTATTTATTACTTTGTCTGCCGAGAGTTATGTTACCACTCTACCTGTGAGTGAAGTTCTGTTAAGCTCTGTAATAAAGTTATAAAGGCAAAGTAGCAAATCTTTCAGTTGAGTTCAGATTTTAAAACACGTTGTCGCCCGTGGATGTTGGTTCGCAGCACGGTTCGCTCGGGTTCATGGTCCGGGTGTTCGCCGGCGTCTTCTCGGTTGGGCTGGGTTGCCTTCACGGTTGTCGAAACTTCAGTTTCTGTGAAACATCTCGCTGTATGCCTTCGGGAGGGCCAGTCGTACAAAATGGACATAGAAAAAGTAAGCTATCGGGCCCTGGACAATAGGTACAAGCCACACTGTACCGTAATAATTGGTTCATGAATACTTTGAACCCCATGTGGTAGGAATGTCAGTGGGAGAGAGTATAAATGGTCAATCTGGTTGACGCGGCCTACCTTTCTCTACTCAATGTTATGTCATTTATCCACGAAGACTGATTTCCTGTAGAATGATTGGGGTTCCCTTAATGCGGTATAAAGATCAGAGGGAAAAATCGGTTAACAAACGACCTGATCGACGCGACTCGCTATCCTATACGACGGTATGTCATTTATCGCCAATAGCACGATTTCCCGGGGAGTAATGAGAACGAAATCGCCTGCAGTTAAGGGCGACATTCCCGTTACGGGGTACAAAGGTCAGAGGGCGGAATGGGTTAATAATTGCCTTGGTCGATGCGGCCTACCTTTCTTTATATGATGGTATGCCTATACGATGAGTTATGTGGGCGGAATCGAAACCTGTTGTTGTGGACTCCTCCCCCACGTGGTGCAAGTGTCAGAGGGTGAATAAATTTACGTCCATTGTCTGTAGTAGCCTGTAGGGGTTAGGGTTTCGAATTTTTTTAAAAAAAATTTAGTATGGAAATGCAATAAAAAATTTGATTGTGAATATTTTTTTTATTTTAAAAAGTTTAATATTAAAAAAGTGCGGGGGATATCCGAAAAAAAAAATGCTGGTTCTCCATCCCCACTCCCCCTCGACCCCCCCCCCCCCCCCCCCCGCCCTTCTGCATATTGATAGGCTATACCGCACATTAGAAAAAATATGAAAATCTTGAATTTAAAATCATTTTTTTTTTTTACTTTTCATATTCTCGCCAATTTTTGAAACTTAACGACAAATGTTGACATAGTTGTTTAATAAAAGTTTTTCGGAGATAATTATTATTAAAAATATATGAGTTAAAGGTTAAAATATGGATGTTAATCAACGGGAGTAAGGTATACATATATCCACGTTATTGCATAGCCAACTTCTCCATATTATTAATCTTTCCAGTTCTTGCATGACCTTTCTAATAAAATTTCGTTACAAATTGGAACTTTTAACACTGTGGTACCCCTTAATGGGTAAGAAATTAAGAAAATATTTATTTCGCTATAATATTGTATTTGTATCAATTTTGTAACTTATTTCCTTCCCGTGCGTAGAACGGGTATTTCAGCTAGTATTTTATAATACAGAAATAGACATGTATTCATAATAAAGTGATTATAGCCCTATAACTACACTGTTGAAAATAGGTACTCAAACTAAGTAAATTGTACTTATTTTTGAATACATTCGAGGCTTATCATGGCTCCAAATACATAAGTTTCAATTTTGAAAAAGACATATACTCAATGCGTAAAAATGAATAAAAAGAGCAGATGCTTGTCTTCATAGGTGGCCTTCATAAATTACTTTCAATAAATATCGACAATTACAACCAAGACTTACTAGGAATCGAACCCAATCCTCAGGCACCGCAGTCTAGAGCCTCATTCGTTAAACTATCAGGACGACGTACAAAAGTTATAAACAGAATAAATGCTAAAACGTTGTGCTAAAAAAAATGGTAAGTAAGACAATTGAGTTGTAATAACTCAGTTTCTATGTAAGCAATCGTCATTAAATTATGTGGAAAACCATCTTCTGAGCAAATATTTTAAGTTTGACAGGTTACTTTGTTTAGATGGCTGGAACAGAAGGTGATATTAGTAATATTAAATCACGCTGCTGATTTATGGGAATGTACAGTTACTTTAATTTGAGTATGTCATTTCTAATTTACAATGCAATTGTACTAAAAGATAAAGAGTAGATTCATGTACTCATTTTTAAGTAATTTTTTTCAGCAGTGTAGGGTTATCAGAAATTTTAAAAGCCAATCTGGAACACTTTCCGTATGTGTTATTTCTCGCCAATCTTGGCAAACATTTTACTATGTGAACATGCGGCGCAACATGTCCCTCCCAGCAAAGTCAAAACCCGTATTCACATGTTTTTACAGAAATAGGGGAATATGTAGGGAATAAAGGGAAAATTCTCCTGTATTAGGGATCGAATCATCGATCATTCACGCTTGACAAGAAGGACGAGTGGTTCTCGCAATCCTCCGCGAGAGTAGCTGAAGGAGCTGGGATAATAAATCGCACCAGCAATAAATAGGGATATTTTTACATCGGCCAATGGGGATGTTCAGAAGAAAAACCGGCTTTTAGGGCGTTTGTAAAAGGGTCTCATACACTGTAAAAAAAGTACTTAAAATGAGTACTTGTTTATCTTTGAGTACAATTGCATCGTAAATGAGCGATGACGTTACTCAAATTTAAGTAACAGTACTCTTTCAAATATGAGCAGTGTGATTTAATATTGTTAATATCAGCTTCTGTTCAAGCCATCTTAACAAAGCGACCTGACAAACTGAAAATAGTTGTTCAGATGCTATGGTTTTCCACATTATTTTATGTCAATAGATTAAATGAAAACTGAGTTATTACAATTTAATTATCTTACTTTATTTTCCTTTTCCACACCATTTTAACATTTCTTCTGTTGATAACGTGTTCAAGTCGCCCTGGTAGTTTAATAGATAAGGCTCTGCACTGCGGTACCTGAGGATCTGCGTTCGATTCCCGGTAAGTCTTGTTTGTAAATATCGATATTTATGGAGAGTTATTTTTGAAGGCAGCCTATGTAGACCAGCATCTGTTGTTTTTTATTCATTTTTGTGTACATTTATTTTTCAAAATTGAAACTTATGTAATCGGAGCCATGATAAGCATCGGATGTACCCAAAAATTAATACATTTTACTTAATTTTAACTACCTATTTTTAGCAGTGTACGTAATTAAACAATCACTGCAGTAATTAAACAAGCACTGCAGTCAGAACCATGCACCTTGTACTTTACAATTTGACCACGAGCAATACTGGGCCATACAATTAGTTAAATCCTATATTTCAACACGGTATAGGACACATAATCATAAAAAATATTGTATTCCTATAAAATATAGTTCATTTAATTTTTAATCGAATGACATCAAAATTATATTTCTACGATATTTACAACTAATTGTTTTGAATCAATATTAATATTCATATTTGATCAAGTTTAAATTGCTTTAAATTCAGATCTATTAAAAGAAACTTCTCCAAATTTCCTACAGTGTATTTTCAAACATATTACTTTAATTTGTCTTTAGGGATTAGTGATATATAAATTATAAGTGTTTTAGTATTTTTTTTAAATAGTTTGACTAATGAAATTAGTGGAGTTTTTTTTCAAATATTTTTCGGAAGATTTGGTTTGGTTTGGTTAATTAACGTCGCACTAGAGCTGCACAGTGGGCTATTGGCGACGTTTCGGGGGCTATCTCGAAGGAAAGACCCTGGAACACATACACATTAACACACGCATTCATTCATACCTATAGCTCGTTATTTTAGAACCATGGTTAGGTGGCGAGGAAACACCTGAACTGTCTCCCAACGTCTTCAATAGACGTCGGGACTTTGGACCCCGATCAGATGTATCGTGCACCAGTCCCGTATACACGCCGTTAATTTTTGCGAATGTTCTGGACGACTTTTCTAGTATTTTTTTCGATCAGAAGCTGGCAATCCTCCGATCACAAGATCACTACTTTTTTTACTTTCCTTTTGTCAAGTCCATCGCGCGGATTCGAACCACCAATCCTCGGATTAGTAGCTGAATGACTTTACCGCTCGGCCACGGAGGCCCATTTTTCGAAGAAATAACAAAATAACAAAATTCTTTAAAAGCAGTTTATTAAACACATTATTTTCTTTATAAAAAGGCAAATATATAGTTTTCAGAAAATATTTTCTTGACTTATATCAAAAATAAGAAAGGTCATTTTTTTGTAAAATTTTTATTTTTAAAAAGAAAAGTTATATTTTTTTAAATGTTTTAACATGTGATTATGTTAAAAAATATAATGATATCTGTAATAATTAAAGAAAAAGTCAAAAGTGTCATAAACGCTTAAATAATATCTTATAACAACTACTTTTAATTGAAATATATTTTGTAAATAAATGTCTCTGTATTTTTTCCTATCTTAAACCAAGAAGACCAGTTTTTAATTAAACAAGCACTGCAGCATAAAAATAAAACAGTTTCCTTGCTTTTATTACTTTTCTTAGCCCTATTATATTATGAGAATTTTATTTTAGTACTGGAAGCAAAAAGCCATTTCGTAAGATAAAACGGAATTTCTATTTTTTAATTTGGTATACGTTGAATGAGTCTTGTTCTAAAAACAGTTCCAGGCTTCGAAATTTGTTTTTCAAACAATAATAAAACTAGGATATTCGTATATAATTTTTAACTTTAAAATAGGAGAGCTTACGAAAGGCTCAGCTTTTATAATAAACCAGTATTTGTTTTTATGTCCGTGTATGGTTTGAAAAACATGATGAAAATTCAACCACATAAGTTTTTTTTAAAACTTTTTTTTTGTTATCAGATGTAAAATTTAGAAAAAAAGTTTGGCAACAAGAAAATGAAATTGAAGAAATCAAAAAAACAAGTTTGCTTTTCATAATGTATTAAATTTTTTGGGGTTTATAATTTTTTATTTCTAATTTTAAAAAAAAAATCGTTTTTTCTTTATGTTTATGCATATATGTTTATTAAATTAAAATATCGTATCTTTTCTAATAAAATAGAGTGGGCGGCTTGAGTGAAGTGGTTTGTCCTGATCAATCTCAGATATTAATAAACCGATTTTGTTTGTAAATTATAATTTCTGCTATAAAACGCTTTGAACGTCGATTTTTATTAATATACAAATTATGAGTTCGGTAATAATAATCTAAACGTTTTTCAAATGTATTTTCCCAAATGACGCATCAAATTTTTACGCATGACACTCTAAGCATACGTATCACCAGATAGTTGTTATATTAAATAGAGAGCGCCTTCAATGCCACACTCTCGTAAGGTCGCGGTGTCAACATTGAAATAAAAAAACCAACATCACGTGGTTTTAGCGCTGTTACATTTAGCGTTCAGACATCTGCAGGAGTTCCAAATTTGGGCACTTTCTTCTTTTTGGTGATAAGGCGTTCTGTCCGTATTCAACTTCTTAACATATATGTAGGTATTTACTTATTTTCAAACAATTTGCGCTAAATATTTCCTCTTCATTAACGAAACGAAAATATAATTTTTTTTGTGTTCAATACTCGAAAAAACAAAACTCTTTATATTTCTCCGGTTTTATTGTTCATATTTTCTTATTGAACTATACAAAATAACAATTGAAAAAACTTCGCTTATGGTAAATGTTTTACATAAAAACGTAAGGCAATTATTTCAAAAGCACAAAGTAAGAAAAATATATTTAATATATCTGTTAAACTCCCTTAAATTGTGCCACTCGTTAAAAAAAAACGATATTAAAATAAAAAAATAAACACAAAACCATATTACAATACTTCGATCTCGTTTAGTTCTGAAAGTCGCCAAGGCCTGCCAAGTAATATTGGCGCATGAGTGAATTGGCATTTCCACATATCACGTGGTTTCAATGATGCACACACGGAAATCAGCATTTTTATTCCTCTATTTGTATCATTACTCAATGCGTATCACCAGTTTTCTCGAAATTGGCGGGTGTTAGTCGTATTTTGAACCTAAAAAATTTCGATTTAACAACCATAATTTTATACCCAGTCGTCAGGTTTTACTTCTATAATTGATTTTCAATAATTTATAAGAAAATATACGATCAGAAAATATCGATTAGAAAATATCAGATCCTACACCTTAAATTCAACAATTTGACACCTTGAGCTCGTTTTCGATCAAAACCGCAACGTGGTTCCAATATTTCAAATAACTAATTAATTATTATTAATTATTGAAATAACTACTAACTACTAAATTATTAAAAATATCGAAACGCGTTGCATTATCGATGTTTAACCTTTTGCACTCGTAATTATGCTTTAGAAAGTTAGCAAATAACTCGGATTTTTTTTTTCATGTTCGATCGAATATTTTTTATGGAAATGTGTTCCAATTTAACTAGAAGGTTTACCATCTTTAAATCAAAAATTTAAAAATATTAACCCCTGAATACACCTCTTGACCTAGGATGGAAATGTAGCCACATAATATTTATTTTTCAACGTGTCAAAATAATTTATTGGAACTACTAAGAATACCTTAAGTATATTACACTACACCGCATTAAAAATCTAAGAAATGTAATAATATAAACAAACTATATAAACAATATTTAGGGGCGGAACGTAATGGCCGCACCTCCACCATAGCAAATCAACTTAGAAATACTTCTAACAGAAATGTTTTCGTTAAGTTATCACAGTTTGCCCAAAGAATTTCTGTTTTCTATAACTAGTAAGAAGTAAATAACCGAAACAAAACTAACTAAAAGACAATAAAAACAACAAAGAAACTACAAACAAGAAACAAAATAAAAAGCATAACATAAAGAAAAAATTACATTTTATAATTCTGTGTTTTTCCTATTACCTATTTCTATGGCGACATACGAACGCAACGGTACAGACGCAATGTCCCCTGTACATACGAGCGCGATGGTAAAACGAGTGATGTCCCCCATGCGAGTGAAAAGGGTTAAATAATCTAATCCATTTAAACAAAAGTAGCTTGCGAATCAGCTCAGTAAAATCACGACTTTCATCACAGATTCGCAGGCGTCAACTGGGAGTCCGAGGATTCCTGGTTCGATTCTAGGCGATGGACTTGACAAAGAAAAGTAAAAAAAGTAGTGATCTTGTGATCGGAGGGTTGCCAGCTTCGCTACAAAATACTTGAAAAGTCGTCCAGAACAAGCGCAAAAATTAACCTGCCTATAGAATAATTAGCGTGCATACGGAATTGGTGCACGATCTGATCGGGGTCCAAAGTCCCGACGTCTATTGAAGGCTATTCAGGTATTTCTTCGTCATCTGACCATGGCTCTAAAATAACGAAGTGCATGTATGAATGTGTGTGTGAATGTGTATGTTCCCGAGTCTTTCCTTCGAGATAGACCCCTGGTGCATGATAAATCTGATCGGGATCCAATGTCCTGACGCCTATTGAGGTTGCGTCGGGTGCCAGCTCAGGTGTTGTCCTCGTCATCTGTCCATGGTTCAAAAATACGAGGCATCGTTCCCGGGTCTTTCCTTCGAGATAGAAGCCCCAGTTGCTCAGTTGGTAAGGCGTTCAGCTACTAATCAGAGGATTGGTGGTTCGAATCCGTGAAATGGACTTGACATAGAAAAGTAAAAAAGTAGTGATCTTGCGATCGGAGGGTTGCAAGCTTCGCTACAAAAATACTAGAAAGTCGTCCAGAATATCGAACAAATTATACTGGCGTGTATACGGGACTGGTGCCCGATAAATCTGATCGGGGTCCAAAGTCCCGACGTCTATTGAAGGCGTGGGTGCCAGTTCAGGTGTTTCCTCGTCATCTGACCATGGTTCTAAAAATAAAACGAGGTGCATGTATGAATGTGTGTGTGAATGTGTATGTGTTCCCGGGTCTTTCCTTCGAGATTGACCCCGAACCGTCGCCAATAGCCCACTGTGCAGCTCGAGTGCGACGTTAATTAACAAACCAACCAACCAACCTTCGAGATAGGCCCCGAATCGTCGCCAATAGCCCACTGTGCAGCTCTAGTGCGACGTTAATTAAACAAACCAAACCATCACAGATCCGAACGTAAAAAAAGTGTCAAACATCTCTAACGATGTTGAAGAGCAGAATTTACCTGGAGGAGAGGAAAAGCGGGGGAGGCGGGATTTCCCAGGAATCGCCGGCTGCATCGATTCCTCTATTTTTAAACGCGCATTCCAACCGGTGGACAAGGAACGACAAGAAGGGAAATCGGCTACTCGGGTTATTTTTAGAAAGGGCCCGAACATTGCCGAGTCGTTCCGAACCTGTTGTTGATGGTCATGGCAAAATATGAAAAGATTTGATTACGTTTTATTTTTGTTTCGATTATCTGAATTCCGGTTACACGATATTGTGGTTTTTGAATTGTAAAAAAAGTGCTTAAAAATGAGTACATGAACGTACTTTTTTGAAAGTACAAATGCATCGTAAATGAGCGATGACTTACTCAAATTTAAGTAATCGTACTTTCTCAAAAGTGAGCAGTGGGATTTAATATTGCTGATTTCAGCTTCTGTTCAAGTTGGTTTGGTTAAATAACGTCACACTACAGCTGCACAATGGGCTATTGGCGACGGTTTGGGGTCTATCTCAAAGGAAAGACCCGGGAACACATACACATTCACCCACACATTCATACATGCACCTCGTTATTTTAGAGCCATGGTTAGATGACAAAGAAACACCTGAACTGGCACCCAACGCCTTCAATAGACGTCGGGACTTTGGACCCCGATCAGATGTATCGTGCACCATTCCCGTATACACGCCGTTAATTTTTGCGGATGTTCTAGACGACTTTTCTAGAATTTTTGCATCGAAGCTGGCAACCCTCCGATCACAAGATCACCACATTTTACTTTTCTTTGTCAAGTCCATCGCACGGGTTCGAACCACCAATCCTCCGATTATTAACTGAACGCCTTAACCGCTCGGCCACTGAGGCCTCAAAAATATGAAAAGATTTGATTACGTTTTATTTTTGTTTCGATTATCTGAATTCTGGTTATACGATATTGTGGTTTTTGCATTGTAAACAAAAGTGCTTAAAAATGAGTACATGAACGTACTTGTTTTTTTTTTTAAGTACAATTGCATCGTGAGCGATGACTTACTCAAATTTAAGTAATCGTACTTTCTCAAAAGTGAGCAGTGTGATTTAATATTGCTTCTGTTCAAGCCAACTTAACAAAGCGACCTGACACACTTAAAATAGGTGTTCAGAAGACGGTTTTCCACATTATTTGTTGTCAATTGCTTAAATGGAAATTGAGTTATTATAATTCAATTATTTTACTTCCCATTTTTTCGGCACACCTTTTTAACGTTATCTCTGTTTATAACTTCTACGCGTAGCCTTGATAGCTGAACGGATAAGACTGTGGACAGCGGTGTGCAGACCTGGGTTTCAATTCCCGGTGTTTAAGTAGTAATTATCGATATTTATTGAAAGTGATTTATGAAGGCAGCCTATATAGGCAAGCTACTTCTCTTTTTATTCATGTTTACTCATTTGTGAGTACATGTGTTTTCAAAATAAAATTCTTTATGTATTCAGAGCTATGGTAAACATCGAATGTAATCAAAAATGAGTACATTTTACCTATTTTTGAATACCTATTTCTATCAGTGTGGCCTGGAATCAAAGTATTTGGTTTGCGACATTAGAAAATTGTCCATTACCTTCTTTATAAAAATTCGAGCTACAATTTTTTTCAACTTTTAATAGATTGAGCAACTACAAAATCACTCTTTAATTGCATCCACCTTAGGACTGACAGGTCTCAGGTTTTTCAATCGCCAAAGTGGAGGTGACAAATCGCCAAACTTGGATTACCACAATTTATATAATTGTCGATTATTTGCACACTATTTTTGAGAAAGTACGGTTATTTAAAATTGAGTACGTGATCGCTCATTTACGATGCTCAAAGAAAAACAAGTAAGTTAAGGTGCTCAATTTTAAGTTCCTTTTTTTACAGAGCGATGGTTGAAAGTGCGAGGCTAGGATAAGGTCCTGTAGTGGTCTGTTCGAAAGAGTATTGTGCTCTAAATTGGAAGGTTGTGGGTTCGATCCTCGTTAGAGTGATCAACAAGCTAATTGTCGGATAAGTAATAGTTTTTTCCTCGTCGTCGTAGTGAAGTTTGGAGAAACAGGGTTCCAGCTCAGGTGTTGTACCCGTCATCTGACTATGGAATCATATTTACGTGGTAGTGGTTCCCGCGTCTATCCTTAAGGATAGATCCATAACCGTCGCCAATTGTTAATTGTTCCAATTGACATAACCGATTGTCAATTGGCCATAAATTGTGCCAAGACCATAGCCGTCGTCATTTGTTAATTGTAGCTATAATGCAACGTTAATTCAACCAACCAAACATCAAAATTAAACTTCATGGAAACGTTTCAATGATGTTAATTGAATTCGACAACAAATCCACCATTATCATTTGGACAAATTCCTTTATATCTATTTGAATGTTTTCTACAATATCTAGCACCGTTGCTTTGATTAAGATATAATTATTTTCTAATTTTTTAATTTTCTTATATATTTTAGTAACATCTAAACAATACTCCATATACTTTTAAAGAATTTTTTGGTGTTTTGGAAAAATATTTAAAAACAAGAACAGTAGAAGAAAAAAATGTTGTTACTTCATTTGCATTGTAACATACTACTGGTACTAGTAACTAGAATATATAATTTAGCTATCGTAGCATTTTCGTTTCTTGAAATATTTTATTTACGAACCAATATATTTATTTTAAAAAGCATTGTTTCGGACACAATGGACTCTAAATATGAAGTAATGTAAATCCACGACAAAGATATTAATATTCTGAAACAACGTTTTCATTTATTTGTGTTTCATAGTAAGTTTATTAAATAAAACTGGATGCCCTGTAGAAACATTTCACATAAAAATATAATATTATAAATTCCTCTTATATATGAATAAACATTAAAATGTATTAATCTAATTTGCAAGAGAAAGTACATGTAAGGTTTAACGCATTATGAAAAGCAAAACTACATTACTTAACACTCTGGCATAAAATTTCGTAAGGATTAAGATAGATTCTATTCATGCGCGAATCGAATTTATAATACATCTTTTGATTAAATTTAACATTGCGCCTGACAAATGAGTCTATACGTCGGCTGGAATTGTTTACTTTGCCAGTTACTGAAGTCCTTCGTTAAAAATACATCATTGTGTTGCCAATTGTATCGAAAAGCCAAACGTATTGTTATTTCATTTCTTTTAATTAATTTGTATTGAAAAGTGAGTACTTTTGATTAACATTCAATGAATTAATGAATGCATGTCAGCCAATCGAAATTTGTTGAATGTTGACTTCGTAATTTTAATTAGTGAGATCGTTAGTTGAGACTCAATCAATTACAATGTTTCAGTACAAAGATTTTTATTACTAAGAAATGGAGTTTGGGCCGTGATAGTCTGGTGATCCTCGAGACGTGATACGTCTTTAAGTGTCTTGATTACGAGTCCTTTTTCGGCTCAGGGCGGGGTGTATTCTAAGCAAATATTGGGACTGTCCAATACATCATTAGTTGATTAAGTAACGCCGCACTTGAGCTGAATAGTGGGCTATTGGCGACAGCTTGAACTTGAAGGAAAGCCCCGGGAACACAGCCCCATATTTTTTTAACCATGATCAGATGGAGAGAACAACACCTGAGAAGGATCCGTCTCCACCTCAATAGGCGTCAAGATATTTTACCAAGACAGATTTAACGTGCACCAATTCCATATATACAACGGGATAAGGGACGTGAGTACGGTTTATTTTTCATTGATCAAATATTCTCACGTTGGTCGAGATATGGAAGTATAGAGATTGGAGTGCCAGATAGGGTGTTTTTCTCATATCAACTAATAATGGTTAAAATTTAAAAAATAATGCTACAGTGTTTTTTCCTCTGTATAAAAATAGGTTTTCAAAAATAAGTCAAATGTGCTCATTTTTGAATACATTCGATGCTTATCATGGCTCCGAATACGTAAGTTTCAATTTTGAAAAAT
This sequence comes from Troglohyphantes excavatus, assembly GCA_963932185.1. Classification (NCBI taxonomy): domain Eukaryota; kingdom Metazoa; phylum Arthropoda; class Arachnida; order Araneae; family Linyphiidae; genus Troglohyphantes; species Troglohyphantes excavatus. Next base: position 15,279,992 of record OZ010671.1, read on the forward strand.
ACATGTACTTAAAAATGAGTACAATGGGTAAAAATGAATAAAAAGAGCAGATGCTAGCCTCTAAAGGCTGACTTCATAAATCATTTTCAATAAATATTGACAATTACAGCCAAGACTTAACGGTAATCGAACCCATATCTTCAGACAATGTTGTCCAGAGTCAAATCAGTTAAGCTACCAAGGCGACGTGAAGAAGTTATAAATATAAGTAATGTTTAAAAGGTGTGCTAAAAGAATGGGAAGTAAGATAATTGAGTTGTAATAACTCAGTTTCCATTTCAGCAATCGAGATCAAATAATGTGAAAATCATCTTCTGAACATCTATTTTAAGTATGTCAGGTCGCTTTGTTAAGATGATAGCTTGAACAGAAGTTTTGATTAGCAATATTAAATCCCAATGCTCATTTTTGAGAAAGCTCGATTACTTAAATTTGAGTACGCCATCTCTCATTTACGATGCAATTGAACTAAAAAACACTAGTACGTTCATGTACTCATTTTTAATCACATTATATTTTTACAGTGTATATTTGATATTCAAACTCCTCACATCTAAAAAAAAACCACAACATAGATATACTTGAAAAAAAATTAGTGATATTTTTGCTGTTGCCATCTAAAAATACGAAACTTCTTTGATGCCCATTGGATTACACAAAAATGCAAGCTCTGCCCCCCCCCCCCCTCTCTTCCCCAGAATCCATGCCAATTCCCTTTCTGCAGCACGCCGAGAATTGATGGGGCCTCGAATTCTATTTCACAAGATTCGCCTGAAATCGCAGAAACTGAGTTCTTCAGAATTCGTGAGGAGTATCCCCCCCCCCTCACCCCCTCCTCAAAGACATACGCTGTTTTCTCCACAAGTTGGATTTGTTGTTGCTTATTCTATTCCTGGAATTGTGCGATTTTTCTCTTTTCTGGTCTGGGTTTTGTTTGTTTGTTTCTCTCTTCTCCCTTTCCTTCCGATATTCCCAGGTATTCTCGAGATGAGATCTTATATTTACGTGGGAGGAGGCAGCGCATATCTTGGGCGAGTTCGAATACTGATGTGCAATCGATGAGAAGTAAACAAGGTTACTAATATTGATGAAGTAGCGTAAAAATCTAACTAGTTTGGATAAGAGTCAATCGGTAAATAGGATATCTTACGCTATTGACTATAGGTACTTTAATATTTACACATATATATATATATATATATATAAGAGAGAGAGACAGACAGACACAAACACACACACATACATACATACATACATACATACATACATACATACATACATACATACATACATACATACATACATATATATATATATACATATATATATAGAGAGAGAGAGAGAGAGAGAGAGAGAGAGAGAGATATGTAGGTATTCAAAATTAAGTCAAATGTACTCATTTTGTATCATTTAGTCAAATGTATAATACATAAACGGTTATATGCTATACGCGTTTCTTTTTAGATTTTGCGAATGAAATAGACTTCCTATCACAAAACAAAAGAAAGGAACTCCAGTTGTGGTTACCGTCACACTGTCCTTTATTAATGTTAATGTTCAAACAAAATTTAAATGTATACAAACCCATAAAACTGGGGGCCTGAGTATATATGAGAAAAGGGGTCACCAATCCTATTTTAACTTTAACTACGGGTGTATGACTTATTGCTAATTGGAAACCGCTGGTATAATACATAAAAGGCTACGAGTTATACGCATTTGTTTTTATATTTTCCGAATGAAATAGACTTCCTATAACAAAACAAAAGAAAGGAACTCCAGTTGCGGTTGTAGTCACGCTGTTCTTTATTAAAGTTCAAACAAATTTTAAATATATACAAGCCCTTAAAACAGGGCGACTGAGTATATATGAGAAAAGGGGTTACCAATCCTATTTTAACATTAACTACGGCTGCATGACTTATTGCTAATTGGGAACCGCTGGTATAATACATAAACGGTTATATGCTACACGCATTTCTTTTTAGATTTTCCAAATGAAATAGACTTCCTATCACAAAACAAACAAATGAAAGAAACTCGAGTTGTGGTTACCGTAGCCCATGAAACAGGGGGACTGAGTATATATGAGAAAAGGGGTCACCAATCATATTTTAACTTTAACTACGGGTGCGTGGCTTATTGCTAATTGGAAACCGCTGCTATAATACATAAAAGGCTACGTGTTATACGCATTTCTTTTTAGATTTTCCGAATGAAATAGACTTCCTATAACAAAACAAAAGAAAGGAACTCCAGTTGCGGTTGTAGTCACGCTGTCCTTTGTTAAAGTTCAAAGAAAGTTTAAATGTATACAAGCCCTTAAAACAGGGGAACTTCCATGAGAATATATGAAAAAAGGGGTCACAAATCTTATTTTAACCTTTACTATGTGTGCGTGGCTTAATGCTAATTGGGAACCGCTGGTATAACAGATAAACGGTTAAATGCCATATGCATTTCTTTTAAATTTTTTGAATGAAATAGACTTCCTATCACAAAACAAACAAACGAAAGAAACTCCAGTTGCGGTTGTAGTCACGCTGTCCTTTGTTAAAGTTCAAACAAAATTTAAATGTATACAAGCGCATAAAACAGAGATACTTCCATGAGCATACGTATGAAAAAAAAGGGGTCACCAATTCCATTTTAATTTCAACTATGGGTGCGTGGCTTAATGCTAATTGGGAACCGCTGGTATAACAGATAAACGGCTAAATATTATACGCATTTCTTTTTCGAATGAAATAGACTTCCTATCCCAAAACAAACAAACGAAAGAAATTTTAGTTGCCGTAACACTGTCCTTTGTTAATGTTCACACAACATTTAAATGTATACAAGCCAATACAACAGAGATATTTCCATGAGCATACATATGAAAAAAAGGGGTCACTAATCCCATTTTAACTTCAACTATGGGTGCGTGGCTTAATGCTAATTGGGAACCGCTGGTATAACAAATAAACGGCTACATGCTATACGCATTTCTTTTTAGATTTTCCGAATGAAATAGACTTCCTATAACAAAACAAACGAAAGGAACTCCAGTTGCGGTTGTAGTCACGCTGTCCTTTGTTAAAGTTCAAAGAAAGTTTAAATGTATACAAGCCCTTAAAACAGGGGAACTTCCATGAGAATATATGAAAAAAGGGGTCACAAATCTTATTTTAACCTTTACTATGTGTGCGTGGCTTAATGCTAATTGGGAACCGCTGGTATAACAGATAAACGGTTAAATGCCATATGCATTTCTTTTAAATTTTTTGAATGAAATAGACTTCCTATCACAAAACAAACAAACGAAAGAAACTCCAGTTGCGGTTGTAGTCACGCTGTCCTTTGTTAAAGTTCAAACAAAATTTAAATGTATACAAGCGCATAAAACAGAGATACTTCCATGAGCATACGTATGAAAAAAAAGGGGTCACCAATTCCATTTTAATTTCAACTATGGGTGCGTGGCTTAATGCTAATTGGGAACCGCTGGTATAACAGATAAACGGCTAAATATTATACGCATTTCTTTTTCGAATGAAATAGACTTCCTATCCCAAAACAAACAAACGAAAGAAATTTTAGTTGCCGTAACACTGTCCTTTGTTAATGTTCACACAACATTTAAATGTATACAAGCCAATACAACAGAGATATTTCCATGAGCATACATATGAAAAAAAGGGGTCACTAATCCCATTTTAACTTCAACTATGGGTGCGTGGCTTAATGCTAATTGGGAACCGCTGGTATAACAAATAAACGGCTACATGCTATACGCATTTCTTTTTAGATTTTCCGAATTAAATAGACTTCCTATAACAAAACAAACGAAAGGAACTCCAGTTGCGGTTGTAGTCACGCTGTCCTTTGTTAAAGTTCAAAGAAAGTTTAAATGTATACAAGCCCTTAAAACAGGGGAACTTCCATGAGAATATATGAAAAAAGGGGTCACAAATCTTATTTTAACCTTTACTATGTGTGCGTGGCTTAATGCTAATTGGGAACCGCTGGTATAACAGATAAACGGTTAAATGCCATATGCATTTCTTTTAAATTTTTTGAATGAAATAGACTTCCTATCACAAAACAAACAAACGAAAGAAACTCCAGTTGCGGTTGTAGTCACGCTGTCCTTTGTTAAAGTTCAAACAAAATTTAAATGTATACAAGCGCATAAAACAGAGATACTTCCATGAGCATACGTATGAAAAAAAAGGGGTCACCAATTCCATTTTAACTTCAACTATGGGTGCGTGGCTTAATGCTAATTGGGAACCGCTGGTATAATACATAAACTGTTATATCCTATAAGCATTTCTTTTTAGATTTTCCGAATGAAATAGACTTCCTATCACAAAACAAACAAACGAAAGAAACTCCAGTTGCAGTTGCGGTCACACTACCCTTTGTTAAAGTTCAAACAAAATTTAAATGTATACAAGCCCATAAAACAGAGATAATTCCATGAGCATACATATGAAAAAAAGGGGTCACCAATCCCATTTTAACTTTAACTATGGGTGCGTGGCTTAATGCTAATTGGGAACCGCTGGTATAATACATAAACGGCTACATGCTGATCTTATTTTAATCTTTACTATGGGTGCATGGCTTAATGCTAATTGGGAACCGCTGGTATAATACATAAACGGCTACATGCTGATCTTATTTTAACCTTTACTATGGGTGCATGGCTTAATGCTAATTGGGAACCGCTGGTATAATACATAAACGGCTACATGCTGATCTTATTTTAACCTTTACTATGGGTGCATGGCTTAATGCTAATTGGGAACCGCTGGTATAATACATAAACGGCTACATGCTGATCTTATTTTAACCTTTACTATGGGTGGGTGGCTGAATGCTAATTGGGAACCGCTGGTATAATACATAAACGGCTACATGCTGATCTTATTTTAACCTTTACTATGGGTGCATGGCTTAATGCTAATTGGGAACCGCTGGTATAATACATAAACGGCTACATGCTGATCTTATTTTAACCTGTACTATGGGTGCATGGCTTAATGCTAATTGGGAACCGCTGGTATAATACATAAACGGCTACATGCTGATCTTATTTTAACCTTTACTATGGGTGCATGGCTTAATGCTAATTGGGAACCGCTGGTATAATACATAAACGGCTACATGCTGATCTTATTTTAACCTTTACTATGGGTGGGTGGCTGAATGCTAATTGGGAACCGCTGGTATAATACATAAACGGCTACATGCTGATCTTATTTTAACCTTTACTATGGGTGCATGGCTTAATGCTAATTGGGAACCGCTGGTATAATACATAAACGGCTACATGCTGATCTTATTTTAACCTTTACTATGGGTGCATGGCTTAATGCTAATTGGGAACCGCTGGTATAATACATAAACGGCTACATGCTGATCTTATTTTAACCTTTACTATGGGTGCATGGCTTAATGCTAATTGGGAACCGCTGGTATAATACATAAACGGTTATATGCTATACGCTTTTGTTTTTAGATTTTCCGAATAAAATAGACTTCCTATCACAAAACAAACAAACGAAAGAACCCCCAGTTGCGGTTGCGGTCACACTGTCCTTTGGGATGAGATTCTGGTCTTAGAAAGACGTTACTCTCTAAAGACCGTTTCTCCATTGACCTCCCTTCTAAATAAGGTGGGGGGGGGGATAGAAGAAGAAAAGAAGAATGAGCAAACATAAAAGAAGAGAGAGAATGCCAGAAAAGTAGACAGTGGAAGGAATTTTCTTTTCATAAGCTCCTCAATCAAAGATCCATCATGGCGCGGTCTGTTCTTTTGTGGGGTTTCTGAAGGGTTGTCGCTTCGGCTTGTCGCCAAACGACGCCAAAAGAATGAGTGATAAAAACAAGAAATAAATTGGCAGGCCGTGTCTGTCGAGACGACCGCGAAGGAGTGTAACGTCAAGCCGACAGGGACCGACTTACAAACTTAGGGGCCCAGGGTAAAAGAATATTAGGGGGCCCCTCGACGTACCTCAAACTAAAATTGCTAAATTTTTTTAAAACCCTGAGAATTTGAATTAACGTTAATATATGGTTTCTCTCAATACTTCCCAACAGTTTCTTCATACTTTTCTGGTTCTGTTCTTCCCTTTTAGATTTATTTTAGTTGAGCCAGATTCGTATGTTCTACCCATTTTATAGTTATCAAATCCCTAACAATTATAATGTCAGAAAATTTGGAATAGGTTGAAAGTATCAGTAAACGTCAAATATCTAAGTACAATTCGTAAACCCAGTTTGTTTACGGTCCTGGCCATGAATTGAACTTTGCAAGTGATCCAAAGGACATCATGAGGGCATCATGATCGTGCAGGAAAAGTGAAATCAATTGGATAAAAATTAACAATTGATTTAAAAAAATTATTAAATTTTTTGATTCAATAAAATGTAATTGATTAAAAAAAATTAGTTTTTTAATTTATTTTTAAATTTTTCACATTTTGTTATCTTTATAATATTTTTTTGGGGCCCCCCTTAAAATGGGGGCCCTGGGCAAGTGCCTCGAATGCCCTGCCGTAAATCAGTCTCTGCGGACAAACACTGTCTGCGTTATGTCTCGATCCTAGAACGACATTTGCGATAATAAGGCAAGCGTGAAAAAGATGTAACCGCGCCAATGCTGTTTCGGGCTCATATTTTCTTTATGCATTAATTCGCTACGCATGTTTTTGTACGGATAGCTTCACCTTACATGCACTCCAAACACAGCACAGATTTTTAAAGGTGTTACAAAAATGGCATCAAAATCGCTTAATTATTATTAAAGTTTCATTTAATTAAAAGTTATTGATTAACCCTCTAGTGCTCTAGTACCTCTAGTAAAGTGAGCCCCAGTTGCTCAGTTGGTAAGGCATTCAGCTACTAATCAGAGGATTGGTGGTTCGAATCCGTGAAATAGACTTGACATAGAAAAGTAAAAAAGTAGTGATCTTGCGATCGGAGGGTTGCTAGCTTCGCTACAAAAATACTAGAAAGTCGTCCAGAATATCCAACAAATTATACTGCCGTGTATACGGGACTGGTTCACGATACATCTGATCGGGGTCCAAAGTCCCGACGTCTATTGAAGGCGTTGGGTGCCAGTTCAGGTGTTTCCTCGTCATCTGACCATGGTTCTAAAATAACGAGGTGCATGTATGAATGTGTGTGTGTTCCCGGGTATTTCCTTCGAGATTGACCCCGAACCGTCACCAATAGCCCACTGTGCAGCTCTAGTGCGACGTTATTTAACAAAAACCAAACCAAAAACCTATAGTAAAGTTGTGTAGCACATATGCTACACAACTTTAAAATGACCGCTAGTTGCATCTATTGAGTTTTATGTTAACTATTATAGTATTGTCAAGTAAGGAACCATGTGCCTAGTACTTACAACTGCCGCTAGGTCCCTTTTCTTTATAAAAATGATTAAAGTGTAACTTAATTAAAAGTAAAGTTTAACTTAATTAAAAGTATAGTTTAAAAACTAAAGTTAAAGTTAAAGTTTAGTAATTTCAGGTCAAATCAGCTGGTCGTCAGGAATGCATGTTAAATTGAAGAAAATAACGTGTTCTATAATTATATTTGCTAATTAAGAATTTAAACCTTTTGTGTGTCGTTTGGCAATTTTAAATTAGTCGAAAAGGGATAAAATAGTTTCATTAACAAACTCTGTATATTTATGTTTAAAAGGGCAGAAAAATATATTTATTTATTCGTCAAACTTTTCTGTTTTAAAAAGGATTGATAGCATGTTAGAAATAATTACAGTATATTTTATTTTGTCGAATGTTTTGTAGAAGTTGGAAAAATAGGCAATCATTTTCTTATAGTAATTAACAGGAAATTCTAAATAACTCACAGCAAAATACAGTATTCGGAAAAATAGGATATTTAACGAAAATATGAATTTCTTAGCTTATATAAATGACAAACATTCACTACAGTATATTAAACATCATTTCTATGTTAATACAATTAAGTTATTTTCTAGAGGTTTTCTAAACAACCATCTCCCAATATTTAGAAGTTTCTAACATACAGACCCATCATTACATCATCACCAATAATAATAAAAGAATCTACTGATAGATAGCGAAACACCAACTTATTCTAAGTAAATACTGTTAAAAAGTAAGTAAAATGTACCCATTTTTGAGTACATTCAATGCTTATCATAGCTCCGAATACATAAGCTTCATTTTTGAAAAAGACATGTACTCAAAAATAAGCACAATGAATAAAAAGAACAGTCGTTTGCCTACGTAGGCTACCCAAACCCATATACTAAGGCACCGCAATCAAGTGCCTTATCCGATGTACTACAGTGCGACGTGAAGAAGTTATAAACAGAAGACTTGTTTAAAAGGTGTGCCAAAATAATGGGAAGTAAGATCATTGAGGTGTAATAACTCGGTTTCCATTTAAGGAATCGACATCATATGATATGGTAAACTATCTTTTGAACAACTATTTCAAGTTTGTCAGGTTGCTTTGGTAAGATAGCTTGAACAAAAGCTGAGATTAGCAATATTAAATCACACTGATAATTTATGAGAAAGTACAATTACTTAAATTGCAATACGTCATCCTTCATTTACGATGCAATTGTACTCAAAGAAAAACGAGTAGGTTCAGGTACTCATATTTAAGTATATTTGTTTACTACAGTGAAAGTGATGTGTGTAATATCATAACAATGAATAACTAACCTCCATAACTAAACCTCCTCCCCCCCCCCCCACTTTTCACAAAGTGTCACATCTTTCACCCCCTTCCCCTCATTCAAGCTAGACATCATTTGTGGACGGCCCCCAAGATCTAGAACGTGCTTTTGTAACTTAACTGAGTAGGTAGCGCTTGGGACATCGGAACAATAGATCGCGGGTTCGAGTCCCAACAGTGGTGTTCGTCTTAACAGATTCCCCAGTAACCATGGGGGACAAACAGCTATTTGTATTACGAAAAAAATTGTAGAAATTTGTATTAAAAAAAAGAACATTTGAGAAGTGATAAATCGCCAAAAGTAGCACCCTCCTCCGCCCCAAATCTCTGCGGTCACATCGCTTCTTCAAATATTTTCAAGAAGCAACCTCCCCCCCACCCCCATCACCATCTGCAATAATATTTACTCTTCCTGGGCTTCCTTTTCTTATCTTTCTCCCGATTTCTGATATACCTCCCGCCGAAACAGCGCTACTCCTCCCATAGAATTCATGAATAGAATGAGTCCTCTGGTGATGCGAAAAAAAGAACGGCTTGTTATTTCCCCCCCTGTTAAAAAAAAGATGTTCTTTATATGGACCTGTTCTCCCGTTGGGGTCGCTTAAAGTGGCATCTGTTATTACAACCACCGCTATGGAAACTTATAATTTTCACAAACAACCAGCTGCGTAATTCACTTTTTATCCACTACAATGTCTGTTATGCGGAAGTCTTAATGATATAACGTACAAGCCAATGTCCTTCCAGAAAGACATAAAAAAAAAATTAAATCTCGTAAAAAAAATTTACAGTTACATTTTTTTTTTTTTTCTGCGCTATCTCTGAATTTTCTGGTGGTAGTACACTGTATAAAAAGAACTTAAAAATGAGTACCTGAACCTACTTGTTTTGTTTTGAGAACAAATGAGCGATGGCGTACTCATATTTAAGTTATCGTACTTTCTCAAATATGACCAGTGTGAATTAATATTGCTCATCTCAGATTCTGTTCAAGCCATCTTAATAAAGCGACCTGACACACTTAAAATAGTTGCTCAGAAGATGGTGTTCCCCATTATTTGATGTCGATTGCTTAAATAGAAACTGAGTTATTACACCTCAACTATCTTACTTCCCATTCTTTTCGCACACCTTTTTTTACATTCCTTATGTTTATAACTTTTTTAAGTCGCTCTGGTAGTTTAACGGATAAAGCATTGACTTGTAATGCTGAGGATGTGGGTTCTATTCCTGATAAGACATGGTTTCAATTGTCAACATTTATTGAAAGTTATTTATGAAGAGAGTGCAAGCAAGCATATACTCATTTTTACACATTATACTCATTTTTACACATTATACTCATTTTTACACATTGTGCTCATTTTTACACATTGTGCTCATTTTTACACATTGTACTCATTTTTACACATTGTACTCATTTTTACACACTGTACTCATTTCTGCACACTGTACTCATTTTTACACACTGTACTCATTTCTGCACATTCTACTCATTTTTACACATTGTACTCATTTCTGCACATTGTACTCATTTTTACACACTGTACTCATTTTTACACATTGGACTTATTTTTACACATTGGACACATTTTTACACATTGTACTTATTTCTTAGTACGTCTTTTTCATAATTGAAACTTATGTATTCAGAACCATTATAAGCATCGAATATACTCAAAAATAAGTACATTTAATTTATTTTCCAGTACCTATTTTTAACAGTGTACCGGAAAGGAAGGAAAATTCTCTATACTACCATAAAGGTGAGTAATATCGTCAGCGTCGTGACCTTCCAGAAGGACCGTCGGTTCATTCCATTAATAACCAAAAATTGAAGAAACAGTCAAGGTATTATATGTCTGAATGGTCTTTACATATTTTGACGTGAAACCTCATTAAAATCAGCTGCGGTATCAAAAAAGATACCAGGATAGAAACGTTATGTTACACTTTTGTGGTGATCCATTTCATTACTATATCTCACTAACAAATAGCACGATTTACATAAATCTATTCTCGTTGGAAAGGAAATTGAACGCCTATGCGTGTAAAATCTTAAAATAAAGTTAAGCACGTACAGGGAGTGGGCGAGGTTCCGAGGCGTAAGAAGGAACAACTTGTTTACCTTTTAATAATTATTTCTCATATTTGACAAAGTTTTTGTCATTTTGACGAGACGGACGACTGATATACGCTCCGATTAAATTTTCGTCAAACTGATAACTGGCGTTCTTTGAACGAAAATTTATTTCGCAAAAAATGAGGACGATTTTAAATAACAAAATAATTGAATATCCACGAGCTGACCCGAACCGCGGACCTCTCGTTCCACATTCCAACGCTCTATCCACTAGGTTAAGGAGACTCCCTTGAGTTCGGACATTATTAGTATAAGAACCAAATATGAGGTGTATATGAATATGAGGTGGTGACCCAGAAAGGGGCCGAAAATAGAATCTAAGAAAACGACTTTCGTCCAAAATTTAAGAATTCTTGTTTCGCCAAAAGTCACGAAATTCAATGGCGAAATGATTGTCAAATTTAACAAAAGTAGCCTTGACGATCTCAGAATTCCCAAAAATTTGAGTTTATTCTAACAGCATCATTTACATATATCTCAGTGACATAAAAATAACCAGCTTCACGGCCTGCACACAGTGGCGGCTCGTCCACTACAGCAAGTACAGACAGGCTGCACCTAAATTCAGTATTTTAAAACTAAAATCAGATATTTTACTAATTTTCTTAAATTAAGATTAGAATTGAAAATGAAATTTCTAGTAAACAGAAGTAAACAGAACGGTAGTAAACAGAATCTCCGATAAATAGCAAGCCTGTTACCGTAATGTACAATTCAGGAGGGGAAAACTCCATTAAATCAAAATGCAGTCAAAAAGCGAAATTCGAAATCGGCTGCATCATTGCCATGGCTACCTCTACGTAGTATGGAGATTCCTCCCCATGCTAATGCACTGCATTTGTGATAAGGTACAGCCGAAATGAATTTTCTTGTTTTAGCTGCCCTTGAGATTCGATATGTTGATTGGCTCGTCCGTGAAACGCTGGGATGGTAGGGTGAAACGATAACTTACGAGAATATCCCCAAACGGAAATGGTTTTCGTGATAAATTTACTGTGTGCTGTTATTTCAGGAAATGGTCCTGCTGTTGTTTTGTTATTTAAGTTAATATTAAAATTGACCGATTCGCATGTTTAAAAGAAAGGAGGATTGCATTAATTTAAAAAAAATAAGAAGTGTTTTATATTTTTTTTTTCGCATGTTATCATTTTATAAAAATTGAAACTTTGATTTGAGTAGTAAATAATAAATAATTTCCGTTCATGTATGTTGTGGAAAATTGACAGGATTTCGCATTTACATGATTTCGGCTGCACTAACATTTTCAACCATGGGCGGCCACTGCCTGCTCCACATTGTCCGATATGATGCCGATTATAAAGGTAAATTGGCAACCCTAATTTCGGTCGATAAAAGGTTGTTCTTTTCTGAGAATATGCACAGTAAAAAATCTGCTTAAAACTGCTTACATGAACGCACTCGTTTTGTTAATACATTGCAGGGTAAATGAGCAATGACGAACTCAAATCTAAATAATCGTACTTTCACAAAAATGAACAATGTGATTTAATATAGCTAATATCAACTTAGGTTCAAACCATCTTAACAAAGCGACCTGACAAACTTCAAATAGTTGCTCAGATGCTATGTTTTTCCACATTATTTGATGTCGATTGCTTAAATGGAAACTAACTTATTACAACTCAATTATCTTACTTCCCATTCATTTGGCACACCTTTTAAACATTACTTCTATTTATAACTTATTCACGTCGCCCTGGGAGCTTAACTGATAAGACTCTAGACAACGGTGCTTGCAGATATTGTTTCGATTCCCAGTAAGTCTTGGTTGTAATTGTCGATATTTATTAAAAGTTATTTACGAAGGCAGCATATGTAGGCTAACATCTGCTCTTTTTATACATTTTTACCCATTGTACTCATTTTTAAGTACATGTATTTTTCATAATTGAAACTTATGTATTCAGAGCCATGATAAGCATCGAATGTGTTCAAAAATGAATACATTCTACTTATTTTTTAACACCTATTTTTAACAATGTGGTAACATGAATCCTACTGCGGACGCAATCTGCATATTCCCTTCTAGGCACCCCCAGAGCTCCTTTCCCCTTTTCTACTACCACCCTACTACCTACCTGTCGCAAATAACATTTAGTTCCCCTAAGCAAAACACCTTTATAAAAACAACTGTTTTTTTATTTTTAAATAACAGATATAAGAAACAACTGTTCCTAAAAAGGAACTCAAATATCCCTTGGGTCCTCCCAATAAATCTCTCAGGAGATGGGAAGACTTATGTAGATAAGTTACAGTTGGCGGTGAAAGTATATTTCGATACTTTTATTTTATTATTTCTTTACTTTTCTATTTCGTTTATGGAATGTGGTGCAGGGAGTCGGGAAGTCGGGGTGTTTTTATTTATTTTTTATATTTACACTTTTGGGAAGCAGGGAAGTTAAAAGATTTTAATCGGAAGATGATGGGATATGTGCCTTCAATGCATAATCATATCAGTTTTGATGCACTTAAAAAGTGTAGGGTCTTAGTGCACAGCTGTACTGTTTAAAAAAAATGTACTTTAAAATGAGTAACTGAACCTATTCGCTTTTCTTTGAGTACAATTGCATCGTACCGTACTTTCGCAAAAATAACCAGTGTTATTTAATATTGCTGATCTCAGCTTCTGTTGAAGCCATCTTAACAAAGCAACATGACACACTTAAAATGGGTGTTCAGAAGATGGTTTTCCACATTATTTGAAGTCGATTGCTTAAATGGAAGCTGAGTTACTACAATTCGATTATCTTACTTCCTATTCATATTCCACGCTTTTTTAACATGACTTCTGTGTATAACTTCTTCACGTCGCTCTGGCAGTACAAAGGAAAAAGTGCGGGACTGCGGTGTCTGAGAATATGGGTTCTTAGAATATGGGGAGGTTTTAAATGAGCTCTTAACCACAAATTCAAGAAAAAATCAAAGCATCGATGATAAGTTTCTGTCAAGTACAAGATAGAAGTAACATGTTTCTCTAAACTAGAATAAATAAAACACTTATTTGAGTAGCCTAGATTCAAAAGAAGGCATATACACTTCAACGTTTTTGAATAAATACACTTTTAAAAATGCATGCTTATTTTCGAAGAAACTTTTCATCATTTTTGCCGATAAAGACGCCTGCTATATGCTCCGATAAAGAATTCATCAAACTCAGAAAATTCATTTTGTCGATTTTTTTTACAAAAATTATTTCGTTAAAAATGAGGATGTATAATATAAATAAAATATAACACAAATAAATATCGACGGGCAGACTCGAACCGAGTACTTTTCGGTACGACACTATATCGTCAAGGGCAAAACGGATCGCTTTATTTTGTGCCAATAGGAGTAAAAGAACCATAGCCACTTGAAAAGAATCGGAGTAAATTAGTTTCGCCTTGTTTCGTAAAATAATTAAGTTATTCTATTCGAAATTATTGTCAAATTGACGAAAGTAACTTTGGTAATCTGAATCTTAATCAATAATAGTGTTTTTTTGTTGTTGTTTTTTTTGTAAATGTTAAACATAATACAACCATAGAGTAATGATACAAATAGAGAAATAAAAATGCTGATTTCCGTGTGTCCATCATTGAAACCACGTGATATGTGGAAATGCCAATTCATTCATGTGCCAACATTACTTGGCAGGCCTTGGCGACTTTCAGAACTAAACGAGATCGAAGTATTGTAATATGGTTTTGTGTTTAATTTTGTATTTAAATATAGTTTTTTTTTTGAACGAGTGGCACAATTTAAGGGAGTTTAACAGATATATTAAGGACATTTTTCTTACTTTGTAGTTTTGAAATAATTACATTACGTTTTTATGTAAAAAATTTACCATAAGCGAAGTTCTTTCAATTGTTATTTTGTATACTTCAATAAGAAAATATGAACAATAAAACCTGAGAAATATAAAGAATTTCGCTTCTTCGAGTATTGAACACAAATAAAATATTTTCGTTTCGTTAATGAAGAGGAAACATTTAGCGCATATTGTTTGAAAATAAGTAAATGCGTATATATATGTTAAGAAGTTGAATACGGACAGAACTCCTTATCACCAAAAGAGAAGAAAGTGCGCCAAATTTGAAACTTCTGCAGATGTCTGAACGACAAATGTGGCAGCGCTATAACCACGTGATGTGAGTTTTTCTTTTCAACGTTGACACTGCGGCCTTATGAGAGTCTGGTATTGAAGGCGCTCTCTATTTAGTATTACAACTCTCTGAATACAACCATATTACATTAAAATGTGTATGTTAACATATTGCTGAATAAGTTATTATCTAAATTTTAATTTTCACATATCGTTTTTGCAACTGGATGAAGGCTTTTAACTGGTTTTGCAAATATATGTGTCGCCATCTTGTTTTTGTTCAAGAAACAAAACCGGCTGTATCCACAGTCTAGCCAATCAGAAATCAATCTATCGCTGACGCCCATGTTCACGTTTGCTAGGTTATAACTACTTTCTCTTATGCGGTCTTCTTTTTTTGTTTTTATTAGTCAAAATGGTTTTTCCTCCTTTTATTTTATTTTAAAAATTAAATCAAAGCTATAAAGTAATTATTAATACTGAGGGCTTGCTCCAGTCAATAATACAATATTCTGATTTTTGGATATAACCTGTTTTGCATCTGGGCTATTCATATATAACTTTATGCTTGTTGGTCTATCTATCCTTGGAACGTTAGCGACTATAAACGAAATGTTACTTTTCGAAAACAAAACACGAAGTCTACAAATATATACATATTTTGTATGTTATACATAAATCGGTCGCAAAAGCAAATTTAAAAATTAAAATAATCTTTAATTCACCTATCATTTTATTTATAAACAAGAATATCGCCGAAGTGAAAGCTAAACAATTATTCTGTAAAAAAATATTGGAAAACATACCACTTAAACATATTTAAAGTTTCATACGCTGCACAAATAATTTTTTTTTTTAAATGCTCAAGATACGGTAAAAAATCTGAAAAAGTAAGTTAAAAAATAAAATAATAAATTTCACAAAAAAAATCTGTATAGAAAAAACTGTCATAGAAATTTAAAAAAAAATCAAATTACACAAAAAAGCAGCATTTAGTAATATTACCTGTTTTAAAAAGTTCTACTGCTCTATCTTTATATTATATTTAATAAAAAAGTATATTACATTCGAAAATATATTTAGTAATAACATATATATTATGAACGACTTACCATTGAAAAGATTTACATTTCAGAGTTTATCCACAATTATTTGCCATTTCACGGAATTACAATAGCAATCAGTCGGCCATCTGAAATGTCAAATATATAAAGTTAATACAAATACTTTAAAAACAATACATTCTTTATTTCAATACATTTTTTAAAATTTAATTTAATAGATGTTTAGAACTATTTCACATACGTTTGGGTTTTAATAAAACCTACATTATGTTTTAATTAATATGAAATATTAGAATGAGCGGAGAAGGAATACGTCGCATACATTTATTGGAAATAAACTAAAAAAACAGTTTTGCTAAACAATTTACAGAAACTTTCAGATCGTTAGCTAAACTATACGAGAAATGTGATCTTGAATTAAGTTCTACTTCATTATACTATTCCATGTAGAAAAACTTGTCTGATATGCAAATACTGCAGTTTGTATCTCCAGGTAATACTCAAATCGAATTTTACTCGTAATACTCGAATTTTAAACAAACTACAAAGACACCGCACAGATTTTATTCTAAACCTTCGATTCGATTATTTTTCCAACTTTAGCTATATAATTGACGCCTATGTATAGTAATTCCATAGATGCAGGCACGTAGGTAAGAGGGTGGTTCAGGGGTTTCTACCTCAAAAAATAGCTTTTAAAAGGGTTCAAAAACATGTTTTTGAGGTCATTTTTTTCTCAAGCGTGACATAATGTCATCGTGTTTCATTAAATAGCACTTGAATTTCGGAGACAAAGGGAAAAGATCGTTAAACGGGATCCATATATTATTTTAAACAAGGAATCTTAAAATATTAATTTTTTCTCCAAATTTATTTCATAATCACTAATTTTAAAAATAGTTAATGACTGATATTGGTAAAGATTTCATGAAAAACAATCGATAACTGTTGCTGTTTCGATATTTATATGCCAAAGTACAGTGGCGGCTCGTGCACTACAGCAAGTACAGCCGGGCTGCACCTAATTTTATTAGTGTATTTTAAAACTAAAATTATATATTTTACTAATTTTCTTAAATGAAGATTAGAATTGGAAATGAAGATGAAATTTCAACTCTAAGTAAAAAAAAATCTCAGATAAATAGCAAAAAATAGGAAACAACTCCATTCAATCAAAATTGCAGCCAAAAAGCGAAGTTCGAAATCGGCTACATCGTTGCCATGGCAACCTTACGTAGTATGACTTTCCCAACACGCTAAAATGGAGGATGTGACGACACAAACGTAGCGCAAAGGGCTTTTTTCAAATTAGCTGTACTAGGGATTTGAATTAAATGATTGGTTCATTGCTGAATCGGCGAGGCGGGGTGGAGGAAAACGATAATTTCGAAGAATCTCTTTAAACGGAAATAGTTTCCGATAAGCTTGCACGTGTGTTGTTGTTTCTTTACTTAAATTAATATTAAAATTGACCGATTCGCAAGTTTTATTTAATTTTCAAAAAATAAGTAAGTGTTTTCTATTATTTTTCATGTTATCTTTCATAAAAGTTAAAAGGAAACTTTGATTTGAGTTTGAGTAATATATTTTAAAGAATGTCCGTTCATGTATGGTTGTGGGAAAATGCGGAGGGGGGGGGGTTCATTTTTTCGGCTGCACTAACATTTTTGACCACGGGCCGCCACTGCCAACGTATTACTGTTTACTTGAAAAAAATTAATATAATTTTTTTAAAAAAATGAAAAATAACGGGGAGGATTCGTTTTTTTAGGGGTAGGGGGGGGGGATAGTTAATCAGTGACTGAACCACCCCCATGACAAATGTATACCTACGTGCCTGCTAGATGTCGTTCGAAAACTGTCCTCAAGTTTGTATTTTTTTAAATAAAAAAAATAACAGATTACGTTTGAAAAATGCAGTTGTTTTATTTAGTTAAGTCTGCCATATCTTGCTCAACAACAGCGGACACGGCAAACATATTCACTCATTCAGAATTCCATGTCGCCTTTAAATTCTTCTTTGTTCCATTCCAAAAAGAAGAGCGACACCGGCGCCACCTGGCGGCGACCAGAGAAACCATTCTTCATTAACGTTTCATAAGGGCCCCTAAATCCATCAAAACGCGGGGAGGGGAAGTTTTAAGAGTGAGATTAATCCAGCCATTTATTTCCGTTCCAAAGGCAAAAGGGGGAAAAATCAGCCGTTTTATACTTAATGCGAGCTATTTTAATTTAATCGGTTTAATATCTTTGCAGACGAAAATTCGCAACCTGACGTTCGAAAATGGAGGCCTTTTACGAGAATTAAACACAGTAGATTGCAAAAAGGAAATGGCAACTTTTAATTTACGGGGGAAGAAGCAGTAGAAAAAATATTATTTCACCCCATCTGTTGCAAAATGTTCTTGAAGGGAGTGGGGAGGGAGGGTATTAAGTCTTTTTGATGTATTCTTGCGTAATGGTTGGCAACAAGCCAAAATGGTTCGAAATAAGAATTTTAACCTGGTTTATTTTGAGCATTTCAAAAGTATGTTTTAAAAATATTTTTTTTATTATTTAGCAGTTTTAATTTCTAATATATTTTATTGAAAAAAAAATTTTTAAATGTATAATCCTATTTTAAATAGATTATTAATTAATAGATTATTATAGTGTTTATTTTTCAAATACATATATAAAAAAATGTATTTAAACTCATATAGCGATGTAATACAGAAACAATGTATGGCTCAGTATAAACTAAGATAAACCCATAAATTTTCTTCGTAATATTATAATAAAATAATCTACCATGACTTTAAGACAATACTGTACAACATAATAAAGTCATACGCCATAACTTGATCCAACATTAAAAAAAACGTCACTTAATAACATAACCCAATATAATGCAACAAAACCCATATAGCACAACATAACTCAATATAACATAACATGATAATATAACATAACAAAATACACTAAAACTTGATCCAGTACAACAATATAGTCTAATGTAGCTTGATGGTCTGTTCTATTATGTCAAAAAAAAATCCAGAATATGTCGATAAAATAATCCAATATAACATAACAAAATATTATAACATAAACCACTATAACATAACATAATATTATAACATAAACCACTATAACATAACATAATATTATAACATAAACCACTATAACATAACATAATATTATAACATAAACCACTATAACATAACATAATATTATAACATAAACAACTATCACATAACAAAATATAATAACATAACATAATATTATTACATAAGCCACTATAACATAACATAATATTATAACATAAACCACTATAACATAACATAAACCACTATAACATAACATAAACCACTATAACATAACATAAACCACTATAACATAACATAATATTATAACATAACAAAATATTATAACATAAACCACTATAACATAACAAAATATTATAACATAAACCACTATAACATAACATAATATTATAACATAAACCACTATAACATAACATAATATTATAACATAAGCCACTATAACATAACATAATATTATAACATAAACCACTATAACATAACAAAATATTATAACATAAAGCACCATAACATAACATAATATTATAACATTAAACACTATAACATAACATATATTATAACATAAACCACTATAACATAACATAATATTATAACATAAACAACTATCACATAACAAAATATAATAACATAACATAATATTATTACATAAGCCACTATAACATAACATAATATTATAACATAAACCACTATAACATAACATAAACCACTATAACATAACATAAACCACTATAACATAACATAATATTATAACATAACAAAATATTATAACATAAACCACTATAACATAACAAAATATTATAACATAAACCACTATAACATAACATAATATTATAACATAAACCACTATAACATAACATAATATTATAACATAAGCCACTATAACATAACATAATATTATAACATAAACCACTATAACATAACAAAATATTATAACATAAAGCACCATAACATAACATAATATTATAACATTAAACACTATAACATAACATATATTATAACATAAACCACTATAACATAACATAATATTATAACATAAACAACTATCACATAACAAAATATAATAACATAACATAATATTATTACATAAGCCACTATAACATAACATAATATTATAACATAAACCACTATAACATAACATAAACCACTATAACATAACATAATATTATAACAAAAAACCACTATCACATAACAAAATATTATAACATAAACAACTATAACATAACATAATATTATAACATAAGCCACTATAACATAACATAATATTATAACATAAACCACTATAGCTTGATCTAGAACAACATAATTCAGCGTAACTTGATTATTATAACCTATTAAAACATACCATAGCCTTTAATTTATCCTGAACCACAATATAATTCAGAATAACTTGATAACACAATCCAATATAACATAGTATATTCCCCTATAACTTAATACAGCAGAACAATCCAAATCAGCGTAACATAAAATCATCTCGACATAAGTCAAGATCACCTTATGCCTCTTACATTGAGTTACGTTTAATTGCAATATGTAGTCACATGACTTACACTATAATACGAGTTCTGCATTGGTATTATAGTATTGTGTGAGAATGAGAGAAGCATTGGTACTTACCAAATGCATAGACTATAACACCAATGCTTTTCTCAGTACTACGAAGTAAATTCTTGAAGCTACTCTTTCGACAGACAACGATAAATCTTCCATATATTTCATCTCCCCTTCTGAGCATCCCACCACCAACCTGGGCTGGGATGAGAGGCCATTTTGAATTCCATTTCATATTTTGAAACTATAGCAAGAATTGTTAGAAATTTACGACTTTCCATTTAACTATCACGAATCACGCCCCATATTCTTTTACAAATAGACAGCCATTTTGTTCTAACATCAAATTCGACGTTCGGGAAAGGGTGAAAAATAGCAGATTCCGGAAATGCATTCCGCGAACATTGAGATAGATACGCGAAACTCTTTTTCTCGTCGAACATGATTCAGATGCAAACGATTTTTCACAGTTTCGGTGGAAATTTATTCATCATATTAGAAGCTTTTTTTTTTATTATTATTCTTTTATCGGAAAGAGAAATGTTCTCTCTATTTTATCTTATTGGCCTGGGTTATTGCAAGTTTATTCCTTCTGAAACATCAATGCAACTTAATGACAAAACTTTATATTTAAATAGTCATAGTTAAAGTTCCAGTTAACGTATTCTAAAATCCACGTGCTAAATATACTCCACTGATTGTTACGCATTTAAGACCAAACGATTTGTTCGATTTTCTTCAAATTTGGCGCATGATTTTGCTTTGAAGTCATTAAAATCGACGTATATATGTAGTATTTTTTAATTAATTTTCTTTTTTATTGTTTTTTTCCTTTTTTTTTTTAGAGGTTGGGGGTTGCGAGGTCTGCTGTTCCCAGAAATAATAATTACCATCTATATAGATTTCAGGCAGCCTTCTAGAAAATTCTTCATGCATGGACCACCAGTATATAATATAAGCTAGAGATCTACGCAATATAATCTAAGTAGAACTATTCATAAGGTCAAAAACAAGGAAGCTAATTTTACAAAATATAAGCTGACATTGTCTAAACCCTAATGAACTGAGTTTTCAGCTGGTTTTATCTTTTTTACATTTTTATTTTGCGTAGAGTGATTTGAGGGTAATATAAAGACGAATGCAATATGTTATTATAATTTAAATAGATACTAAAATGCCATTGCACCTTCAGATTCCTTGAAACTTTTGAAATTTTGTATCATAGTATTGAAAATTTTCAAAAAAAAGAAGCTTATCCGAATTTAATTTACACACTTAAAAATGATTGAATTTGCAGTTCTCGAATTTATATTTTCAAAAACTCCCTGTAGTTGAGGGCCCTTACCACATATTCAGTCCTAGGAGCCCACTAACTCTAAATCCGGCTCTGGTGTGAGTTATAAAAGGATTTGGTCGGCCATTTACGAATTCTAGTAATCTACATATTTCGATTTTTCACCTCTTTCACAATGGGCGACGAACACAAAACAAAGCACACCTCTGCTACCATAAATCAAAATCTTCATTTTATACATACTATCCTTTCCAATCTAAGTTCGGATATATTAACTTTGCAAATCAACTCGCCTGTGATAATCCATCACAGAAACCGGATCCGACAAAACAAGCTAAATCGAAAATTACTGCAACTACCCATGTTTAATTAATAAGTTTCACTCTCTGCCTCGATTATTTACTATACTTTACCAACCACATAAAAAAAATGGCCGAATTCATGCATAAAAGAAACCCCGATTTTCTGCTTGAATTGTTCCAAGTCATCAACAGTAACTTTCCTTCCTTTTCTTTCTACCTGATTTCTTCTTGTCTTACAAACACGCATGATACATTATGGATCAGTTCCGTCGAAGAACAAAGTAGCCTTCTTAAGGAGAAACACCAAAATAGTCCGCCTTAAAAAAAAACGGATTAATAATACCCCATTAAATTCTTAAAATATTTCGCCCATGTCATCGTTTGATGTCGCGTTTTTTTATTATTATTATTATTCCATCCTTTAAACATAATTCTTCGAAGTTTTTTTTTATGCTGCGCCATTTTTTTTTATGCCGCGTTCCACGGATGGAACACAGGAAAAAAATCCAATCCGTTTCCATCCAAGCTCGCTGTTTTGCTGAAACTTCAGCAATGGTGTCAGCAAATTTAGCTCGCAACGGATGATAATGGTAACGTATTAATCTTGCGTTATCCTAAGGTATATTACCGAAAAATAAAAAGTATCAAAAGATGTTTTTTTTTTCTGACGGCAGTTATTTTCCTCGAGCTCAGCTTGTCGCTCGCTAGGGGGCGCTTTTTTGGCAGTCGCGAGACTTAACGGGTAATAATTCATCGCATTGTAAAAAATATATATTTTACGCTAAACAAGAATTTAGTGAGGCTGAGAAAGGGTATTTAAGTTAGGAAGAAAAAGTCCCTCAGAATGGCTGATATTCGAACTATTATCCCAGATATGATACTTATTTCTTTGTGATTGTTTAGAAGGTAATTTAATGGCTTTTTAATTTTGCGATTGTTGAAGACTTCTTTTTGTCTGTGTTATTTAGAACGATTAAGAATCTTTGAACAATTGAAAATACACGGCAAAATTATATTTATTTTTTAAATAAAAATTCTAAATTTCTATTTAAAAAAATGAAGATAAATATTTTGTGCTTTACCAGATTTAACATTTCGATTTACCAAATTTAACTTTTGTTTCGAGTACAAGTTTAAGGGATAATTATAGGTAAAGTTATTTTTTTTAGTAGCCGGCATTTATTAAACAGGATATGGAACGTGGAAAAATGTGATCAATAACTTGATTTTCTTGGTGAATAATAGTAGGGGACAAAGCACCTTAAAATTAAAGAAGAAAAATAAAATAGTTATTAAAAAAAACTTTAAGAAAAATGTTCTAAAAATGTAAAAAATAATATTTAATTTTACGAACAAGTTGAAAAAATTGAATTATTTAATATGAATTTTATACTTATTTCAACGCTTTGAAATCAAAGCCAAAATTTAGGTATGTTTTTTATTTTTTTGTAAGTTGGCACCAACTTCAAAAAGGTGTAATAAATATGAAATTTATACTAAATAATTCCAATTTTTCAAAATTAAAAATTATGTTTTACTTTTTAGCGCATTTTCTTAAAGTCGCTTTCTTTTTAAAGATTATTTTATTTAAACAATTATTTACAAGTAAATTAAAGTTAAATATATCCATTAAAAATAATGTCCAAGTTAACAACAATTTTAAGCACTACATAATTATAAAAAAAGCATACATAATGCTTTTCGAGAAACCGAGCTTTGTTCACTTCTTCGCATTGAAATTTTATTACAAGAACATAAAGATTTTTTTTTTTTACGTTTCTTCATTAACTTTTCTTTCCAAACAACTTTTTTTGGCTCGAAATTCTGTAATTTTACGTAAGAAACAGTCGACTGATTTCAACAAAGAAATATAAACAAGGGACTACGTAAAAAAAAACTCATTTTTTCCGTTATTATTTCATAACTCAACTACAACGAAAAGGGAAAAAAAAGACGAAAAAAAAATGGTCGTTTTAAGTAAAGTGGATTCGAGTAGAGCAGAATAATAACGTTTATGATTTCGACTACATGGCACTGTCCTGACATTCTCTTCTTAAAAAATCTATTTCGAACCTTATTTCTCTTTATTTCTCTATATTTTTCATTATGTCCGTTTTCAATTTCCTTTTTTTTATATCTATAACTGCACTGGGAAAGAACAATTCCTGTACATTCCAATGTGGAATAGAAAATGGCGGAAAATTCTTTTTATCTATTCCAAAAAACAGGGTTTTCTCCTTCTGGCATGAAGGAAACTTTCATATAAACGTGATCACTTTTATTATTTCGTCTATATACATAACCTAATTCAATTTGACGTATTGCTCGGGATTTTTCAATTTCGAATTTTCTGTTTTCGAATATTTTATTGCGGTTCTTTCTCGTTTTCTGCCACGGTCCAGCGGAGTTTGCGACAAAAATGAAATTCAATATTTTTTCCATCAACCTCGCTGGAGAAATGTTTTGGTAGCAGAAAAAAACAAACGTTTTTCTTGAAGAGAAATTATTTCATTCCCTGGCGACGGCCGAATTCATCAAAAAAGACCCAAGAAAAAGATAATACATACGAGAATCATGTCACTTTAACTGAACATGAAAATTCATTTATGGAGGACACAGTACACAAAAAATTGTAAAATTCCCGATTATTTTTACTCGAAAATTATATTTAGAATATTTTAAATATATCTGTAAAATTCTAAAGCTGTATATATGTTTTAATGAGTAATTTGAGATTTTATGATCGATTAACAAATATGTTTTTCAAGGAACAAAAACTTTACATCGTTTTTCTTATTATTTGGTTTTCATTAAAATTTAGTTTTTCGAAACGCTAAGGTTTTTATTATTATCAATGGAGAAACTTATAATTTTATTTTTAAAGCATATTTAAAAATATGTATAAATTCGAATCCAAATTATCTCTATGATTAGTATTTTATTAATTACTAAAGTAAAAACAATTTGTGTTATTATGAATAACTACATGTATGAAAATCAAATACATGTAGTATACAAAATTTCAATCCCAATTCTTATGTATTATAGTTTAAAGAATCAGAGGAAAATATGTGGTGAAAAAATATAAATATTTTTTAAAAAAACTTTCCATAATTGAAAAAGTTAAATTTGGAAAAGAAAACGCGATCAATTATGAATTTTTGGGGTAAAATATTCTTTTCTCATATAAATTTAAATAATACACATTAAAATATTGATTCAAAAAGTCAAAAATAAAAAAAAAGTCGAGATGGTTTCGTGTCCTTATAACAATTCATTAAAAAATCATTTCCATTGATTTCTTAAATTGTCTGTTTGAAAGTTAAAATTGCTTTTTCTACTTTCTCACCTGTCCGTTATTTGAAACGCATACAGAGTTCTTACTATTGAGGTGCAACATAACGAGGTGCAACAAAAAGAATGGTGCAAAACGAGGTATAACATAACATATAACAAAAAGAATGATGCAAAACGAGGTATAAAATAAAGTATAACAAAAAGAATGGTGCAAAACGAGGTATAACATAAAGTATAACAAAAAGAATGTTGCAAAACGAGGTATAACATAACGTATAACAAAAAGAATGATGCAAAACGAGGTATAAAATAAAGTATAACAAAAAGAATGGTGCAAAACGAGGTATAACATAAAGTATAACAAAAAGAATGTTTCAAAACGAGGTATAACATAACGTATAACAAAAAGAATGGTGCAAAACGAGGTATAAAATAAAGTATAACAAAAAGAATGATGCAAAACGAGGTATAAAATAAAGTATAACAAAAAGAATGGTGCAAAACGAGGTATAACATAAAGTATAAAAAAAAGAATGATGCAAAACGAGGTATAAAATAAAGTATAACAAAAAGAATGGTGCAAAACGAGGTATAACATAAAGTATAAAAAAAAAAGAATGGTGCAAAACGAGGTATAACATAACGTATAACAAAAAGAATGATGCAAAACGAGGTATAACATAAAGTATAACAAAAAGACTGGTGCAAAAGCACAATTTTGATATATTGCATGTTTCCATATTCGCTATAATAGAGTTTTATATGACAGCGTGTTTCAAAATAAACTTGTACGCGTACGATACCTGGCATCAAGTTAGAGATAATTCACATAATATGACATTCGGCTTAGAACAACCATAGCTACAAATCGAAAGTCTCGTGATCATCAAAACCAACTGAAGAACCCCTCATTTTTAACATTCTGCTCATTGTTTAAAATCGAAATATGCAGGTTGGTTAAAAAAAATTTGGCGATGATTGTTGTTTGGCTGTATTACATTTAGCTGTATAGGTCTAAAAAAACATTATTTTTGCCCAATTACTTCGCTTATATTTAAATCAAGTAGCTTAGCTTTAGTAGCAACTAATAAATCAGTTTTTAAAATATAGCAAAAGAATGGTTTATAGTGTAGTTAAACAACCAATCAATAATCATAGCTCAACAATTGATAAAAATCCTACATTACCTTTTTACATATTCGCTTATATTAGTGCTTTATAAATATGGGTGTTTCAAAATGAATTTTTGTACGCACGATATTAGCGCCCACTTAATAATAACTTTCACTCTGTGAAACTGTGTAGAACTACCATAACTACCAAACAGAAGATTTCTTAATCGTTAACCAAAATGGAGTAGCGCTGTCTTCTAAAACATCATTCACATTTGTTTAAAATTTAAATATCTTATAAATAGTTTTTAGTTTAACTTTAACGACTAAGTGTCAAGACCAATCAACAAACAATTCCATACCTGTATCAAAAAGAGCGATTTTTTTTCTTCCTAAATCTGATTTTAAATTACATCAAAATGTAATAAAGTGCATTTTAATGCTTTATGTGGGATAACAATAGAATTTTAGCACTCTAAACTTTAAATGAAACCTCTGTGTTGATATTAAAGATAGTAAAAAATAGATCTGCTTCTACCGTAAGGTTTACTTGAAACTTGGTAATGTGCATTTTCATATCGTGATGTATAATCAGTGATATCACGATTTTCCGAATATCGAGATTTTATATCTGCATAAAATACTAATTTTTTATAAAATAAAAAACAAATAATAATTCATAAACACCAACAATCCCTGTACAATAAAGAAAGTATATTTGACATCGCACCTGTAAAAAAAATACTTAAAACTAAGTACTTTAAAATACTCGTTTTCCCTTGAGTACAATTACATCGTAAATGAGCGATGACGTATTCAAATTTAAGTAATTGTACTTTCTCAAAAATGAACAGTGTGATTTAATATTGCGATCTCAGCTTCTGTTCAAGCCTTCTTAATAAAGTTACCTGACACGCTTAAAATAGTTGTTCAGAAGATGGTTTTCTGCATCATTTGATGTCGATTGCTTAAATGGAAACTGAGTTATTATACAACTCAACTATCTTTCTTCCCATTCTTTTGGATAAACCTTTTTAACATTTCTTCTGTTTATAACTTCTTCACGTCGCTCTAGTAGTACAACGGATAAGTACCTGAACTACGGTGCCTGAGGATATGGGTTCGATTCTCGTAAAGTCTTGGTTGTAGTTATCGATATTTATTGAAAGTAATTGGTGAAGGCAGTCTATGTAGGCAACCAACTGCTCTTTTCATTCGTTTTTACTCATTGTACTCATTTTTGAGTACATATTCTTTTCAAAAAATAAAACTTATGTATTCGGAGCTATGATAAGCATCGAATGTAATCAAAAATGAGTACATTTTACTTATTTTAGAGTACCTATTTTTAACAGTGCTCATTCATTTTTTGTCATTGTACTCATTTTTGAGTACATGTCTTTTTCAAAAAATGAAACTTAAGTATTCGGAGCTATGATAATCATCGAATATAATAAAAATTGAGTACATTTTACTTATTTTAGAGTACCTATTTTTAAAAGTGCTCATTCATTTTTAATCATTGTACTCATTTTTGAGTACATGTCTTTTTCAAAAAATGAAACTTATGTATTCCGAGCTATGATAAGCATCGAATGTAATCAAAAATGAGTATATTGTACTTATTTTAGAGTACCTATTTTTAACAGTGCGGTTTAACTTTTAAAAATAGGTACTTGAAAATAAGAAATCGCTTTGCGACAATGACGCCTAACTTTTATCTTCTAATTTCGAACCCTGTTCGAAAAACAACATTAAGCTCGCCAAATACATCGCCAAAAAGAGTTATCAGGCTAACATTATATCCCCTGAAATGACGAATTTCGCCCAAAATAGATAAAAGAAGATCCCTACTGGATGTACCACGCACAGTGAAGTACTTGAGAATAAGTACTCGTGATGCCATATTGGCGGGAAGCAGAGTGGATTTTGGAGGGTTGATTTTATTTCGCAGAGGGGATTTCGATCCATTATGTGGATGTCATTGATTCGAGTGTGTATGTGTTTTATCCGGAAGATTCTTGAGTGTTGTGAAAGAAATTGAGTCTTGCTTATAGCTTTTTTTTTAGAAATAATTTTTGTTCAGAAGTAATGGGGGTTTATTTGCTGGGTAAATTTAGTTTTGCGTTGATGGCATTTTTTTCCCCCAAACATTTCTGCTTATTTTTTTATTATTAAATTATTGACTCTGGTTTGGTTTTGGTTAAATTGTTAGAATTGTCTGCTGAGAATGAAAACAGAATAGAAATAGAATGCAAGAAATTACCTGTTGAATTATCACCGTTAATTGGAGTAAGGTATAGTGAAGAAACTCCATTTATTTGAATTGTTCTAAGAAAATAACAAAAAATTCTAACAAAATAAATATCGTATTTTTTAGCTACATTTTATGGAATAGTTTACTCTTGTTTTGTATTTTTGAATATTTTGCTAATAGTGTAGATTTTGTTGTTTAAGTATTCGAAGTTCAAACTGGTTTTCGTAATATCTGTCTATAGATAAAACTTTCAACTTAAGCAAGTCATTTCGCCAGGAAGTTAGTTATAACTAACTATAGAAAGGGCGTTTTGGAAAACTTCTGCATTAAGTATCCATAAAACTTTCAACTTAAGCAAGTCATTTCGCCAGGAAGTTAGTTATAACTAACTATAGAAAGGGTATTTTGGAACACTTCTGCATTAAGTATCCATAAAACTTTCAACTTAAGCAAGTCATTTCGCCAGGAAGTCAGTTATAACTAACTATAGAAAGGGCATTTTGGAAAACTTCTGCATTAAGTATCCATAAAACTTTCAACTTAAGCAAGTCATTTCGCCTGGAAGTTAGTTATAACTAACTATAGAAAGGGCATTTTGGAAAACTTCTGCATTAAGTATCTATAAAACTTTCAACTTAAGCAAGTCATTTCGCCGGGAAGTTAGTTATAACTAACTATAGAAAAGGCATTTTGGAAAACTTCTGCATTAAGTATACATAAAACTTTCAACTTAAGCAAGCTATTTCTCTTGCCAGTTAGTTATAACTAGATACAGGAATGACATTTTGAAAAACTTCTATATTAAGTATTCATACAATGTTCCACTTAACAGGCTATTCCACAAGCTACTTAGTTATAATTAGCTATATTAATGGCATTTTGAAAAACTTCTATATTAAGTATCCATAAAACTTTGAACTTAAGCAATCTGTTCCTCTATCTAGTTTAACTAACTAAAGGAATGAATTACTCATTGACCTTGAAGCTGATAGACGTAATATCATTTCCAGGAATCTCCAGCCTTTCCAGAAATGTGCCAAATTTTAAAATTCATAAAAATACTCCATTTTGCAAATATGTTTTTAATTTAAAAGTTTTTTAGGAACAACTTGCTAGCTATCTCTTTACAAATAATTGAATACTTTGTATCGATATAAAAAAAGCATACACATGCATAACAATTTAAACATCCAAGAGGAGAAAACTACTTTACAATTGCTAATATCGCGTGATCGACAGTGTGTTAAAAAAACCACTATGATTTTAAAAATCGACAGTATTTTTGACTTTTGTAATTTTGGGAGCAAAAAATCAAAACGTTTTTCATCAATTTAAGGACATTCGTGAGAAAAATGCAAACAACTTAGATGTAGATAAACTGGACCGGATCAAACGAGGGGTCGTCCATATATTGATAACACGCGTATAGGTGTAAAGATTTTCTGTAATGAATGGAATTTGTGTTTAATTCCTAATTTACGGTACCCCAATGCAAAGGTTTTTTTCCCTGTAAGTATTGCGTCATACGTGGGATCTCGCCAACAGTTTTAAGTGTACGCACGCACATTGCGCCAATGTCCCAGACACCTAATGTCGATTTATGGCACCGGACAATTGTGCTCTCCGAACTAGGGCCTCGACTACTTAGGATAGCAGTTGGTGTTCCCTTCAAATAGTCGATTATGGTTCTGTCAGGCAAATCTTCGAGTATTCGATTTACTTATTCTGTACAAATATTGTCACTAAATATAGGAGTACCATAAACTAAGAATTAACCAGGTCGTACAATCAGCATAAAGCCATGCAGAACCGAAAATATATTCTCTTACTGGTGCGTTATGCAATATGTGGACGACCCCTTGCTTGATTCGGCCTAGTTTACCGGTTCCCAAATAATTTTTACCAAATGCATCTTCACAACATGTTTTGAACGAATAAATACTTTTCTTCAATAGAAAAGTCGGAGGCGAATTCAGTAATTTAACAATTTTATTTTGCTACTAAACATTTCCAAGCCACAAACAAGTAGCAATGTTAAATGAAGACTTATACTTTCATAAAAAAAATTAATGACATTTGTGATTAGGAAAGCATTTTATAACAAAGTCTACGTATGTGTATTTTAACATTTCCATTCGAATTCTCCTTTTGTAACTTAATTCTCATATGTATGCTGATTATTTTCTATAAGCAATTATCTTTTCAAACAACTGTTGTTCTCAATCAAATCATCGTAGAATAAGCAACAAAAGTCTTCAGACATCTTAATTTAATTTAGTAATTACTTTTAATGACGCCTGATTACTTATTTGATAATTTGATTTGGAATTTTTTGTTATCGCGGTAAACAATTTATTCGTTCACTTACATTATATTCTAGAAATCTTGTATCGTATATTCCAAATCGATTCCTCAATGCTTATTTCCACGATTAATTTTTATTTCGTATAATTTAATCCATTCAATTCCTTCAGACGGATTAAAAAAAATTCTCAAAGTTAACTCGACCGTTTAGCTTTTAGTCTGTTTGTATGTATATTTGTAAATTTATTTGCTGTGCTATAGCGACCAAACGCATTTTTTTTTAAAAGTATATTCCAGAAATAAAAATTAAATATTTTTTAAATGGACATATGAAATTGGAATACGCTGTTTTTGGTAAATATACAATACTGAGTTAGAAAATGTCAACGACTCTATATGCATGGCGTTCTTGAATCTATGAAAATGATAATAAAAGATGGCACTCATCTTTGTATTACCCACAAATGGCTCTTCCAAACAAAATAAAACAATGCCATTATAATTATCACAAATCAAACATATTTTTTTAAAGAGTACAAATCTGTTAAGAAAAATTTAATTTTTCTCCATCATAAAAAGAATGTAGCATACTATTTTCATTAGGATTTGTATTATCATCTTTCCAAAAAAAAAATTCCGCAAATGGCGGGGCGTGTGTGTGCGTGTGCGTGCGTGCGTGCGTGCGTGTGCGTGTGTGTGCGTGCATGTGTGTGTGTGTTCGTCTGTGTGTGCGTCTGTGTGTGCTTGTGTGCGTGTGTGGTACAAAACCCTAGGCTGCACTCTATGTTGACTAAGCCCAAATCCGGTCTTGCCTCTATAGACTGGTAGTCTGCCACTATCCGGTCTGCCACTATAGATTTGCCACTATAACCGAAGCAAAATACGAACATTCCCAAACTCATGCGCTCAGGTGTTGTCCTGATCGTCTGACCATGGTTCAAAAACACGAGGCATCGTTTCCTGATATTTCCTTCGAGATAGGCAATGTCGCCAATAGCTCACAGTGAAGTGCTAGTACGACATTAATTAACCAAACCAACCCGAACTCATGTGCTAGCCCTAAAAATTGATATGTGGCAAACAGAAGACAATATCCATTGCCCAATGGAATCCAACCCACCCTTATCGAATATCTTTAATTACCCCCGCTCGCCTCACTGAAAAGCGATTCCGCCGTTGCCACTCCGAAATAAGAAACATTTAATCCGACAATAATGTCCGCAGAGGAATTAAGCGTCCTAATGGCCGTCATCCAGCCATTGATCGCTATCAAGCGTAATTACAAGACCCCGAAGCATTCACCCGCGTTCTCCAAAACCGCCTTCGTGGAGGACAGATAATACTCGGCGGGCGCAACAATGGGGAATCGATCTTTGAGGATTTTCTTCCCGTGGTTTTTTTTTTCACAAAAGTTGCGGTTATCTTTCCTTCGCTGTGACTGTAACAGTTTGAGATGAATGTTTATTTTTAGCTGGGTTTGTGTGTTCTTTGGTGATATCTCTTTTTCCTAAAGGTTTTTGACGACGGAGTTCCGATATGGCTAGCGGGATGGGACTTTCTTTTGGCGATTTGGCTTGTCCGAGAGATCAGTTGAAGAGCTTATTTTCAAAAGGGAACATTCTTCTGCTTGATATTCAGAAGCAATAGTGAAGCTGCTTGGCGACTAAATTCAAGAAACGTTTTCTTTTAAAAATACGCTCATCGGTTGGCGATGATTGCGCTAGTCCATTGGTTTCTAAAGAGCGCGCCACCGCGTCTTCACAGGGGTGCCGCGAAATATTTCAAAAGCTTCTTAATTAATTAGACTCTCAATAAAAAACTCTCAAATCTCTTCCTAAAGTATAAATCTAAAAATAAAAATAATCCCAAGTCTAAAAATAATTGAACTACCATCAGATATGTAATTGCGGAGTTAGAAACTACAAAATACGCCAAAGGAAAAGTTTCAAAACTCTCCAAAGAAAATATGTCTAAAACTATACGGTAAATCTTCGATTTTGTAAAAGGATCTTGTATTAGTAATAACACTTCTATATACCAAAACAGGTGAAACCTCTTGTGACATCAATAGCCGTGAGAGCGATGATAGACAGTGAGGTGGATCGAAAAGGCTTAACCTAAGAGAGCTCTCCTTTTACTTCCATTCCCTTAAAAATCAGATGCGTAGTAGACCGTTTGCGACAGATTGTGAGTGTTTTGGAAGATCTTACGGACGGAATCTATAAGCAAGCGTTGCCGAAATCAGTTGATTGTCGAAGTCTAGTGAAGATAAACTCCTCACGTGATATTGTTACTAAGGGGTTTAATTTATTTTTATCTCTTACTTGTGATTAGATATACTTTTACGCCGTGGGCAAAACTTAATTCAAAAAAGGCACCAAGATTCGAAAAAGTTTGAGAACCATGATTTTTGAACATAGGCTCATCGGTTGGCCATATTGAGAAAAGGGTTAATAGTGAACGCTGTTAGGCGACTAGATTAAAAAAACGTTCCTTTTTAAATATAGACTCATTGGTTAGCGATATTGATAAAGGGGTTAATAGTGAACGCTGCCTGGCAACTATATTAAAAAATCATTCTTTTTTTAATATAGGCATATCGGTTGGCCATATTGAGAAAGGGGTTAATAGTGAACGCTGTTAGGCGACTAGATTCAAAAAACGTTTCTTTTTAAATATAGGCTCATTGGTTAGCGATATTGATAAAGGGGTTAATAGTGAACGCTGCCTGGCAACTGTATTAAAAAATTATTCTTTTTTTAATATAGGCATATCGGTTGGCCATATTGAGAAAGGGGTTAATAGTGAACGCTGTTAGGCGACTAGATTCAAAAAACGTTCCTTTTTAAATATAGGCTCATTGGTTAACGATATTGATAAAGGGGTTAATAGTGAACGCTGCCTGGCAACTATATTAAAAAATCATTCTTTTTTTAATATAGGCATATCGGTTGGCCATATTGAGAATGGGGTTAATAGTGAACGCTGTTAGGCGACTAGATTCAAAAAACGTTCCTTTTTAAATATAGGCTCATTGCTTAGCGATATTGATAAAGGGGTTAATAGTGGACGCTTGGTGATTATAGTCAAAAAACGTTCCTTTTTTTAAAATAGGCTCATCGCTTGGCCATATTGATAAAGGAGTTAATAGTGAAAGCTGCTTGGCGACTATATTTAAAAAACGTTCCTTTTTGAATATAGGTTCATCGGTTGGCGATGATTGGCGATATTGATAAAGGTGTTTAATTGGATTCGGAAACTGTTTACTTTTGGTGTCTAAAAAGGGTTTATTATTCCATCCGAGGTAGTTTTACCCATTATGTTATACCTGCTGATAGAAACTTTAAAAAAAAAAAAAAAAAAAAAATTGTACTCGCAGAAAAACAAATATGTTCAGGTATTCATTTTTAAGTACCTTTTTTTTATATTATACCATTCTTTCTCTATGCATAACAGTAATAGTGGTGTAAATTTATAATATCTATCATTTATATTCCATGCGAACTTTCAATGAAGCTTCGCTTGTTGAACTTCCCCATTTGATCCTCAAGAATAAAGACACGATGTTCCAAGGATAGAACAGGGTGTCAGACGAGATCTATGGCGGCTCTCTATGGCTAGAAGAACTCACGACCAGCCCAGCCCTCCCACACTTTTATAGGGTTCTTTCGACGGAATTATCGTTCGGTCACGCAATACGGACATTTGTTAAACTTCGCTTCTGCTTTTATGGAAAGATGTTCAGGAATGAGCGTGGGAATAGCTCACTGCGACACTGTAAAAAAAAGTTACTTAAAAATGAGTACCTAAACCTACTCGATTTTCTTTGAGTACAATTGCATCGTAAATAAGCAATGACGTTCTCAAATTTAAGTAACCGTACTCTCTCGGAAATGAGCAGGGTGATTTAATATTGCTAATCGCCGCTTCTGTTCAAGCCATCTTCACAAACCGACCTGACAAACTTAAAATAGTTGTTCAGAAGATGGTTTTCCACACATGTCGATTGTTTAAATGGAAACTGAGTTATTACAACTCAATTATCTTACTTCTCATTTTTTGGCAAACTTTTTTTTAACATTTCTTCTGCTCATAACTTCTTTACGTCTCCCAGGTAGTACAGCGGACTGCGGTGCCTGAGGATCTGGATGCGATTCCAAGTATGTGTTAGTTGTGATTGTTGATATTTATTGAAAGTGATTTATGAAAATAAATTTAAGTAAAACGTAGCTTTAAATATTAAGTAAGTTTAAATTTTTAAACTAATACAAAGAATAATT
Organism: Troglohyphantes excavatus; assembly: GCA_963932185.1. Classification (NCBI taxonomy): domain Eukaryota; kingdom Metazoa; phylum Arthropoda; class Arachnida; order Araneae; family Linyphiidae; genus Troglohyphantes; species Troglohyphantes excavatus. Next base: position 15,315,520 of record OZ010671.1, read on the forward strand.
TGTGTCTGAAATATTGTTCTGTTATATAAATTTTAATTAATAAACTTTAAAATTTGTGTTCAAAAAGTCAAAAAAAAAGTTTAAATGGTACCGAATTCTTTTAATATATTCAGAAACGAACATTTCCCCCTGTACCGTAAAGTTTGGTTCGCGAATACTTTAACAGTAACAATAAGAAAAATGAGTTAACAATAAAATTGGTCTATGCGTACTACATTTCTTTACACGACGGTAGGTCATTTATCAACGTATGCTGATTCCACGTGGAGTTATGGGGGTTTTACATTACGATGCCGTATGGCTGTGCAGCTGTACCGAAAGGAATTACGTATCCACGTCAGAAATGTAATAAGATTAGATCAAAAACAAACATAACACAAAAAATTCGCATTTTCAAAGTAAATCGTAATTTAACGTAATATGACGTAATGATTTATGAATTTCGGGTCATAATCATCTAAAATATACTTGATTATAAAGAACAATTAAAATTTTCCAACCATGAGGGATGTTTGTCCAACTTTTCCAAAAGTAAGAACTGTTTTCTGTTCATTTCAGAACTTTAATGGTAGTTTACTAATAAAAATATGTTCTTTTAGAACTTAATTTAAAATCGAACATTATAAATGCTTGATGGAATACTTCACCCAGCAGTTTAATTATAGGATTTATTACAAAACTTCTGGTAATTTATCAAAACATCCACCTTTTAATGACAATTTAATTTGTTTTGTTTTTAAAGTGAATATTCGATAACCGCTTTCTTTCAACGATGACGTTTGAGATCCGTTTACGTAATCTGATTTTGTTTTGCATTTTTGAGGAAGAATTATAATGATGTCATTTGAAGTCCCGTAAATCTTAAAAAAAATTATTGTGTTTGGATATGCCCATATCATTTCATAACATGTTTATTTAAATTATATTTCACATGAAATGTTTTAATATTTCATTTATATTTCATTTAAAAAAAATTAATTTTAACCGTCTAAAGATCCAACTAATACCACCAATGCTTCAAGGAGAGTGATTATCAAATCGACATTCATTATCTTTTAAAAATTATATTCTTTGATTTAATCATTTTCACTGAGCTAGAATATAATATAACTATAATCACTGGATCGAGGACTCCCATTGGGCGACAATATCCTTTACCTTGCGCCGCGGATGCTTACAATTCGGAAGAAAGGTTGAGAAACCAATCGTGACGTAACACAAATGTTTAAAACCGGCAGTTTTTATGTCTTTTGTCTTCTTTTTCTTGTGAGTAAGTATGGAAAACATTAAATGTGTAACATTTAATGTATTTTTGAAAGATTGAAATGCGTTTTTAAATCTACGCAAACTTATGCGAAATTACTATTTTTCCTACCTTCGCTCAAAAAGGAGTAAAGTGGTCGGCAACGCTTAGTCCTAGCTCCAGTGCTTATAGTTATATAATTCTAGCTCAATGGTGCAGGCAGACACCTGGAAGTTGATTTCATAAATAATGTAATATTTTCAAAACATAGATATAAAAATGGGTAATTTTTAAATATTTTTTTTTATTTTGTAATATTTTATATTTATAGGTTTTTTAATCACTTTGGGTCCTATTTATGTTCAGTTTAATGTAAACATTTGATTTGTTAATGGACATAAAAATCTTATTCAATGGTTTAAAATCATGCACATTTTGCTGTTATTGATTGTTTGTTTATTACATAGATAAGTTTAAATACCGGGCTTATAAAAATTACATAAAATATATTTAAATTAATATATAAAAATTACATAAACATATGTAAATTAATATGTAAATATTACAAAAAATATAACTAAAATAATATGTAAAAATTACGTAAAATATATGTAAATTAATATGTAAATATTACAAAAAATATAACTAAAAAAATATGTAAAAATTACATAAAATATATGTAAATTAATATGTAAATATTACATAAAAGTAATGTAAATTAATATGTAAATTTTACATAAAAGTAATGTAAATTAATATGTAAATATTACATAAAATATATGTAAAGATTACACAAACATATGCAAATTAATATGTAAATATTTACATAAAATATTTGTAAGTTAATATGTAAATATTACATAAACATATGTAAATTAATATGTAAGTATTACATAAATATATGTAAGTTCATATGTAAATATTACATAAACATACGTAAATTCATATGTAAATATAACATAAACATATGTAAATTAATATATAAATACTACAAAAATTATAGACAAAATAATATGTAAAAATTACATAAAATATATGTAAATGAATATGTAAAAATTATATAAAACCTATGAAGAATTTGAATGCGGTGAATAGCAATTTTAGGAAATATCTCATTTTAATGGTTTTGTTTCCCATAAGTAAAAGTGTGTATGTGGTAATTTTGGAATAAAATAATTATACTTAGCTCCCTCTTGTTCCAAATCGATATGTAATTTAATCCAATTTTGAAAAATTTTGTAAAAAGTAATATTTTTTAATCCCTAAATTCGCTGTTGGGACCACTGCGTGTCGATTAGGCTTTAAAATAAGTTATTAGGATTTAATTGCGATAAATATTTTTTATACTATGGTTCTCTTTCCAAACAAAACACGTAAAAAAACTATAAAGGTTATAACAACATCCACCCCGAACCCGGCTTGAAATTGGCGATTTTTCCGCCATTCATCAAAATTAATGGTGCGTCGAGGGTCAAACCACGTGCAATTTTCCCCTACCGAAAATTTCACAAACTTTTTTTCAAAGAATAATTTGGCTCTGTTTTTACCTCTATTCCCTTTCAAGATTATTATTCGGAAAAAATCTGACTGGAAATGGCAACGGAGTTGGCAATGGGTAGGTTTTCTTTTTTTTATGATGTTTTTACCCCTATCCCTTTCTGTTTTTATTCAAGTGCAGATCTTTTTCAGGATTGCCCATCGTGCGACTGGAACCCACTTGGCGACGTTCCAAACCGCCATTCGCCAAAAGCGTCGTCAAATCAAAGTTTTTCTTTCGTCAGGCCATTTGGACTTTTTCTCTGAAGTGAAGCTGTGTAGATTTTGTTGAGGTCGTGAGCAAAATAAGGAAGTAAGGAATGTTCTTTTTTAAATGATAGGGGGGAAAAGCTTTGATTACAAAATATACTAGTGGTCAGTGTTATTCAAGGAACAGACATTAAAAACATGAATTGACCAAATATTTGAAAACGTAGACATCACTGAATATTCCTTCGAATTTTCTGTAGTCCAAAATATGTTTTGTCCTATTGAAATTTACTAGCAAAGGTCAGAATCAGCACTGTTAAAAATATGTACTCAAAAATAAGTAAAATGTACTCGTTTCTGAGCACATTTGATGATTATCATGGATCCGAATACATAAGTTTCATTTCTGGAAAAGACATGTATTAGACAATGACTAAAAATTAATAAAAAGAGCAGTTGGTTGCCCACATAGGCTGCCGTCATAAATCACTTTCAATAAATACCAACAACTATCACCAAGACATGCCGGTAATTGAACCCAGATCCTCAGGCACTGCTGTCCAGTGCCTTATACGATAAACTTCCAAAGCGATTTGAAGAAATTATAAACAGTTGAAATGTCAAAAATATATGCCAAAAGAATGGAAAATAAGGTAATTAACTTGTAATAGCTCCGTTTCCATTTAAGCAATCGACATCAAATAATATAAAAACCTTCTTCTGAACAAATATTTTAATTTTTCAGGTTGTTTTGTTAAGATGACTTGAACAGAAGCTGACAATAACAATATTAAATCACATTGCTCATTTTAGAGAAGGTACGATTACTTAAATGAGTACGTCATCGCTCATTTACGATACAAATGTACTCAACGAAAAACGAGTAGGTTCAGGTACTCATTTTTAAATGCCTTTTTGACAGTGCGTATTGAGGCGATGTATTTATGAAAAACTATTTGGGTTTTCATACGAATCACATTAAGCCGCTTTTTCACCCACCGGGACAACCGGTGCCAGATGCAATTTATATTTATTGGAAAAACAACTAATTTTTTTAATATAAAATTGAAAAATAAAAAGTGTGGAAAATGAGTTATACGTTTTTTAGAAGGATTTCAATAAAAAACATCATATTAATGCTATTGCCAGTATTTATTAGCAGTTGCATAACAATATTTATACACCTAAACCACGAATATTTTTAAACCAGTAGCTACTAAAGACGATCCTGTTCCTGAGTATAATACATTTGAAATGTACACTGTTAAAAATAGGTACTCAAAAATAAGTAAAATGTACTCATTTTATAATACATTCCATGCTTATCATGGCTCCAAATACATAAGTTTCAATTTTATAAAAGACACTTACTTAAAATGAGTACAAAGATAGTAAAAATGAATAAAAAGAGCAGATGCTAGCCTATACATAGGCTTCCTTCATAAATCACTTTCAATAAATATCGACAATTACAAAAGGTGTGCCGAAATAATGGGAAGTAAGATAATTGACTTGTAATAACTCAATTTCCTTTTAAGCAATAGACATCAAATAATGTGGAAAACCATATTCTGAACAAATATTTTAAGTTTGTCTGATCGCTTTGTTAAGATAGCTTGAACAGAAGCTGAGATTAGCAATATTAAATAACACTGCTCATTTTTGCGAAAGTACGATTACTTAAAATTTGAATACGTCATCGCTTATTTACAATACAATTATACTTCACAGAAAAACGAGTACGTTTATGTACTCATTTTTAGGAAACTTTTTTTGTGTGTATAAGAATCATTCAGAAATAATTCCTTTTTAGCAATCGATATCAAATAATGTGGAAAACCATCTTCTGAACAAATATTTTAAGTTTGTCAGATCGCTTTGTTAAGATAGCTTGAACAGAAGCTGAGATTAGCAATGTTAAATCACGCTCATTTTTGCGAAAGAATTAAAATTACTTAAAATTTGAGTTTGTCATCGCTCATTTACGATGCAATTGTACTCACAGAAAAACGAGTACGTTCATGTACTCATTTTTAAAAACCTTTTTTTCTACAGTGTATAAGAATCATTCTGAAATAAGTCAAAACACGAAATAAGTGATGAAAAAAAATGTGAGCTAACCACCAAGTGCATGTGTGAACATAGAAATCCTATAAAAAAAGGACGATGGGATAAAAATAAAGTTTGGATAATGTTCTATTCAAACGTACTTATGAATAAAACATATACAAATGTTCAGAAAAGACTAAATGTTTCTATATTCAGTGTGAAAGACAGTCTCACAACACCTACACTTTCTATTACTACTACCAAAGCTGGTGCTCTTCACACGTAAGCAAATTAAAGCACAAAGAAATGTATAAGCACTCCTTTATTAAGCTTGCGAATCACGTGACGCGCTTAATCGTCACGCGACGCGAGATGGGAGCGGCCATTGATTGCTGCAATTTCCTAGATTCGGTCTTTGGGTTAGTCGGTTGTTTAGGCAGGCAGGTTTCACACGTCCGTCGTTTGAACGCCCTTATTGCATTATATAGTAAATAGCAACTAATAATATCTTCGTGTGAACGCTAGTATTTGATTGTATGTAAATTACCGACTCACTGTCTTGAGTGTGAAGGTTTTAGGCTTTTTATGTCGCGAAAACAGTACTATTCAGTATTTGGGAATTCAATTAAACTGATAACACGTCTGAAAGAGAATACAATTTCTTGCATTATAATAAGTTTAATGATAATTTAATATGCCAAATATAGCGTTGAGTTTTGGGTTAATCATGCCATCCGTAATTAAATACAACTTTTTTTAAAAAAAGTACTATTTGTACAGAAGGTATATTCTGGTTCTGGTTAGTTGGCGCTCATCAATACTGTTTCAGCGAATCAACAAACGAGTTTCAGTGTATTGACCAATCAGCTTATCGAAAATATGTAAACAAAGTGACATCACGGAGGATATTTAGCCAGAGCCAGAACACTACAAGACCAGGTATATTCAGAATGCGACAATGTTCTAGTTTTTTTTTTTTTAATCGAAAGCTCAAGTTTACAAATTTTAACATTATACGTTATGCAAAGTGTCAAAGAATTCCGTTTATTAATTAACTTACATTTAAATAAACTTACAGTTAAATAAACTTACAGTTAAATAAACTTACAGTTAAATAAACTTACAGTTAAATAAACTTACAGTTAACTAAACTTACAGATAAATAAACCTACAGTTAAATAAATTTACAAAAATCTTTACAAATGCAAAACTCTCATCGTTTTTGTAACTGACAGTTGAAAAGAACAAGAAAAGTCATCGAACAGTTTCGGACCTTACACTGCAAATTCATATCAAGACCTACCTTCGTTGTGCATGCATTTGTCTACTTTCGCATATCCAATTCAAAGGAAAGGGTTCATTTTGCCCCACTACGTAGCATGCGCATTAATCCTCTTTTTGGTTTTTTACTGAACTGTATTTTTCGCAGATTCTATAATGGGTGGCGTTCATGGAGGAATGGTAACAGAAAACATTGAGAAAAGAGCTTGAATCGGATCAAATTAAGTTAACTGTATAGTATCACCAAAGCATTGAGTCTATGGACGAATCACTGAGCTAAAATAATAACTGGAGAATATACTCTCATTGGGGTAAAGTGAACTTTATGGAGGCGCGCGGGTGAATACAGTTCCAGCTGCGTCAAGTGGTCGCATGCTTAGTCTACTCTCCAGTTCTTATTTAGCTCAGTGGTGATGCCCAGCGAAATGCGTCGTGTATCATGATGGAAACTTACTAGTAGTTTCGATTTCTTCCCTACAGCAGACAACTTTGCTTTTGTTTGTTTAGTCGCTACGCTTGCAATTATGGAAAAGTTTGTTTATAGAATTTGTTTTTCAAATAAGTAATATTTTAATTCTAAATACGAATACATTTAAATACAGAAATACTTATAATATATCTGTATATAATTGCTTATAATTAGAATTACAACGAAATACGGAAAATTTCAACACAAAAAATGCTTCCTAAACGATGACTACAATCTATCTCAGTGCATGAAGTAAATATTTCTATATTGAGGTATTATTTAATTACGAAAACTTAAAATTATAGTACTGGAACTGAAGTTCCATGCTAATCCTACGGAACTTCTTCGGCGTCGCGCATTTTTCTCCATGTTTGGTTGGAACATCGGTCTTCTTCTTCTCGGCGTGAAATTCCCCATTACTATTTTTTGTCTTACTGGCATAAAACGGTGCAATGCGGTCTCGCACGCTTAGTAATCACTCCACTGATTGTTTTCGCTCAGTGGGGAGAATAGGGCGACCTGTAGTAACCAAGATGGCGGTCGCGCAAATTTCGTTGGAAACCGCATATTAGTTGCTTTGTTAGTTATAAAATAAGGTTGCTGTGGAAACCAAAATTTGTGGCTGGACCCTCTTATTTTCGTCTACTTGGCTTATCTTTACTCCATGGTGGAGTTGGATCGGGGAGAAAGATAACATATCATCATATGCATTCCCAACAGAGAATCGTCTACTAGCGTTACAGCACTACTAATTGGATGTGCAAGTAAAAACAGGAGTTAATTAACATTTTTAAAAAGAAATAAATTAGTTAGTGAAGTACATTGTCTGGCTCTGCTTGCTTCATTTAAACGGATTCGAACACTAAAAATGCATATTTAAAATAGTGTGTGTTCACTTAAGCGTACCTAATTACCAAATGTGCGAAACCATGCCGATTTTGTTAACCTTACAACCCTTAATCACGTTTGGGCCAAATTGGAAAATATATACTGCCATTCGGTTTTTGTTTAGAGGCAGATACGGGCGTTCAAAGGAACGCAACCAGAGAGTTGTAATATTAAATAGAGAGCGCCTTCAATACCATGCTCTCGTAAGGTCGCGGTGTCAACATTGAAAAAAAAAACATCACGTGGTTTTAGCGCTGCCACATTTGGCGTTCAGACATCTGCAGGAGTTCCAAATTTGGTGCATTTTCTTCTTTTTGGTGATAAGGTGTTCTGTCCGTATTCAACTTCTTAACATATATGTAGGTATTTACTTACTTTCAAACAATTTGCGCTAAATATTTCCTCTTCATTAACGAAACGAAAATATAATTTTCTTTGTGTTCAATGCTCGAAAAAACGAAACTCTTTATATTTCTCCGGTTTTATTGTTCATATTTTCTTATTGCACTATACATAATAACAATTGAAAGAACTTCGCTTATGGTAAATTTTGTACATAAAAACGTAACGCAATTATTTCAAAACTAAAGTAAACTCCCTTAAATTGTGCCACTCGTTAAAAAAACGATATTTACATACAAAATTAAACACAAAATCATATTACAATACTTCGATATCACTTAGTTCTGAAAGTCACCAAGGTCTGCCAAAGTAATATTGGCGCATGAATGAATTGGCATTTTCACAAATCACGTGGTTTCAATGATGCACACATGGAAATCAGCATTTTTATTCCTATATTTGTATCATAACTCTATGAACGCAACGAAACCAATTGTATTTTGAACAAAATACAAGTTCCTATTCAGCTATATTTTGAACGTATCCCAAAACACAAACAACAACAAAAAAAGGATGCACGAAAATATAACCAACCTGCACTTCGGACACGGCAGAGACGACATTTTCCTTTACTTTAATTACGAGAGAGACCCTAGATACAACACAAGACATTACTAACCATCCAAAGTTCAGATCAAACTTGCATCTTGCCGTCCCAACGCCGCAAAATCTTCGCCGCAGGGGGGGGGGGGGGGGGAGCCGTTATCAGATTAATGCTGCAAGCGCACATCAAACAGCAGCTTTAATGCATCAACTGCGAATTTGATGCATTACGCTTGTCACAGGATTTGCAAGTGTAATAATTCAGGGGGGATGCGGCCGCATTAAAGGGTTAACAGAAATCAATGGCTGAACACGGGGGGGGGGGTGAGAGGGGCGGGCTCTAATGCCTTGGTCGAGAGTGTTTGTAGAACTTGAATACGTTCGAAAGTTCTCAGAAATCGAACGGACGGATGGATGAAGTTTTATCGAAAGCACTTGCTTACCAGCACATATTTAGGGTGATGGTTTGAGATGTATGGTTTGGTTTTGGTTTTGTTAATTAACGTCGCACTAGAGCTGAACAGTGGGATATTGGCGACGGTTCGGAGTCAATCTCGAAGGAAAGACCCGGGAACACATACACATTCACACACATATTCATACATGCACCTCGTTATTTTAGAACCATGGTCAGATGACGAGGAAACACCTGAACTGGCACCCAACGCCTTCAATAGACGTCGGGACTTTGGACCCCGATCATACGTATCGTGCACCAGTCCCGTTAACACGCCAGTATAATTTGTTGGATATTCTGGACGACTTTCTAATATTTTTGTAGCGAAGCTGGCAACCCTCCGATCGCAAGATCACTACTTTTTTACTTTTCTATGTCAAGTCCATTTCGCGGATTCGAACCACCAATCCTCTGATTAGTAGCTGAACGCCTTACCAACTGAGCAACTGGGACTCTTGAGATGTATGTGTTCATTAGCAGATTCTTTCTGTGGGGGTCCATCGAGGATTTCTAACATTAAAATCTTAATATTTTTTAGTGTGGTTATTACTGTCGCACTAGAGCTGTATAGTGGGCTATTGGCGTCGGTTCGGGGCCTATCTCGTAGGAAATACCCGGGAACGATGCCACGTACGTTTGAACCAATGTCAGATGGCAAGAACAACACCTAAGCTGGCACTCGACGCAATCTCAATAGGTGTCAGAACATTTGACTCCGATTATATTTATCGTGTATCATTCCCATAAACATGCCAGGCCTCCGTGGCCGAGTGGGTAAAGGCGACAGCTGGGAATCAGAGTATTCCTGGTTCGATCATGTGCGACGGACTTGACTAAGAAAAGTAAAAAAGTAGTGATCTTGTGATCCGATGGTTGACAGCTTCACTACAAAATACTAGTAATGTCGTTCAGAACATCCACAAAAAATATCGGCGTGTATACGGGACGGGTGCACGATAAATCTGATAGGGGTCCAAAGTCCCGACGTCTATTGAAGGCGTTGGCTGCCAGATCAGGTGTTGTCCACGTCATCTGACCATTGTTCAAAAATACAAGGCATCGTTCCCGGGTCTTTCCTTCGAGATAGGCCCCGAACCGTCGCCAATAGCCCACTGTGCAGCTCTAGTGCGACGTTATTTAACCAAACCAAACCAAACCGGGAACGATACTTCGTATTTTTGAACTGTGTTCAGATGGCGAGAACAACACCTAAGCTGGCACCCGACGCAATCTCAATAGGCGTCAGGACATTGGACCGCGATCAAATGTAGATGCATTGGCGTAAACTTGTACTGGGCCCACGGGCCCGAGACCCCCCCCCCCCCCTAATATTTTGAAAAACTTACCCAATTTCTCTAAATGTAATACATTTTAGTAAAAATTAGTGCCATGACCTGCCCCCCGCCCCTCCTCCCCACCCCCCATCACTGACTTTATACCTCTTAAAACTTTATACCTCTGCGTAGACGAATACATCACTGAATATACCTTCGAATTTTCTGCAGTCCAAAATACGTTTTGTCCTATTGAAAGTTATCCTATCCTAGATGTTCTACGAATCACCGACATACACTTGCTTTTATTATTATTATTGATAATAACTGTAACGTTAAGAAATAGGTTGTTAGTATTTATCAGGATTTTTTTATCAAAATCTAAGGATCTAATCTAAGGATGACAAACGTAACAACTTGCTCGTAAATAATGCTAATTCAAAAGAAGTAAATAGTTTTTAAAATATACATTGTGAAATAGTCAAGAGATTAGTCTTGGACCAATATTCTTGAGCCATGATCGTTCAAATTTGTATTTTTAACGCATATATATTTACTTTAAAAAAGCTTTACTACCAAATAAACAAAGAGACCGCTTCCAAAATGGATTTGAAGAACTATGCACCTTACGCACGACCTGGTGTCGAGATTAAAATAAGTTCGAATAAATACAAGCTGATTGGTGAATATCAAACCCCACCAACCAATAACAGTTGCGCATGACGTCACTTATAACTAAAAAACTTATATAACTTAATCTACTAAAATAAGCAAATATATCGCTTCCAAAATAGAATGGAAAATATATGAATCTTTTGCACGACCTGGCGTCCAGATTAAAATTAATTCGAATAAATACAAGCTGATTGGTGAATAGCAAATCCCGTGGTTTCCGTTAACCAATAACATTTGCGCGTGACATCCTTGTATCTAAAAATTACGCAATATGTCAAAGTACTGAATGACCTAAATTTAAATAACGGAAATTAATTAAAGTTTAGTTAAATGAAGGATTAGAATTTCATCGAATGAATTAACTTAATATTTCGAACGCATTGAAGTAGAAGCTAGAACATTTAAATAGAATTCTACTAATAGAATTTCATTTCAAAAGAATTAATTAATACATTTCTAATGTTAGTATCAAACGATTTTTGTTTATACTGAACATTCCAAGTTTTGAATGTAAGCCTGGTTAAAAATCTTTATTTCAATTTAAAATCAAGTGCATGACCGATTTGATATTAAAATTAATCTAACATCATTTTATGACAAATAAAAGAAATATCCTTATAAATTGCTTTAATAAATATATTGTGTAAGAAATATATTCCTACACTATTTGAAAAAGTTTTTCAAAATAGTGTTTATTTTAAATTCTCAACAAAAATAAATGGCATAAAAATAAAAACTTGAAATCACGAAAAATAAAAATATAAAAAAATGTTTACGACATTTAGAAAAATTATAATAAAATATTTTATTTAAAGCAAACTTTTCCGTTTATTATATTTAAAATTCCTGCAGCAATCAGAAACCAGGCAATTTGTCATAAATTTCTTTAATTTTTATTTTAACCATTACATATTCAAATCACAATTCTCATAACAAAAAATATACCAATAAAACAATAATAGTAAGAGTATTCAAAATTTAAGAAATTCTCTTTTGTGTGAAAAAAAAAGAAACAATTATCGTAATACTCGAGACGTGTTATAAAAAAAATTGATAAACGCAGTGTGATATTGTATTTCCAACTTTTTTTATATTCCATTTCCTATTCCAAGTTAAAGTGAATTACTGAATGTCATTACTAAACGTTCTTTTTTTTCCGAACGTGTTTCGAATCTTGGAAAAATTCGTTATGTAATTAGCAACGTGAACAACACCTCAAGTACTTTAGTATTTTTATTACCCGAAAGTTTTTATTATTTTAGTGGCAGCACTTGCTTGTCACGATTTACTATTTTCCAAATAAACTTGACACTAATGTCGCAAGGGTGTCCCAGTATTTATAAAAACATATTTAATGTTTACCTGACCAGGAAAAAGTTATTTAATTTTGATTTTAACTATAAAAAATAATCTTTCTTAAAAAAAGGAAAACCGACGTGAAGAAAAATGCGCTAAAAAGAACGCATTAAAAGTATGGAATTATTTAATATCAATTTTATACTTATTATAACTTTTTGAAATCGGCTCCAAAATTTAGGTATGATTTTTATAAATTGGCACCATTTTTTTAATTTAGCGGGGGGCTTCGCCCCCTATTATTATTCACCAAAAAATTCAAATATAACAACTTGTGCTCAACAGTGTATATTGTAAAACAATTCCTATCAATGCTGGTTAAACGAAATGTCATTGTTGTAAACTTCTGTTAAACAATAAAATTATTATGAAATCGGAAAAATTGTTTTAAAAAACTCCTGTTAATCGGCATTTCCGGATATTTAATAGCCGGATAATCGATAATTTTTTGCAGATTTTGTCTAAGTGGATTTTTCTCTATCCAACAAAAAAAGAATTTTCGAAATCGGATACTATTCTTTTTCAAACGGTCCAGTTAATTGAGAATTCCGGATAGTTAAATGCCGGATAACCGGATATTTTTTTCAATTGCTCCTCTTTGAAACATCCCCTATCAAACAACAAAAAAAAATTGTGCAAATATCTGAATTAGAACCAAAGTTCTGCGCGAACATACATAAAAAAAATACATAAAGGTCGAATCTATAACCTCTCGACTTGGCGCGCGATTTGGCGGTTTTAATTTAAAATTTCTGGCGGTTTTATTTCGGAGTTTTGGTTGCCGCGCTTTTCAGTCGGTTAAAAAAATATTTATTGTCAAAATTTGACCCAATGAAAATCTTTTGAACTTTTTGAATATTGATATCACTTGCTATTTATAATTGTAAGTTAAAAAAAATATCATGTTTGTACAGCTTTTTTAATATCTGTTTTGACAAGTAGGTTTGAAAGAGTTTGGACCCTTTCAAATATCATAAATATCAACTTATGAAGGATTATCATTCTACTGTTCAAATATTATTCCGATAACCATAAAAATCTAATTATTCATCTTAAAACTCTTGTACTATTCTAATTCTTAAATTGAAATTATTAATATTAGAAACCATTTTAATTCCGACATTTAATTTAAAATGAGTTAAATTTAAAAGTACACATATATCATTTCGAATTTAAATTTAAATATACTTAAAATCGATTCCCTGCATGTACTCAAAAATAAGTACATGTCCTTTTTAAATTTGAGACTAATGTAATCGACACTATGATAAGCATCGAATGCATGCAAAAATGAGTACATTTTACTTATTTTCATTGCATGTTTCGAACAGTGTGATATTTCCTTAATCACATTCATGAGAAAGGTATTGCCTAAGTTTTTTAACCGACTGCCCAGCGCGCCCATTAAAATAAAAAATAAAACCACCAGAAATTTTAAATTAAAACCGCCAACGTGCGCCAAGTCGAAAGGTTATCAATTCGTCTGTTATGTATTTTTTTATGTAAGTTCGCGCAGAATTTCGGTTCTACTTCAGATATTTGCAAAAAAAAATTTGTTGGATAGGGGATGTTTCACTGGGGAGCAATTTGAAAAAAATATCCGGTTATGCGGCATTTAACTATCCAAAATTCTCAATTAACCGGACCGTTTGAAAAAAAATATTGTCCGATTCCGAAAATTATTTTTTGTTGAAGGGAGAAAAATCCACTTAGGCAAAATCTGCCAAAAAATAATCGGTTATCCGGCTGTTATATATCCGGAAATGTCGATTAACCGGAGTTTTTTTAAACAATTTTTCCGATTTCATAATATTTTCATTGTTTAACAGAAGTTGTACAACAATGACAATTCGTTTACCCAGCATTTATTGCCATGCATAGGGATTGTTTTACGATATACATTGTTGAGACAAAATGTAAGCACAAAATGTTGTTACTTGAATTTCTTGGTGAATAATAGCAGGGGCGAAGCCCCCCGCTAAATTAAAAACTAAAAGGAAAAAATAAAATAATCTTTCTAAAAAAATGAAAACCAACTTTAAGAAAATGCGCTAAAAAGTAAAAAATAATTTTAAATTTTACGAACGAGTTGAAAAAATTGAATTATTCAATATAAATTTTATACTTATTAGAACTTTTTGAAGTTGGTGCCAATTTACAAAAATCATACCCAAATTTTGGCGCCAATTTCAAACAGTTTTAATAAGTATAAAATTGATATTAAATAATTAAAAAATTTCAACTCGTTCGTAAAATTAAAAATGATTTTTTACTTTTAAACCATTTTCTTAAGGTCGATTTTCCTTTTTTTTATAGAAAGATTATTTTATTAAGAAATAAAACCTTGCACAATCAAATCCCAACGTACACCTACCTAAACTTAAACAAAGCAACTCGGAATTTGATTTCGAAAAAAAATATTCTTCCTAACACCATCCAATGGAGGCAAACATCACTCCAGATGCTTTTGAGGATTACTCAACTGGAAAAATAAACACAAAGAAAAGCGAAGTTACGGCAATAATCAATTTCAACATGGCGGATTTCGGAAATCACTTGGCGCCAAACAGACTTACTAGTAACGGAAAATGAATGGAAATGAATAATAAGAAAACGCGAAGGGGGAAATGGCGTTATGTCAAGCAACTTTCTTCATCATTTACAAGAGAGATTTTAGAGATTTATTTAACTTATTACACAGGTATTTATTCTGGTGTAAGTACAATAAATCATAACGCATCTTTTCTTGCATCCGATATTAAATCGATTTCAATAAGAATGATGTAAGATTTTCCCACAAAAAAATGCATTTCTTTAACAAGACGGAATATCTTGATAAAAGCTCTAACAAAGGAATAGGTTTTCATTTATGTAGTTCTCCGATAATAGTTAAGAAAATATATTTAGTAACGAAAATGTTTCTTTGATAGATATATAAATAAGTTTTTATTGTAGTGAGACGTAGCCCATTTACAATGGTTGGAAAGATGCACGCAGGCCCGTCTCACCGGGGGGTTTGGGGGGGGGAGGAGTCTGGATAATCTGGAAACCCTAAAAGTTCGGAATTTCAACCTTCTAAAAATCCCCGAGTTGGGAAAATTTATGCCTGAACAAAATTAATATTATTAGCAAATGAAAGCTAGGAAAGATTAGAAATTGACCAACTTGTATGATTGCATTTAAATTAGACCTCAGAATCTCATTAGACCTCATTGGAACCTCACCTGATTGGAATATAGGTGCAACAAATCAATGCTTGTGAGAGAACTGCTTGATATTATCTAAAATATATATAAAAAAAAAGATGAAAATATTGATAAGTTGGAACTGGGAATTTTCCGCACTGTTGAGTTAGGAATTTCGAATAGTTGAGCTAGGAATTTCGAATAATTAAATTGGGAATTTCAAATAGTTGAGTTGAGAATTTCGAATCGTAAAGTTGTGAAATTTCTTGTTTAATCTCTCTCAACATATTTTTTGTGTAACAGCACTTAATCCCATAGCTTAGTTTCAAAACCATATAGATGATCAAACGAAGAAAAAAATTATGTCTCAAACTAAAACTAATACAGATCTATAATTTGGTTAAGACCTACGTCTATCTAATACCAATTTATAAAAAAGGAAGTTAAAATTATTCCATAAATAATGCAATTAATTAGCTTTTTGTTTTTATTGAAAATCTGTCAAAAATTATATATCTGGTATTAAATTTTAAGGACTCAATTGCTGTTAGCGCATACATTTTAATGGTGATATTGTACATCACATTTTTTAATATTTGTCATATTCAGCTTTTATGTTGTTATTTTTTATTTATACAACTTATTATTCATAATTTTGCGATAGGAAAGTTTGCATTTCTAATAAATCATCCAACACAATTACAATATACAATTCCAGACATTAACTTACCACAAAGAAAAAGAACCCACTGTCTGACTAAACTAAAAACAACAACAAATGTTTCGAACACCAATCGAGTTTCTTCTTTCTTCTAATGTTCTAAAATTTGTCATTTCTAATTAACAAAAAGTCATCCGGCCAACAGCGTCCTCCATGATTCTCTGTAATTCGATTCCGCACCATATTTGTCAAATTTTAATTCCTTAGACAGTCCAAACAGCCGCGCATGCGCCCCGCAACAGTTAATTAAGGCAAACCGACGCGACTAAGTATCGTTCTAGAACATTAGAAAAGGAAAACTATTTTTCGCGTTCTCAGTTTTTTATTACCATTATTATTCTCTGACAAGCAAAAAAAAAATATGTAATAATGAGAACAGACAATTATTTTCCCGGGTTTTTCTCAATTAAAAACGGTGAAATGTGGCCGCTTCTTTTATTTGCCTCGAATCTTTTGTTCCGCTTAGTTCGGTCGCCATTTTTTTTTTTTTTTCGTTATTTTTTTTTTGTTCTTTTTTTCGCTTTCGCTTAATTTCATTTTAGTGTAACTACTCTCTTTCATCAAATAAGAGAAGCATGAGGGGAAGGGGGGAAGGGAACGGGTCTAATTATGAAAAAAGATAGTACACAAAGGGAAAATTTGTGTAACTGGAGCTGTAACTGTAACGTAAATAAACTCTACTCTGATTTATTCGGCAAGAATGGGATCGTTTGTATTGTTAAGAGAGTATTTAAAAGTTTTAAATGGCGGAATTTGATGTGATTTTTAAATGTTCGCTTCCAGCGGTTCTTTATTTGGTAAGAAAAGGTTAAACATTTGATTGTTTAAACTAGGTTTTAAAAGTAGAAAAGGGAAACCTAAATAAGTTATTAAAATTCAATTGTCTTTTCATTTAAACATATAAAAATAAATTAGAATGTAATGAATTAATTTAAGAAAATAATAATGTATTTCACAATACGTAAAAAATAACACATTTTTGTAAGTGAAATATTTTAAAATCAATCATTATATATGACATTCATTTGTATAACACTTCTGTACATAACTCAAATTTAAAAATGTCATTATTCTTTAAATTGTGTAGATATTTTTAAATGAACGAATATCACATAATAACAATTCATTTTCTTTAAACACTAAATTCGGCCTTAGCAATGTCAATCAATATTTCACTAAAACTTTAGAGTATAATAGAGTATAACTTTAGAGTTAATAATCAAACTAAAACAATCCAAGTGAAATTTAAATTAATCATTTAAATCGCAAAGAATAACTTGAGTGCAAAAGCTAAAATTCTAGATTTTGAATCATTAGTGAAGATAAGATTAGTCCATATGCAAAAACGAGTTATATTAAAAAAATCAAAATATGAGATTTTAGTATTATTATTAACAACTTTATCACATTGGCTAAATTTTTTCCTTATAATGAGCTCATGTGTTGTCCTTGTGTTATATAATCATAGTTCAAAATTATGAGTGCAACGTTATTTCGTCAATCATCCATCTAAATGTGATTTTTTTTTCTTACTAAGCTAAATAAACCGTGATTAGGCAGTCTAAAAGATTTATTTAAAGTTGACACTGTTAAAAGTAGGTACTTAAAAAATAAGTAAAATTTACTCATTTTGAATTACATTCGATGCTTTTCATGGATCTGAATACATAAGTTTCAATTTTGAAAGAGACATGTACTCAAAAATGAGTACAATGAGTAAAAAGAGCAGATGCTAGCTTACATAGGGTGTCTTCATAAATCACTCCTTAAAAATATCAACAATTACTATCAAGACTTACCGGGAATCGTACTCAGATCCTAAGACATCGCAGTGAAGAAATTATAAACAAAATCCTTTTTTAAAAAAGTGTGAAAAAAATGGGAAGTAAGATATTATTTTGATAAGATTTATATTAACTCAGTTTCCATTTAAGGAATCAACATCAAATAATGTGATAAACCATCTTTTGAACAACTATTTTATATTTGTCAGGTTGCTTTGTTAAGATGGCTTGAATAGAGGCTAAGATTCGCAATATTAAATTTCAATATTTCAATATGCAATAATCAATATTTTTGCGAAAGTAAGGTTGCTTAAATTTAAGTGCATAAGTACATCGTCGTACAAAATATATCAACTGTTAAAGAAAGAAACAATCTGCAGCACAAAAATGAAAATATATACAAATAAAATCATATGGTAGTGTGTGTTTCTTTTAATTTATCTTGGTTGGTTGAAATTACGTCGCACTAGAGCTGCACAGTATGCTATTGAAGATGGTTCGGGGTCTATCTCAAAAGAAAGTGACCATGTTCAGATGACGATCTCTTATCTTAAAAACTAATCATACTATTTTAATGAGACTTAGTAAAATTGTGTGCAGTTTCAAATTAAAACTTTGAACATCGAATTTTTCGATGATTTTAAATACAAGAAAATAGTAGACCAGATGTGAAAACAGCTATATGCACGAAAAGTTTTTTTGATTAAATTACAAAAACAAAAACTGTCAAAATTAAACTTTTGTTAATACAATAATATTTTTTATTAAAAATTTAAAAAAAAATACAAAAAAATCACTAAAATATAGACGTTATCAGATTTCTGAATAATTTATCAGGTAAGTTTTAATTTTCACATAATTTGCTTCGAAACTGGAATAAGAATTTAACTGGTTTTGCAAATATATTGTCTGCTATCTTGTTCTTTTTTCCAAGAAGCAAAAGCAGCTATATCCAAATTTAGAAATCACCATTTCTGGCGCTCACGCTCACATTTGGCCCCAAAATTTAGTTATAGTTTTTTGTAAATTGTTACCAACTTTAAAAAGTTGTAACAAGTATAAAATTAATATTAAATAATTCAATTTTTTCAACTTGTACGTAAATTGTTTTTGAAAAATTTACTTTTTAGTGCATTTTTCTTAACGTAGGCTTTTTTTAAAGATTATTTTGTTTTCCCTTTTTTAGTTTTTAATTTAGAAAGGGTCTTCGACCCCTGCTATTATTCATCAATAAATTCAAGTTGTTGCCTCACATTTTTTCCACATCCAAGTTTTCGGTTTAATGTATGCCGAGAAAATAAAACCATATTGCCTCAACAATTTATATTGAAAACAATCTCTATCCATGCCAATATATACTGGGTGAACGATATGACATTGTTGTAAAATCTTGATTGAACAATGAAAATATTTTGAAATTTTATAATTTTTTTTAAATCCGGTTAATCGATTTTTCCGGATATATAACAACCGGATAACCAATATTTTTTTATTGCCAAAGTGAACTTTTATCTATTAAACAAAAAATAAATTTTTGAAATCGGACAGTATTTTATTTTCAAACGTTCCGGTTATTTCATACTTCTGGATAGTTAAATGCCGGATAACTGGATATTTATTACAAAAAGGTTCCTAAGTGAGCCACCTCTATCCAACAAAAAAAGAATTTTACAAATATCTGCATTAGAACAGAAATCATGCACGAACATACATTAAAATAAATTATACATGACAATCGAATTCATAATCCCCCTCCTTCGGCGGTTGTGGTTGCCGCGCTTTAAAGTCAGTTAATAATAAAAAAAAAGTTAAAATAGTAATAATTAAATTTATATTTCTCATTGAAATTACTTAAATAACATTTATAAGTATGTACGTTAAATCCAAAATAAAATAATTTTTGATAATAACTTCCTTCCAACTATAAATATAATAGTCGTTCTTTATAAACGGGATTTGCTTCTTGGCTATGTAATATGCAAAAATAAAACAATATTTTTAATATGCTTTATTTTAAAATATTGTTCAGCAACAGAAATGCCTTATTTATCCAAATATTAAAAAAAAAGTAACTTACTTTAAAATTTTACATTTTTTTTTTATTTAAGTACTTCCAGAGCTAATTTGGCGCTAAGAAGGTTACCTATTTGATATGTGCGTATGTTGTTTAAATACTATTGTATGTTTTGTATGTTCATATGACTTTCTACTAAAGGTAAGCGAGTAGCAAACGATACGTCGGCGTATTTATAATTATTGAATTTTGATCCTTCTTTATTTATTTTCGTGTTTGTAGACAGAAAAATGTATAACTTAATGTAAATGAAATAAAGCTTTAATAACCTATTATATCTTCATCCGAAAATCTCAATTAACTAGATTTATTTCCAAATTTCAAATCATTTTATTAAGTGGCCTATTTTTTATATGTTACTAAACTCATTCTAGCAAGTCCCGGAGCTTCATTGGCAAAGTTCTTTCCTTCGAAAATGCTCCGAAAATTTATTACTAGCTGTTACCTGCAATTTCACACGTGTTAAAAATATTTCCTCTCTGGTTTGCTATTCCCGTGTTTTTTCCTCCTTTTTTATTTTCTAAAAGGAGAAATATCGGACCTAACTTTCAGACATCTCCGGGTGCATCTCATAATATAAGCTTTTCCGTTAGCTTTCCCGTTGAAGCACAATTGATAAAGTTATTTCGGAAAAGCAATTTTTGATCACCAACTTTCAATTAATAAGTATGCATTAATTTATATTTAAAGTATTTTATTGTTGTCAAGATCTAATGATTTTATAACAATGTAGATACTATTTTTTTTTTAATTGGCGATTAAAAAAAAGTTCGTAAAATTAAAAATTATTTTTTACTTTTTAGCGCATGTTCCTTAAAGTCGGTTTTCCTTTTTTTAGAATGATTATTTTTGTTTTCCCTTTTCATTTTTTTATTTGGCGGGGGATTTCGCCCCCTGCTATTATTCACCAAGGAATTCGTGTAACAACTTATGCTTACATTTTGTATCAACAAAGTATATCGTAAAACAATCCCTACCCACAGCAATAAATGCTGGGTAAACGAAATTTCATTGTGTACAACTTCTGTTAAACAATGAAAACATTTTGAAACGGATTAATTTTTTTTTAATTCCGGTTAATCGACATTTCCGGGTATATAACAGCCGGATAACCGAATATGTTTTTACAGATTTTGTTTAAATGGATTTTTCTCTATCTCACAAAAAAAAGAATTTTCGAAATCGGACAATATTTTTTTTCAAACGGTACGGTAAATTTAGAATTCCGGATAGTTAAATGCCGGATAACCGAATATTTTTTTCAAATTTCTCCCAAGTGAAACATCCCATATCCAACAACAAAAAATTGTCTAAATATCTGAAGTATAACCGAAATCCCGCGCGAACATACATAAACAAAATACATAACAGACGAATTGATAACCTCTCGACTTGGCGCGCGTTGGCGGTTTTAATTTAAAGTTTCTGGCGGTTTAATTTTGGAGTTTTGGTGGGCGCGTTGGGCAGTCGGTTAAATAAAAAATACATATTTCCCCCGAACATTGTAAATATAACTTCTACCTACAGATACTACATGGAAGGAAAAAACACATGTACAGAGAAACATGGGTTATGAAGGAGAAAACTGCAACTGCAGAAAATTTTAGTTCAACGTACAAATAGTTGAAGAGTGGCCATTGTTTGACTTAACCGTATTTAGCTATATTTGGCATCATAAACCTTTATTTTTTCCCTAAGGATTCATCATTTTAAGCTTTGGTAGCTTTCTTAGCTTTGGTAGCAACAAACAAAATAGTTAAAAAGTATACCTAAAATAACGATTTATTAAGTATACACCATTAAAAATAGGTACTCAAAAATAAGTAAAAATACTCATTTTTGAGTACATTCGATGCTTATCATGGCTCCGAATACATAAGTTTAATTTTTTTTAATAGACATGTACTCAAAAATGAGTAAAAATGAATGAAAAGAGCAGTTGCTTGCATACATGGACTGCCTTCATAAATCACTTTCAATACATACCAACAATTATAGCCAAGACTTACCAGGAATAGAACCCAGATTCTGAGACACTGCAGTCCAGTGCTTTATCCGTTAAACTACCAGAGTAACTTGAAGAAGTTATAAACAGAAGAAATGTTGAAAAAAAGGTGTGGTAAAAGAACGGGAAGTAAGATAACTGAGTTGTAATAACTCAGTTTCCATATAAGCAATGTACATCAAATAATGTAGAAACCATCTTCGGAACAACTATTTTAAGTTTGTCAGGTCGTTTTGTTAAGAAGGCTTGAACAAAAGCTGAGATTAGCAATATTAAATCACACTGCTCATTTTTGAGAAAGTACGATTACTTAAATTTGAGTACGTCATTGCTTATTTGTTTTCAAAAGAAAACGAGTAGGTTCAGGTACTCGTTTTTAAGTACTTTTTTTACAGTGTGGTAAACGGTCAAACATTGACCATCGCCCATGAATTTCTTATCACCCTGTATATCTCTAAACATTATTCTTAAGTCAGAATATTATTATTTTATATAGAATTACGATTATTTGGATTGCATAATGTATATTCAACTTATTGAAGTAATTGGTTATTTAAAAATGTTTGATTAGAACTTTTTGATAATTTTCTTAATATTTTTGAAATACTTAAAATATTTATATCTCAATAGAATTCATCATATTATAAATTTAAAATTTTTCGATTTTATTGTACTAAAATCTTTTAACTGTGTAAAAATCAAACAATTAAAGAGAAATTATTAAATAAATCAAGAATTAGCAACAACAAATTATAGTTCCACATTAAATAACGTCAATTTTTAAGACACATTTATTATTTATTCCATATAAAAGCTTACCCAAATTTTCAGTGAAATAGGCTGATCAATTTACAGCAAGAACAACAAAAATCATAATGTAAAACTGGCTTTTATACGAATAGATTTCAAAACAACTCTTTGAGCCAAGAAAATATGAACAACTAGCTGTTACCCGCGGTTTCATTCGCTTTTTTAAAAAATGTTACCCCACGGGTTGGTCCTCCCCGTTTATTCCTATCCTTTTATTTTCCCGAAGGCAAAATAACTGGTATATTGTTCAGACATCTCTGAATGTTAGCTTTTATGTTTGTTTTCTCGTTGAAGCATAAATGTCAGAAAGAGTTATTTCTCCAAAACAATTTTCGATCGCCAACTTTCAAACGTTTAAAACTATAAGTATATATTCATTTATTTTAAAATATTTCATTGTTGTCAAGATCTTATGATTTTATGACAATGTAAATTCTATTATTTTTAAATGGCTATTCAAAAAATTTGCTTCTAAAACCGTTATAAACGGGATGTTAATATCTTTACATCTTTTTATCTTTAGTATCTTTTTACAGAAAATAAAAGGTTCATAGAAGATTTGTGTGAAAACTATGAGTGAAAATAATCATTAGTAATTTAACTGAGAAAGCTAAAAATTGAGACTAGTGCCAGTTCGGTTTAAGCCAGAGAATATTAAAAACATGCACATTAATTTTTAAGGCACTAAAATTATGCACACCAGATATTCTACAGATTTATTGTTTATAAAATTTTGTGGTAAACAGGAAATTAAAATAGGAGGGCTAAATTTATATGAAAAAGTTATCTTAAGATTTCGAAACATACATTTTTGACAAGTACATACACTTCTTTTATAAGAATTTTCTTTATAAGCATTTCTAGCATAAACCAATATTAATAAAACACAGTTATATATATTGTGAATTATTTAAAAACATATAAAGTTTTAAAACAAAATACTTAAATTTCTTTTATTTCTTTTGTTAATAAAGAATAAAATTGTATATAATAAAGTACATAACTCAAGTCAACAACGGTTATAATAGCTAGGGGGCTAGAATAGGGGCGTGGGATAATAATATTATTTTATATTTTTCTATACATGTCAATTATGAAAGATAGTTTGACAAGTGAAAATATTTAATGTACAATTACTATCTTATAAATTTTATACAGAAACTGCAACATAGCTTTTGTGTTTCGGGGAAAAAAATATTTATGTTAAGATAAAAATATTTCACGATAATTAATTATTACATTTACTAAATAGAAAATAAATTATCTAACTTTCTGTAAAACTTAAAGTTCAACAATTTAAGAATCTTAACAAAATTTATCAACTATCTTCAACTACAGAAATAATAATAATATTCCTTAACAAAATAAGTACTAAACATAGTGTGATAATTTATATATAAAACTGATCATTTTAATTGATTTTGTGGAATAACCATAAATGTATGTAATAAAATAGAACTATCTATGTTATACTTTATCTTTATAATTTAATATTTGTGTTATTATGAGATATAGAAAACAACAAATTTTTATACTAACACTTATAAATTATACTAACACTTTTTTTAAAAAAAATCAGATATAAATATAGACAAAAATACTATTTCTGTTTATTATTAATTCCCGGTATATCGTTTATTTTCACGTATATTCTGTAGTTTATCACAGAACGTATATTTATCAATATGAAGCTCATATGAACAACCGTATGCGGTAATATGTACAGAAAAACAAACACGTCAACACATACCTTTAAGCTTCTAACAAATAATTTCCAAATGGAACATAAACAGTCCGATTTCACAATTCGATATTTTTTTTAATAATCCGGACAACACCCTTTCAAACAGACGATCCAAGGGTGGAGGAATGTGGAAGAGGCTGACAAGAGGGGTCTTCCATAGGACCGACAGACGATATTATTTTCCCTCTCGCAGGTAGGTCGAAAAATGAACTCGCCAAAAACGACCAGCAGCGCCACTGCCGCCATGACAGTTCGGCAGGGCGCTCCCTTGAACCCCCCTCTCCCTCGAAATTCTAAAAACGGCTAGACCAGCCCCTCTTCCCGCACTAACTCAGACGATAATTAAAAATCGTTTGGCACGGTCTGCAAAAATACACAAGAATGCTACTCACCCGATGCTATTGTGGAAGGGGGCGAGACCTGCAAGAATAAACAACCACCCCGAAATCGTTTGGCTTTTTTGGAAGGTGTAAACACCATACAGGGAATTTTTGCCTTTTTCGGAGCTGAGGGGAATTTCGGTTGATTGCGGATCTCGCCGCCAGGGCAGCGCCCTATGCCGGGGCTGGGAAGGAGGGGTTGGGATGGGGAGTGTTCGATTGTTCGAACGCCCTGTTTCCGGTATTCCTCGTCGGATCGTCTGCGAGGTGCTTAATAACATTCGTTTACTGATAGCCCTCGCGTGGGAGGTGAAAGAAGAGAAATGTATTAACATTTGAGTTCATGCCTAGATTGGGGCAATTCATTTTTTAAGGGAGGGTGAAGTATTTATATATACATATATATTCGACATATTTATATTATATTCGACATATTTATATTATATTCGACATATTTATATTATATTCGACATATTTATATTATATTCGACATATTTATATTATATTCGACATATTTATATTATATTCGACATACGTTTTATTTTTTTTTAGCTATCAATAAGATCACCTTCATACACCTTAAAGACACAACTTAATTAAAGTAGTTAAAAAGTATACAACAAAGATTAGTTTATTAAGTGTAGTTAAATTGCCAATCAATGACCATCGCCCAATAATTTATAACCACCCTGTATATTATTCTTAAGTCGGAACATTATTAGTTTATATACAATTACAATTGTTCGGATTGCATAATGTATAGTCAACTTATTGAAGTAAGTAACTGATTGTTTAAAATCACCAGTCAGTTTCCGTTTTTTTACTTCCTTGCTATTTTTAATATAAAAAATAAGTATATATTAATAGAATTTATCATACTACAAATTTAAAATCGTCTTCTTTTAATGTATAAAAATATTTTAACTGTGCTAAGATCAATCAATTAAAAATAAATTATTGAATAAATCATGTTTTAGCAACAACAAAAAATAGCTCCAATCTTTAAAAAACGTCCGCAGTAAAGATACAATTAGTATTTATTACAAATAAAAATTTACGCACATTTACAGTTAAATATGCAGGTCCTTTTACAACAAGGACAACAAAAATCAACGACCTTAATAACTGGGGCATATATGGTATCTCATATGCATATGGCATGCCACACATCAGTCAAACAAAAATAGCATTAAGATTTCGCATTAAGGAGCACCAAACCCATACTGTCAAGCAAGAAATAAAGAAGTCCTCCATTGCCAGGCACTCTTGGGAACATAATCATATATTTAATGTTTCTAACCCACATTTAATTTGTAAATCCAAATCTGCAGCCGAACTTGACTTCCTGGAGGTGTTCAGATTTTCGGCAATATTGATTCGATTGTCAATGAAACCTTTGCTGTTCCGGTATTTCCCTCTTGTTGGCACATAATAGTTAACTCCTACCGATTAAGATGTTCTTTGGCGATACTTTCAATTCTGCGGGGGGGGGGTCATTTTATTGTGCACACAGACTTTTCATTTCTGCTGGTGCAGGGAGATGTATCTCCCGATACATGTTTAGATTTTATGTATTTTTATTACGTAGTTTTAACGTTGCATTTGTATTTTAATATTCTTAACGCAATGTTCTATAAGACGAGGTTTTATCTTATTTATATATAGTTCAGTTTTTTATATTTGGGCAATATATTACATTTCGTTAATAAAAAATGAGTCGTCCCCTTGCAAATATATACATATACATATATATATATATATATATATATATATATATATATATATATATATATATATGTATATGTATATGGATTTAATTTGCAAATAATATTAATTTTCTTCGGGAATAAATTTCCCCAACACGGAGATTGAAATGTTGAAATTCCCAACTTTTAGGGTCTCCAGATTGTTAGGAGAGTCGTGCTAGATAAAGTTTTGGTTTAAATAGTTTTTTTTTATTAAAATATTTATAATTAACTTTACTTTTAGCACCCGGTTACATTAACAATTTCATTGCAATGACATTTCCCGACCTCGAAGAATTCAATTCGCTGTCTCCTGTATACCTATAGGCGCTATTTTCACCTCGAAGAATTCAATTCTCTGTCTCCTGTATACCTATAGGCGCTACTTTCACCTAGAAGAATTCAATTCGCTGTCTCCTGTATACCTATAGGCGCTATTTTCACCTCGAAGAATTTAAATCGCTGTCTCCTGTATACCTATAGGCGCTATTTTCACCTCGAAGAATTCAATTCGCTGTCTCCTGTATACCTATAGGCGCTATTTTCACCTCGAAGAATTCAAGTCGCTGTCTCCTGTATACCTTTTCACCTCGAAGAATTCAATTCGCTGTCTCCTGTATACCTATAGGCGCTATTTTCACCTCGAAGAATTCAATTCGCTGTCTCGTGTATACCTATAGGCGCTATTTTAACCTCGAAGAATTCAATTCGCTGTCTGTCTCCTGTATACCTATAGGCGCTATTTTTACCTCGAAGAATTCAATTCGCTTTTTCCTGTATACCTATAGGCGCTATTTTCACCTCGAAGAATTCAATTCGCTGTCTCCTGTATACCTATATTCGCTATTTTCACCTCGAAGAATTCAATTCGCTGTCTCCTGTATACCTATAGGCGCTATTTTCACCTCGAAGAATTCAAGTCGCTGTCTCCTGTATACCTTTTCACCTCGAAGAATTCAATTCGCTGTCTCCTGTATACCTTTTCACCTCGAAGAATTCAATTCGCTGTCTCCTGTATACCTATAGGCGCTATTTTCACCTCGAAGAATTCAATTCGATGTCTCCTGTATACCTATAGGCGCTATTTTCACCTCGAAGAATTCAATTCGCTGTCTCCTGTATACCTATAGGCGCTATTTTCACCTAGAAGAATTCAATTCGCTGTCTCCTGTATACCTATAGGCGCTATTTTCACCTAGAAGAATTCAATTCGCTGTCTCCTGTATACCTATAGGCGCTATTTTCACCTCGAAGAATTCAATTCGATGTCTCCTGTATACCTATAGGCGCTATTTTCACCTCGAAGAATTCAATTCGCTGTCTCCTGTATACCTATAGGCGCTATTTTCACCTAGAAGAATTCAATTCGCTGTCTCCTGTATACCTATAGGCGCTATTTTCACCTAGAAGAATTCAATTCGCTGTCTCCTGTATACCTATAGGCGCTATTTTCACCTCGAAGAATTCAATTCGCTGTCTCCTGTATACCTATAAGCGCTATTTCTACCTCGAATAATTCAATTCGCTGTCTATAGGCACTATTTTTACCTCGTAGAATTAAATTCGCTGTCTTCTGTATAGGCGCTATTTTTACCTCGTAGAATTAAATTCACTTTCTTTTGTATACTTATAAGCGCTATTTTTACATGCAAAAATAAACAAACAAAGGATTTTTCAATGAGTAGTCATTAACTGTAACAAACGTCATGGAATATAATGATAAGACAATGAAATTGACAATAAAATTTCAAAGCACATTTTTCTTATCGTCGTATGACATACGAGCCGCGAATAATATACGTGTTTCGGTTCATTATTTTTAAGAATATGCATTCAACTTAAAATATACATTAAACAATTTATATTAACTTTAACTATTATACACTTTAAAAAATAGGTACTCAAAAATAAGTAAAATGTACTCCTTTTTTAGTACATTCGATGCTTATCATGGCTTCGAATACACAAGTTTCAATTTTGACAAAGACATGCACTCAAAAATGAGTACAATGGGTAAAGACGAATAAAAAGAGCAGACGCTAGCCTACATAGGCTACTTTCGTAAATAACTTTTAATAAATACAACCAAAACTTACCGGGAATCGAACCTATATCCTCAGGCACCGCATTCCAGAGCCTTATCCCTTTAACTACCAGAGCAACTTAAAGAAGCTATAAACAGAAGAAATGTTAAAAAAAAGTTAACGGAAAGTAATATGATTGAGCTGTAGTAACTCAGTTTCCATTTAAGCAATTGACATCAAATAAAGTAGAAAATCATCTTCTAAATAACTATTCCAAGTGTGTCATGTCGCTCTATTAAGATGGCTATAATAGAAGCTGAGATGAGTAATATTAAATCACACTGCTCATTTTTGAGAAAGTACGCTTACTTAAATTTGAGTACATCAACCTCATTTACGATGCATTTGTACTCAAAGAAAACTGTGTAGGTTCAGGTACTCATTTTCAGGTACCTTTTTGTGTATTGCACAACAGCAAATAAATATGACTTAAAATAAAATCTAATTACATAACATTAACTAACTCTAAATACTTTATTTTCTCAAAAAAGAGTAAAATTCTTCCCATTCTTTAGATGTTATTTTTTAAACACTAAGAGAGTTTTCAGTTTCGAGGCAATCAGTTCTGACATGCAGTATTTTTTTCCAGAGCGGGCAATTCACTACTTTATTCAGCATTTAGATTCTGTTTACTCTGGAATTTCCGCAAGAGCGCATTCAAAGACACAATAAAATATTCGAGAGTGTCCGGGACCTGCATACTAAACTTGAAGAGGGGGTGCAGAATATTTTATATAGAAATCCCTCGTATCTTAATCTAAATTTCTCTGAGCTGTTTTCGACGTAATAAAACAAAACACGTTCTCGGCAGCAGAGAAAACAATTTTCGCTTTATATATCAGTGAAATGACTATGTTATTATATAATAATACAGCATCGAAACCAACAGTAAATGCAACGCCATAAATCTAGGAGCACAGCCATGATATACCATTCCTTCGCAATTATTCTGACCCTTTTTTCAATCTATCTCCAGCCATAAAAAGAATAAAAATACTCTCCAACCGTAGTCTAGAAGAGAAAATATATCCATAATAACTTGCACGTTCAGCTGAAAAAAGAAAGAATCCTCTGGAATAAAAACGCGATCTGATTGGTATTCCGCGCGTTGCCATCCATGAAGTCTAAATGGAAACGACAGAAGAAGTAGAAGAAACAGTTTCGTTTAGGCCTAGCGATGAAGAAAAACCTGACTTGTTTACTTATGTCCTGATCGATGTTATAGGAAACAAAAGACTTTGGTTCTCCTTCACATGTTATTCCTCCATTTTCTACGTAGGTTGTCTTCTGGTTTTTTTTTAGGTTTTTATCGTCATCTCGTTTGGCTTTTATTTTGGTTGAAGGGATTACAGAAGTTCTTCGTTCGCGAAGAAGCTGAGCAAATACGTTCGAATTCGCTTTCTCTTGTTCCGATACATTCGTCGTGTAAGATCGCATGATCCCAGAAGCTTAGTTCCTTCCAGATGAAGGATTTTTCAAGATCAAGGCACCATAAAAACCACAGTGTTGACAGACGTGTAACTACTTGTCGAATTGTTAGATTGAAAGCAAATAGGGGCCGGAATATTTATTTTGATAAAATTTGAAGCTACTAGTATATGACTGAAACGAATGAAAATAAATATTGCAAAAATAGAATATAATAAAGTGTCATTTTAAATTGATTTCTTGGGTGAAATATAATATACAATGAAATTGTGAATAAGCATTTATAGTACTTAAAAAAGTATTTATATATTTCCCGGCTTTAAATTAATGTTAAGATACTAATTTATTTAAAACACACACACATATGTCTAAACGATTTTCTAAGATAGTCATTAAAGTTGAATATAGTCATATGTACATCAAACGTATCATCGTTATAAAGCCATGTAGATTTTTTTTTTAATAATATGCTTTCAAAATTTTTATGTGCATTATTTTTATGAAAAACAGATGTATTTGTCATTTACTTCAAAGATTCTTGAAACACTATTATTAATTTAATTTAGCAAATTGTCAATTATTGTATTGTTAGTATATTTTATAGGTATATTTTATATGATATATATATATTTTATATTTTTTCGAATTCAAAGCAACTATTTTCGAAAAATGTGCTATATTCTACTAAATATAAATTTATAAACTTATATAAATAAGAAGAAGAATGTTAGTGTTAAAGTATTTGAGAAATCGAAAGAGCTTACACACAAAGCAACTAGTTTATAAAATTCAACATTGTTTATATATTAATATAATTTAGTTATATACCTTTTTAGAAAAAAAACTGTCAAGCAGAAAATAAATTCCCCATAAAATGTAAACCATTCATTTTTATATGTAGAAAAGTAAACATAATATTTTAAAAGATATAAAAATCGTCTGTGGAACGAATTAAAAATAACATAAATAGAATATGGATTCCCGCATAAAATAACACACAAGCTAGTAATCTTTTTAAAGATAATAATTAAAAATTCCGTTTTCTCAAAATTGGCAGATTATAACTTATTATTAGAAAGTTCTATTTCATTCAAGTTAATAATCTGACTAAAAAGGGTTTTTTTCATAATGCTTTAACACAAAAATTCCATGACTTCATGACCGCAGAGTAATAAAATATTCTGTTCTCAATGAAAACTGGAACAATTTTATAAAACTTTACAATTTTTTCACTTATAAATTTAAATTGGAACTTGAATAAAAATCGAATGTGTGCTTACCTGTGTGAATAGACTTTCCTGGAATTTTTTTCGCCAATTCTTATATAAACAATCTATAGCACAGCAAATAGTCATCTTTAAAACGGATTTAAAAATAAACATGACGAGGAGGTATATAAATAACTATAACGATTAAGAATGCCGATTAGTTATTATTTTGAGGTCAGCGGTTTTCTCCCGTACAAATATTGAATACGAAACTTAACAACTTGGGAGCAAACAACGGATTTTGCTCTTTTCAATTTGCGCATGCGAAAGCTTTCAGGCAACGTTGTCATGCTTAGTCCAGTTAGTTATTATTTTAGGTCAGTGACTTCAATATAACAATACTTCTCAATTTCATTTGGTGCCCCCAGTTTCTCAGTGGATAAGGCGTTCAGCTACTAATAAGAGGATTGGTGGTTCGAATCCGTGCGATGGAATTGACAAAGAAAAGTAAAAAAGTAGTGATCTTGTGATCGGAGGGTTGCCAGCTTCGCTACAAAAATACTAGAAAGTCGCCCAGAACATCCAACAAATGGGGGAGTTTCACACCAAGAAGAAGAAGACCGCTGTTCCAACGGAACATGGAGAAAATTTCGCGACGCCTAAGAAGTTCCATAGGGTTAGTATGGAGCTTTAGCTCCTGTACTATAATTTTAAGTTTTAGTCTTTAAATAATACCTTAATATAGAAATATTTACTACATACACTGAGATAGATTGTACTCATCGTTTATGAAGTATTTTTGTGTCGAAATAAAAGTATTTTTCCGTATTTTGTAATTTTAATTATATACTTAAATATAATATAATTTTTTGGATTGTATTTCTGTATTTAAATTTATTCATAGTATAAAAATATTACTTATTTGGAAAAAACAAATATTATAAACAAACTTTCCCGTAATTGCAAGCGTAGCGACTAAACAAACAAACGCAAAGTTGTCTGCTGTAGGGAAGAAATCGAAACTACAAGTAGGGAATCCATCTTAATACGTCACGTGAAACTCCTGCATTATACTGGCGTGTATACGGGACTGGTGAACGATAAATCTGATCGGGGTCCAATGTCCTGACGCCTATTGAGGTTGCGTCGGGTGCCAGCTCAGGTGTTGTCTTCGTCATCTGACCATGGTTCAAAAATACGAGACACCGTTCCCGGGTCTTTCCTTCGAAATAGGCCCCGAACCGTCGCCAATAGCCCACTGTGCAGCTCCAGTGCGACGTTAATTAAACAAACCAAACCAATTTCATTTGTTTTTAACTAAAGGTGGAATAGGCACTTGTGGAAATAGTAATGAAAATATTTCATGATACGATATCTCAATTTCTTCTGGTTATTTTTAGCCGTATTTTCTGCAGTTCTCTAATATGGTTGATTTCAATGAGATCGGCTAGGGTGAATAATTATTTAAAAAATAATAATTATGCGTGAAGCTTAATATTAACCCTTTGCACTCCGTTAGCGCTGCTCAGGCGACAACATAACGACTCGTTCTTTTGGTTCCCTGTTCTTTAAAATAAACGAGAAAAGTGTCTTGTATGTAAAACACATCGATCTTTTTTTTTCAACTTGTTCTCTTGCAGATCCAAAACAGATTATGTTGTTTTCCCCACTATGAGCATAAAAAATTCTGGGGGGAAAACAGAAAGAGAAATAACTGTTCTTTAGAAAGAACGCTAACGTCAAAATGTTCTTTGAGTGGAAAGGGTTAATCTCAGTACATCAAATATATATGAAAGAATACTTGTTTAAACTCAAGACTTTCATTTTGAAGAACAGATAAAAGAAAATAGCACATCTTTATTTTGGTGACTTAAAGGCGACACGTGATATAAAGAACAAGCTAACAAAGGAAAAGCGTTTCTTATGTTCAAGTAAAATGCAGTTCTCGTTCAATATCACTGAACTCTAACTGTAACTGCTGGAAGGCTCAAACTTCGTTTCCTCTACGGGCGCGTTGAAACCAATTGAAAGCTGCCATACTGTGCCCCAACATTTTTTTAAAAATTATTTAGTGGTGTGTTTTATTACCAAAGCATTGTAGAAGTATTAAATATATATAAATATTATATTTTCTTCTTGTAGAATTAATTTTTATATTGCCAAACAGATAGTTTTTGCTCTTGCTTTTTAACTACTTCTACTTTGACTTGCAAATGACTTCCTATTTAAATATCAGATTACATTTAAAATGGGTTTAAAAAGAAAATAAAAAAAAACTTACCCAAAAATAATATATGTCGGCGTATTTTAACATGAAAAATATACGAAATATTGCGGTATCAAGAAAAGTGTGCCCCATCATGGCGGCCTCCATATCGGCTTCAAATCAACAAAATGTCTTGCCCTATCCAGAAGTTACAGTTAGAGATCAGTGTTCAATATGAAGAACAGGGGGAAAAAAACGAGTCATTATTTCGATGACTGATAATCGCCACTTGAGGTTTGCAGAGCCCCAGTTGCTCAGTTGGGAAGGCGTTCAGCTACTAATCCGAGGATTGGTGGTTCGAATCCGTGCAATGGACTTGACATAGAAAAGTAAAAAAGTAGTGGTCTGGCGATCGGAGGGTTGCCAGCTTCGCTACAAAAATAGTAGAAAGTCGTCCAGAATATCCAACAAATTATACTGGCGTGTATACGGGACTGGTGCACGATACATCTGATCGGGGTCCAAAGTCCCGACGTCTATTGAAGGCGTTGGGTGTCAGTTCAGGTGTTATCCTCGTCATCTGACCATGGTTCAAAAATACGAGGCATCGTTCCCGGGTCTTTCCTTCGAGATAGGCCCCGAACCGTCGCCAATAGCCCACTGTGCGGCTCTAGTGCGACGTTAATTAACCAAACAAAAATTAACGGAGTGTATACGGGACTGGTGCATGATAAATCTGATCTCGTTATTTTAGAACCATGGTCAGGTGACGAGGAAACACCTGAACTGGCACCCAACGCCTTCAATAGACGTCGGGACTTTGGACCCCGATCAGATTTATCGTGCACCAGTCCCGTATACACGCCAGTATAATGCGCCTGAGAGGCGCCTTCGGAGTGCAAAAGGTTAATATAGTTCAATACAGTTTGTCCCAGTGAAACACACTGCATTCATTACTTGGCTAAGAACATTTTGACATTTGCGTTCTTTCTAAAGAACAGTTATTCCTCTTTCTGTTTTTCCCCCAGAATTTTTTTATGCTCATAGAGAGGAAAAAAATCCCGATCTGTTTTGGATCTGCAAGAGAACAAGTTGAAACAAAAAAGATCGATGTGTTTTACATTCAAGACACTTTTCGAGTTCATTTTAAAGAACAGGGAACCCCCCCCCCCCCAAAAAAAAAAAAAAAACGAGTCGTTATGTTGTCGCCTGAGCGGCGCCAACAGAGTGCAAAGGGTTAAAACTATAAATTGAAGTTATTTCTCCTGGTATTTTATAAACTAAATTTGCACACGAAAACAATTGAAGGGGCAAGTGGATGAAAGGGTTAACTTAACAAAAAAAAAATACAAAAAAAATCACTTTCCAAGATAAACAGTTTTTTCACCGAGAACAATCTTGAAGAAAAGGGTCGCTTTCGCGGTTGAGCATCTACTATTTGTCGCCAAGGAAAAAAAAGAAACTTTCCCATTCATCAACAATAAGCGTGCTCAGTGGTGGTATGTTAACAAAATTGGCGCGTTTTCGCATATAAATTCGCTTCATGAAATCGAACCATTATAAGTGAAACACACTTTTTACTGACCTGTATCTGCTTAAATAAATCGAACAGACATACAATTTTAAGGGAAGACGCATATGTACTTAGATCTCATCTACATCAAAATGATATTTTTTTTTTTCAAAAATGTTAGTTGACTCATTCTTCTACTTGCTCAATCAATTGTTGGTTTGGTTAATTAACATCGCACTAAAGCTGCACAGTGGGCTATTGGCGACGGTTCGGGGTCAATCTCGAAGGAAAGACACGGGAACATTTACATTCACACACACATTCATACATACACCTCGTTATTTTAGAACCATGGTGTGATAGTTACTTTTACGGGTAAAATAAAACCTACTATTAAAAGAAAGAAAAGAAGAACGATAATATTAATCGTTGTTTATTTTAAGAATTTACCTGGCGTGATCGTATAGATTAGAACAGACAAAAACACAAGACTAAAAATTGTGACCAAAAGAAAACAAATTTATTAAAACACTAAAATTAAAAAGGGAACGGAACACTTAAGAACCTTACAAAAAGCCAAACAAGTTAAAACTAAATAATTTAAAAGGGGGGAGGGTAAACTAAAATTAAAAATTACTACCTTCAGCTGATTTCGTCGAGAGAGATGTGGCAGGAGATCAAGGCGAATACAATACGAGTGCCCCCAAAAAAAACAGAAAACATGGCTAAGCCGCTACGGCCATACTAAGTGTCCAAGATTGGGAGGTGGACGAAAAGGGGGGTGGTACTTGGCACATCCTTCGACGGAGTGTCAACTCCGATGTCAGCTTCAGAGGTGATCGGTCAAAAGGCGTCAGCCAGTGGTGGTCGTCTAGCAGAGAAATCCAGTTCAGAGGTGGTTGGTGGATGGGACCTTCTCTGGGCGAGGATCACAGGCCTGACGGGTGATGGGGGAGGCGTCCAGGGCTGACATCAGAGGCAACGGCAGAGGACGGGAACATCCCTCTGGGTGCTACGTCGATGGGTGGCTGGGGTTATTGCAGTTAACCCGGCAACATCTACTGGAATGGGTGACTCTCGAGCATCGTTGAGGTTGGTGGCGGCGGTTACGTAATACTTCTAACCCCGCATCAGCATCGGCGGCTATTGCACGAGATTAACCCATCGGGTTTTGAAAAAGGACACACGGTCCGCGTTTATAAGACGGGAGCTATACTCCTGTACGTCTTGTGGCTTCGAAAGATGCGTTAAAAAGTTCCGTCAAAAGGTGCGCTTGCCAATAAATCGCCAAAACCTCCTTGCCAGATCCCTCAAAACTAGCACATCAATTTTCCTCTCAGCCAATCAGAGAATTTACAATTACAACTTCGGTTACAGTTAAACATAATTCCAGACCAGTACGTAAAACGGTCTCAAAAACACGAACTCAACTCACATACCAGACCCCAGATGTGTAACATGATACAGGAGGAGAGGCCGATGTGGGGACCCAAAAGGGTGGAAAAGACTCCAGACAGGGGTTATCACCCCATTTACAACTAAAAAGCTCTTAGGGGGTTATGAAAAAGGGGGAAATCTACGTTTGGGCTTAAATGGAATCAAAAGTGCAGGTTCCCAAGTACAAGTTTGACAATTAAATAGGATACATCAATATTACATAAATTAATTAATACAATTAGGGGAGTCTGAAATTAAATTAAATAAAAGAGGAATTAAAAAATTAACCAATTATGGTTTTAACCATAACAATGGTCAGATGACGGAAATCAATTGTTGAGTTTGACGCTACACGCATCAGTCCGACGAACATTTTGCTGGACACATCCCAAGTATTTTTTTTATTTAACTAAACAATGCTAACGTTTTAACAATTTATAAAAGTGGACATTGTATTTTTAGAAACTCGCAAAGGTTGGAAACCGTTTGGCCCTTCAATATGTTCCAAGTCATCAAGCAAACATCCAAATGCAGTATGAAAAACATGCAGCAGAAATTGGAGAACATCAAACAAAGGTCAGTTTTGTTTGACAAAATATTCAAACAATTTACTAAAAATCGCGCACTCACTTTAATCTCATGTAAACCGTTAATTACGATTAAAATTAAAAAATAATTAAAAGTTTTAAAAATTAAAACAATTTAACATTTATAATAAAGGGAAATAGAGTAACAATAAAAAAAATTAATTTTAGCAAGTAAAAAATATGAATAAAATATTAAAATAATTTTAACTAAAAAAATAAATTTTTCAAATAATTACAAAAAAAAAGCTGAATCGTCATTGGGCGATTGTTAGGATGCACTAAGCGAGGTCAACCTTACTGGGCTCAAAGCCTGTAGTTGGTCATTTTGGTTTGGCTTTTTGGTTTTGTTAATTAACGTCGCACTAGAGCTGCACAGTATAGTAGTTTGTCATCAGTATTGGTAATTACAAGTTCTGCCACCAACAGCATACACTCAAAACTACAAGTATTTTAAAAATTCCTTCCCCGACCTCTATCTTTGAGCACGGATCCTTTGTAGTAGAGGAGTCATGACGCCACTATCGCTAACATTAAAGTGAAGCCAACATGTATGGCCTCAGACACGTGGTTAATTACGTCATTTCATTAAAAAAATTTCACTGTTACACATTTAGCAATTCATCTGCCAATCGCGAGTATTTTTTTTTAATTCACAATTTTGAAGAGATGGCACGTGATATGGGCCTTTCGCTCAGAGATGTGGGCTTCACGATTATGACGTCATATTCTCGCTATTACAGACCATTCATGCTCAAAGACCTCTATACTCTTTATGTGATATCTCGTATCACAGCCCACGCGAAATTGAAATTCTGTAGGCGGCGCTAAACTACTACAATAGCATGGTTTATGTTGAGTGAAAGACAATGAACACAGAAAATATGAAAATGGAAGATATTTTTATTGGCAATTTTACGAAATTTTCATATAATGGTAAGTAAAACACACAGAAATCGATAACGCTTTAAATTTCTTGGGCAGAAAAATAAAATTTGACGAGTCCCTATGCAAACCGAAAAAAAAATGCACAAGAACCCTCAACCATAAAAGAATGGAAAATGAGCAAATCCTATTTCTACCAAGGAAGATATCACAGTTCCTGCAAGCCAGCATCGCGAAGCAAGCTACTGCCTCGGCCATTACTCGCTGCAGAACTTTCGCATTACTTAAGCGAGATAACAGCGAATATAACATTTATATCATTAATTAGTTAAACATAAGAATACGGTACCATCGCCAAATAGCAAAACATTTGGCAAAGTGTGCCTCTTAGGAACATGCACGAACACATTACTGTGCATGCGATTGAGTTTCTTTGGACTAAAATGCTTCACAATAAATAAAATTAAGCAAATAAAAAAAATTAGTTCCAAACTTGGCTCAGAGACGGCACTACATCTTGCAAGGCTTAGTTCATAGACGCGCTTCTTGTGATTTTCCAGTTAGTTTCGAGGCAGAAATGATGAATCACACATTGAAGGCAGTGGATTGCACAAAATACTCTGAATGCTTGTGACAAAATAAAGTATCGGTATAGAACAGTCGAGTTTTTTTATGCTTTATATTTTTACGGTATGGCGCCATCTGTCGTCGAATTTTGGAACTACATTTTTTTATTTGCTTATACAAAACTTTTTACAGTAGGAAGTATTTTATTTTAACCATACTTCGAGTTAATTAATTTTAGATTACATTTTAAAATGTGTTAGGGACTTTTGGCCCATCTTGTACTTTGGACACAAAAACATTCGCCAATTTGGAGAGAATCTGGTACCGTGTTCTTAGTTTTATACATAAATTATCAATTGACATTCACACTTATGTAAATGTACTATGCAAGCGACAAAAAGTTCTGAGCAGGAACCTTGGGAGGCAAGTCTTCCCTAAATCATGACACTGAATACCCCACTCTAAAGGGTTACTTGAAAGAGGGGCAATTGGATGATTTCGATTTCTAATGTATTTAAAAACATCACTCGGACAGGGAGTTTTAAATTTAGGGTGATATGCAATATACACATATATAAAATACAATGAACTTCAAAACATTTCACAAACAAAGCTTAGCACACAGGATCAATTCAGAAATAGTAGTAGAGATGGAGAATCCGGTACGGATTGAACGCCAAAGTGACTTGTTCGCCAAACTGTGGCAACTAGAACAAAACTAGTCTGCTAACACTAAATGGGAAATAGGTTGGCTTTTTTTTTACTGTAAAATTTCTACAACAAGCCGTCCCTATTTGGGCAAGATAAAAACAATGGTGCAACTCCGTATCGGATTAGGCATCTTTATTTTGAAATGTGTTTAATTTGAAGTGTAAATAACATCCATTTGGAAAATTGAACCATTCAATATTACTTGAAAAAATTGAGCACTAGTCGGTCAAAACGGCCAGACTAGACGATTCAGCACCTTGATGTCCACAAGACAAAAATTACACAATTGTGACACAAACTGCATGTGGCAACACCAATCTTTCTCTGGTATATATCACCCTTACGTTGGACTAGAATTTAATATATTACGTATCATTCCAAACAGTTCACAATTCAGAACAAGTCTACAGTACAAAACTTTGCTACAATTTTTATGAATTATGTTTGGATACATTTACCAGTAAGACTAGTTAGTTAAGCACCATTCGACTAGTATAAATACTGTTTGTAGACAAAAGGGCGTCGCATTAACACACCTGCAGTATTTTGTTGTGTATATTCCAATCTTCAATTTGTACATGGATTAAAAAGTGTTAGTCAAAGTATTAATTTTTTTTTAAGAATAAACGAAAAAAATGGTAATATCCCCATACAATGGTACATTAAAACCTTAAAAGCATCTACAAACAAGCTCGTCAGTAAGTTCGATGTTGAACTCAGACTATATTGACCTCTTGATTCTATGATACTTCAAGGAAATGGTATTTGGACACGAGCATCACCAATGTAAAAACAGAAAGAAAAACATGAAATAAAGAAAAGTAAATTAAAATAGAGATCACAGCTGCTCCAAACATATGTGCTAATTCCTATAGAATTCCACTCTACATTATATTACATTTTAACAACAATTAATAACATACGGACTTCCAATGAAATGACAGAGTAACTATTAAGTTTTTCTTTCATATATGCATATAAAATACTTTGGAATTTTCAAGCCAAATATTTCTTTTTAATAATTTTAAAAATTGGTCAATATATCAGTAGTCCAATCCCAAAAGGTTAAACGTTACAAATTTGGTTTCACGAAACTTAACAGCTATTAGCAAGGTTTCTATTCTAATACACAGGTTAATCAACAAAAACCAAAATAAAAACTTAAAAATTAACAGGAGCCGATCCGCATTTAATGTCATTGTGCGGTAACAAAATGTCGGATCAGCCAATTTACAATTTTACAGATTGTGAAGGAAAATTATTACCTAATACCAGCCCAATCGGGCAAAAATGCTAGGCACTTTAATAACTGCTATACATTTGGACGACTTTTTATTTGTTTGGTTGATATAATAAATTTTAAGTGGTCGATAAAATCCATGCCACATTTTACATTTAAACACCCCCAAAAAGCTTCCCTTTAAAACCTCCACACACAAAGGAAGGGTGTAAAATCACTCGCTACCTTACAGAGAAAATTGTCAATATTTCACGGATCGACAATTCTTCGGAAGAGAGTAAAAAATTTAGTTCTCTGGCTCCACGAGAAATTGTCCCACTTCCCAGAGGCAATCTTTTATAAAATAGCACAGAACTTGTAATACCTCAAAGGAATAAATATAGAAGGAACAATACAATACAATAGCAACATCCAAATCAGAGTCATCAGACTCTTTTGGAAATAACTTCCATAGACAACCTGGTTAAAAAGCCTGGTACAATAAAGACTAATCAAAATTTCTACCTGGACAACTCGATTTAGAAGTAACATATGAATTCGGTAATAATACATTATCTCCAAATCTTAAACTGCTATTTTTATAACTTGTAATCAACATAATGCAAGTTTTATATTTATATCTTAAAAATTAATTTGATAATTATGTACCTGCCATTATTGGTATTCTCAAATTCAAACAATTTATATTTGGATAAAAATTAGCTTTGGCAATACTTTTGTTTAAGTGAACACTTTACAGAATATTAATACTACAGAAATTTTATTCTACTGCAAATTTTAGTAAAAGAAATTACTCTTGTTTCAATATGAACCATTAAAAAATGGATTTTTTATAAATATTATTATCAAAAATTGTGTGATATGTTTGTGCATACTAATTGATAACTGTTTGCAGATCGATTTTTAATTTTTAAGCTACGAGTTAAGCCTTTTTAGAGAGCTGTAAAAGTTCTACAAAGAACAAAATTACTACACAACACAAATGAAATTTGTACAACATAAATTAGCACTGTAAAACCACATATCATGCAGGTCATTTTTAAATATATAGGCAGATACATAATCATTAAATTAATTCAAGAACACATTGCTTTTGTTAATATATAGATTTTTTTTAAAATCTAATGA
The DNA here is from genome assembly GCA_963932185.1 of Troglohyphantes excavatus. Taxonomy (NCBI): domain Eukaryota; kingdom Metazoa; phylum Arthropoda; class Arachnida; order Araneae; family Linyphiidae; genus Troglohyphantes; species Troglohyphantes excavatus. The sequence continues at coordinate 15,357,342 of OZ010671.1, forward strand.
ATACAAGTATCTGATTCAACCCAGGACCCCCTATTCACCCCAGACAAACGTTGATCTACGATATCTCAAAAAGACGTGAATAACTCACTACAGGGACAAACTACGACAGATCAAAACACACAGTAGACATTCCATCCAAGATCCAGAAAAGGTCCAGAGAATGTCCATTTTCAGTCTGGTCGAGATCAGTTCTGAGCGGACTCCTGGGGCTGAACCATTGGTGGTGGTATCTGATGGTAGGTGACGGGAGGTGGCATGTACTGGGGGCTCCACGGAGGCGAGAGGTAGGCGCCGTTCATTTCCAGAGGTGGTGTGAAGGCCACAGCAGGGGACATTCCTGGATGGTAGGGGGAGCCGTAGTTGGTGATGGAGGCTGGGATCCAGGAACCCATTGGCGGGGTCATACCAGCAGGAGGGGTGTTGAAATAGACGCTTGGGATACCTATAGGTAATGTTAATTTAGTTTTTGGTGAAAGCCCTTATCGGTTAAATAGAAAATATTCCCCTTTTGGGCAGTATACATTTTTAAATAGGTTTTTAATTTTTTGCAAATGAAAAAAAAAACCTTATCAGAACTTTCAAGAAACATAACAAAATAAACAATATACAATGACAAGGTTCCCACTCATTTTTAAAATAAAAAAATAAGGAGTTTTTAACACGTTCACGCTGGCGCGGGCCACCGGTGGCCCGCACTAGATTGTCTCATCGGGCGGTGCGTACCACCGGTGACCCGCGCTAGATTGCCTCATCGGGCGGCGCGTACCACTGGTGGTACGCACTAGATTTTGCTATTATACGCTGAAAATTAAAATAATAAAAATTTGCTGTACTACTGAGCAAACATAAAGCGCGTGTGCAGGTGTGAACAGGCAAAAATCGTGCGCCGCCAGATGAAGCGCGGCATTAATTTGAGCGCCGCCTCACAGAAAAACAAATTAAAATCGGCGCCGGCGTGAACGTGTTAAGGACTTTCTAAGGACAAAAACAAGTTTTTAAGGACCCTTTTTTATCGAGCTGCTTCTGAAGTAAGAAAAATTAAACTAATTATGACAACAATCAATTTTCATATTAACTAAAAAATGACTTTTTAAATGCAATGCTATGTTTAAAAGGTATCTTAACAGAACCTCTTTCTTTGACTTCAAGTTATTACTTTTTTAATTCGTTCAACATCTTGTTTGATTTCTTCACCAACCGTTAAATATGCATTTGCAAAAAATAATAAATGCATGCACTAACTTGTTATTGAAGCGAGAAAATAAATAGCATTCGAACATCTCGTCTAAAAAACAGCCAAAAGTAATAGATTGTCAATGTAATTAAAATAAGCCAAGGGCAAAAAATTTTAAAGGAACTTCTAAAAAAATTAATGTTTGTTTGGCAGGAGTTTCTAAGGACTCTTGGACAAAATTAAGGTCTTTAAAGGGCTCTTAAAAATGCAAACCAAAAATAAGGAGTTCTTAATGACTTTAATAGACCAATAGGAACCTTGAATGATACCCACGGCAAAAAAAAATTGTTTTGGTGTTACAAAGTATAAAAGCTTTAAATATTTGAAAATGCCAAATGTGCTTTTTAGCAGAAAGTTCTAAAAATCAGAAACATTAAAAAAAAATCCTTGACTCAGTGTGAAATACAATAGAATTGTAATTTACAACCTCCATGAATTTCTATTTTCTGACAATTTCAAATTTAACATATGTATGAATAGAAGAACAAAATTTAAAACACTTACATGTATAAAAGTTGAAAATAAATTCAAGATTAATCAATAGTAAAAATAAGGATAATCAATTATTTTTTCATTTTTTTTTATCCGTGTTCAACTAGATATAAAAAGTGCTATTTTCTTTCCTATATCCATTATTGATTTATTCCCAACTCGGTTAACAAATAAACAGGTAATGAGAAATTCTAAAATGATTATAAGAAAATAGAAATGTCATGAAATTAGACAACTTTAAAAGTAAACATTACTTTTTTTTAAAACAATTCATATATTTTGATTTAGTCATTTAATTTATATTTTTGATGGATAAAAAAAAAAACTCTTGAAAAAAGCAATTAAGATGTGTATATCATAAATTTAAAAAAAAAATGTCAGGTAAATTTCAGTAACAAAAGAGACAAACTTAAAAGAAAAAATTACATTACTATAATATCAGTTACTTTTAACAAGAGCGACCAATGTCAATTTTATCAATTTTTTACCTACTTTGAATATTTATCTTTTAAACTTCTAAATAAAATAAAACAAAAGGAAACCGGGCTTCTTTAATTCTACAAATCAAACAATTTCCATGATTTCCATAAAATCGCAAAGTTTGAACCTCAAACTGTGAAGCCGTTTTTAACCAACCAAAAAACGATTTTAAGAAAAGCAGTTTTAAAAGAAAAAAATAATTTTTAATATTACAAAAAAAAAATTATATCAATTTTATACTTATTAAAAAAAAATTAAGTTGGTGCAAATTTACAAAACATAAACCTAAATTTCGGAAAAGTTGATTTCAGAAAAGTTGTAATAAGTATAAAAATTTATATTAAACAATTCCATTTCTAGAACTTGTTCTTTAAATTAAAATTTTTTTACTTTTTAGCTCATTTTTTTAAAGTAATTTTTTTTTTTTAAAGAAGATTATTCTTTCTGAAAACAGTCAATTATGACATTAGTTGTTCTTGTTCCAAGCCTCAGTATAAATTAAAAAACAATTTATCATAATAAAACAAGCAAAACAGCCAATCATACCTTGAGGGGGAACCTCGTTCCCATTCCCCTCTTGCCCAGTCCATGGACCCCCAATGCTTACAGGCAAGGTGGACCCGTCCCTGCACACCAGATACATCCCCGGCACTGTATACACTGGATATGGATATATAGCCATGGCCTGCTGCATGGGGGACACTGCCAAGTCTTCCGGTGGGGGGCTGGACGGAGGATGGGTTGGGGCTCCAGGGATGGACAAGGGGGTGCTGGCAGGGGGTAGGAAGGTGTAGGGCGAGTTGGCAGGGAGCGAGGCATAACCAGCATCAGAATATGCGGTTGCTATGGCGTAGTGCTGGGTGGGGCTGAAGGCGGGACTCTTGTAGGGATCTTCAGCCCAGCTAGAATCCTGTAATTAGAAATAATGTTCGAGAGGGATGGTTAGCGAAGTATGTTTGAAATTTGAATCAAAATAGAATATTGTAGTTAGTTTTAAAGGTTTCAAAATTGACTCAAAGGTTTCAAAATAAAGGTTTTAAAATAAAAAAATTTATGCTTTTTTCTTAACCTAAAAATATAATTCATATACAATGAAAAAAATGCGTAATAATCAAAACTAGGTATCGGCATGCAATTAAACTATAAAAATTAAACTATATCCACTCACTCAGCAACTTATAAATTGCACAAAATATCCTTTAACTCCCTACATGCACAGTTAATTGCATTGGAAGTTAAACAGGAAAAAAATATTTTTCAGCTTTACAAGCAAAATTTGAGACCTGGCAACCCTGAGTTGGGTGCAATTAAAAAAATCATAAATATTTACAATGTGATTGTTTAGTAATCAGTTGATTAAAAATGCAATGCAATTGTTGCTGGAGAGTGACTAGCCTGAAACTTTTGCTGTCAAAACCTGGTTTAGCACCTCTCTGTCGTAACTATTTGATAAAGTCTTATGACCCTATAAGCCGAAGGTAATTAGTTGGGCAACTGGTTGCTGCCATTGTATCAAATGGGGCCTATTAGCCGAAAACAACTGGACATGCAACCGACCGATCAGTCACATGGACCATTTTCTAAGACGACAACCACACAGTTGATTTTTGGCCACCCAAATGAGTAATAGGGCACTACAATGAATGTAACCTACTAGCCATGAACAACTATTCGCACCACTAGTTGCATGTTTCAAGTACTAGGACATTGCAGTTAATGTAACCTAATGCGTAGGTTACATTCACTGAAATGCCCTACTACACATTTCGTCAACCAACAATCGTAAGTTTGGTTGTCGTCTTGGGAAAACGGTCCATGACTAATCACTCAGCTGCATGACCAATCATTCTCGGCTAATAGGCCCCATTTTATAAAATGGCCACAACCATCCCATCCACCACTTGTACCACTAATCGCCATCGGCTAATAGGGCTCTTAAAAGCAAGTAAAATTAAACAATGGTTAAGTTTAAAATACAAATAAAAGAAAAAATTCGCATTTAAATATGTCATTCAGAATGGAAAAAAGTTACAATGCAATGGAACTCCTAAAAACCTTTGCAGTGACACAAGGCTTTAACAAATTATGTACTATAAACACAATTTAAAATGCATTAACTTTTTTTAAAAATGCTTCACAGATATAATCATGTTACAATGTCGGCACATTGGAATAGGATCCGATAGATCAAGAAATGTGCATAAACATGATGTATACCTTTCCACAACTTTGTTTCTCGAAAAGTCCATTCATGTTAAAGAATTATTGACAAGAACATTTACTTACTTTGAGATCATTCAATGTCTCTGGACTTCCAGGTTGGGTTTGATAACAATCAACATTTACTTTTCCTATAATATACAAAAAGAAAAATTTAATGTATGGGCACCGTAAGCAGTTTTCTTTTTTTACTTTCTTAAAAAGTTATAGGAGACTATGGAAAACGATTCACCGGATTTCAAATGAGCTCATTCTTGATAAATCGGAAATTAGGACAGTTAGTTTGGTTGATTGGTTTGGTTTCGTTAATTAACGTCGCACTAGAGCTGCACAGTGGGCTATTGGCGGCGGTTCGGGGTCTATCTCGAAGGAAAGATCCGGGAACACATACACATTTATACATGCACCTCGTTATTTTAGAACCATAGTCAGATGACGAAAAACCTGAACTGGCACCCAACGCCTTCCATAGACGTCGGGACTTTAGACCCCGATCAGATTTATCGTGCGTACTTAGTCCGTAACAGCCCCGTATACACGCCGTTAATTTTTGCAGTTGTTCTAGACAACTTTTCTAGACGAAGCTGGCAACCCTTTGATCACAAGATCACTACTTTTTTTACTTTTCTTTGCCAAGTCCATCGTTTAGGATCGAACCAGGAATCTTCGGATTCCCAGCCGACGCCTTTAACCGCTCGGCCACGGAGGCCCACAACGTTTCGTCTGAAGCCAAAACTGTTTGTAGAATTCATATACCGTATATACTCGCGTATAAGCCGATAAATTTAAGTCAAAATTTTCATCAAAAAGTAGGGGGGTCGGCTTATACGCGGGTCAGTAAAATTTATAATATAATTTGTCTAAAATGGGAATTAATATTTCCTTTTGAGATAGATAAAAAAAATACTCATCCGTATTTAATAGCGACAGTAGTCAACGATGTTGATAGAAAATAGTTGACGTTTTCTAAGTTTTTAAATCTTTACAAAACGATGTTAAGGATTAGAAATTGCACATTGTGGTATTTAAGTATGTGGTTTAAAATATTTTATTTGATAATAAGGGAGATTTAATTTAAGAAGTCCGATGGAGGTTTTAAAAACACCAGAACATCGCGAGTGGTATATACTTTAAAGCCCGATGAATCATCGCGAACTTCGAGGAAGGCCGTTTCTCCAGCCACTTTCTTTAAACTTTTAATTTCTAGGCTTAAATATTTATTTTTCTAATTAAATGTACGAAAATACAACTCGGCTTATACGCGAGTATCCGATTTTGGACAAAAAATCGGCCTAAAATTAGGGGTTCGGCTTATACGCGGATCGGCTTATACGCGAGTATATACGGTAAATTTTCAATCATACGAAAACTACCGCAGGTTGGCAGGACTTGCACTGTTCTATGGCTTATTTATAGAGTCAACTTGCAAAAGTAAGACCATCTCGCCTAATATATATATATATATATATATATATATATATATATATATATATATATATATATATATATATATATATATATATATATATATATATATATATATATATATATATATATATATATATATATAATACACACACAAGTGAATCATTTTTATAATGTAAAATTGGCATGTGCACAAGTTTATGCCTCTCCGAGATAAAAAAACAAACAATGATTATTGCCAAATGTTTGGCAGTGAAAAGAATAGACATAAAAATATGCTTGGGATTTACAGACTTAGCTGTTGGTCGATATTATAATAAGTCTTGATATTAAACTGAAATGGGAACATATATGCTCACCAGGTATCGGGATGGGCGAAGTTGGAACGCTGGGCATCATGCCATTCCAAGCACAAGGGTAATTTTGAGAAGAGCGAATGAGTTGCTGAAATGCAGAATACATTTTCATTAAAAATACATATGTCAACCATATACTTAGAAATAATTCACATTAGCAATATAGAATGTTTAGTTAAGGGGACACAACTTTATTTTTTTGAATCAAAATTCGTAAGTATATTTAAGTTTATACAAGAGAATATTTCACACAAATGTGACGAGGAGGGGGCGGGGGGGGGGGGGGGGGGGGGTTGTCACAAGGAGTGTGACATCACAAGTCACATAAAAAACATTGCCAATCAACAGAAATCGCAAAAAATTAAATTTCAGAAAAATAAACTGTTTACCCTCTGGTTTGAATCTATACACTTTCAATTGAAAAATAAAGTTTTCAAATAAAATTTAAAATAGCATCTATATCTTAGTATCTTAATGCTTTGTTTCCGAACGGCTGGTATATGTATATATACATATATTAGCATTTACAACACGATTTATTGTATGCTAGAATGGTATTTTAGGCAGAAGACAATGGTGAAGCAAAAATTATGGAGGGGGGGGGGGAGGGACTCTACCAGTTACATTCCCAGAATAAAAAAAAAAATCTAAGTAGTAGAAATGCTAGTCATTATTAATCAGCAATTAGTTAATTAGTTATTGTTACTTATTACTAATTTGTTATTTACTGAGGAATTTGCATAAATTTCTTATTACAGGGTGGCAACAATATTCAGGAAAAAAAGTTCCCTGATTTTACAATTACATTTCAGAAATGTTGCAACATGCTTTGTATAGAAACGAAGTATGCACGCTATAAATACTATAAATATATTACATTATAAATGAAAAACTATAAGCAATACTTATTGACAGTTAAAATAATAATTAATGGATAAAACACAAATTATGCAATTACGACAGGCATAATAGTAATTAAACATGTTCTCAGGAAGCAAAGAATGCAAAAAAAAGCAAGTTATTTCAAATTATTTCTTTTGTAGATAATTTTATATGTTTTATATGCTTCATATTTCCTATTCTAATCTTAAATAAATCCCATATTCATTTGCCCCTCACATGTTGCTGACAATTCAAGGTCCAACATACTTTGCTTTTACTTCCCCTTCCAGCAGTAGTTCACGTTTTTACAAAAATCAAACTGAAAATATGAAAATGTGCATTACCATGCTTTTCTTTTTTTAATTCTGATTCAGAACTAAAAGGAAATATTGACAACTAAACTACCCAGAATGGAGGGCATAACAGACGATAATTGCCGTTTTAATGATCCTAATTTGAAAAATTCCCCGATTTTTTTGTGAAATTTTGAAAATTTCCCTGACTTTTCCCTGATGTTTCCAGAATTAAAAATGTCCATAATTCCCTGATTTCCAGATTATGTTGCCACCCTGTATTAAGTTGCATTTTGAACAAAAATTTAATTGTATTATTCTGGAAGCTTTTTTGTAAGCATATGTCCAAAATAGTATAAAAAAAAATCAAATAAAGCTTACTTGCAATGTTTATGATTAATAAATTACTGCAAAAATTTACTTATATGCACTAAGTGTAATAAATGTCAGTGTTGGCAATTTGTCTAATTTTAGCTTGCATCAAAACAGGTGTTACATTTAAACACTGCTACTTACTCCATTACGCGAATCCTTCTGCAACTGAGATTTTGGCTTATGTGAAACAGGTGTACTAAAGGAATTTCCTTTCTTACGAGAAAACTGAGGTGAAGAGCAAAGACTAAAAAGAAGAACAAAAGAAGAATATAATTAATAAATTAAACAGACATAGCACAGGCTAAATACAAAAAAGCTTAATTTTCTCCACCCTAAACAGCTAAACTCTTTCCATAAAAGCAGAATTTTTAAACAAATTAGATTAACCAGCCAAACAAAAAGAGACAAGCTTCTTTCAGAAAATCAATTTTTATTACACCAAATGACAAGTCCTAAACTTCATTTTATAAATTACATTACATTTTCAAAAAATGTAACGCAATTTCGTTTAGTGCAAATTAAATCATGAGGAATTGTGAAGAATAAGCATTTATTTAATAGATGTAAAAGGGTTGTACGTCTTTAAAGAAATCACAGCAGATAGCGTTTAGTGTATTTGTAAAATTTCAAATTTTTTATGAAATTATCAAAAGAGTGCCATTAGGAAGTTGCATTCCCCAGATGCAACGAAATTTGAGTTATAACCATCTTAACATTCGAGTGATATCATCCCTGTTTGACGAAGAATGCAAATAATTGTACATGTTAAAGATGCTATGCATTCTTGTGAAATTCCCCATTTTTCTAGATTCTTCCCAAAATAAATACTGTATATATTCACATATAAGTGGACCCCCTAATTTTAGGGCGATTTGTTGTCCAAAATTGAAAACTAGCGTTTAAGCCGAATTGTATTTTAGTGTATGAAAAATTTCGATTAATGTCGACAAATCCTTGAAAAAACAGTAAAATTTTAATTCTTAAAATAATTATTTAAGCCCAAAAATCAAATCAAAATTATTCGCGACGATTCATCGTGCATAAAAGTATACCACTTACAAAAGTTCTTGTGTCTTTCAAACCTCCATCGGACATTTTGAATTAAATCTCCCTTATTATCATAATACAATATTTTAAAACACATACTTAAATACCAAAATGTGCAATTTCTAATTATTAACATTGTTTTGTAAAGATTTAAAAACATCAACTTTTTTATATCAACATGTCGCACTAGAGCTGCACAGTGGGCTATTGGCGACTTAAATAATCTCGGAAGGAAATACTAGTATATTATGGATGAATTTATATTTCTTATTAAAATATTTAGTTTTTAATACCTTAAGAAATAAATTACTTGAAGGTAGAGCTTGAATTCACGGATTAGCAGTGTCCAGATTTTACAGCTTTAAAGTCAATTCTATCAAAGTCAATGTTATCAAGCATTACAGAAAATATATTTTTTTCTGAAATTTATAATCAAATATTCTGTTTAAAGACATTGTCATTAAATTGTTTCACAAACCAAATAAAACTTCTCGCAATTAGCAAAATCTTACAAGAGAAAATACTTCCAATAAATGTCAGAACGGAAAACTGTTTATAAAAGAATTCTCTCTTGTATAATAGATTTTAATTATTTGAGGAACTTGAGCACTTTTAACCCTCTAATGGAGCTGAAAGACTTGTCTTCCATGAAATTTTTCAAGCAATGAAAATACTCAGAAAATTTAAATATATAAAAATATTCAACATTGAATTCGTTTCAAATCTAACGCGAAGTGTTTCTTGGAAGCTATATCTATTAAAATAATAAAAAATATATATATAAACATGCACTGGAAATATAAAGTAAACTATATTACAGAGAAAACAACTTTACAATTTTGCCCTTTTTTCTAACCCCGAAATAGAGTGTGAATTACGGACTAACAAAATTAATTAAATTCCTGAAATAACAAATTTGAACAAAATATCAGTTTTGTTTAACCCTTTGCACTCAAAGAACACTTTTCGATTTGTGTTCTTTCTATGGAACAGTTATTTCTCTTTACGTTCTTTTCCACAGATTTTTTTTTATACTCATAAAGGGAAAAAAAAGAATCCTAATCTGTTTTGTATTTGCAAGAGAACAAGTTGAAAAAAAGATTGATGCTCTAAACACAAGATCCTGCTGTTCCCGCTTATTTTAAAGAACAGGGGGAAAAAAAGAACTGGTCGTTATGTTGGCGCCCGAGAGGCGACATCGGAGTGCAGAGGGTTAAACAATGTTAGAGAAGGCACTCTCTACTTTGATATTTTTTTAAGTAACATTCTGTTAACATAGGCTCGAGATAAGAACAGTGGGCATCTTACGTGTTACTTCTAACAAAGGAATTGCGCTGTCCTGAAGAAGCTGGCATGGAGTTGGAACGTGTAATTACGCTGGGTTTTAATGCATTGTTCCCACAATTATGAACTGGAGAGTAATCCTTTAAAAAAAAAAAGAAACACCAATATAAAGCATTGTAATACTTACTTTCAAAATAAGGTATGAGACTCAATACCTAACCAACTAAATTTTATATTAAAAAAAACTATATAAAATACACAAATTTTATTTTTAACAATTTCTTTAATATGGTTAAGTATATTCAAGACTATCGGCGAAGTTTGATACTTTCTTGACTAAGATGTACAAAATCAATTGAATGTCAATATATTTTCAATGTCAACTAAAATCTTGTTCGTGGAGGGGCAGGAAAAAACTTTAAAAAAAATTAACGAAAAATTTTCCTCTTTTTATAACTTAATTTCCTTGAATGTTCTTTTACAGTTCATTTATACAAATGATTTTATTGATAATTTTTCATGGTAAAATAATTATTTTGAAGTTTTTGACAGAACTGAACTAAAGGTATTAGACCTTTAAATTATTTTAATTCATAGGACTTGTTTAAACATGCATTTATGTTAATGCTAATTTTCAAAAATTACTTATTTAGAAAGAAAAAAAAAATCGAAAAAGTTTAATTTTAATACAAAAAAGGGTTATATGTTTACCAAAAAAATACTCACAAAATTGACTTAAAAGTGTAATAATTGATAAATAATAACACTTATTAAAAGCAAAACAAAACTTTTTTTTTCTGGAAGACTAGAGCAAGTTTATCAATAATCCACAAAAGGACATGAATTTAAAAATACCAATTTCAGATGCATACAGATAACCACTGATCAAACCGATATTTCAGACATATTAACTAGCTGCACTGTTTTATCATTGCTTTAGTCACTTGAATAGTTAAAGAGTCTAGTGAGCCATCTCATTTTTATCTGCATTAAATATTCAGAATTTTTATTTAAGTATTCAAGTTAAGTTTGAAGAGCAAGGTAACTACACGAAACAATTTATAACAGCTTAAATATACAAAAAGTTTTAATTAAAAAAAAGTAATAACCTGGTTATTTTTCTTGTATCCTCTTTTGTTCTTGCTCTTTTCAGTATCTGTAATATATTTAAATCTATCACTCACAATAAATATCACACAATGAACTTGGTGAAGAAACAGCCAAAGAAGATTGGTAATCTCAATATACAACAGTGTTTTATTTCACATCGACAGTCATCGATTTGATGAAGTTTTTCCTAATAACAGTTTACTTTAGCACTAAGCGGAAACATTTGCGCATGCAAAAAAATTGAGAAAAAATATGAATTAGTAAGCTTTTCCAACCAAGTAGTCCATTATATACTCAACTTTCATGGGAAATTACACTCAAACCTGTTTTTGTGCCATGGGAAATCAAGACACGAGGCTTGACAGCTACTTGGAATCTTGCCAAACCTTTTGGAATCTGATTTAGAAAATTCACATGCGAACATTTTTAAATATTTTATTTACATATGTACTTATTTTACACATACAAAACTTTTCAAAGCGTATAACCATTATCTTCCGTAGCCTGACAATCCGCGAACTTGGTTCAAAATTGCTTTAGTCACTTGAAGATACTACCTCGCACTCATTTAGAGTTGGCTTTTTTTCGGTTACCATGTAGTCAGTTTTTGCGACGACTGTTGTTTCCCTAGAAGCTTGTATATGTCTCGGTAGCTAGATAATCAATTATGTTCCAATTTGATTAAAATTTTCTTATACCGCACAAAAAAACAAAAAAAAAAAAAATCGCACAAAAATTACCGCACAAAAACAGGTTTGAGTATTACTTTTCCAGAATATTTTTTAAACAATTCTCAAATTCCCAAATAATGATTTTCTGGGATATTCCTTTTTCTTCAAGAACTCAATTTTTTCAATGTTTTGTATTTGTACAACATAGCACGTAAAAACTGGAAAAAACTTTGAAGGGAAACGAGAAACTTGCTTTACATACTCCCCTAATAACTTTACAAATAACAATTGAAACTTCAACCATCGACATTAGGACATCCATTTACATACTAGTGCTGTCCTTAAGACAAAAAACTTTTAATTAATAAAACATTTTAGAGTTTTACATGCATAACAAAAATACTTCATTGCAACAACAACAACTTAATTCATATGGTGTGAATGTAACAATTTCCGACTTGTGTCAAAACATTGACTATTGAATTCACATTAGACTGCAAAATGAAATTTACCTAAAATTTAAAAGCCTTTGAATAACATTGATTGAAAGAACTTTTTAAAACAGTGATATGCTCTTAGTTTGAAATATTTTTTTCGAAGTGGTAAGAGAAGTATAAAGAATACCATTCACCCTAGTTAATATAAAACCCTAGTTAATATCATTGAAAGTAGACTTAATTGTAAGCTTTAATTTGTTTCACTAAAAACAATTTTCACTTGTACCTAAAAAAATCTAGCAAAACATATAAAAGTGCAACAAAAATGTTGTATTGACTTCAATACTTTTCAATTAACTAAGAGATACTTAAAAAGAAATTGTTAAAATGAAAGAGAAAATAAATAAGGCTTAAATATATAACAATTAAATATTTTTAGATACTAGATAAATACTTAATTTCCTACCAGAACCGGCTTGCAAGCAATCAGAGTAGACTTTATAAGTCTTCCCACCTTGCCAGGTCAATGCTGAAAAAAATCAATAGTGCTTTCAAAAAAATGCAAGCACAAAGCAATAAAATGACAAACAACTAGAAAATATTTAACAATTCTTTTAAGCATAAATCCATACAAAACTATACAATTACAAAATATTTACATTAAATAAATAATCGAATAGGATATTTTCCTGCAAATTTTAATGATTAATTCATTTATGCCTTAGTTATAAATTGCAATTAGAAAAAGGAATTGTGTAAACTGTGTGTGTGAACTTAAGTTATTAATTATAAAACAATTATACAAAAGCTAAAAAGTTTAGTTGGAAATTTTTTTTAAGGAAAAAAAAGCATTAAAATTATTTTTAGAAACAGGCATTTGTGCATATGCTTCACACCTTGCCAGGTCAAAGATAAAAAAAGGTCAATATTGTTAAGTGTGAGCATAATAGCAAATGAGATTATATTTGAATTAAGTCACTTGACTTCATGCAAATGTGTTATATACAAGATTGTGTTTTCTTTTTCAAACATTCACTCAAATTATGTGCGAACCAATTAAAATCTTTTTTAATAAATTGTTTACTAAATATAACTTTAAATAAAAAATAAATGCTGTAAAAAATTCAAATTTGAATACATTTTATAGTTAAGTTAACTTATTATTTGTCTTTAATAACAGTCATCATTTATGCTGCTTACAATTAAGCAATATACATATTTTTTTAAATTTCAATCCTCATTTTTTTCAGCATTTCCCAGTAAAAAAAAAAAAATCTAGACTAAATTAAACAAGTCAAATAGTGTATAGCTTTTAGATACATGGGAAATTTGCCCATGTACATAACTACAGTAATCTTATAGCATGCCTATACCAAAAAGACATACCCTGTACATCCACAGATTTCGCTTCTTCAAGTCCTGAAAATACATGCAATTATACAAACTTATTCTGGGAAAACTTATAAGAAACTAGAATATGAACCTTATAGTAGTTACTTTTTCCTCCTAATTGAACAGATGGCAACCAATTGCAAAATATTCTCCAACTTTACATCTAAATCAGAGATTTATTGAGTATCTGATCATCTAAACTGCTGTGGCATACGTTGACTAATAAGAGTTTAAATTTTTAAAAAATGACTTGTTATAAAATCAAATTAATTGTTAAATATCATTAGACAATTCAAAATTTAGGATAATTTGTCTAATAGAAAACTGTACAATTTATGAAAATCTGCTGAATGTTACTCAGCAAAAATAAAACAAGATGGTTTGATAACCACCCTCACAGTCACTTTGTGGATAAAAACAAACTAGAAGGCCCTTCAAGCTAAATATATACAAGTCAAATCAAAGTCTTCAGGATTTGAAATAGGAACTTAAATCACAAGGCACACAGTAAATTAGAATATTGATCATAAAAATTACATCAGTCGCAATTTTAAGTTATAAAACAAAATATCAATTTTGTCTCATAACCATCACAGTTTTTCAAATGACTTACCTTTATAAGCTGGTACAGGTACAATTTCAAGCACACTGGCGGACACAACACAACTGCAAGAATACATTGAATTAAATATATATTGTCACACAAAAATGCTAGTTAAAAATGAACCTAAAGATTTGTTTTTGACTAACAATTATTAAATTTGAAAACTAACTTGAAAAAAAACAATAGATACTTTATAAAAAAAAGTATAAATATATATACTTCATACTGACCGCTTACAAAGCTCCTCAATATAAATTGACACATTTTTGTTATCATTAAAAATATCCTGCACGTGTCCGATATAAATATCCTTGTTTATATGAACCTATAAGAATAAATTAAATTGCTTAAAAAATATTCTGTAAATTAAAAGAATAATGAACTATCACTACATAATATACACATTATAAATCTAAATTTAAAAAAAAAAAAATCACCTTGCACTTCACGCCAGGTTCTAATTTTGGAACAATGAACTGCTCATTCTTTTGGTCTTCTGTTGAAAAAGATTTTCAAACAATTAATATACAATTAATTAAATTAAACTCCAATAACATTTCAACAAATCATAAAATTTTACAAACAAGAATATTTTTGTTTTTATAATTACGCAATCTCCAATTTAAAATTCCGGAAAGACTTGATCAGTGAACTTGCAACGGAATAACAGATTAGAACCCTAATTCTAATTGATCATGTAGTTTTTTTTTGTTTTTTTTTGTATATTTGTTTAAATTGTGTTTTAAATTTTTTTCAAAAATGTATTACCTTGTATTTTGTGTTATCTAATTTTGTATCCACCTTTTGTTAAATTATGTTGCCAACCTTTGTAAATGAGCTATGGCCCACTACAATAAATTTATCTATTTAATTAAATTAACCACTCCCAAAAAATATAACTAACAATTGAGAGGCAAGTGAAAGAAAGGGTTAACTTTAAAAACATGTATATATATAGATGAAAGCTTTAAGGAGACACGAGTCTTCCCACAAAATAAATTGTATGGCTCTGCTTGATTTATTTAGGCAGATACAGAGCAGTAAAAAGTATACGTTTCACTTATAATGGTTCTATTTCGCAAACCTAAATGCCAAATGTACGAAAATGTGCCAAGTTTGTTAACCTAAAACCACTAACCATGCTAACGGTCAATAAATAGGAAAAAGTATCATGCCAATTTTTTCCTTGCAGACAAATAGCTTTATCTTGGAAATTGATTTTTGTGTGTTAACAAACCCTTCTTCCACTTGCCCTTTCAATTGTAAAAAATTAACATGAACAAGAATTAAAGTCGCAATAAAGTTGTACAATGGGCTATTAGCAACGAAGGTGAATAAGGATCTGTATAAATATAGTACTGTTTATGGGTTTATAAAGACTAAATATCAATAAGAACATTTATAACAGTGTTTCA
The DNA here is from genome assembly GCA_963932185.1 of Troglohyphantes excavatus. Taxonomy (NCBI): domain Eukaryota; kingdom Metazoa; phylum Arthropoda; class Arachnida; order Araneae; family Linyphiidae; genus Troglohyphantes; species Troglohyphantes excavatus. The sequence goes on from OZ010671.1 coordinate 15,373,059, forward strand.
AAATCTTTAGGCATAACACAGACTACCGAGTTAAAATTTACACCACAGGACCACCTTTTAAATAAGACCAAATAAAATTTAGATGTTAAAAATTATTTTGCCACTAAAATATTTATTAAACATAAATTTTGTAAATAAATTTAAATAAAAAATATCACATTTAACTAGCATTATTTTAATTACTTAAAGTGGCATTTTAAACTGAAGAATTTAAGCATTATTTTTTAATAATAAAAGGGATATTTGAGAAAGGATCCATTAAAAAAAAAAAAAAGCGAAAGATACAAAAAAAAGTAGAAATTAAGTAATGCACTATCAAGCCTACAAGTAAAAAGTTTCTACTCCTGGCCAGCAAAAGGAAATAATTAAATGCATGTTTTTCTTACCCTTTCTCTTCTCGTTCCACATGTCGAATTCCACATTTCTGTAGATACCTGGATCCAAAGTTTTGGCCACCTTGTAAGGGAAAGGAGGGACTCCCTGTGCCAAGGCTTTGCGAATTTCTAAGCGAGGATTTTGGCTGGGCTGAAAGGTAAATTATTCTTTACATTGAATTATAAAACTATCTATCAAGAATAACTTACCTTTTAAAAACCTAGAAAAGGTTCCAGAATGCTTGTTAAAAATAAAGAAATTTATGAACAGCAAATATAAATTTCTTGAAAAATAAAGTCTTAATTTTTTTTTATGCGTCTCTATTAGAATTAAAATCAAGTGGAAGAAAGCTTTTAAATGTTGGAGCCAATTATTTTAACGAGTGAAAATGTCCAAGTTGCACAACATATCCACTTCAAGTACATATTATAACATATTTTAACTTTTGAAATTTTGGTTTTCACTTAAATAAGTTTTCTGTTGGATTCTAGTACGGCTAACTGAATTAAAAACATGCAATAAAATATTAAACTTTGTATTCTTAATAATTTAAAGTATTCAGTAAGAGTTAAATAATATCTCACTATACTTAAAAAGGTGATTAAAGATGGAACCATCTCTAATCCTAAAATATTAATATATTTTTTAATTTGCCTACAAATTTAGTTTTCTTAAGGCATCAAGATAAGACAATTTAAGGTTTGAATTTACCAGCATTACACTGTATACAAAATTCAGTTTTTTTTTTTATTAGAAATAAAAATCTAAATTTTAAACACAATATGCACTAATCATAAACATTTACAGAAAACTCAAAATTGGTTAATTTGTCATTATGTCTTGTGAATGACAATTTATGCAGCATTGTTTTGCTAATCATTCAAATTACTTTCTTTTGAAACATTTTACAATCGAAATTTATATCCCAAACTGTTTACCATCATTTGAAATTTTATTTTATTACTTAGAAATTCACTTTGATATACTTCAATATTAAATGGAATTTGCGTAAAACCTTGCAGGCATAAACAGTTAAATTTGTAAGAAAAAAATAGTATTAAAATTCAGCAAAGAAAATTAAACTTTGAGAGACCGAAAAGCAAATTATAGACTATAAAAAAAATCATTGACAAAAGTAACAGCTCGGGTAACATTAAACTTTTTCAAACTTGCACAGCAATTTAAATAGCTTTATATCTACACATAAAATATATATTGAACCAATTTGTTAATGTAGATGATATACACATTTTTTTTTTTAAAGATAGGCAGAAATCCATATATATATTCTACATGTTATCTTTTTCGATATGAAACTCAAAACTACAACTTGATCACAATGAGTAAAAAGCTACAGATTAAAATCAATTATTCAAAGCAAAAAATTACTTTAAATTCTTGATCATCCTCAGGTAAATTTGGATCCTCGATGACACCTTCAATGCGGCAGCTAAACAAATAACGTTAAAATTTTTAAAAAATGGCGAAGGAAATTAGAGATTTACATTCAGTTAAATTGATTTTCTTAAAAAAAAGCAAAAGCATATGTTAATAAATTAAATAGTTCAAATCAGCATTATAGAATCGAAAAGAATAAGTTCGGCAAATGAGAACATTACCTTTCCCTGAAGTAATGGCACAGCAAGTTGTTCCTCCTTTGCTTCGAATATGCTTTGTCATGAAGCATTTTTTCTACAGCTACATCGACATCAGATCCCAATTCAAAAACTCTCTTATACAGCACTTCATACACAATTGCTGAAAATAAGGAAACTCTAAGCAGGGCATCTCATAAAATTTTAATTTAAAATATTTATGCATTTGAATATGATAAATATGTATCGCAATCAAATTGTAAATTATTCAAGAAGTAATTTAAATATTTGTATACACACTTTAAGAAATGCTTTAATTGCTAGTTGTATTGTTATAAAATAGATGGCAATGATTTATTAGAAGTGCCTACAAAGATTATTTATTTCCCCACTGTGATCTGAAACATTTTTATGTTTTATGTTCCAACACCTTTGAATTTGTGTCAGAATATTTCAGTAAGACACTTCAAACTTGTCTTGGAAAAATTCATCAAAAACGTAAATTCTAAAAAAAAAAATACAGCCCTAATTCTTTTGTATTTTTTTTTTAATATCACAACCTTTTTTTGCCCTATCATCTTTTTATGGGTATGCTTTGGTTTGATTAATTAACATTACACTATAGCTGCACAGTGGGCTATTAATGATGGTATGGGGCCGTATCACAAAAGAAACACCCAGGAACAATGCCTGAAAGGAGAATGAATGTTTCTGTACATGCTAAAAGCATGTACAGAAACATTCAGACTCCTTGTAGTGTTTTGCAGAATATAGAACTTTTTCAAACAAAACATTGTGTATTTTGTTCAGCAACAACATACAAAACCAACACACATTGAAACCTTACTCCACTACAAAAACCACACTTCCTATACAATACTACTTTTATTAATAATTAAATTTGTTCAGATCATTCAGGAGAGAAAACATTCATAAAATTCATCAAACTTAAATATGACATTTCTGTAATTTACAAACTTTAATAAACATGATAGCAATGCACAAATCCCAACGGAATTAAAACAAATAAACAAAACCAACTTACACTGACAAAAAGCTAAAGCGGACAATTCAGACTTTGAGTAGACACAGTCATAACGGTTGCCACCTGTGCAAGCCAAAGTTATCTGAGAAGACAAATTACAAACATGAGCAAACATACATACATATACATATATGTGTATGTTAAATACAGACAAACACATTACAAAAAAATTATGTTTTAAAAAATACTGAGAATTGACAGTTTTTCTAGATCATAGATGACACAAATAAAATTTCCAAATTTACTTTTTTTTGTTTAGCGTAACTGTTAATCCCAGAATCCAATAAATGATGCTAAACAACAAGGCCTAATGAGACTGTATGAGAAATTACCAATGTATGCGCTAATGTCACACTAGGGATGAGTGATATTAGAATAACAGTTAAAATATATCATTACTTCAATTTACGATAATTAAAGATATTATTTTTAAAAACTAACAGCTATCAATATCAACTATCACTTCATTTAATTCCTTATCAGATGATTACAACTATATTCTACATGATACAGTCTTAACTTCAGTGATTGACTTTAATTCTGCAAGTCACATCTCACCTTTTGCTGTACGGTAACAGTACTACAAAATGAACATTTTTTCGATCATAGGGCCCTATTTAACGTAACCAATTGGATTTTGGAAATAACTATGCAAAACAAAAATATAAAAACTTACTTAGTTTTCATTAACTTAAAAAACTGAACAGATATTTTGCAGACATATATTTGTAACGAGTCCCTTAGACACCTTGTATAATTCAAGCGTGGATATGACATAATACTTACAGTCTGAACTGCCGAAGGGGCTCTTATTTTTAGAGGAGGTTTATTGATGTCATAATACACAATAAAATCTATCCTAAAATAAAAGATATCAATTAATCAATTTTAGAATGTTTATTACCCATTCCAAAATATCGAAGATAACATATTTTATACCTAAATCAGATTTTTCTTTTTAAATTACCTATAAAAGTTAAATGTTAACTACAATTTCATTAAAATTATAAAAGCATCACCTGCTAATTGATGACTACATGTGTAGACAAGTTACATATTTGAAAGTAAATCTCTAAACTATAAAGTTTTGTTTTTTAAAGAAAGGTTTATAAAGTTCTCATTTGAATATCAGTGTTATTTTATTGACACTTTATGCAGCAATGCTATATTTTTACTACAAATAAAAAAATATTATAAAAATTTGATATCTCCAACTGATATATTAACAATTTTCATTCCAAGCTAAACCTCTATAAAATCTTATTTTTTTCCCCCCTTAAGTTTATTTTTAATAGACAGTTTTATTGTGTTAAGCTAAATGTTTTTCTTAATTTATTAAATACTAGCAATATGGCCCGGCGTTGCTCGTGGTCACTTTGCACAGTAAGAGTTGCGCGATTTGGTCTTGTCAGCGTAGCCATCACATATCACTCTCTGTGCACTGTGAAAAATAAACTTTATCCAAATCCAGATTTACTTTGAATATTACCCAGAATTACTTTGAATATTACCCAGAATTACTTTGAGTATTTAAGATACCTAAATCTATTTTTATGTTCACGACTTTACATGCTGTTGCGACTACTGTTTAAACTGATGTTTTTGTAAAATGTTTATTTTTTTAAATAAAAATTCCTAAAAAAAATTTTAACTGCATATTTTTTGTACAAAAATTAACCATTTAGTAACAATAAACCTTTGTAGAAAAATTTCGCACTCATTAGTTTTAATTTTGGCGACGCAATAATATATCAAAGAAAAAATATTGCATTGTTCCAAATCGAAATAATGTAATTTCATAAGGGTCAATATTTACGGTCAATATTTCTTATAAAAATTAATTATCAAATATTCATTTTTGAATTCCAATAATATGTTTTTGAGGTAAAAATTTTAAAATAAGCTACATGGAGGTATAAATATAGAAAACCTTAAATTAAACTTTTTGGGTGGCCCATTTCAACACCATAGAAATATTCCACTCCGTAACAAAAAGCACTATTGTCATAAAAGTTAAGTTGTTCAGAACATGAATACACATTACGTCAGTCAAAAGAGCTGGTTTATCTTCCTCCTTCGGTTGGCGAGGTTTTTGTTAACGACGTTAATTTTGTTATTTGGACACTAATTTCGCCATTGTGATGATATTTTTAAATATAAGATCTCTATTTTAGCTCATTTGGCAACATTTTTATTGATTTGGAGAAATTTTTAATTCATTTGGCGACATTTTTAATTCATTTGTCAATATTTGGCGACATTTTTAATCCGTTTGGCGACATTGTAAATTAATTTTGCGACATTTATTATTCCTTTGGCGACATTAAAAAATTATTTTGCAACATTTGGCGTCATTTTTAATTTATTTGGCGACATTTTTAAATTCATTTGGAAACATTTGGTGACATTTTTAATTCATTTGGCACTATTTGGCGACATTTTTAATTCGTTTGGCGACGTTTTTAATTCATTTGGCGACATTTACACATCAGCCAATTAAAATAAATCATTTATCCCAGTATTGTCGAAAAATATTTTTGGTCGCCAAGGTGATTTTTAACAATAATGTTATGAGGGGAAGATCGAGATCTAAATTTCCTATAGGCGTAATGTTAGAGAAAATGGAAAAAGTTCTATAACTTTTGAATGGTTGCAGATATCCACATGAAACAAAGTGCATATTTTAAACTAAGAAAAGTTTGTTCACATGGTGCAAGTTTCATAAAAATCCGTGCAGTAGTTTTTGAGTTAAATCCGGACAAACAGACAGACAGACAGACAGACAAAAAAATTTTAAATGTGATTTTCGGAATCAGTGTATTTTAATTCATGGAGAAAACTCAAAATGAGGGGTTTTGTTCGATTCCACTGACAGACACTCCATTCTTATATATAAGTATTGATTGATAAAACAATGATTAATTACATAATCCAAGGGAAGATTCATTTATTATGTCAGTGTTCACTCTAGAAATAAAAAGGGGCAGGGCGCTGTCGGTAGTAAAAGGGCCCCCCGTTTTTGAAAAGGAACTTCTTGTTTTTAAAAGGGCACTTTCAAAAAAAAGTTTGGTGTGGGCGTGTCCACCATTGACACATCGGACCCGTGACCAAATAAAAAAAGTTCCAATTTGTTGGTTGACATTGCGCTAGAGCTGCATATTGGGCTAGAATTGACGGGTCGAGGCCTATCTCGACTTTTACATTTAAAAATTAATGTTTTCCCATAAAAACCAAATTTGTAAGTAGGCCTAATCAGACTTCTTACAAAACTGATGAAAAGGCTACTTAAATCCAAAATTTGCTAAAAAAAAAAAGCATAATCTTGCAAATACGCCCCAAATCATCTTTTTTAAAAAAACACAGAAAAAAACTTAGTATTTCATATTTGGGCACATGCAACCAATAGGCTTCGTAGAAATGCCCTGTGCTCGAAATATCGGAATCATCGCGATTGCACAACACATGTAGTTAAAAAGGAGTTTGTTTTTCTACTGTCATAATTCACTTAATTCCAATTTACACCAAAAAAAGCCAGTTAGGACGCTTGTGCTTGACTGAAAAGGGCAAGAGGGGCGGAATTTTTTCAAAAGTGGGCGGAATTTTTTTAAAAGAGGGCGGCATTTTTGAAAAAGGGGCACGAGGGCGCTATCAAGATGAAAAAAGGGCGGGCAGGGCGGACTGCCCTTCAAAAAACGCCTAGAGAGTGAACACCGATTATGTCATGCTATTTTTCATTTTTTTTTTATATTCCTTGCATGTGCACTGTCATGTTAGCCTCACCCCCTTGCCCATGTCATGTCACTATAAATTTTAGCGGTTAAGAAACAGTCATTAAAACGCCTATGCTGTGTATTTTACCAAACATCCAATTAGAAAGATATTAATTTCTACAAAAAGTGAGCTTGTATCAAAATTTTGTGAAAGAATTTTCAATGATTTGTTCTATGTCTCACAACACAACTGAACCAGAGAGTTGTAATATTAAATAGAGAGCTCCTTCAATACCAGACTCTCGTAAGGCCGCGGTGTCAACATTGAAAAGAAAAACCCACATCACATGGTTATAGCGCTACCACATTTGGCGTTCAGACATCTGCATGAGTTTCAAATTTGGCGCACTTTCTTCTTTTTTGGTGATAAGGAGTTCTGTCCGTATTCAACTTCTTAACATATATGTACGTATTTACTTATTTTCAAACAATATGCACTAAATATTTCCTCTTCATTAACGAAACGAAAATATTTTATTTGTGTTCAATACTCGAAGAAGCGAAATTCTTTATATTTCTCAGGTTTTATTGTTCATATTTTCTTATTGAAGTATACAAAATAACAATTGAAAGAACTTCGACTATGGTAAATTTTTTACATAAAACGTAATGCAATTATTTCAAAACTACAAAGTAATAAAAATCTCCTTAATATATCAGTTAAACTCCCTTAAATTGTGCCACTCTTTCAAAAAAACGATATTTAAATACAAAATTAAACACTAAACTATATTACAATACTTCGATCTCATTTAGTTCTTAAAGTCGCCAAGCCCTGCTAAGTAATATTGGCGCATGAATGAATTGGCATTTTCACATATCACATGGTTTCAACGATGGACACACGGAAATCAGCATTTTTATTCCTCTATTTGCATCATTACTCTATGAACTGAACCTCACCCCTTCCTACACAGTCACACGATAGACACCCACACACGAGTATGTGACGCGATAAGGGAACAACCCCTAACTAAACGTTTAAATACTAATGTTGATGTACTCACTTATACTTCAGAGACAAGGCTTTCATTTCCACATCCCCAACCCATTCCTAAAACAAATACCATTTTAAGTCCAAGATAAATTAGGGTAGAATTCAATATGTCTAATACTAATGTCATAATTAACAGTATCAAGAAAAATGGCTTCAAAGTTTGGCCTTGTTGCAACATTACGGATTTCATACAGGTGTTTGATTGGAAGGATTTGAGAACCGACATTGGTTTCTATTTCATTTAGAAGTTTAAAATTGATAAGTTTTTTTGGTACTTTGGGATTATCCCGTCAACCATTTTCGGCCAACCCAATATTATCGCCAAACACGATATTATCGGCAAAAGATAGCTTCTGCGCCAATAACCCCAACCGCCAATAACAGCGACGTATCTAGTCGACATCATGCGACCTTGACTATGCGAGTTAGTTTTCTTTAGCTTGTTGAAATATACTGGGTTTTTTCTCACTCCGCTGCAAAATGATTCGAATTTGGGATTTGCCTAGCACCAAAGAGAGTGCAGTGGCATATTTTCAAGAGTATGGAATTATTTCTTCTAAGAAAATGTGCGTTAATGGCCACGATATGGCGTTGTATATCAAAACTGATAAGCAATGGCGGTGCAATGTAAAAGGGATGCGAAAAATTTGAGTAGCTATTCGAAGAGGCACGTGGTTCGATGGCTTTTTGGCCGCCGAAATGATTTAATTATATATGGTTATTATTTATTTATTATTTGTTTATTATTATGATTTGATAAATTTATTGTGTTTACAATGTTTATTTTGGAAAAAAATTTCATGGAAAAACTAGCGCGAAAGGATTTGGCGAGCGTTGGCAGGTCGACGGGATAATCCCAAAGTACCGTTTTTTTTAATGGATAAAATTTAAATTGGTCCTTCTGGCTCAAAGCCAGATATATTCTTGTAAAATGAAGTGCAAATTATTAAATCACATTATCTAAAGCATTAAATATACTTTTCCATTTTATAAGCATTTATTAATTTTAAAAAGTATTATGGCCAACTATAACAATTAGTCTAGGCCTTCACAATAATTAAAAATCAAAACTACTGCACAGTTGTTTGAAATGCATAAAAAAACTATATTCTTTTATAAATCGGCACATAAATTACAAAAAAAATATAATTTTCATATTTAAATCCTTTTTGACTGAGTTTTTTCATTATGAAATAAATTTTAAAAAATTTATTTAAAAGCCCTTCTACTAAATGCATTTCTATAGAATCTGAAAAATTAATTCACATGAATTGTTACACCTTGATAAAAATAAATAACAGAAAAATACTTACTCTTTGATCTCTTATCTTCTCTAAATATTCATCAAAATCTTGATTCACCAACTAAGAACACAAGTTTGATTAAACAAAAATATTGGATTTTTTTGCAAACAAAACTAAATGAATTTACGTTATAAATAGATTTAAATTTAAATAATTGGACATCGCCAAAAGTTCATTACAGAGAGTACAGAGTTGCTGTTATCATCGCATGTTCCCCTTGCAGTGAAGCAGTCAGGAGTGCCCATCACGTCTATTAATGTGTTATCACGTGGGATAGTAGTAGTGAATGAAGTCGTCAGTGACGTATAGTGACGCGTTGCAATGAGTTGGCATTGTTGTGCCCGTGATATGCTGATCACATAGGCAGCCTTGTGGCGACTGTAAATGGCGCTACGAGTCATCAAAGGTTACGTATGTTTGTGGTTAGGGTTATCAGATGAGATGTCTCACTTTGAGCTGGGTCCAAACTCACTACCTCACGATCCACAGAAAGGTGCCTTGGTCCACTCGCCAAAATAAACACCGACAGTCGAGAGTTCAGAGTTGTTATTTAAGGCATTGAGTTCATCGCCACCATTTTCATCAAAATTTCATTCACTGTAAATTGGAACTAGGCCCATTTCTTACATTCATCATTTAAAAATAGTGAAAAAAGTGCTCATGATGTAAATATCTCGCTGAATTATTATTTCAATACGTATTTAATAATGCTAAACAGCATTTATATCACATGCACTGCTTTTGAGATAATTTAATCAATTTTTTTATTAAATGACAAAAAATAAATTATGCCATTTAAAGAAATTTTAATATAGGAATGTTATTAGATAAGTTTCATTAAAACTACGCAATGAGCTAGTACGTATAGTTCCAGGTCAATCCCTAAGGAAAGACCGCACAACACTGCCTCGTGATTTTGAACCACAATCAGGTGACAAGGAGAACATTTGAGTTGGCAACACACGCACCTTAAATAGATGCGAGGTCTTTGGTCTATTTAATACATAATAGTAAATGCAAAGCAGATGGAGGGAAGGGTGCCGACAACCAGGAATGAAGATAGCAAATTTACAAAACAAGCTCTACGCTGTCAAGCGATATTCGAACCCCCCAACACACCTATTGTGAGTCAAATACTCGTACGCTGGGTTACACATATTGAGGAACTAAATTTATAAATTAAAAAAAATCTAAATAAAGTCTCCATTTCTATTTTACAGAATGAAAGACAACTGAAATTGTTCAACCCACATGAATTACTTTGTCATATAATTTCCACAATCATATTTTTTTTATAAAAAAAACAATACAAGTTTGGATAACAACTTTAAATACAGTTATTTTAAATTAAAAACAGGATTTAAATAAAATAAAAAGGGGCCTGGTCCCTTGGGGGCCCTAGCCCTTGTTAAGTCACACAAAAAATATTCTGTACAGAAGAAACACAACTTTTTTATGTTAAGTCAGAACACTAATATTCTTTTAAAAATGAATTATTATTAATTGCCAAAAAATGTGCTGCTTGACAATAACTATAATTAACAAACACAAGCTTAAAATGTAAGGTTAATTTAAGTAAAAAGCACTCCATTGTAATGTTCTTCGATTGTGAAGTTTATAGACTAAAAGAATGGATTTACAATTTTAAAATCCAAATTCTATACGAAAATTAGCATTGCTAGTTCTAATCAATCAGACTAAAAATAAACAGACAACTTAAACAATGGAGAAGTTTGCATTAAAAACTTTGGTAAAGGTTTACTGTACGGTCACCCTTGGCGACTTTTTCAAAACCTCGCCAAAAGTCGCCATTTTGGCGACTTTTTGCACGAGCGTGATGGCGGCCAACATTCTGTTTTTGAATAGGGTTGCTGCAATTCCTTATCGGGTCGGAGGGGTTGCCATTTAAAAAAAAATTATCGCCAAATGTAGAAAAATCGCGCCAAGGGTGACCGTACAGTAAACCTGAGCCAAAACTTTATTACTCTTATTTATAGATGGTACAGAAAACATAGACATGAACTTTAAAAATTCAATCACAAGTATCACATTGGTTTGTCAAATTTAATTAAAATTGTTCTTGGCAATAGAAAATTATCTTGATGAAAAGCTCCCTATACTAAAGTTCAACCAAATTACAACTCAGGTTATATATTAAAAAAAATTGTCTAATAGCTTAATAAAAATCCTAATTTGTATAACTATGGAGAAAAAAATTCTAAACATAAAGAAAATACAGAATTTGAATTTAATCAAGAACAGATTATTATATACTTTATTTGGCAATTTTTATAATCATTTAAAAATACTACAGCAAGTGCCAACTGTTTAAAAATCTAAAAAATCACATGAAACAAGATTTTTTTTCTCCAAAAAGCTAAGAAACATTTACAATATATATCTATACTGAAACAAAAATACAATTCATACCGGTTCAAATAAAGTTCTATTGCGTTCCATATACTCCACACAGCATTGTCTAAGTTTAACATGGTGAACTTGAGTATAGAAAATCTGAAAATTAAAATAATTGGCACATAAAATCTCAAATGAGCAACCAGTGAATGCACATAAACCACTTGTTACTGATGCCAAATTAAGGACAAAGCTAACCTAGAAACCTCAAAAATAACTCAATAAAATTACTCAAATAAATTTGAAATAAGATTGACAACACTAACCTACAATCTTGAGAAATCGTACCATATGGTTTAGCCATAAAACGTAAAAAAATTAACCCATTTCTTTGTTTCTTCAACCACCTGTTACGAAAGTAATGGATGCCGCTCGCTCGGCGTCCATGCCGGGACGTTAAGAAAACGATGTTTACTTGAAAGGTTATGGAACAAATGCAAATAAACGGCCTTCGGACGTTAATAACAATTAGAATTTTTACATATTTTAAGTTTATATGTGCGTAAATATCCTAAATAATTCGGTTCGTCTGCTCTTTTGTCCAGAAACTGAAACAAATTATACGCAGTTACAGTTAATGGAACATTCAGTAGAAATAAAATAGCAACAGATGCGGCAACTAAATTCAACAGTTGAGATGGGAGAGAGTTCTGAGAAAAAAAATTAATTAATCTTTAAAACTATTTCACTGGCGTGATGCCTCCTGTCATAACTAAACTAGCTATATATGAAACAGATTTTCTTAAATTTTTTGAGCTTGAAGCACACAGTGTTAGTTGGGCCCTTGTCACCAGGGTCGCAATTTCTTAACTAATTAAAAAAAAAATTTAGGTCAAATTCAACGTTTTTTAAGTAATATTTGACCCTCATAAATCGATTATAAGTCGTGACTTCATCTGGGAAGCCAACGAAACGAAAGAGTAACTAGATGACTTCTTTTTGCCGAGCAAAGTTCTCCTTCCTGTTTCTAAGCAACTGATTGCTCTGACTAACCACACGATTCGTAGTTTAACAGCCATTTTTTTTTTATAGATTTAATTATGCAGGTATTCCCTATAAAATCTTCAAAAAAAAATCTAATTTTAAGTTAAATTACGAAATATGCTATCCAAATATAATTTTACCTACGTAAATTAAAATCGGGCCGTTTTAATAGCATTCTTTAATACTGCCTATACGAATCTATATTGTACAATCATACACTAAAGCATAATCTGATTTTTTTGTGTGTGTGTTCGGTTTTGAATACACAAAAATTTAATATTAGACTATAAATATATCATAAGTCCCTTCCCTTTTTTAACATATCTAAAAGTAGTTTATAAAAGTTAGCTAAAAGTAGTAGATGGATACAGCTAAAAGTAATTTATATACAAAAAAGTTGGGACCATAACGAGGAGCAGCAACAATAAAACTTGAAAATTTCAAAATTAGAACCTTTTTTCATAGTTTTCGCTGTACTATTTAATTAATAAAAACACTAGGAAAAATTTAAACGTTCAGGTCCATCGTATTTCTCAATAAATCAAAATACATTAATGGGTATATGTTTCGGTTATGTTTCGCTTTCGTACTCCTACACTTTTTTTTTATCTATGCTACGTCGGTTGTTTCACTAAAAATCATGTATTTTATGCAGTATGATTTTAGAAGATGCATTGGCAAAGAACGGAAGATGTTTTCTCTGGCCATGTGCTGCGAGAGCACCAAGGGTGGATACAGTGAGGGGCCACATAGAGGTGACGCGTATCTTCTTAAATTAATAATTGTTTTTGCAGTAGTGTAATAAATTTTTTTACGTATTGAGAACTACTCAAATCTTGCATTTAAAAACTCAGATAATTTCCTAATTATACAAGTTATTGAAGAGTAAAAAGTGTTATCGTCCGCTGACAGCAGCAGATACAATTTTTTTAATAATAAAGATAATTAATAATCTTCATGATCAACTATTATAGTCCATAGTAAAGATCGTTAAACAAGCACTTTTATAATTTATTTTAAACGTTAAAAAATTTCATAAATAATATACATTAAATTCGGTTTTTCTGTAAGGTAAATTACTAGGTTAAAATTCTTTTAATTTTACTAAAATTTTAAATTGCTTTTGGCAATTTATGTTTAGCAACAAAGAACAAATTTTGTTGGTTAATTAATAGAAGATGTTAATAGAATATTAAATATTATTTATTTTTTTTGCTAATAAACAATTTATTCTAGTCTACCCGTATCGCTGGTATCCCCCTCCTTCCTTTAAAATAAACTTGCCCACAAGAGACCGACACGAAATATTTTAACAAATTTAAAAAATTAAAAGTGCAATTATGGATACTTCTTGCGACTGTTTCTCCAGCATAAAATTATTGCAAATTAAGAGCGTTGGTAACTATTGCCCATTGTTAGTTAACTTTCCCTTTACTAGTAAAAAAAAATCCATGAACTAAAATCAATACAAAAATGGGTACTTTACTATCTGTAGTCATTCCTAATTATATGAAGATCACGGGTCTCTCCTTCGGAATAGGCCCCGAACCGTCGCCAATAGCTCAACGTGCAGCTCTAGTGCGACCAAACCAATCCCGATTATATAAAAGTTGAAATAGTCTACATTGAAACGACCGGGAATGTCCAATTCTTTAAAGTTTCGTCTCAAACTATTGGTTTAACAGGACGAGAAAACCTTTTAATTACGTGCTCATTGCATCCGTGAAGTATAGAGATTGGTTTGGTTTTGGTTAATTAACGTCGCACTGGAGCTGCACAGTGGGCTATTGGAAACGGTTCGGAGTCTGTCTCGAAGGACTCGGGAATATATACTCATTCATACATGCACCTCGTTATTTTAGAACCATGGTCAGACAAGGGCGGATCCAGAGATTATTGTTAGGGGGGGGGGGGGTAATACAGTATATTGTTATCATGAACATCAAATTTGACCCCCTTAGTTTGAAATTTTTCATTGCCTAAGGTGACTTTTGAAAATATAATCTTGGATGTTAGGGGGGGTAATTTCTCTTTTACCTCCCACCTGGATCCGCGCTTGTGGTCAGATGACGAGGAAACACCTGAACTGGCACCCAATGCCTTCAATAGACGTCGGGACTTTGGACCCAGATCAGATTTATCGTGCACTTGAGTCCCGTATACACGCCGTTAATTTTGCGGATGTTCTGGACAACTTTTCTAGTATTTTTGTAGTGAAGCTGACAACCCTCTGGTCACAAAATCCTTACTTTTTTTTACTTTTCTTTGTCAAGTCCATCGCCTGGGATCGAACCAGGAATCTTCGTATTCCCAGCTGACGCCTTTAACCGCTCTGCCATGAAGGCCTGTACAGAGATTCGAACGAGCACCTTCCGGTTACAAGTTCGGTCCGCTCGGCCACCTGCTGACCTAACAATAAAACCTCGAGATGGATGGCCTGCTTTTTAAATTTACATACTTTTAATTACGCATATTTAAACCCTTAGAGTAATACTCTAAGCTTCCGAGGCCCACGAGCTAAATTTATACAACTCCTCTCATATTGCGCTCTACGCTTCCTATTCACACATGTGGTTACCATGGAAACCACTGGTTCTCATCCTACAAATTTGTAATGGTGTGATTGAAATGTGGAAGCTCATCGGATACGCGAAAGGATTAAAATTTTCCGATGTCAAAAAAAATTATGTCCTCCAACAGTTGTAACAAAGAATATAAGGGTGTGCGAAAGAGACATTCTCTTGCACCTGTCTCTGTTTGTCGCGGGAGCTGCGTTCCTGCCATGAACGCAAAAGCTTGCGTACCGGAAATAATTAGTTTTAGCATACTATACACTTGGCTGATGCACATTAAATCGGTGGTGGTCCAAACGTCACATCGAAGTGAAAGTTATTTTTATTTTTAGGAGACCAGTTCAACTGATATCCTCTTTAATAGATAACGATTCAATATTTTTTCCCCTTCAGGATAGATCCTGAACTATCGCCTATAGCCCATTGTGTAACTATGCGACGTTAATTCAAACGACCAATATTTTGACCATAATAGCCAAATAATTTTTATTGATTAAATTCATATCCACTAGAGCTACACATTGGGTTATTGGATATAATTCGGGACGTATCGCAGAGTAAAGACCCGACAAATTAGCTCCGTAAATTTTGACTATAGTTAGATGATATAAGATCCGAGCTGGAAACTCTATATAAAAACTTCCACACTACGACCTATATGAGAATTACGACAGATTTGACATGCACCAGACCCCTACACATTGATTCTTCGATTAACCTTACCGGACAACCGAATCCGTGACAAAGATAATGGAAGGAATCTGATCAGAGATCCTTCAATTCGCAGAGTAGGACGTAATGCCAATTAAGCTAACGCGTCCTTATTTATTTTTATTGGTTTGGTTAATTAACGTCGTACTAGAGCTGCACATTCGGCTATTGGCAACGGTTCGGGGCCTATCACGAAGGGAAGATCCGGGAACGATGAACGGCCTCCGTGCCCTAGTGGATAAAGCAGTCAGCTGGGAATCGGAAAGTTCCTGGTTCGATTCTGTGCGACGGACTTTACTAAGAAAGTAAAAAAGTAGTGATCTCGTGATCGGAGGATTGCAAGCTTCATTACAAAACATCCACAAAAATTAACCCAAAACATCCGCCAGAACATCCACAAACATTATCGGCGTGTATACGGGACTGGTGCACGATCAATCTGATCGGGGTCGAAAGTCCCGACGTCTATTGAAGGAGTTGGGTGCCAGTTCAGGTGTTTCCTCGTCATTTGACCATGTTTAAAATATAAGAGGCATCGTTCCCGGTTCTTTCATTCGAGATAGACCCCGAACCGTCGCCAATAGCCCATTGTGCAGCTCTAGTACGACGTTAATTAACAAAACCAATCCAAAACGTGAATGATGCTCTGGTAGTTTTGAACCATGGTCAGATGACAAGGACAACACCTGAGCCGGCACCTGACGCAACCTCAATGGTCGTCAGGACAATTGGACACCGATCAGATATATCGTGCACCAGTCCCGTATACACGCCAGTATAATATGTTGGATGTTTTTAGACGAAATTTCCTAGTTCATTTGTAGCGAAGCAAGCAATCCTCCGATCCCAAGATCAATACATTTTTGCTTTTCTTTGTCAAGTCGGGGCCTATCTCGAAGGAAAGACATGTAAACGATGCCTCGTATTTTTGAACCATGGTCAGATGACGAGAACAACACCTGAGCTAGCACCCGACGCCTTCGATAGACGTCGGGACTTTGGACCCCGATCAGATTTATCGTTTTTGTGGATGTTTAGGACGAATTTTCTAGTATTTTGTAGCGAAGCTGGCAACCCTCCGATCACAAGATCACTACTTTTTACTTGTCTTTGTCTATCTTTGTCTAATCTTTGTCTTTTTACTTACTTTTTACTTACTTTTTACTTAAGTCCGTAGGACAGGATCGAACCAGGAATCTTCTGATTCCTAGCTAACGGCTTTATCCACTGGGCCACGGAGGCCCCTTACCCTCAGGCACGAAAGGCCGTATATATACGTCCACGGATGTCCAGTTTTTCAAGTCGTGCACTCCGTTTTTAAATTGATAAAAATACTTCATTTTACAATATCTTTTTATTTCAAAGGATTGAGGTACAACCCACAAGTTACATCTTTACGATTAATAAATAATATAAAATAACATGCCCAGGAAAAATTATTTATATATTCAAGCAGTAAAAACAACTTTGCAATTTCAAAAATTACTTGAGCGTTTGGTGGGTTGTTCAATTTCTGGTATTCTAGTTAATAATAGTTTTATTAAAACGCTAAATATTACTTATTAAAGCAATATTATAATTTTTGAAAAGCAACAAAAATGTAGAAAAACACTTTACTAGTATCATTAAAATATCCATGTATCGTAATATGATTATTAACTTTATGGAAAGTTAACCTAAATTTCGAACATATTGAAGTCCCAAACGAGTATAGAAAAACAACTATTTCGGCCAAAGTCTTTCTTAAAATTTCTTTACAGACATAAACGTCTTTAAGCTTTACTGTATAATGGATTAGCAACCTACAGATTAATGTCGATTCCAAAGATCACTAGACATAAAAGAATATCTTTTGGTACTAAAAAAACATTCGAATCCAAAGGGTTAAATCAGTTTTAATGGCTGGTATAAGTACCTAGTTAATCATCAACTGGAATTGTAAATGTGGAAATGTAAAAAGATTAAAGCGACCCCAGTCATTTCGCATTGCATATGCCTTTCCGAAAATACGTGAAGAAAAAAGAAATTAAAATAAAAAATTAAATCTAAAAATAAATTAAATATAGAAATGTAATGAAAATAAAAGATAAGTATCAATTACATTCCAAGCTATTTAACTAAATAGCTTAACGCTATTTTCTGCTAATTTCACCCACTTACAACCTTGGAATGAGATAAATATAATCCATTAATAGCAGATCAAAAATACTTTACACAATTTACAAACACGCACTGCAAATACAAAGTAAACATTAGGTTTATTTAATTATGTTTCATAATATCATATAATATTAAGTCAAA
This sequence comes from Troglohyphantes excavatus, assembly GCA_963932185.1. NCBI lineage: Eukaryota > Metazoa > Arthropoda > Arachnida > Araneae > Linyphiidae > Troglohyphantes > Troglohyphantes excavatus. Next base: position 15,391,129 of record OZ010671.1, read on the forward strand.
TGTCCTATTTATTGTAATACTATCAAAGCAAATATGATAAGTTATCCAATGATAACAATAAAATATTTAACGCAATATAAAAGTAAGGTTGAAAACCACAACATAAATATAAAATAGCAAATAATTTTAAAAACTAAGTTTTAATTCATAATATCTCATTTAAATTAAGTAAAAACGCCCCTTGTCACGCTAACTCAAAGCAAATATTTAACAGGTAACACGCCAACATAACAAAGTCTATATATGCAGGTGTTTGTTCAAAGCAGCCGACACCGAAATGCCAATAACATTTCACTATAAATAAAATTCATAAAAAATATTTACTTGCTCCGAGACAACCCTAAAAAGACAGGAAGCATCTTTCGCCACATCGCTCCTGTAAAGACCCAAATAATCTAAAAACGCATCCATACTTTTTAAAAATACAAACACTTTAAAGTTTAAACTCTCTAAATCGCGTTAAAAGCAACAATAAGGCACCAAAACCCGATTCAGATTTTTCCTTCACGGAGAATCATTTGCATATATTTGGAAAGACCGCGTTTACAGAAGGGCTGCTGCTATTGGTCAGAGTGCCGAGGTTGTGACGTCAGACGTGACGTAAGAAGAGCGAGGAAATAGCAAGTTCTTTGGAAATGGATTTTAAGATCTGTGAAGTTTTCTTTCTTTTAAAACGTTTTCGTAGACTGGAATTATGTCGATTTCATTGGGTAGCTCTTTGAATTTTTAATTAATTAAATCTTGCAATCCGCACAAGGATTTCGAATTTTGTTAGTAATTTATGTTTTTTTTTTCTTTTTTAAGTATAGAATATTTATGAAAAGTGTCTGTTTTTTATATGGCTCCTAAAAGTGTTCGTATACTTACGAATTTCAATGAAATACTGCTCTATCAAGGAAAATTATTTTTTCAAAATGGGAATTTTTTATTACGATATATAAATTGTTATTAACAAAACTAAGCAAAATATTTTTAAAACACAGTTTTTTTTTTTTTTTTTTTTTTTTTTTTTTTTTTTTTTTTTTTTTTTTTTGAAAATCAACAAGTTACAAAACATTTGCCTCACAAAAATCTCCGTACACTTTAAAAATGTCTCTAAATATTGATAAATATTGCAATATGTCGGTAAATTGGTACATAGTAGAATATCGTGTAACATCCACAACAGCTTTTAAACGTCTGAGCGTAGATTTCATTATTATTTATTATTATTATTATTAAACTTCCGCGTTAATATTCCTCCATTTTTTGATCATTACTGTTTTTAGTTCCTTTCCAAATGTGTTTTATTGTGTTTAAATCCAGCGACTGAGGTGGTGTTTTCAAAAATTGCTTTAACTAAGTTCTTGGGACTTACGGAGAATATTTTTCCACTCCCACAAAAAGATTTCTTCATACACAATGTCTCTGTATTCCAGCTTATCTAAGCACTCGTCGAACAGTTTCGGATAAAATTGAAATAGAACATTTTTCTGGAAATTCTCTAAGCATTTTTACAGTACTCGAATGTGAATGTTTCACAAATTTTCTTACTATACATCTCTAATCACGTTGAGTTACTTTTGACGGACGACATTTTCTTATCTTGTTTTTGGTCCGATTTTCTTCCTTAAAATATTTTACCACATACTGAACACTGCACGTAAAATGAGATAAATTTATTAATTTGGCGATACTCCGAACTAATTTACCAGTATTATGATGAATATTACGGCCCTAAGGCTACGATCCATTAATTAATAATAAATAGAATATAACGAAATAGGCAAACAAAAATTAAAACCAAACCAATATTAAATGTCACCACAATGCAAAAATAAAAAAGCGACAGACGATAATTTTATTTAATGAATTTACCGAAAATGTTTCGGATTGCGATCACTTGTTAACCGACTGCCCAGCGCGCCCACCGAAACTCCAAAATTAAACTGCCCCAGAAACTTTAAATTTAAACCGCCAACGCGCGCCAAGTCGAGAGGTTATCAATTGGTCTGTTATGTATTTTTTTTTATGTATGATCGCGCGGGATTTCGGTTCTACTTTAGATATTTGGACAATTTTTTTATTGGATAGGGGATGTTTCACTTGGGAGCATTTTGGAAAAAAAATCGGTTATCCGGCATTTAACTATCCGGAATTCTCAATTAAACGGACCGTTTGAAAAAAAAATATTTTCCCATTTCGAAAATTCTTTTTTTGTTGGGTAGAGAAAAATCCACTTGAACAAAATCTGTAAAACAATAATGGGTTATCCGGCTGTTATATACCCGGAAATGTCGATTAACCGGTGTTTTTTTAAACAATTTATCCGTTTCAAAATGTGTTCATTGTTTAACAGAAGTTGTGCAACAATGACACTTCGTTTACCCTTCATTTATTGCCATGGATAGGGATTGTTTTACTATATTCATTGTTGAGACAAAATGTAAGCACAAGTTGTTACTTGAATTTCTTGGTGAATAATAGCAGGGGGACGAAGCCCCCCTCTAAATTAAAAACTAAAAAGGGAAAAATAACATAATCTTTCTAAAAAAAAAAGGAAAACCGACTTTAAAGAAAATGCGCTAAAAAGTAAAAAATAATTTTTAATTTTACGAACGAGTTGGAAAAAAATGAATTATTTAATATCAATTTTATACTTATTAGAACTTTTTGAAGTTGGTGCCAATTTACAAAAATCATACCTAAATTTTGGCGCCGATTTCAAAAAATTTTAATAAGTATAAAATTGATATTCAATAATTCAATTTTTTTCAACTCGTTCATAAAATTAAAAAAAAAATACCTTTTAGCGCATTTTCCTTAAAGTCGGTTTTCTATTTTTTTAGAAAGATTATTTTATATTTGGTCCGATTTTCTTCCTTAAAGTGTTTTACCACATACTGAACACGACGTAAAATGAGATAAATTTACTAATTTAGAGATACTTTGAACTAATTTACCAATATTATGATGAATATTACGGCCCTTCGGCTACGATCCATTAATTAGTAATAAATGGAATATTACGAAGTAGGCAAGCAAAAATTAAAACGAAACGAATTTTAAATGTCACCACAATGCAAAAATTAAAAAAAAAAAAGCGACAGACGATCATTTTATTTTTGAATTTACCGAAAATGTTTAGGAGTGCGATCACTTTTATGGCTTTATATTTCTGTTTCCTTGCATTTTCATTTTTATAAAAAGAAAATAATTCAATATTTTTTTTAATTAAGTTTTATTCAGATTTACATGGACATCATATGAAATAATTTAGGACATTATTTTCGAATTCAATTCCAGATTACTGCTTTTTCTACAAATTTTTAAAGTGTAAAAAGAATTTTGTGAGACACCGTAGGTTAAGATGGAGGACATGCCCTCGCTTTTTTCATCTGCAGACGCCGCTCTCGACGTCTCTCAAGGATTTCGACACTTGTTGGTTGGTTGCAGTGTCTCAGAACGAAACCAGCCAATCCGGTGTCACGGACGCCGGACGCGTCGTCTGTAGATGAAATAAGCGAGGACATGTTCCCCAATTTTACCCTTAATTGTGCCCAAAGGTGCACTTGCACTAAGAATGGATTTTTAAAAATTCTAACTCTAACAGCCATTTTTTTTTTTTATTTCCACAGATATTATACTCAGAAGAAAAGAACTAACCACGTCCAAATTTGAAATTAATCTGGTTGTAGTGGACAGTTCAATAGCCCGATACTTTTTCTCAGACTTGAGTAATTATTTTAGCCCGTCGATTAAAGAATCGGTGTAGAATACTCAACTTGCCGGGTTCAATTCCGGGTGGCTTCGAGGCGCTATATTGGTGACTTCCGGACCACAGAACAGTGCAACCTTCGAACAAATACTTGTGGCGCCATCTGTATTTTACCACCACAACCTCATTTGTGAATTGCAAACTCCTCAACAACTGCAAACGTAATAACACTTCACGGGTATCGCAAAGTTCTTACGGTCCCACCCTGTAAAAAAATAATGGGCTTAAAAATGAGTACATGGACATACTCGTTTTTCTTTGACTACAATTGCATTGTAAATGAGCGATGACGTATACTCACATTTAAGTAATCGTACTTTCGTAAAAATGAGCAGTATGGTTTAATATTGCTCATCTCAACTTCTGTTCAGGCCTAACAAAGCGACCTGGAAAACTTAAAATATTTGTTTAGAAGATGGTTTTCCACATTATTTGATGACGATTGCTTAAATGGAAACTGAGTTATTACGACTCAATTATCTTTCTTTTGCAACGCCTTTTTAACAGTGGCGTACGCAGGAAGTTTATAAGGGGGGGTCGAGAGTCAGATTACTTTACACGTATATATATATATATATATATATATATATATATATATATATATATATATATATATATATATATATATATATATATATATATATATATATATATATATATATATATATATATATATATATATATATATATATATATATATATATATATATATATATATATATATATATATATATATATATATATATATATATATATATATATATATATATATATATATATATATATATATATATATATATATATATATATGTTTGACGTGGGCGTGGCCACACATTAACACATCGAACCAATGACCAATTAAAAGAAAGTTCCGAGTTGATGGTGCGCTAGAGCTGCATATTGGGCTATTGTTGACGGTTCGGGGTGTCTATCTCGAAGGAAAGACCTGTACAAAATTGATGTCCCTTTATGTAGATAATATTTAAAATCCAAAATTTGACATTTAAAAATTAATATTTTCCCTAACAACCAAATCTGTAAGTAGCCCTAATCAGACCCCTTACAAAACTGATAAAAAAGACTACTTAAATCCAAAGTTTGGTAATAAAATGCCTAATCTTGCAACTTCGCCCCACTTCTCTTTTAAAAAAAATGCAGAAAAAAACACATAGCATTTCATATGAGGGCAAAGGCAACCAATAGGATTCGAGGAATGCCCCGTGCTCGAAATTACCGCGGAATCATCGAGATTTCACAACAAGCGTAGTTAAAAAAAGTGTCTACGATAATAATAAAAAAAATCGATGCCTTTTTTTTAAAGACAATTAGAGAAGGAATGACGCTTGTGTTTAACTGAAAAGGGCATGAGGGCGCTATCGAGATGAAAAAAGGGCGGGCCGCCCTTCAAAAAACGCCTAGAGTGAACACTGTATAAAGTCAGCAACAACCCGAATTTCTGATTGAACAATAGAAGGGGAAGGAGGCGAAGTACTCATTTTAAATTTTAAACTAAAAAGAAAAAATATTTTTAAAAAAAAAACTTACTTTAAGAAATAAAATACTAAAGACTACAAAAATTTTAATTTAGGGACTAGTGGAAAAAAAATAATCATTTAGAATTAATTTTGTACTTTTTACCACTCTTTAAAGTTTGTGCCAATTCACAAAAAAAAACAAAAAAACTAAGTTTTAGAGCCAATTTCAAAAAGTGATAATGTGCATAAAATTAATACTTAAATATTAAAAAAATTCCAGTTTTGTTCCTTAAATTAATAACGATTTAAAAAAAAAAAACGTTTTAGAGCTTTTTTTTAAAGCCGGTTTTTATTTTAAAAAAAAGATTATTTTATACTATATTTTATTCATATTAACTATTGATTATTATGCTTGAATTTACTTGTAATTCGGACAAAATTCATTTTTATACTTACGAATCGGCCACTGTTTTTCACATACGCTTAAAAAAAATGCATATGCTTGTACAAAATATAAGTCATTTGTATTTTTGCAATTGAATTTTAAAGTAAAAGTAGTACAATTTTTATAATTATTTTAATTTGCATGCATGGGAACTGACAATAGGAATGAAGTCTTTTAAAAACACATATGGAATCATCTCACCTTTCCTGTCTTTTTCTTCGCTTTTTTTTTTTTTTAAAGAAAAAGAGCAACTAAACTGGATTGTTATTACCTTAGCTTTCTTCTAGAAAATAATTTAACACAATCATCTGATACATGTTTCATTTTGGCTATAAAAGGCAAAACAAAGCACCATAACTTCCGAAATACTAAACAGATAAAGCCTCAAAAACTAAAGTCCAATTTTCAGAAGTACAATAAGTAGAAACTGTTCAAAACATCTTTTCATTTGACCTTCATATCACCTGACTATTTTAGTCATCCTTTACTTCTATACTATAAGACTTACAAGATGTCTATATATTCTAAATGATACCGGCGACAAATTTTTTGAAACAAAATATTCTAAACTAAAAAAAAAGCGATATTTTATTTACCATTGAAAAAAAAATTTATATTGTCGTATTAAATTTTCAATGTAGACGAATATCGGCGTCATTGAAAATTTTCCCGCTCTGTGAAATCGAAACCGATTGCCATTGTTTATTTTACATTTTCTTTTTATTTTCAGTCAAACGATGAATATTTTGTAATGACGGAAATGGGAAGTAAGGCGCCTAAATGGCTGTTACCTGTCTGCCTATTGGGAAAAAATATTACGAGAAAATAAAATCGATAGTAAATTTAATATAAGTAACAAAAAGAATTAGGGTTGGGGTACGAAATTTTTCTTTGGTTCGTCAATTCAGTACCAAAATGTATTATGTTTTTTTTTTAAAGTGCAAAGTTAAAATAAATTATTGCAAAAAAGTGGGTGGTGACCCCCTACCCCTCTAATTGCATGTAGTAGTAGGAAAGTGTTGGGGTTACGTTTCATTTTTAAAAGTACAATAATGAAAAAGTGAGGGAGCAACATCCAACCCCCCTCTAGTAAAACAGTCAATGATTTTAAAAAGGTTCTTCTTTACAGAATGGATGCATAACTCTTCCTATTTACGAAAGGAGATCTCTTTGAACAATAAAAATGTTATGTCTAAGTGAAAATGATGTTGCTTGTCGGCGGACATCGGGTCGGACTACCCAGTAATAAAATGCATAAATTGTTAGCATAAACCTCCCGCTTGTCAGTACCCTGTGCCGAAATTGTGTCATTTTTCTTGAAAACAAATGTAGGGTTTTAAATGCAAAAAAAAACGTTGTATTTTTTAAAAAACTTTTTGGTTTGGAAATTTTTTTTAATTGGGGAAAAAAAGCATTATTTTTGTACTAATTTTCTTTAAAACTTCATACCGTTGGAGGGGGGGGGTTACAACCCCCCTCAACCACCCCCTGCGTAAACCCCTGGTCTGGGTAAAAAAGGAGAATGATTTACTTTTGCCGACTCGTCAAACGCCGTTCTGGCCATGCCTATAAGCAGCTGCTTATATAAAGCCGTCTCAGACTCGAACACCCCCGCGACCACATTCCAATTGGGTCTGTTGAAAGTTTGTGACAAAATCCCCCCGCCCCCCTACCCCAAAAAAAATTATTAAAAAAATTAATTCTTCAAACAAAGGTAGATTCTTAAATGTAAAAAAATAAAAAAAATTTTAAATTAAAAAAAAAGCAGTATATTTTGAATTTTTTTTTTAAACTACTGACCGATGGGGGGGGGGTTGTGACCCCCTCAACCCCCCCCCCTGCGTACGCCACTGCTTTTTAACATTACTTCTGTTTATAACTTCTTCACATCGTGCTGGTAGAACAACGGATAAGGCCCGGGACTTCGGTGCGGACGACATCAGGTTGACGGATTGGGTTCGATTAATACTGTTACACAAAAAATATTTTGGGAGGGTTGAAATAAGAAATTTCCCAAGTTAACGATTCGAAATTCTAAACCCAACTATTCGAAATTCCCAACTCAACAGTGCTGAAAATTCCCAGTTCCAACTTATCGACATTTTTCATCTTTTTTTTAAATATATTTTAGGTAATATTAAACAGTTCTCTCACAACCAGCGATTTGTTGCACCCATATTACAATTTTGTGTCCGTTCTGAGGTCTAATTTAAATGTAATAATACAATTTGGGCGATTTCTAATCTTCCCTAGATTTCAATTGTTAATTATATTAATTTTCTTCAGGAATAAATTTTTCCAACTCGGGGTTTTTAGAAGTTGAAATTCCCACCTTTCAGGGTTTCCAAATGTGTGCGTGCGCAGTGGCGGCGATTCGGGGGGGCAAGGGGGGGCGGTTGCCCCCGCACTTTTTTCGGATGTTGCCCCCGTACATTTTGTATGTTGCCCCCACAGCTTTTTTATATTGGACTTTTTAAAACTAAATTGCAAGTTTTACTGTATTGCCTAACAAAGGAAAAATTTTGAACCACAACTTCCTCACACTACCATAGGAACGTAGATAAGGGGGGGGGGGGAGGTTTCAGGAGATTCAAACCCCTCTCATTGACAGATTTAATGTGCACTAGTCGCCTCCAAACGTTTGGGCGATGGGAGAATGGGCTTGCAACCTCCCGGTAAGGAACTTGGCGCTTTAAAGAGCGCCAAATTGCGAGTTCGAATATTAAATCAAGTAGTATATTTTAATAAATTTTGCTTCTAAAGTACCAGTAATTGTTAAATTAAAACAAAACAAAACATACATTTGTAAAGTCTAATCAAAGCGATTAACTTTTTTAACCGTATAATTTCCATAGTTTTTCTGAAAGAAATAGTTTATAATAATTTTACTTATGATTACTTATTAAATAGTTTGGTTTGACTCTCCGATTTTAACAATTTTAAAACACAATCCACAAAAGTATATTTGTTTACTTTACTTATCAGCGAATGTTCTCAAAGATGATGGCAGAAAAGATTTAATAATTTTTTTTTTAATTCTCAATGCTTCGATTTCGAAAACATCAAGAAAATAGTTTATTGTAACTACGTATTAAATCAACAAAATACTCAAATCGGGCCTCTGGCTCTCAGCAGAATGACTCATTACCACGTTTTCTCAGTTTTACATATAAGCAGTAGGGAAAAAAGGCGAAAACGGCGCCGAATATGACTTATGGCTCTCGTTTGTACAGTCATTTTGGAGTCTACAGAGCAAACTGTATATGACTTATGGCTACTCCGAAAAGATATTTCTTTGTTTTTAAATCAGCCGTTGATATTTTTTTATTCAATCAGGGTCATAGATCAGTCTTTTTAGACATCGCAGCCTTCGCTTAAAGGTCTTGTTAAATTGTCTTCGACTATAGCTAAAATAGCCAAGTGATATAAAGGTGTTTTGTACAGTTCATACTTTTTATACTCCTGAAAATTGGACTTTAGTTTTTGTGGCCCTTTCATATAGTACTAGGAGGCTCCGCCCCTGCTCCGCTAACGCTCCGCCAATCCCCGGAGGTTTGCTACGCAATCCTCATAGGTTTGCTCCGCAAACCACTTCTCGCTTCGCTCGCTAAAAGGTAGGCACAATAACAATGTGTCCTAGTAACAATACTTTTTTTTTAATTATATTACCAAAAACTTTAAACGTTGAAACTAAATTTAAATTATAATTCATCTTGGCATCAATACATTTTTTCGACCACTGGCAAGCCATTATTTATTATTTTCCACGTTATTTTCACACCTTTCCTGCGTTTTAGTTTAATTTTTAACATTATTGGTAGTTTGTTTTGGCATAATTGACGTTAAGCTTATCATACTCTTGCCTACCAGAAGTGTGTACGTAACTAAGTTAAAACGTCATAAAAATGAAGGTCATTCTAGTCTCAGTTTCAAATCGTCTAGTTTTCAAAATTGCCAACAGATGGCGTCTCGTCAATGTTCCGCACATGTAAAGTTTAAAAAAGCGTTTTTCAAAACTTCTATGCTGACATCAACAAAATAATTATTTACTAATGAATTGAAGGGGCAAATCGTCAAAATGGCTTACATTAGCCACTCAGCTTACAGAAAAACAGCGTTTTTCAATCACCGCGTAAGAGAAATATATATAAAGAAGATTTCTGAAAGTTATCGTGCTTTGTTTTGCCTTTTTAAGTCGGAATAACGAAAAAAGAAAGCTTTTAACTTGTCTCAAATCAGCTTTATGGTATGAAAACTTTTAATTTTTTTAATTTGTTGTTAATTTTTTTTACTGTGTATTTTAAGTTGACTTTAAATAACACAAAATAGTGAGTAAATACAAGTGTGCAATACCATAACTTTTTTATAGCAATATAATAGTAATTTTTTTATTCCCCCCCCCTCCCTCCCATTTGGGGGACTTCCTTGTTTCCCCTTTATTTTGCCCCCCCACTTTCAGCACCCAATCGCCGCCACTGTGTGTGTGCGTGTGTGTGTGTGTGTGTGTGTGTGTGTGTGTGTGTGTGTGTGTGTGTGTGTGTGTGTGTGTGTGTGTGTGTGTGTGTGTGTGTGTGTGTGTGTGTGTGTGTGTGTGTGTGTGTGTGTGTGTGTGTGTGTGTGTGTGTGTGTGTGTGTGTGTGTGTGTGTGTGTGTGTGTGTGTGTGTGTGTGTGTGTGTGTGTGTGTGTGTGTGTGTGTGTGTGTGTGTGTGTGTGTGTGTGTGTGTGTGTGTGTGTGTGTGTGTGTGTGTGTGTGTGTGTGTGTGTGTGTGTGTGTGTGTGTGTGTGTGTGTGTGTGTGTGTGTGTGTGTGTGTGTGTGTGTGTGTGTGTGTGTGTGTGTGTGTGTGTGTGTGTGTGTGTGTGTGTGTGTGTGTGTGTGTGTGTGTGTGTGTGTGTGTGTGTGTGTGTGTGTGTGTGTGTGTGTGTGTGTGTGTGTGTGTGTGTGTGTGTGTGTGTGTGTGTGTGTGTGTGTGTGTGTGTGTGTGTGTGTGTGTGTGTGTGTGTGTGTGTGTGTGTGTGTGTGTGTGTGTGTGTGTGTGTGTGTGTGTGTGTGTGTGTGTGTGTGTGTGTGTGTGTGTGTGTGTGTGTGTGTGTGTGTGTGTGTGTGTGTGTGTGTGTGTGTGTGTGTGTGTGTGTGTGTGTGTGTGTGTGTGTGTGTGTGTGTGTGTGTGTGTGTGTGTGTGTGTGTGTGTGTGTGTGTGTGTGTGTGTGTGTGTGTGTGTGTGTGTGTGTGTGTGTGTGTGTGTGTGTGTGTGTGTGTGTGTGTGTGTGTGTGTGTGTGTGTGTGTGTGTGTGTGTGTGTGTGTGTGTGTGTGTGTGTGTGTGTGTGTGTGTGTGTGTGTGTGTGTGTGTGTGTGTGTGTGTGTGTGTGTGTGTGTGTGTGTGTGTGTGTGTGTGTGTGTGTGTGTGTGTGTGTGTGTGTGTGTGTGTGTGTGTGTGTGTGTGTGTGTGTGTGTGTGTGTGTGTGTGTGTGTGTGTGTGTGTGTGTGTGTGTGTGTGTGTGTGTGTGTGTGTGTGTGTGTGTGTGTGTGTGTGTGTGTGTGTGTGTGTGTGTGTGTGTGTGTGTGTGTGTGTGTGTGTGTGTGTGTGTGTGTGTGTGTGTGTGTGTGTGTGTGTGTGTGTGTGTGTGTGTGTGTGTGTGTGTGTGTGTGTGTGTGTGTGTGTGTGTGTGTGTGTGTGTGTGTGTGTGTGTGTGTGTGTGTGTGTGTGTGTGTGTGTGTGTGTGTGTGTGTGTGTGTGTGTGTGTGTGTGTGTGTGTGTGTGTGTGTGTGTGTGTGTGTGTGTGTGTGTGTGTGTGTGTGTGTGTGTGTGTGTGTGTGTGTGTGTGTGTGTGTGTGTGTGTGTGTGTGTGTGTGTGTGTGTGTGTGTGTGTGTGTGTGTGTGTGTGTGTGTGTGTGTGTGTGTGTGTGTGTGTGTGTGTGTGTGTGTGTGTGTGTGTGTGTGTGTGTGTGTGTGTGTGTGTGTGTGTGTGTGTGTGTGTGTGTGTGTGTGTGTGTGTGTGTGTGTGTGTGTGTGTGTGTGTGTGTGTGTGTGTGTGTGTGTGTGTGTGTGTGTGTGTGTGTGTGTGTGTGTGTGTGTGTGTGTGTGTGTGTGTGTGTGTGTGTGTGTGTGTGTGTGTGTGTGTGTGTGTGTGTGTGTGTGTGTGTGTGTGTGTGTGTGTGTGTGTGTGTGTGTGTGTGTGTGTGTGTGTGTGTGTGTGTGTGTGTGTGTGTGTGTGTGTGTGTGTGTGTGTGTGTGTGTGTGTGTGTGTGTGTGTGTGTGTGTGTGTGTGTGTGTGTGTGTGTGTGTGTGTGTGTGTGTGTGTGTGTGTGTGTGTGTGTGTGTGTGTGTGTGTGTGTGTGTGTGTGTGTGTGTGTGTGTGTGTGTGTGTGTGTGTGTGTGTGTGTGTGTGTGTGTGTGTGTGTGTGTGTGTGTGTGTGTGTGTGTGTGTGTGTGTGTGTGTGTGTGTGTGTGTGTGTGTGTGTGTGTGTGTGTGTGTGTGTGTGTGTGTGTGTGTGTGTGTGTGTGTGTGTGTGTGTGTGTGTGTGTGTGTGTGTGTGTGTGTGTGTGTGTGTGTGTGTGTGTGTGTGTGTGTGTGTGTGTGTGTGTGTGTGTGTGTGTGTGTGTGTGTGTGTGTGTGTGTGTGTGTGTGTGTGTGTGTGTGTGTGTGTGTGTGTGTGTGTGTGTGTGTGTGTGTGTGTGTGTGTGTGTGTGTGTGTGTGTGTGTGTGTGTGTGTGTGTGTGTGTGTGTGTGTGTGTGTGTGTGTGTGTGTGTGTGTGTGTGTGTGTGTGTGTGTGTGTGTGTGTGTGTGTGTGTGTGTGTGTGTGTGTGTGTGTGTGTGTGTGTGTGTGTGTGTGTGTGTGTGTGTGTGTGTGTGTGTGTGTGTGTGTGTGTGTGTGTGTGTGTGTGTGTGTGTGTGTGTGTGTGTGTGTGTGTGTGTGTGTGTGTGTGTGTGTGTGTGTGTGTGTGTGTGTGTGTGTGTGTGTGTGTGTGTGTGTGTGTGTGTGTGTGTGTGTGTGTGTGTGTGTGTGTGTGTGTGTGTGTGTGTGTGTGTGTGTGTGTGTGTGTGTGTGTGTGTGTGTGTGTGTGTGTGTGTGTGTGTGTGTGTGTGTGTGTGTGTGTGTGTGTGTGTGTGTGTGTGTGTGTGTGTGGTGTGTGTGTGTGTGTGTGTGTGTGTGTGTGTGTGTGTGTGTGTGTGTGTGTGTGTGTGTGTGTGTGTGTGTGTGTGTGTGTGTGTGTGTGTGTGTGTGTGTGTGTGTGTGTGTGTGTGTGTGTGTGTGTGTGTGTGTGTGTGTGTGTGTGTGTGTGTGTGTGTGTGTGTGTGTGTGTGTGTGTGTGTGTGTGTGTGTGTGGTGTGTGTGTGTGTGTGTGTGTGTGTGTGTGTGTGTGTGTGTGTGTGTGTGTGTGTGTGTGTGTGTGTGTGTGTGTGTGTGTGTGTGTGTGTGTGTGTGTGTGTGTGTGTGTGTGTGTGTGTGTGTGTGTGTGTGTGTGTGTGTGTGTGTGTGTGTGTGTGTGTGTGTGTGTGTGTGTGTGTGTGTGTGTGTGTGTGTGTGTGTCAGTTAGATCAACGTAAAGCCGGCGCCACATATGCGGTATTCGCTGAATCCCGAGCAACGAAACCTTTGATATTCGCCTAAAGACGCATATGTGGATGGGTCGCTCGGTATTCGGCAAGTGCCGCGTCGCTCGCGTTTCGACGATTTTCAGCACCACACTACAAAGTGTTCGCCTTATCACGAGCAACTTCGCTCGGGTTAAAGCGAGCAAATTGAATAATTGCGTTTCCCACTTGTTTCGGGAAAATGGAACACATCTCGAAGCGAGCTCAATGGTGATTGGCTATCGATATTTTATTCTATATTTTGATAGCCAATTACCATTTACTATCAATATAGTAATATTTTCTTTTTTTATTTAAAGAGGGAATATTGTTCTTTTCGAATCAATTTGACTTTAAAATATATCGTGGCGTGCTATTATTTTAGAATTTTTATTTAGTTTATTCATTTATTTTTATGAAGTTGTCTGTTTCACTTAAATATTTGTGTTCCATTTACTTATCAATCAATAAAATTAATAATTTTATTGAATTTCTATCAATAAAATTATTTCATTTATTTATCAATTAAATTATTTCATTTTATTACTTATTTATATATTTGAAGCATTTAACTATTTTTATGCAGATGCGAAAAAATGAAGATATTATTTTAACATTTCTATTCGAGTTTTCAATGTGTTTAAACGATTTGAAGTCTCACGACCTAAATAAAATGGAGTTTTGTCATGAAACGTCTTTAAAACCATATATAAAGGGTGTGTGTAGGGACATAGTAGTCATGATAGAAACACCATTTTACGCTTTTAGGATAACCGATTCCGACACTATAACTTTCTAAATATAGCACGTTTGACATAAATTTGTCCAGTCGATGATCTAAAGTTTCATATTTAAAAAACTTTTGGTGTTTTGAGCTTTTTTTTTATCGTATATTTACTTGTTTAATTCGTCTACTTAAAACAATTCCTTCGTTTATTAAGTTGTGAATTTTACTAAATTATTTGTTCAGATTTTTTTTTATTTATTAATTAATTTCATTTATTTGTTTTTTCATTTAGATTTCTTGCATTTAACTGTTTTGATGAAGACACATAAATATGAAAATATTTAAATAGTATTTTAAAACCTTGAAATGAAATGTCATTGATTTAAACGTTTTGAAGAATCTCGAGTTGAAAAATAAAATGTGGTTTTGATGTAAAACAGTTTTAAAACCACCTATTCTTTAAGGTGATACATTCTGATACTGTAACATAGTAAAATGAAGCACGATTGTTATAAAAGGAAATTTGGCGAGGATTCGTGTAAAATCTTGAACTAAAGCAAAGCACGTACGGAGAGCGGACGTGGAACACACGCGGAATCAGGCGTAGTGTTTTGCATATCTTCCTCTGTTAGCGAGGTTTCCGTTGATAAACGAACCTTATTTAGATATTAGTTATCAGTATTACTTAATATGTCAATTTTAAATCTATATAAGATATGTTTGGTTGAATTGACGTCGCACTAAAGTTACAGAATAAACTACGAGCGACGGTTCGGGTTTTATCCCCATAGAAAAATTCGGGAACATTGTTTTTGTCATTGTGAGCCGTGGTCAAATGACTTCGACAACACCTGAGCTGGCACCCCACTGGTTAATTTTTATACAAAAAATTTCAAACGTTTAAAAAAAATATAAGTTTTCAACACCATTGACATTGAAGCAACAATGCCAAGTATTTTACTCTTATTGTTGCTGAATACTTCATTTTTATCGACATGATATTACAAGGCTATATTCGTAAAGGCTTTTTTAATCCTTAAATTTTAGGAATTTTAATATAACAAATTTCTTTTCTTACAAAAACATCACTTTAAATATCAATCGCAATAGTATGTAAAGTCATGAACGTAAAAATTAAAAAAAAGTACTAGGTTTAGGTATTTCGAAAACTACTCAAAATAATTGAATAAAACTAGATTTTGATAAAGTTTATTTTACACAGTGCACAGAGAGTGATATGCGGTGGCTACGCTAACAAACACAAAAATCGCGCAGCTTTTACTACGAGTAACGCCGGGCCATATTGCTAAAATACCAATAAAACAGTTATTAACGATAGAAATTTTTCCGAAAATGGATAAACAAAAGCAAAGTGTCAATCTTTATACATTTAATCTCGACATCAAATTTTGAATAGTATTCACTGTCGAATATTAATATAATTTTTTTTAATGAACTCTATGTTGACCTGGTGTCGATATTACATCTTGTAAACAAATAATCGTTAGTACATTGGCTAAGAAAAAAAGCAAACGATAATTTCAATATGTTAAAAGATACGGAATAAAAACCAGATCCCCAAGACAACGTCAACGTGCATAAAGTCCATTATTTATACTTAATTAAAAAAAGGATTGACACTAAATAAATTTTTATATGTAGCATGCAAATTCAATTGTCAAAATGCGAAATATTGGGTGAAAAATTTTGCCAAAACACTTAAAGTTTTTCGAACTGATTATCGTTTGTATTTTATTATCGTTATCGCTAAAACAAATATATTGAGAGGGAAAATATATATTCCAGAACTAAAAATAAAATCATTTTTAAGTGTACCAACAAAATTAGTATTCACTGTTTTTTGTAAGTTTTCAATATTCTCTGCTACAAAATTTCAACGGTTTCAAGGAATCTCCATGTGCATGGCATTCTGGAATCTATGAAAATAATAATAAAATATTGCACTCGCAAATGTTTTCAATATTCTCTGCTACAAAATTTCAACGGTTTCAAGGAATCTCCATGTGCATGGCATTCTGGAATCTATGAAAATAATAATAAAATATTGCACTCGCAAATGGCTATGAGCAAAATGAAAATGTAAGACAAAAAAAAAACTGATTTCCAATTAAAAAAAAATTCATTGTAATTATCACAAATTAAAAATATGTTTTTAAAGAACATAAAAGTATTAGAATACATTTATATTGTACAAATCTGTTAATAAAATAGAATATTTTTCCATCATAAAAATATTGTAGTATACTATTTTTATCAAAATTTATATTTTTATTAAATCCGGACATGCTTCCTACTGCGAATAAATGTTCTGAAATCGGCAAGTATACTCGCAAGAAGCCGAGTTGCTCAGGTTTTTGTAATCCGAGCAAGTAATAGTAAATCGCTCGGGTTATGGCGAGTTGCTCGGGTTAAGGCGAGTCGCTCGGTATTCGGCGAATACCGCATATGTGGCGCCGGCTTTAGATAAAGTGAGTGGCGTTACAAAACCACGAAAATGGGGGGGGGGGGGGGGGTAACTGCTTTAACTCCACGTTAATACAACACGAGATATCTAGCAGTAGTTGGTAGCGAAACTGTTCATTTCATCCTAATTTTTAATACAGCGCGTTTGATTAATTATTCCTTGAACAATCGGATTAAACTAATGACATAAAATAACAATTAGTCATTTTTAAAAAGCTTAAATAGTGATTGGTCTGACATTCTCCGAAAGGTGGGTTGAAAAAAATTAACTGATATCCCCCCAAAAAAACTTCAGAAAAGTATAAAACGGTAAGGCCCCCCTCCCTTAAAAAAAATCTTCGAAACTGTGGCTAAAAAAGTTGTGATATAAAAAACAAACAAGCCAATTGCACTAGCGGGCACAACTCTGCACACCCACTCACTAGCCTTCTCCCGGAAAAAAGCTGCGCTTTCATTTCTTAGCTCGATTAAAAATTTATGTGTGTATAAAATTTTAATCGAGCTAAGAAAAGAAAGGGCAGCTTTTTTTCCGAGAAGGCTAGTGAGTGGGTGTGCAGAGTTGTGCCCGCTAGTGCAATTGGCTTGTTTGTTTTTTATATCACAACTTTTTTAGCCACTGTTTCGAAAAAAAATTTAAAGTAGGGGAGATTAGCGTTTTTTCCTTTTTTGAAGTTTTTTGGTCGTGTGATATATAAAAAACCCTTTTTATAGCTAACTTCTGCACCTTCAGTTATATACAGTAATTGTGTGACACCCCTATAAACATTCTTTGTTATAAACCCTACTTTCATTAATACTGACCATCTTTAGCCCTTTAGCCCATATTAGTTCGTTATAAAAATGTGCTATTGTTGTGGTGCAATATTAAAAGAAGCAAAATATTACATTTCTAGAAGTAGGACAAAAAATGTATTCTGATACCAGATAAAAAAAATACTCTTAATACTTATAGTATAATATTTCAAGGTATTCAACATTTATAGTGAACGCAGTTTTTAAAGGCATTATCACATACTAATATTATCAATGAAAACAGTCCTTAAATTGAACACAGTGATTGAAACGACACCCGACGTATTTTATAAAAATACATTTTTATTTAAAAATATACTTTTACAAAATGCTAAAACCTTGTAAATTCCAAATAATAACACTGTTAAAAATGCATTCTCGTATTTGACGATTTTTTTTTTATTTTTGACGACGAAACAGACGCCTACTATGCTCCGATTAAATATTTCGTCAAATTGACAATATTCATTTTGTCTTTTTTTTTAAAGAAATTTATCTCGTCAAAAATGAGGACATTTTCAAATAATATAATAATTCAATATCGACGGGCTGACTCGAACCGCAGACCAGTCGTTCCAGAATCCAACGCTCTGTGCGCTCGGCTAAGAAGGTTCGTTTGAATTCTGATAATATAAGTATAAGAACCAAGCATCAGCCGAAAAGGAACCACAGTACATGACTATCAATCAAAATTTGAGGATTCTTTTTTGGTTAACAGTCCCGTAATTCAATGCCGAAACAGTTGTCAAATATCTGTACCTCAGAGCCTGGCAGGCCTAAGCAGGGCCATCGTGAAAAACATCGTTCGACCTAAGTCACATTTGGGCAAAGTCATATCGTTGCAAAGCATATTGGACTCGGGCTTGTATAGCTCTTGCTAAAGACTTAAAAATAATTTGAGTGAATTTAGATGGTATGATTAGATATACAACGAACTTTCAAGACGCAATCTGCAAAAAAATAAAAATCACTAAATTTGGACTTATAGTCTCGTCTGGTCCTGAAGTACAGATATAACGAAAGTAGCCTTGACGATTGCAGAATTCTCAAAAACTGAGAGTGTTATTCCTGAGAGTGGTATTCAATAAACATGAATGAATAAATACACAATGAATGAGGCATTTAAATCTCAAAGCAACCGCTGCATTTATAAAGTTCGATGCCCGTCTGTCCATTTGCAAGAACTCGACGACCCATCCTGCACGCACCTCATCGAGTCCATCAGAATATTCCTGACATCCAAATTGACGATGCACAGGACTGTCTTCTCAATCGCGGCACCGATTTCTTTGGAAGAGTCGTTCGGAAAATTCCCCAAATCCCGGATGGTGACCATCGCGTCTCTCGCTTCCGAGATGTGTACCTCTGGGGATCCGATTACTCCCGATTCGGGCATGCGCACGAGCATGCGCAGAGGTCCCACTACCACTTCGGCTTCGCCCTTGCCATCCCTCAGCCCGTTGATGACATTAGAGACCCTGCAGGAGGTCTTCAGCTTGTTCCAGCTTAGGAGATACTCATGAGGTCGATTGGGGTTCGGGGTCCTTTTCTTGAAGTCAGAGAGTCCGACCAAGAAAGAGCACTCAGCGTGGACTATTCTGTTCCAGTTGCCGTATTCCTTTCTGGTGCCGAGCTGGAATTCGATGTCGCCGATGTGGTAGGCGTCCGACAGCAGACGCGATCTTTTGCCCTTGCGACGCGGAAGACATGGCACTGGCTCCGATTCAGACATCTTCAGGAAAAGCTCATGACGTCGCAGCTTAGCTGTCCTGCTTGCGTGTCTGCTTGGAAGGAAGGAAAATTCAATGTCGTTCGCCTGGTTGTCTATTGGGTCATCGTGCACAAAATCGTCGTAATCTGAATAAAATGAAAATAAATTTAGAAAGAATGCCAAATGGTCAGAATAGTGACAGGGTCATCGCAAAGGCTTATGATTGGGAGGAGTTGGAAGGCCTCTTAAAATTGCCAAGTCAAATATGGGTTTTTACCAACTTTTTTAAAGTAAAATTACCAACTTTTTTTAGAGTCTGGGAATTTACCTGTGTTTCACGCTTGGATGGGAAATTTCCAATCCGACCAGAAGTAAAATTTATTGATTTTTTGTTTTTTTTTACAATGATTTATCAAGGCTCATTGTCACGTTTAGTAGTACCTTTCATTCATTGATAATATATATAGCTCGTCGCTATTACATTCAATGATTAAAACTGCATTCCATGAATGATCTACAGGTTCATTAATATGCTATTACTATACTCAATTCGACGAATCAGGACACTTGATCGTGACGCTCATAGAGTGAAGTAATGCTCTTAGAGATTTACTTCTCAACATTTTTCATGCCTATGCGGGCCGTAAGATGTCGTTAAATTCCCGTAGGCTTGGCAAAATCGCAAATCAATAGTTGGCAAACTTGTGAAATATTTGGCTTTTGTTAAAGTGAAACTTATTAGTTTCATTTAAAAAAAAGCCAAATGTTTCACACAAGTTTGCCAACTAGGATTGTGATTTTACCAAGTAGTTTACAAGAATTTACCATTATTGGCGGAGGGGTGGGGGTGAGGGGCTCTCCTTGTTAGCTAGGGCCCTGGTTGGCTGCCAAATGGCGTTAAGTCCTAAAACTAAGTAACAGATAAGAGCTTGTATAGTTTGCAACTCGGCTTGACTATAATGTTAAGTGCAATAATTCAACACATTGAACTAGGATACACACCACTTGTTTAAATAACAGATGTAACAGCCTAAATGGAGGATATGGCTAGTGATAACTTTGGGTTTGGAAATCAAGGACGGATACATTTTATATTCCTTAATGACAGAATGCGATCATCAACTCATGTTGGAAGATAATTTTATCTCGCTTGTAGAAGAAAATGAAGCTCTATTTACGATATTTCCAACAGGTGAATCTACATTTTCACGTCTTTAACTCGTCTTGGGATTGATGTTTAATAAACTGAGAGAAGGTTATGAACTAGCCCTCTTGCTTTTATAGTTTAAACCCCACAGAACGAACGTTAAATAAATCAAAAACACCATATAAATGGATATGCTTATGGTCAAATTAAATTAAAAGTGTGATAATCGTGGTTTTTGAAATCTTCATTTTTCCTCTGCAAACACTATAAATAGGTAAGCGCACAGTAAAAGGTCATTCCCGGACAAACGTTGAAAAAGGTGGTCCGGGAAGTCATAAAAAGTAAATAGTAATAAGCCAGTTCCTTTTAAACATATCGACATAAAATAAAGTTGAACACTTTCTTCCGAACTACTATTTTACGATTGGCCATTTTCATTATCGCCTCTACTAGATGCGAAAATTTTCACAAACAAAATTTTATTTTACGCCAATTGAAAAATACATAATGAAAACATTTTGATAATTGTTAACTCGTATTTTATTTAAGAAATAAATCTTAACATTCAAACCTTCTTTCTAGTAGAAACTATGATTTTACTAAGTTTTATCATAATCGGATAACTGTTTTTTAAGATATGGGCAATCAACCTTTGTAGTTTTATTAGTACTAAGAGGCTCCGCCCCCTGCTCCGCTAACGCTCCGCCAATCCCCGGAGGATTGCTACGCAATCCTCATAGGTTTGCTTCGCAAACCACTTCTCGCTTCGCTCGCTAAAAGGTAGGACACAATAACAATGTGTCCTAGTAAC
This sequence comes from Troglohyphantes excavatus, assembly GCA_963932185.1. Taxonomy (NCBI): domain Eukaryota; kingdom Metazoa; phylum Arthropoda; class Arachnida; order Araneae; family Linyphiidae; genus Troglohyphantes; species Troglohyphantes excavatus. Next base: position 15,412,057 of record OZ010671.1, read on the forward strand.
AATACTTTATTAATTATATTACTAAAAACTTTAAAAGTTTAAATTTAAATTAATATTCATCTTGGCATCACTACATTTTTTCGCCATGTGAGTCAATATAAAATCATTTAAATTAATTTCTTTTTAACTACAAATGAAAACAATGGTGCCACTGGCAAGCCTACCATTATTTATTATTTTTCACGTTATTTTCACACCTTTCCCGTGTTTCAGTTTAATTTCTAACATTATTGGTAGTTTTTTGTTGGCCATAATTGACGTTAAGCTTACCATAAATCTTGCCTACCAGAAATGTGTAATTTACTGAGTTTATACGTCATAAAAATTAAGCTCATAGAAATCTAGTTTTCAAAATTGCCAACAGATGGCGCCACCTCAATTTCCCTTCATTTAAAGTTTGAAAAAGCGTTTTTCAAAACTTCTATTGTTTAATTTATGTGGCTTATATTTTCCCTAATTTAAGCTGACATCATCAAAATAATTATTTACCAATGTATTAAAGGGGTTAATCGTCAAAATGGCTTACATAATGGCAAAATAAAAATGCGGCCGCAACAGAGTTTCGTAAACATAGTCACTGTTGCCATTCCGCATAGAGAAAAACAGCGTTTTTCAATCACCGCGTAAGAGAATTATATATAAAGATGGATTATCCATTAATCAAATTGAGTCCATAATCTATAACAATAAAAAAAGGGTCTGACTATTTGCGTTTGTGGAACGCAAAACTCTATCTTCCCTGCTCGACCATGTCTGAAAATGTATATATAAATACTATTCAACTTCTAATTGTGCACCTTGGCTTGAAATTCTAAAATTCTGTTTATGTTTCCGTTTATAACGGTTTTAAGGTCCACTTAAACAGAAATAGTATCTATATTTTTTATAAAATCGTAAGATGTTGACAGCAATGAAATACTTTAAAATATATTATATATTTATTGTTTTAAACAATTAAAAATTGGTGATCAACATTGCCTTGGAAAAATAACTCTTTCTATCCATTATGCTGCAACGGCAAAAACTAACGGAAAATCTAACATTCGGAGATGCACCCGGAGATGTCTGAACAACAGACCAATTACTTTGCCTTCGAGAAAATAAAAGAGATGGAATAAACGGTGAGGGCGAACCAATGCAGTAACGTTTTCTTAACGCGTGTGAACCCGCGGGTAACATCTTGTATTCTAAATAAGACTATAAGTATACAGAATTTAAGATTTTTTTTTTAAATACATTTCTCACCTTTCGACGATATTCCTTCAGAACTCATAAACTCCCGAATATTCGAAAAACTTCTTATAGAATTCATCGATGGAATCATATGTGCTCTACCAAAAGTCAGAGAAGGCACTAAGAACAGACAAGCCATGGCAATCCACACAGTCGTGAAGGAAGCCACCATTTCGGTTGGTTGCTTCAGGAAGCAGATACCGCAGCTCAGAAGAAATGTGAAGCCAGATTGTGTCCGAAACGTGGAACTGCCATTTCTTGATAGCGCAGAGACATTAAGGAGGAAGCAGCGCGAGCTCTCATCTTCCGTCATCAACTTGGAAACATGCGATTTCCGCAGTTGGGCATCATTCAGAGAACAAGAGGAAGCGACAGCCGGCAGAAGCTAATATCTTGGTTTCTAAGTAGGAATTGCAGTCACAGGAACGTGTGTGTTGGTAACAAAGATAATGGAAGGGAAGAGATATGCCATTGTGCATGCGCAGCACCGCACAGAAGAAGTCATAGGCGCAATGCATCTTGGGATACTGACAACAGTTTCGTTATGCGCAGAAATTGAAAATCGGCGCACAAAAGAACCCATCGGCGCAATGCATCTATAGATCCTATAGAATGCATGGATATAGATTGCTGCGCAGAAACGGTTTGTAATACTTCATATTCTGACACTTTAGGGCTTACTTCTTTCCCTACTCTCTTCCATGGTTGGTAATTGGATCGTTTATTTTACAAACCGTCAACGGAAATTTTTTTAACGGTATCAAATTATCCTATTATAAACACATATTATATATATATATATATATATATATGTAATGTTTATTATTTAGATTTGCAGTCGTTAGTTAATTAGATGATAAGTTCTATGATGCAGGGATAAAACTGAGGGCCGATGATCAATTCAAACATTTATTTCTCCGGACTTCACAGCCCGACTTGCTAGCTCGAGGTTACATCGTGAATCCGTGTATCAAGATGGAGATTATGAGAAGGAGACTGGACCGTGGACGCCTCTGATTGGTTCATCTCGGTTTTGGTTCGCATTTTTAGGTTTGAGTTCAGGATTTTGAAGTGGCGTGGGTGGGAAAGCAGTCACATGAGAGATGCTTTTATACTGCGAAAAGGGGGCGATATCCATAGTTAAAGAAAGTTAATTAAAGTACATTTTAAAGGGGGAAAGAGTTATAAAATATATTACATATATATATATATATATATATATATATATATATATATATATATATATATATATATATATATATATATATGACGGTGAACAATACCATCAAATGCTACTCCGTCAACTGCCAAATTAACTTTAAAATAGTGCGTTTTTACAGTGAAAACGTATTTTATTGCAAAAACATGTTAATTTCAATTTTATAAAAAAAAAAATTTAAAGTAAGTAGTAAATATTATAATTTAATTACAGGCAATACCTACAACGAGAAGATGATAACTAACATTCTAAAAAAATTTTAATCCCAATTCATATTAATATCAAAGATAAAATGTTTTTCTTGGTTTTCCGAAAATTTCAAGAGCCCCAGTTGCTCAGTTGGTAAGGCGTTCAGCTACTAATCAGAGGATTGGTGGTTCGAATCCGTGAAATGGACTTGACATAGAAAAGTAAAAAAGTAGTGATCTTGCGATCGGAGGGTTGCCAGCTTCGCTACAAAAATACTAGAAAGTCGTCCAGAATATCCAACAAATTATACTGGCGTGTATACGGGACTGGTGCACGATAAATCTGATAGGGGTCCAAAGTCCCGACGTCTATTGAAAGCGTTGGGTGCCAGTTCAGGTGTTTCCTCGTCATCTGACCATGGTTATAAAATAACGAGGTGCGTGTATGAATGTGTGCGTGAATGTGTATGTGTTCCCGGGTCTTTCCTTCGAGATAGACCCCGAACCGTCGCCAATAGCCCACTGTGCAGCTCTAGTACGACGTTAATTAACCAAACCAAACCAAACTTTAAAATAGTGCGTTTTTACTGTGAAAACATATTTTATTGCAAAAACACGTTAATTGCAATTTTATAAAAAAGATTTTAAAGGTAAGTAGTAAATATTATAATTTAATAACAGGCAACACCTACTTCGAGAAGATGATAAATAAATTCTAAAAAATTTTAATCCCAAATTCATATTAATATCAAAGATAAAATGTTTTTCTTAGTTTTCCGAAAATTTCAGAATGTACATTTAAGAACTTTTTTCTGAAATAAAGAATTCCATTACACCGTTTGTTTTTAGTAAGTAAAAATTAAGATATTTTAAAGGTTGGTTGGTTGTTTGAATTAACGCCGGACTCGATATGCACAATGGGTTATGGTTGACGGTTCGAAGTCTACCTCGAAGGAAACACCCCAAAAAACTTTTTAGAACCATGGTCAGATGACGAGGATAACAACTGAACTGGAACCCGACACAACCTGAATAGTCAGGAGCCTGAACCACGATCAGAATTAGAGTGCACCAATCCCTTATACACAGCAAGTAATATTGCTAATTTTTGTTGGCGACGAGAAATGAAGCATGAAATCTTCCGATCACGAGCTCGCTACATTGCCAAGTCAAAATAAATCAATTTTATAAGAAATATAAAAAAATTGAAAAAAAAAACATTTTATCAACTGTATTAAGTCTTAACGTCTTTAGGAGCCCCAGTTGCTCAGTTGGTAAGGCGTTCAGCTACTAATCGGAGGATTGGTGGTTCGAATCCGTGAAATGGACTTGACATAGAAAAGTAAAAAAGTAGTGATCTTGCGATCGGAGGGTTGCCAGCTTCGCCACAAAAATACTAGAAAGTCGTCCAGAATATCCAACAAATTATACTGGCGTGTATACGGGACTGGTGCACGATACATTTGATCGCGGTCCATAGTCCCGACGTCTATTGAAGGCGTTGGGTGCCAGTTCAGGTGTTTCCTCGTCATCTGACCATGGTTCTAAAATAACGAGGTGCATGTATGAATGTGTGTGTGAATGTGGATGTGTTCCCGGGTCTTTCCTTCGAGATTGACCCCGAACCGTCGCCAATAGCCCACTGTGCAGCTCTAGTGCGACGTTAATTAACAAAACCAGACCAAACCAATTTAACGTCTTTAACCCTTCAGCAATAACACATGTGACACTGCAAATTAAAAAACAAATGTTTAAAAAAAAACATGTTACTACTGCAGATTTAATATCTGCTGCCCAGGGTATCAAGGTATAATTATGTTACACTTTTAGTGTGATCCATTCCGACACTATAATTCCGTGGAAAACAACACGTTTGACATCAATTTGTTTTCATTTGATAGGAAACGATTTTAAGGGTAATCCATTCTGACACTATGACTCCGTGGCAAAACGTTACGAATCACATAATTTAACCCTTTTCACTCGTGTATGGGGGACATCACTAATTTTACCATCGCGCTCGTATGTACAGGGGACACCGCATCTGTACCGTTGCGTTCGTATGTCGCGTCGCCATAGAAATAGGAAAAACACAGAATTATAAAATGTAATTGTTTCTTTATGTTGTGCTTTTTATTTTGTTTCTTGTTTGTAGTTTCTTTGTTGTTTTTATTGTCTTTTAGTTAGTTTTGTTACAGTTACTTACTTCTTACTAGTTATAGAAAACAGAAATTCTTTGGGCAAACTGTGATAACTAAACCAAAACATTTCTGTTCGAAGTATTTCTAAGTTGATTTGCTATGGTGGAGGTGCCGGCATTATGTTCCGCCCCTAAATATTGTTTATATAGTTTGTTTATATTATTACATTTCTTAGATTTTTAATGCGGTGTAGTGTAATATATTTCAGTATTCTTAGTAGTTTCAATAAATTATTTTGACTTGTTGAAAAATAAAATATTATGTGGCTACATTTCCATCCTAGGTCAAGGGGTGTATTCAGGGGTTATATTTTTAAATTTTTGATTTAAGGATGGTAAACCTTCTAGTTAAATTGGAACACATTTCCATCAAAAAAATTAATCTTGATCGAACATGAAAAAAAATTCCGAGTTATTTGCTAACTTTCTAAAGCATAATTACGAGTGCAAAGGGTTAATTTTTTTCTCTCATCAGTATAAAATTTTGAAAGAAAACAGGTGTGGATGGGGCGGACATATGGTCAGACGCAGGCACGTAGGTATAAATTTTTCATGGGGGTGGTTCAGTAACTGAGATACGGATTTCTTTAGTTAGCTTACCCCCTTCCAAATTAACAAACTCTCTCCCCCGCCCCCCAACTTTTTTTTCAAACTTATGAATTTTTATTCAACTAAACAGATATAAGTTGGCATATAAATTCCTTGTTTAGAACAAATATCGAAACAGCAACTGTTATCATTTATTTTTCATGAAATCTTTACCAATATCAATCGTTAACTTTTTTTAAAATTAGTTTATATTACTCTCTACTTATGATATAAATTTAGTTACAGCTTGTTTTTACGGCACCGTTTCGCGGTCTTTTCCCTTTGTCACTGATACAAGAAATTATACAAGAAATTGAAATTTTTCTAGTTTTTTAAAGTATTTTTATGATTTTTACAGTTCTCCGATTTTTAATTTTTTTTCTTCTTGACTTTCAATGGAAGGGGTTTGAACCCCCTGAACCACCCCCTTACCTACGTGCCTGGTCAGACGTAACTGCTTGCATATCTTCCTTCTGTTTGCGAGGTTTGTGTTTACTACAATTCCTAATTGTAAACTGCTCAAACGACATCTTTATATATATTTCTCTTACGCGGTGATTGAAAAACGCTGTTTTTCTGTATGCTGAGTGGCAACAGTTTGTTTACGAAATTCTGTTGCGCCCGCATTTTTATTTTGCCATTATGTAAGCCATTTTGACGATTAACAACTTCAATTCATTGGTAAATAATTATTTTGATGATGTCAGCTTAAATTAGGAAGAATATAAGCCTTATAAATTAAAAAATAGAAGTTTTGAAAAACGCTTTTCCCAACTTTTAATGAAGGAAAAATAAGGGTGGCGCCATCTGTTGGCAACAGTTTGTTTGTTTACGAAATTCTGTTGCGCCCGCATTTTTATTTTGCCATTATGTAAGCCATTTTGGCGATTAACCCCTTCAATTCATTGGTAAATAATTATTTTGATGATGTCAGCTTAAATTAGGAAGAATATAAGCCTTATAAATTAAAAAATAGAAGTTTTCAAAAACGCTTTTCCCAACTTTCAATGAAGGAAAAATAAGGGTGGCGCCATCTGTTGGCGATTTTGAAAACTAGATTTCTATGAGCTTTATTTTTATGACGTAAAAATCAGTAAATTACACCCCTCTGGTAGGCAAGATTTACGGTAAGCTTAACGTCATTTATGGCCAAAACAAACTACTAATAATGTTAGAAATGTGCGGGAAAGGTGTAGAAATAACGTGGAAAAAATATTGGTGGCTTGCCAGTGGTACCATTGTTTTCATTTGTAATTAAAAATAAATTAGTTTAATTGATTTTATATTGACTTACGTGTCGTAAAAATGTAGTGTTGCCAAGATCAATATTAATTTAAATTTACAATTTCAACTTTTAAAGTTTTTAGTAATATAATTAAAAATGTATTGTTACTAGGACACATTGTTATTGTGTCCTACCTTTTAGCGAGCGAAGCGAGAAGTGGTTTGCGAAGCAAACCTATGAGGATTGCGTAGCAATCATCCGGGGGTTGGCGGAGCGTTAGCGGAGCAGGGGGCGGAGCCTCCTAGTATCATGTATTTTGGTCAGGCACTGACACAGACACATCCGCAGACACAGCCACCACGTACAAATTACAATATTTTCTTGGAAATGTAAAAAAAATTTAAATGGTAACCATAAGATTTTTTTATTTAATTAGTGTGTAAAATTATATCCGAATATGGTATGTAGTTTTTATTAACTACGGTGGGGCCCATAGCCCCGAGATACCGTCATCAGCTAGCAACCAGAAGGTAGCGAGTTCAAATACGGCTGATACCAGAGACTTGATAATTTTTTTTTTAATGAAGTAAACTTTTGATCAGAGGGTTGCCAGATCCGCTACGAAGTCCGAATTTACCTCCAATTTCTACGGCGTATATATGGGACTGGTGTATGTTAAATCTGATTGGAGTCCAATGTCCTGACGCCTATTAAGGTTGCGTGTCAGGTGCCAGCTCAGGTGTTGTCCTCGTCAACTGACCCTGGTTCAAACATACGAGGCACCGTTACCGGGTATTTCCTTCGAGACAGGCCCCGAACCGTCGCCAAGCAACAGCCCACTGTGCAGCTCTAGTGCGACGTTAATTAACCAAACCAAAGCAGGACTTATTTGAAAAAGAAACTAATTAATTTACATATTTAATCGGGCAAGCCAAAATAAGACAGCGCCCCTAGTGTGATTGGTTAATTAACGTTTCACTAGAGCTGCACAATTGGCTATTGGGGTCTATCTCGATAGAAAGACCCAAGTTCCTGGTTTGGACAACTTTCCCTTAAAAAGCACCAGGTGAAGAACCCAGGCCGTAGAACACGACATATCGAACCACTGATCTCGAACTGTATTTTTTGGAAATTTTGTGGACTTGAAAGCCAATGCGGAAGCACCCATGCTGTACTCCACTTTCATCGCTACAGCAATATATCGCAAATTTTTTTATGTTAAAATAAGCCGATATGTATTGCTTTTGGCTGAGTTTTTTCCATTTTCTTTTGAAACCCATTTTAAATGCAATCTGCTTTTAAAATAGAAAGTCATTTGCAAGTCAAATTCGAAGTAGTTAAAAAGCAAGATTAAAAACTATTTGTTTGGCAATATAAAAATTAATTGTATAAGATTGGTTTGGTTCGGTTAATTAACGTCGCACCAGAGCTGCACAGTGGGCTATTGGCGACGGTTCGGGGTCTATCTCGAAGGAAAGACCCGGGAACACATTTACACACACGTTCATGCACACATGCACCTCGTTATTTTAGAACCATGGTCAGATGACGAGGGCAACACCTGAACTGGCACCCAACGCCTTCAATAGACGTCGGGACTTTGGACCCCGATCAGATGTATCGTGCACCAGTCCCGTATACACGCCGTTAATTTTTGCGGATGTTCTGGACGACTTTTCAAGAATTTTGTAGCGAAGCTGGCAACCCTCCAGTCACAAGATCACTACTTTTTACTTTTCTTTGTCAAGTCCATCGCCTGGCATCGAACCAGGAACCTTTGTATTTCCAGCTGACGCCTTTAACCGCTCGGCCACGGAGGCCTCTAATTCTATAAGAAGAAAATATAATATTTATATACATTTAATATTTCTACAATGCTATGGTAAACACCACTAAATCACTTTAAAAAATGTTGGGACACAGTATTACTGCTTCCACATTGGCTTCAACGCACCCATAGAGGAAACAAGTTTTGAGTCTTCCAGAAATTACAGTTAGAGTTCAGTGCTTCGAACCGAGGATCCATTACTAACACGGAGTAAAGAAAAAGGTGGAGATGATTTGGCGAGATTTCATGAGAAGTAAGTTAGCAAACCCAAACTAGGCACAAACAAACCTAGTTTGCAGTAGTTTTTCTACGAGGGATGCATTATTTTCAAATTAAGAAAACGCAAGCTAAAACTTAAAAAATGACTGTTTGTGCAGTTGTGGGTTGCAGTACAAGTTCCAAATCGATAAAGGATGCTATTATTTCCACTTCATAGATAAATTAAATTAAAAAAAAATTATCGCCAAGTACTGGTACAAAGTAGTGCTTTGGAATAGCGCCAAGTACTACGCCAGTTCCTACTTTTTAAGCGATTGCTTACTTCACATTGCAAATCGGTTTTTGACTTGTTCGCACCTCCACATTCTTCTTTACTCCGTGATTACTAAACACTTCTCATGCCCACGGAGTAAAGAAGAAGGTGGAGGTGCGAAGAAGTCAAAAACCGGTTTGCAATGTGAAGTAAGCAATCGCTTAAAAAGTAGGAACTGGCGAAGTATTTGGCGATTCCAAAGCCGATAATTCCAAAGCCCTACTTTGTACCAGTACTTGGCGATAATTTATTTTATAATTTAATTTACCTATGAAGTGGAAATAATAGCATCCTTTATCGATTTGGGACTTGTACTGCATCCCACAACTGAACAAATAGTCATTTTTTAAGTTTTAACATGCGTTTTCTTAATTTGAAAATAATGCATCCCTCGTAGAAAAATCACTGCAAACTAGGTTTGTTTGTGCCTAGTTTGGGTTTGCTAACTTACTTCTCATGAAATCTCGCCAAATCATCTCCACCTTCTTCTTTACTCCGTGGAATTCAACGCACCCATAGAGGAAACAAGTTTTGAGCCTTCCAGAAGATACAGTTAGAGTTCAGTGCTTCGAACCGAGGATCCATTACTAAACACTTCTCATGCCTCATTCCCACTGATCTCTAACTGTAACTTCTGGATAGGGCAAGACATTTTGTTGACTTGAAGCCGATATGGAGGCCGCCATGATGAGGCCACTTTTCTTGATACCGCAATATTTCGTATATTTTTCATGTTAAAATACGCCGACATATATTATTTTTGGGTAAGTTTTTTTAATTTTCTTTTTAACCCCATTTTAAATGTAATCTGCTATTAAAATAGGAAGTCATTTGCAAGTCAAAGTAGAAGTAGTTAAAAAGCAAGAGCAAAAACTATCTGTTTGGCAATATAAAAATTTATTCTACAAGAAGAAAATATAATATTTATATATATTTAATACTTCTACAATGCTTTGGTAATAAAAAACTCCACTAAATCATTTTTTTTAAATGTTGGGGCACCGTATGGCAGCTTTCAATTGGTTTCAACGCGCCCGTAGAGCAAACAAAGTTTGAGCCTTCCAGCAGTTACAGTTAGAGTTCAGTGCTCATTCCTTGGCACCATAAATGACGAGATAGACGTCTGATGCCACCTCGTTCTTCCGCGGTCAACTCCTGCTCGATGTTCTCCACAAGGCGTAGTAACCGCCTTTCCAAGTTCTCGTCTTTCTTGTGAGTCGTCATGTATTCTCTGTGGGCCTGTTTCAGGCCCCTACGAAGCTCTTCCAGCTGCCAGCACAATCCGCGAATGTCGCTGGTGTAACCCCGCACAATGGGCAGGACGGGCGGTCGCGGTTTTCCGAAGCTCTTTTCCATGAGGAAATCTTCGAATCTGCCTGGATCCAACGGTCCGCACTCCAGTTGACTGATCAGTTTCCTAGCAGTGGGAGTGAGCTTTTCTGTGTTGAAGGACGTGTCCAACGAAGCTGGGGGAAAAAATACATACATATTTTTTTTTCAGCTACATTGACAAAAAAAAGTAAAAAAGTTGTGACCTTGCGCTCAAAGATTTGTCAGCTTCGCTACAAAAATACTACTTCTGAAATACTAAAAAAAACCTCGAGTTTTGAGTTTTATGCAACGTTATGAGTTTTGGTGAAAAGTTTCACCACTAAATGGTATCGGTAGCACAGTAAAATGGTAAAAGTACCAATTTGGATGCAGCTAAATGGTTACCAAATTTTGGTGCAAGGTCATAATAATTTTGAATTGTGGACAGATGACGAGGACAACACCTGAATTGAAACCTCACAGTATAGTTTTTATAGACATTGTATTCGTATATATAGTGTGTGTTATTTTCTTCTCGTGCGTGCAGGCCCTGATACTTTATATTTTTACTTACACTTTATATTTTTGAGGGGCCCCCAAATCACACATTTTATATAAATATTTAACAATTCTAACATAGTTTGCCACTAAATTTACCTTAAAAAGTGGCATTACTCACTTTAACAACAACAAAAGTTATCACTTGGGTTAAATTATTGGAATTGGAATGAATTCAAATATTGGAAAAATAATCAAAAACATACTTATAGGGTTTATATGGGCCCTATACACATATAAATCCTATATACTCATAGGGTTTATATGGGAGCAATGGGGCCCCCATTTATAGGTGGGCTTCCCTTGCTTCAATGTCTTAATCGGGCCCTGCGTGCATGGAACGAGTATCTTATATATAAAGCTGAAAATCTTCAAAATGTGTCTGGATCTCTGTTGGTATGTATGTTTGTGGTTTGTCAGTACAAAAAATCCTCCGTAACTGGAGCATTAGAATTCACAAAATACTTAGTTAAAAAAATAAGAATTTTAACGTGACTATTTTCAAATCTCTACAATGTTCCATTCGAATGTTATTAAATTTTTTAGTGTACGTCAGCAAAGTTTCAAGAAGTGGTTACAGTAAATTCAGTTAAAATCAACGGAGAAAAGCAAAAATATAAAATAAAAAAAATTATAAATCAATTAGAATGCTGATCTTTACACGGATTACTCCATAACAATAAATCATAACTTTATGAAATTTACAGAGTACTTTACTTGAAAAATTATACATTTTTTGTGATAATTTTTAAGTTTGTACGATGTTCCTTTAATATATTATAACTATTTTAATGTATGCCATTCATTTAACATGGATGAAAATATCGTTTACAATTTAAAAGAATTTTCTTTTCGTTATTGACACTATAAAAATGACGTCATAGGTTTGGTTTGATATAATAATTATTGAAAAACGTTTCCGCATTGGGCTTTTTGCTACAATACAGATTCATACAAAAATTAAAAGACCTAGAATTTTATCTTAGAGAAATGGTTTAGAGTTGTTTTAATGCTATAATTATTTTTTGCCATTTGTTTTGTTGTATGCAGGTTAATTGTAACTATATTTAATTATCTTAGATCAAACGTTTAGAACAATACTTTCATAATGCGAGTAATTTGTGCACAAACGTCAGTTTTATTTATTTGAAGTATATTTTTTGCAACTATTTTTTTAAAATGTACGAAGCATAGTTTCCATGTGAATAAATAAATAATAATAATAAATTGAGCGAAGCGTTCGGAGTTCCATAGGGGCGAAGCCCCTTTTACCTCCTATATGACTGTTAATAGTGAACACATGAGTTTATAAAATTTCTTTGCCTGGGATGTAAATTAATACACGTATTTGTATTTACAGGACAATGAAGGACGGACAAGACAACGACAGCATGTAAAAACAGTAAAAAGAGGAGGCATTAATGCCTACCTCTGAAAAGATGAAAAAGGTATCTCTGTGGATACTTGTGTCTGGGGACATTACAGTAAGAGTCAAAAATGTTGAGGTGGCATAAAAGCCATTCTGGCACAAAGGCCTATCTGGGGACAGTACAGCATATGAATAAACAATGGTGAAGAGGCTTTAGGCCTATCACTGGCAGAATAGTAATGTACACAACATGAAGACTTACGTCTGGGGACAATACAACATAAGTAAACAAAGTCTAGGGACAAAACAATTGACAAAGCGAAAATGACATGTCGGAATCAGCTGTTGCTTGAAAGATGGAGTATTATATACATAGGTTGAGGGAGGCTCTAGGCCGCCGCCTATTGATCATGAGGGTATGGTCGTAAACTTCAAGATTTTGAAGTTGAGAGTTGTCGATCGTTGGGAGTTTGGCGTAGAAATTCGTGGCCAGTTTACCCATAAATTCAGAGAGTGTGGGCATATTCAGGGACTCTAGAATGTCTGCAATACGAATGAACCATGGGGCTCTTAGAACAAGGATTTTGATGATTCTAGACTGGGTGGACTCCAATCTTTTTATTCTAGTGTCGCATGCCGAGGCCCAGATCGGGGAGGCATAAGTTACAATGGGTCTTATCATTATTTTATATAGGAGTAGTTTATTACTGATGTTAAGGGGGGACTTTCTCCCTATGAGAGGACGGAGAGCAAATTGGACTTTTCTGAGTTTATCGTTAATGTATTTGATATGGTGCTCCCAAGTGAGTCTTTTATCGAGGACAACTCCTAGGTATTTAGTGGAGTCTTGCCATGGAATATGGGTACCAAACATCGTGATCTTAAGGTGCTCTGGGATTTTATGTTTGGTAGTGAACATCACTGCCGCACTCTTGTCTACATTAATTTGTATTTTCCAGTTGTTTAACCAGACTTCTAGGATTTTGATATGGTCTTGTAAATATTTTGTTACAAAGTTAAGTTTCTTGTCTCGGGCAAGGATCGCTGTATCATCAGCAAATAGGGCAATTACTGTTTTATAATACTGGGGGATGTCGTTAATGTAGATATTAAATAATAGGGGACCAAGGACAGAACCCTGGGGCGTTCCTGCATTGGCAGGTCTGATAGTGGAGAGAGATTGACGTACAGATACCGCAAAGGTTCTGTTTGAGAGATATGGGTTAATTAGATGGATAAGACCAGTGGGGACGGAGAGTGAGATGAGTTTGTGTATCAAGCCCTTGATCCAGACCCGATCAAAAGCCTTTGCCACATCAAGGAAAAGGGCGGCAGTGCTGTCTTTTCTGGCCAGGTTCTCTGAAATGAACTCAGTAACCCTTAGGAGTTGATGGGTGGTGGAGAGGTTTTTCATAAACCCAAATTGTTGGGGTATGAGTTTACTGTTTAACGTTAAGTAGTTGAGTAAGCGATCTCTGATTGCTCTTTCGGCAATTTTTCCCAGAACTGGGAGTAAGGAGATTGGACGATAAGACGTGGGTTCTTTCCGGTCTTTGCCAGGCTTAGGTATTGGGACTACTTTGGCATTCTTCCAAGCGGACGGGAAGTGATTGAGGCTGAGCATTGAATTTAGTAGGATGATGAAGTAGTTAATGAAATTAATTGGAAGATGTTTAACCATTTTATTGGTTACCCCTTCCTTTCCTGGGGCTTTCTTGATTTTTAGATTTTTAATGGAGTTAAGAATTTCGGTTGCTTGGATAGGTTCAAAGACTGTGGGGATATCAGGTAGGTCAGTGAGAAGGAATTTATCAACTGAGTTACAAATTTCAGCGTTGAAAGAGTGATTAATGGTAGGGTTTTCTTGGAATTGGTTCTCATAAGCGTTGGCTATGACTTCAGCCTTATCAATATCCGCAAGTGCCATTTGGTTTCCATTAGAAAGGGGTGGGATGGGCTTGGGTGCTTTTTTGAGATATTTGGTTTTTTTCCATAGAGAGCCGTCCTCTGCCTCGAGGGACAGTAGATGGTTGTTCCAATCTTCTTGAATTACCTTATTGGTAGCGGCTTTCAGCTCACTTTGGAGCTTTCTCATAAGGATTTTATCCCTGGGGTCTCTGTACCTTTGCCAAGTTCGTCTGGCCTTGTTTTTACGTTTAATCAAGTTAGTGATGTGAGAGGGAATATGGATGTCGTTGGTACGAGTGACTTCCTTTGAGGAAGTGGAATGGGCTTCTATGATAGAACTTGTGAAAGAATTAATTGCTGCATTAAGATCATTAGATGTGGTAGGACCATTTGTAGGGAGATCGTGATTGGCTAGATTATTCTGAAAGGAGTCCCAGTCAGTTTTTTTATATACTCCTGTATTAAGGGTTGGAATATTGACATTAAAATCAAGAAAAACAGGGTTGTGGTCGGAGCTGAGTTCCGCCACTGAGGTGATTTTATAATGGTAGGGCATGTCTCTGATAAGTGCCAAGTCGATTGTTGAATAAGACCTTTCGTCAAATCTGGTGGGAGTTTCAGGGGCCGCGATTTCAAAGAGATTATTGTCTGCAAAATTTGTGACCATTTTTCCAGCGAGATTATCACAATGGTTCCAACGATGAGATTTGGCATTAAGATCGCCAAATAAGATAATAGAGTTATTGATTTTCTGAAGTATGTTCAGTTCTTTGTGGAGAGCGTTGGACGGGCTGTTACGAATGTAAATGGAAGCGACTGTGAATTTAGGAAAACCCTTTGGATTAACTGTGACGATGGTTGACTCGATATTATCCAGGGTTGGAGATGGGACCCTGTAGGCATTAATATTAGATTTAACAAATATGGCGGTGCCTATTTTATGAATAGGTACCGTGGGAGTTGCCTCAATTTTATCATCCCTAGCACAAAAATAATTTGGGATGCTAATTTTGTTGGTAGGATAAAGTTTAGTTTCTTGGAGCAAAATTATATCAGGGTGTTTTCTGGAGACTAGTTCTCTTAGTTCCCCAATTTTATTCGAGATTCCATTCGAATTCCACGAAAGGATAGAGAAGTTTGGAGGTGGTGTACACATTAAAGTTTGATTTGCTGGCTTAGATTTGTCACACTCTCAGTGAGAGAAGCGACTTGGGCAGCAAGCGCCATCATCTGGTTCATTAAGGACGTGAACATTTCGTTGGTTACCTCCAAAGGGGGGGTAACTGCGTTTACATTTGAATTTATATTAATATTTACATTGGAGTCGTCAGGGACGATATTTTGGCCGCTAGATGCCGCCTCTGCATATGAAAAATTAGGTCGGACCGAGTTGGAGTTGGGAACTTGAGTTGGACGGAAGGTGCGTTGAGATTGGTTGGTGGGTCTGAATGAGCTCGGGTTCAGATTGACCCTCGGTCGAGGGGCACCTTGATAGCGCTTTTTGGATAACTTGGGGAACTCCTTACAGCCTCTGTAAGAAGCGGGATGGTTTTCCCCGCAGTTGCAGCACGTAGCTGGCAAATCTCTGGGTTTCAAACATTCTTTCGAAGAATGTTCGTTAGATGCGCACTTAACACATCGGGCTTGAATATTGCAATTATCACTTCCGTGGTTAAAACCCTGACATTTGTAGCACTGGTTTACTCGCCATGGGCGGAGAAACCTGGTGACTTCAACGGTCAGATATAGGAATTCAGTAATTTTGTAGATTTCATTCTGCATGCCGTTGTTGTGCAGCTGAATTTGAAATATGGGGAGAGGCCTACGATCTCTGTTGCTCGTTAATCGAGCAACTTTTTCAACAGAGAAACCCATCGTTTCCATGTGAATTTCCAATGTAATAGTATCACGAAATCAAAATTTTAGGAAAAATGGTTTAATAAAATGAATAAAAACCAAATTTTTAATACATTGATCTTTAAATAGAAAAAAAATGTTCTCAAAATTAAAATGTGTGGTTATTATTCTGTAATAATAGTACTCATGGGAATTCTTTAACACATGGGCATTTGGACGTAGTAAAAGAATGAACAGACAATTTTTATTTGAGTATTTATTTCGGGTTGTTAATTTTATTCTCACTTTTATTAAGAATTTGTGGCAGTTTATTTGCAAAAAACGTTTAGGTTTATTTTTGCTGCAAATTTACATTTTAATGTTCTGTATTCCAAAGGCCAAAAATACAAACTACTAATTATGTACACAAATTTCTGGTCGAAGAGATTTCAAAAATGTAGCCTTAGTTGATACATAGGAAAAAGTATTTGGAAATAGTCAAATCAAAATTATAATACTGGGAAACGGGAAATTCGGATTGTTTAGAAAGTTAAATCATTGAAGTTTACGATCAAATTTCCTATTTCGGCCATCTTTAAAAACTTCTGTTTTCTGATTTTGCTGCCTTTTTCAGTTCCATACGGCTTAAGAACATTTCAATATCGTGATTGATTTAGAAGTTTCATTAAAAATCACGATTGAAGTTAATGCTTTAAAACTACAATTTAATAAAATTATTCGTAATGCTATTTTTTTAAATGATAGAAAAATTAAAATCAAAGCGTTTTGTTTATTATTTAATTTAATATTTTTTCTTCAGTATATATAAAATCATAGTTCTACGTAAATACCTATTCCTATTAAAAAAAAACTATTATAATACACATTATCCTGAAATAATGATAACAGTAATTAAAATATCATCAATTAACGTAAACACTGTAAACTGAAATATGATAAAAGTTATGACCCAATTAAACTGCGACATCCGTGTTCAAAAAAATCAGAAAGGTAAAGGTCGTTTGAGAGAATAAATGACCAACATGGTTACAATCACCTACCTTCCTTTACACGATGGTACGTCATTTATCCATATAGGCTGATTTCACGTTGAGTTATGGTAGCGAAAGCGTAATAGTACTATTCATGGGTTGAACTGAGAAGTGTTGAATAGATGGCGCTGCTAATCGGAAGTTCGGTGACGCTTCTTCGTATATTTCCGGTTAGAGTGTTTGTTATCCTTACCCAACACTAAACGATCTCGCATAATCATTTTCTTTTATAAGAATTTATAGCATAATGCATAAATTGTACTCAGCAAGAAAGAGAGGCGAAGTTGTTGTTCCGTTCCACAATGTTCTTTACGTGCTGGACCGAATGCCATATCGGCTGTACATGCAAAAAAGTGCGCAACAAACAATTTAAGAAAAATAACCTTTTTTAAGCACTTCATTTTACCCCCATTATTTTTAAAAAGCAATCCCATTAAATTTTGGAAATATCTTGTTTTAGTATTTGAATTCGAAATTTCACACTGGAGAAAAACATCATACATACCAGTATGCATACAAAGTGTGCAACAAACAATTTACGGAAAAGGACCTTTTTTCGCACTTACCTTATTTCCATTGTTTTTAAAAAGCAATCCTGCTAAATTTCGCGAATCCACATTGCTTTTAAGAAAATCCCCCTACATTTCGGAAATATCTTGTTTTATTAGTGTTTGAATTCGAAACTCACACTGGAAAAAAACCTCATACATGCAAAAAGTGCGCAACAACAAACAATTTAAGAAAAATAACCTTTTTTTAAGCACTTCCTTTTATCTCCATTGTTTTAAAAAAGCAATCCTACTAAATTTCGGAAATATCTTATTTTAGTATTTGAATTCGAAATTTCACACCGGAGAAAAACATACATACAAAGTGTGCAACAAACAATTTCCGGAAAAGAACATTTTTACGTACTTCTTAATTTACATTATTTTAAAAAACAATCCTGATAAATTTCGGAAATCCACATTGCTTCTAAAAAATCCCCCACATTTCGGAAATATCTTCTTAGTATTTGAATTCGAAACTCACACTGGTGCGCAACAAACAATTTACTGAAAAAATCTTTTTATATAGGCACTTTCCTCATATTGCTTTTATAAAGCAATCCTACTTAATAACGTATTTTAATAACTTTCGCCCGATTACTATCCAATCCTATTTCTGAAAGTTTTACAAATCAATTTATGCAATATTACAGAAAATGTATGTAAATTTGTCAATACTTTTTTTTTATAGATTTGGTGTTTGAAATTTTAATATATATGTAAATTTAAATTATTTTCACATTTTAGTCTAATGTTAGATAGCAAAGCTGAAAGCAGACAGATATGTCTGCTTTATTTTCAATTAAATTGACTTTTTTTTTAACCAATAAATTAATGAAATATTCATTATTCAATACAAAAATGAATCAATTTTTAATAAGAATCTGAATATTGATTTAAATAGTTTATCTTTAAAAAACACATTATTGCTTATTGACGCAATTTTCAGAAAATGAATTTTCTCATTTACTTCAATCAATCGGCTAGTTTCACCTTTTAAAACATACTAGGTGTTGAAAATGAAAATACCAAAAAGTTTTTAGTCATATTTGAATATTATATCATTCTTAATCTCTGAATATCTTGCATATACTTGAATTACAGAACACCTTTAAAAAAATTGAGCTCTTCACAAGTTTTTAATGATCCTGGATGTTGGTTTAATTATGGTTCGAATTACTTTAAAAAATATCAAGATGATTTGTATGCGAGTGTGTACAAATACTGCCGATGAGCTACAGACTGTCGTATCCTAAAAATTGCCCAATGTCCATCTGGTTGTCTTTTAAAAGCAGCTACTCATCACAAATTAACCACATTCTGGCAAACTATTACATCTAGCATCTTATAACTTTTGAATTGTTCCTTGGTATACCAGCAAACCCTCTCAACGAGGTACATATAAATGTCGCCGAAATTGAGATCCGGCCATTTGCTTGTGTCATCCGCAAACACACTTTCTCGCAAATCCATGTCCAGAGGATCTGGAATTTCAATTTCCCCGCATACTCAAAGTTTTTCCCTCATATCGCATTTGAGCTAAAAGCTATAATTTTTTTAAATATAAACTAGTCATCTTATTCTGCAAGCGAAAACAACAACGTAAATAATCATCGGAAACGCTAAACCGGAAGTGTTTGAAGAAGCGAAATTTTTGACCAATCACAGGCGAGTTGTGTTTGTTTCCAAACATCAACCCAGTAATCAATACTGACTAAATATGTAATTTATAAATAAAGTTTTATGTGTTTTATTACCATTTATAGGTTATATTTAGTTATTTTAAAGAAATGCTAGTTTTTTAAGCTTACGAAAACTGTGCGTATATATACCAGTAGTTGTCGTATAGTTTTGATTTTTATTAAGCAAAATTACTTATTTTATATTTATACAACTAAAAATATAAATATATATTTTTTGTTCGGCGTCAAATTAAATTCCAAAAACATTCAACAAACCATAAGACTTCAAAGCAAGGAATAATAAGCGCCGCTTTCAAACGGAAGCTTTTTTTTTATTTTTATATTGCTCTCCTGCAAACAGAACATAAAAGATCAAATCGACATTTAGCATGCAGTAAAAATTTATTACTACAAAATAAAAACTGTTGAGTATTCCTACTAATCTTTTGTATAAATTTAATTTTCTCTTTCATTTACGAACAAATTAAATAACACGTAAATTTATGATTTTTTTTTCTCACTAAGTTATGTTTACGGAAGGTTTTCTTCAAAAATATTTATAGTAAAAAAATTACTAATTAGGGATATAAAGTATTTTCCTGGTTAAGTGATTTGAAGGCGTGTATAAACCCCTATAATAGAATCTAATGTGCAAGCCGGTGCTTCACGGGCTTTGTAAGAAATATGAACACATTTAAATATAAATCAACAAAAATCTTTTTTATTGTTTTATTTTCTGTAACAATGTTTAAAATATCGTAATATTAAATTCACGCATAACTCAAAGATCGGTCATGTTATGTAAATATGAACTACTTTTACAACAAAAATTTTTTAACAATGCAGATTCAAGTGCAGTTGATTTTTAACATTTTTTTTTCTCGTTTATTAATCTGAAATTACCAAAACATACTTTACTTTCTATTTAATATTATGCAACTTCACCGAATTAAAATTATTTCCAAAATGACCTGTTAAGACTTTGAATAATATCAAAGTGTTTTGTAAAAGACCTGTATAATATTGTTTATGCTTAAAGCTTTCATGCATATTTCTTGGATTAGTAAACAAGCAATTCACTTTTAGTAAAACAAAGTTCTCGGTGGTTTTCGAAAAATCGTTTAAAGCTTAATTATGGTTGTATCTATTATGGTTAGGTTCGATTATTCGTATTTCGGGAACATAATGAGACTCAAACAAAACGGCATAAAAAGCTACCAGACCAGTATGATTTTTTTTATTTGAATATGAAAAAGTTAAATTATATGGAAACCTATGTTTTAATAATTCAAATATAACTAAAATTATAATAATACTTGTATTTGTGCTTAATCGTGTGCTTTTATTTTGAGTTTTAAACGAAATCCCGCATTTGACAAGCGATGCAAACATAGCGAAAGGCAACGGGAATCCTCGAAATGTTGCCTTTAGATTTTCCTCGTTGCTCTGCGCGGCAGACTGTGACGTTGCAGTGCCCATCACCTATACACGTTACTTAAATAGGACTTTGGACGGAAGACTAAGAAGTTGACATCGTGCGTAGCGATTGACACCACTTAAAAGTCGATGTCTTTCTTACTCAATTGCAATAATTAAACAACATTTATTTCCCCGATACAGATTTTATTCCTTGATGATATTATGTAAAGAAATTAATAGTTGTCTTATTAGAATTTTGGATGAAATTGACTTTAAAGTGGTAAAATCGAGACGTTGCTAAATCCGCGAATTCAAGCTCTACTTTCAAGTCATTTATTTCGTAATAAAAACTAATTATTTTAATAAGAAGAATACATTCATCCATAATATACTAGTATTTATTTCCGAGGTGAATAAAAAAATGCTCATCCGTATTTAATCGCGACAGTAGTCAACGATGTTGACCGAAAAATAATTGGATGTTTTCTAAGTTTTTAAATCTTTACAAAACTAGGGAAATGTGTGAAAAATGTGGAAATTGCACATTTTGGTATTTAAATTTCTGGTTTAAAAGATGTAATTTAAGAAGTCCGATAGAGTTTTGAAAGACATAAGAACATCGCGAGTGGTATATACTTTTTAAGCACGATATGGATCGTCGCGAGCTTCGAGGAAAACCGCTTCTCCAGCCACTTTTTTTTAATTTTTGATTTCTCGGCTTAAATATTTATTTTAAGAATTAAAATTTCACTCTATTTTCGATGATTTCCTTTTTTAATCGGAATTTTTCATGTACGAAAATACAACTCGGCTTATAGTTTTCAATTTTGGACAAAAAATCGCCCTAAAATTATGGGGTCGAGTATAGACGGTATTGAACTCTATCTAATCATACAAGAGGACAACTGAGTTCAACCAACAAACATTCCATATATAGAGCAAAACCATTTTTTTTTTTCAATCGTGGTTTTACAGTGTGGGGAGGGGGGGGGAGGGGGATTTTTACAAAATTTGTATTATTAATAAATGTACTATTAATTATATTATTTTTGTTATAAAATATTTATATAAAATAAGCATTTACAAAATTTGCAAGGTCCATGAACACAAACAAAATAGTTATCCAAGGCGAGTCTCAGGAATATGTTTTGAACACATCACAAAACATGTGGGTTTTCTTCTCCAATGTGTCAAGAGATGTCTTTGGAGGCTTGTATTTTGGAAAAATACTTTGTGGCACACATCACAGGCCTATGGCTTTTCTCCAGTGTGTGTCAAGATATGTTGTTTAAGGTCTGAATTTTTGAAAAATGCTTTGTGGCACACATAACAGATGAGGGCTTTTGTCCACTGTGAGTCAAGAGATGTTTAGTGAGGCGTGACTTTTGAGAAAAGGCTTTGTGGCACAATTCACAGATATGGCGCTTTTCTTCGGGATGTGTCAAGAGATGTTGCTTGAGGTATGACTTTTGAGAAAATGCTTTGTGGCACGCATCACAGGCATATGGCTTTTCTCCAGTGTGTGTCAAGAGATGTTGTTTGAGGTCTGAATTTTTGAAAAACGATTTGTGGCACACATCACAGGTGTGTGGTTTTTCTCCAGTGTGTGTCAAATAATGAATTCTTAAGCTTTGAATATGGGAAAATGCTTTATCACATACTTCACAGCTGTGGGGCTTTTCTCCAGTATGTGTCAAGAGATGTTGCTTGAGGTATGACTTTCGAGAAAATGCTTTGCGGCACACATCACAGGAGTATGGCTTTTCTCCAGTGTGTGTCAAGAGATGATGTTTAAGGTCTGAATTTTTGAAGAATGATTTGTGGCACACATCACAGATGTGGGATTTTTCTCCACTGTGAATCAAACTATGAATTCTTAAGCTTTGAATATGGGAAAATGCTTTATCACATACTTCACAGATGTAAGACTGTTCTCCAGTATGTTGTCCATTTTCCAAATGATGTTGCCGGAGCTGTGACTTTTGAGGAAATGCTCTGTGACACACATCGCAGATGTGGGGCTTTTCCCCAGTGTGAGCCATTTGGTGTATTCTGAGATTTGAACTTTGAGAAAATGCTTTGTGGCACACATCACAGGTGTATGGCTTTTCTCCAGTGTGTGTCATGATATGTCGTTTGAGGTCTGAATTTGTTGAAAATGCTTTGTGGCACATGCCGCAGGTGTGTGGCTTTTCTTCGCTGTGTGTCAAGAGATGAGTTTTGAGATGTGGCTTTTGAGAGAATGCTTTGTGGCACACATCACAGATGTGGGGCTTTTCTCCAGTGTGTGTCAAGCAATGTTTTCTGAGGTATGAATTTTTGGAAAATGCTTTGTGACAAACTTTACATGTGTGGGTATTTTTTCTAATGTGATCCATAGGATGAGTTATTAGATTACTTTTCTTATAATTTCTTGGATGTGTCACATAAACTGATTTATATTAAGATTTATTCTTAAATAAAACTTTATTGTGATTGTGCTTTTTCTTTTTTATAAATGAAAATGAAACTGAGTGATTGCATGCATTTTTTAAAACTAGACATGTTGTGGAAGACTTGTTGTGATTCTTGAAGAACAGTACGGTTTCTAAGCAGTCCAACAAGCATACTGAAATGTAAAAATCAATTTATTAGTGAGACACTGTGTTAAAATGCAGATAATCTATGTTATTTTGCAATAATTTAAAGTGCATTTGTAAAAGTGTATTTAACATTTTCTGCACAAATTTGTGACAGAAAAGTAGGAAGAATTTATACAAATTTCCAAAATAAAATTTAAGTAAATTAACCCTTTTATTTGAACACTTTGGGCAAATACACATTGTAATTCAGGGTCTGTTTTGATCAAAATGTATGACTATCCAATTGCTCCTAATTGTGATCATAAATTAAAAAGTCGATTATCAAAAGAAGAGTGTGAAATATTGTATAAATCTTAATAAATATTTTTTCATTATTTTTGCAGTGTATTTTGAATAAGTAATGAATAAATTAAAAGTAAAAATTGAGGTTTTTTTTTAATCTTTATAATTTTTTATTATAAGTCACTAGACTTTAAAGAAAAAAATTTAATGCATATATTTCAAAATTCAAACTGAAGGGACCAACATGTTTGCACAGAAATACATTGTAATTCAGGTCCTGTGTTGATCAAAATATATGACAGCCCAATTGCTCCTAATTGTGATCACAAATTAAAAAGTAGATTATCAAAAGGATAGTGTAAAATATTGTATACATTTTAATAAATATTTCTTAATTATTTTTTTAGTGTATTTCGAATAAGTAATGAATAAATTAAAAGTAAAATTTAAAATTGATGTGGTTTTTTTTATCTTTATTACCCTAGATTACTAGATTTTAAAGGAAAATTTTTAATGCAACTATTTAAAATTTACGATTGAAAAGAGTTAAGGCATATTTTAATTTTTAATAAATTTTTGATTTTTACTTTTACTTAAATTTCTACAAAAAAAATTAATTGAAAAAAAAATAATCTTGATTAACTTTCTATGTAAATTACACCTGATTAAATTTTATATCAGAAACCTTCCACTTTAACTGTCAGCCATTTTGCAAAACTTCCGCAGCAATATCATTTAATCTTGGGATTCTTTGAACCCTTTGGAAAACTTAAAATGAAGAATTGTACAATGGAAATTGGAATAATCTAGAGAAGCAGTTTCCAACCTGTGGTCGACTAGAGATTTCAGGTTTGGGATTTTGCTGAGGGATCAGCTTGGTGACAAAATTGGTACAATTCACTTCTAAATGTAGACATGGGATAATTGTTTACAAATATTAAGAGCTCAGAATATATTAACTTGGTGATGGATTGGCTTAAATAGATTGGAAAAATGACTTCCAAGCTACATATTAAATAGATACATATTATAATGATATTATGGGCAGGCAATTTTATATATATTTTTATTAATGTAAATTTGGGATTGGATCAAACGATTTTTGATAGGATTATTGATATTTATTTATTTTCCAGCTTGTGGCAATAGAATATTTTTGAATGATAATTACTACACATACGTTATAAATTAAAAATTAGAATTCTTTTCCAAGCAGATTCCTCCATATTAAGCTAAATTATTTAGAAATATAAAATACATTTGTACAGAACTTTTGTTAAGGTTTTTAAATTTTTAAAGCGTACAATAGAATGTAACCTGTTATATGTAAGTATACCCTTTGTTGCTGTTAGAATAGCTGGCAAATGTTCTAGGTGTTCTTCGGTAAAAGTGCACCCTTGCCCAGTGCCAAAATCAAGTACTTGAAAACAAATCGACTGCTCGAAGGGGATACAAGCCCGAATCTTCCATTATCATTTTCTATGATAGTTTTATTCACAGTTTTTTTACTTGATAGAATAAATAAAAAATACTATAGCTAGTTTTCTTTCACTGCAATTTGTCGCAATTACCCTATTGTGTAGCTCTAGTGCGACCTACTTCAAACAACCCCTGAAATTCAATCATTCCCAACTTCCCCCCCCCAAAAATAGGTCATTTTGAATAAACTCCTTTTGAAAACCAACCTGAGTTAGCAATTAGCATAAACAATATGTTTACCTGCTGTTATATATTTGTTTAATTTATTATTTATAATAGCAAAACGATTATTTCATGCGGAATAGTAACTATCTAAAGGTAGATGCAAAGAGTAGAAATATGTAAAACAATGGTCGACATACCATTTTCCGAACTCATTCAATCTTTCTTGTGGTTAATTCCTAAAACACGGTGGATGGTGTTCACCAAATGTGATATTTTCAGCAATAAAGTTTATATTTTGGCAACCTTTCAAGGGGTATAAAGGAGTTCTTTAAATGGCAACAAAACCGTTTTTGTAACTAAGAACATGATAATATTAAAAATATGGCCAATTTTCAGAATCGTGTCAAAGGATACCGGGTCATTCCATATCAAATCAACGGAAAAAAAAGGATTTTGACACCCACCCCCTCCGATTTTTTTAAAATTTGGTGAAAACGCTTTCCTTGTGGGTCAAAGTAAATATCCGAAATTTTTTTGCTGTATCTCAAATAGTTTTTATTTTACAGCCATTCGAAATTTCAGAATTTCAGCTCGTCTTGCACGTTTGAGATTTTTAAAATCAGTCTCATATATCTAGAGATAAAATTATTTCTCCAGAACTATTCATTGGATCTCTATGAATTTTTTTTGGCAAATCAATAAAAGCCTATTTATGTTATAAAAAAATACTTCATTCCTCAAAATCAATAAAAAAAATCCAGGAAAAAATTTGAAAGAGGCAAGTATTTGATTTTTTTTGTAGAAAAACTTACTTTATAAAATCGAAATTATTTAAAAGAGGGTCCTCCACAATTTTAATTTTTTATACATGAAAATAATTGTAAGAACATGTTTTATCATAATAAAGAATAAAATTGATGGCTATTTTTCTCTTTATAGTAAAAATTTTCACTTTTGTCGGCCATCTTGAAAAATCACATATCTTGAATTTTTTTTAAAACAAACACATTTTTATTTAGCAATATAATTATAATACTGAAATTTTTATATAGTCATTTGTTATTCTGAAAACATTCATAAAATATTTTAATTAAATAATTTTGAAATAACAATTTTAAAGTCCCTTTAATTAAAACTTAATTTCAAGAAATTTGTTTTCTAGTCTATACGTCAGTTCAACGAAACCATGGCACTTACCACCTCCGTTTTTTATAAAAATTAGTGTAAACTCTTTCTTTGTAGATAAAACTATATATACAAAATTATTTTGCTGTATCTCAAATAGTTTTCGTATTACAGCCATTCAAAATCTCAGCTCATCTTACACATTTCAGATTTTCAAAATGAGGCGCATATATCTTGATATAAAATTCTTTCTCCAGAACTATTCATTGTATCTCTATGAATTTTTTTTTGAAAATCAATAAAAGCATATTGATGTTATAAAAAAATATTTCATTCCCCAAAATCAATATAAAATTTCAGGAAAATTTTTGAAAAAGCAAGAATTTGATCTTTTTTTGTAGAAAACTTACTTTATTAAATTTAAATTATCAAAAACAGTGTCCTTCAAAATTTAATTTTTTATACATAAAACTCATTGTAAGAACATGTTTTATCATAATAAAGAATAAAATAGATGGCTTTTTTACTATTTATAGTAAAGTTTGCACTTTTGTTGGCCATCTAAAAACTCGCACTTGTTGAAATTTTAAAAAAAAGTAACATTTTTATTTATCAATAAAATTATAATGCTAAAACTTTTGCATGAATATTTATTATTTTGATACCATTTACTTAATTAAAATATCTAGATAGATTAAATATTAAAAAAAAAACTTTAAATAAAATTAATAGTGTAACATTCAAAGTATTCATAAAATCAATAGTAAAGTTACAAAATTGAGTATGGCTATAGACTAGAAAACAAATTTCTTGTAACTAAGTTTTAATTAAATTAACTTCTAAATGTTTATATAAAAATTATTTAATTCAAACGTTTTATGAATGCTATCAGAATAACAAATAATTATATAAAAGTTCCAGTATGACAAAAGTGCAAATTTTTACTATAAAGAGTAAAATAGCCATAAATTTTATTCTTTATTATGATAAACCATGTTCCTACAATTATTTTCATATATAAAAAAGTAAAATTGTGGAAGACCCTCTTTTTGATAATTTAGATTTAGTAAGTTTTTCTACAAAAAAATCAAATACTTACCTCTTTCAAATTATTTCCTGAAATTTTATATTGATTTTGCGGAGTGAATTTTGTTTTGGTAACATCAGTATGCTCTTATTGATATTCCAAAAAAATGTCATAGTGATACAATGAATAGTTCCAGAGAAAGAATTTTATATCTAGATATATGCGCCTCATTTTGAAAATCTGAAATGTGAGTTGATGATGAGCTGAGATTTTGAATGGCTATAATACGAAAACTATTTGAGATACAGCAAAATAATTTTGTATATATAGTTTTATCTACAAAGAAAGAGTTTACACTAATTTTTATAAAAAACGGAGGTGGTAAGTACCATGGTCTCGTTGAACTGACGTATAGACTAGAAAACAAATTTCTTGAAATTAAGTTTTAATTAAAGGGACTTTAAAATTGTTATTTCAAAATTATTTAATTAAAATATTTTATGAATGTTATCAGAATAACAAATGATTATATAAAAATTTCAGTATTATAATTATATTTGCTGAATAAAAATGAGTTTGTTTTTAAAAAAATTTCAAGATATGTGATTTTTCAAGATGGCCGACAAAAGTGAAAATTTTTACTATGAAGAGAAAAATAGCCATCAATATTATTCTTTATTATGATAAAACATGTTCTTACAATTATTTTCATATATATAAAATTAAAATTGTAGAGGACCCTCTTTTTGATAATTTCGATTTAATAAAGTAAGTTTTTCTACAAAAAAAATCAAATACTTGCCTCTTTCAAATTTTTTCCTGAAATTTTTTATTGATTTTGGGGAATTAAATATTTTTTTATAACATCAATATGCTTTTATTGATTTCCCAAAAAAATTTCCTAGAGATCCAATGAATAGTTCTGGAGAAAGAATTTTATCTCTAGATATATGCGACTGATTTTAAAAATCTCAAACGTGCGAGATGAGCTGAATTTCTGAAATTTCGAATGGCTGTAAAATAAAAACTATTTGAGATACAGCAAAAAAATTTCGGATATTTACTTTGACCCACAAGGAAAGCGTTTTCACCAAATTTTAAAAAAATCGGAGGGGGGTGGGTGTCATGGTCCCGTTGAATTGACATGGAATGACCCTACATGTTCTAGAAATTTACTTTTATTTTCTCCCTCTATTATATATCTGGGTAAGCCTTTTAAAATAATATATAAACAAAGCATTAAGACACTTTAGATAAAGACTTGTTGTATAGAACATTGCATTGAGAATATTAAAATAAAAATGCAATGTAAAAACTATGTAATAAAAAGTAATTTTTACATTGCATTTGAAGACACTTAGTATTGCTTTACAGTTGCCATATATACAGGCTCCCCCCCTCCCCCTATGAGAAAAAAGGCAACCATATTGCAATCAGCAAATAAACTGACGAATGCGACAACGCATCATAACATTTGGTGACTTTCTGAAAAAAAATGTCAATTTCTTACTGATTTCAGTTCAAATTTCTACCATGCACGATACTTCAGCATTGTCAATTTTACACCCATGTTTTTTAGTCTCCTATTGGTTATGCTAGCAAATGATTCAATCCCAATCCTGATCCCAATCACAGGCTGAAACTTGTAATCCCAGACTTTTTGTAAACAAAGTTGGCAATCAAAAAGGAGCCCTATTTACCCTTGTTTTTATTGTATCTTACCAAATTGTCTATAATTCTGTTTTATCCATTTAAATTCAGCTACATGATGTACGGTTACGCTACATTACGTTCTATCAAGTTTTACAAACTGAACTCTAATCTATGGTTTTACAAGTTGTTTACTTCTTATTACTTACTGGTTTTGAAACATGATTTGCCTGGTTCTGTTCTACCAAATAATAATTTACCAGGAAAAATCTTTCTATCTTTGGGTTAAACTTTGTTTAAAAAACGTTTCGTATATTTTACACAAGGTAATCAGAACCTTTTATTTAATATGTTTAAAATTTGGATGTTAAAATAATCACTGTAAACCGTACGTCACTCAGACAGATGGTTTTCATATGTTTGATGTGTATGACAGGAGCAAAAAATTTTTGTTTTTATTTCTAACAGATTAGACTGAGTGCCAAGAGATTTTTTCGCTTCTTCTATAATTTAAAAATATGAATATCTATTGAAGTGACACGTGTTAAAATTAAATTATTTCATTACCTGTCGATTAGGATTATTGTAATCGTGAGTATAATGTTTTGTTTACAAATGTTGCTAAATATTTCCTCATTAATAAAAGAGAAATGTTTCATTTAATATATTTTAAATGTAAACCGGCATTTAAGCCAATGCAGTGCTGGGGTATTTAAAGTGTGATCGTCCGTTTTATTTACATGTAATTACGTCAAAAAGTTTTGGTTTCCTCAGGACAGGAAGTTCTCGAACATTCGTTACTTTGTTTTGAATTGACACTTTTCTTTTTTCCTCGAAATGCATCCTTGTTGACTAATTTTGAAAGGAACTCTCCAAAACAAATTGTAAATAGAAAATGTTCATGAATAAATTTGCTGTTCATATCGAGGTTAGGGCAACTTAAGCATTGTGAACACTAATTTTTTTATCGACAACTTGTTGACAAAATGTATTGGGTTAGAATTTTTATATTCATATGCATGTAATGTAAAAAAAAAAAAGTCAGTTAAACCATTTTCTATCCCAAATAATTATAAACAGCTTATGGACACTATATTGGTGAAATTTGTATATAAAACAGTTACTTCTGGAATTTCATATGCTATTGGGAATTATTTCTTTACTTAATAGATATGCTAACATGTCAAACTTACATTATCCCAAAATGAAGTATCAATTGTGTCTGCTAAAGAAATTGCATAGAAAAATGTGCAAAAAGACATATAAAATTATTGCATATTTTTTAATTGCACTAAAAATATCCACTTGAAATTGCATTGGGTTGCTACATTGTAGTAAAATCTATATTGACGTAGTCTAGCCACAGAGTCCCTCTCCCTCTTCTCCTCATGTTTAATTGGAGGTTATATAAATATATTTATAGTTATATTTATAACAAAAATTATGAAGCTTCTCCGCCTTAGCATCAAAATTAATGACACCAACTACTATGATTTCAATTCAAATTAAACACCTTGCAGAGATTTTTTTTCTGCAAATTCGAATCGATATCATAATTTGGTTTGCCATTTTGTGATTAGTAATTATACTAAGTTTATCATTATTTATTTCGCAATTTTTCTTACTTTATATATTTAATCTAATGATTTGCAAAATCACTAACTAAACCATCTCCAAAATGGTGCCAGGTAAATTCTTCATTCCATGCTTATCATTGTTTTAATTGACAGCAAGTAGCTCTACCCGCTTGATTTAAATGAATAACGTAAAAACGAATTCAATTAAAAATAAAAAAGTTCGGCTTTACACTTTTACTGTTAAATCTCAACTTTATTTATCTTTATTCAGTGTTCACTCTAGAAATAAAAAGGGGCAGGGCGCTGATGGCAGTAAAAAGGCACTCCGTTTTTAAAAAGGCATTTCTTAATTTTAAAAGGGCACTTTAAAAAAAATGTTTAGGGTTGGCACGGCCACACGTTGACATATCGGACACTTGACCAAACAAAAAAAATCTGATTTCTTGGTTGACATTGCGCTAGAGCTGCATATTGTGCTATTGTTGACACTTTGGGGGCTATCTCGAAGGAAAGACCCGTACAAAATGAAGATATTACTTAAAATCAAAATTTAACATTTAAAAATTAATGTTTTTCCTAAAAACCAAATCTGTAAGTAGCCCTTATCAGACCTCTTACAAAACTAATAAAAAGGCTAATGAAATCCAAAGTGTGGTTATAAAATGTATAGTCTCGCAACTTTGCCACAAACCATCTTCTTTTTAAAAAAAACTTAACATTTCATAAACGGGCACAGGCAACTAATAGGATTCATGGAATGCCCTGTGCTCGAAATTACCTCAGAATCGTTGCGATTTTACAACACGTGTAAGTTAAAAAGGAGTTTGTTTTTGTACTGTCATAATACATTTAATTCCAATTTACACAAAAAAATTTTTTAATCAAAGCCTTTTTTAAAGACCGCTAGGGAAGTAAGGACGCTTGTGCTTAACTGAAAAGGGCAAGAGGGGCAGAATTTTTTGAAAAAGGGGCATAAGGGCGCTATTGAGATGAAAAAAGAGCGGGCCGCCCTTCAAAAAACGCCTAGAGCGCCACTGTTTATTATCACCTTTTTTTGTGTTTCTTTCATAGAAATTTTTAACATGGAGTCACCAGTGAAATGCTGTCTTTACATACTGGCTGTGTGTTTTGTCTGGAGCTATGCCTCTGCTGAGTTATTTACAGCTGTTGTGGATCTAGAGAAGTTGCTTTATACAGAGGGGGAAGTTATTAAGACAATTGAAAAGTATATCGAAATGGAAGAAAAGCGACTGCAAGAAATCAAGAAGTGAGTACATTTACTCGTTTAGTATTTGCCAAAAACATTTATCCAAAGGTAGAAATCTGCTAATAGTATTAATTTAGAATTATTGAATAATTAAAATAATAATTAGGGCGAAAATATTTTGGGTATTTTCAGTGTTCGCTATAGAAATGAAATAGGGCAGGATCAGGGCTCGAAATTATCGGTCGTTAGTCTTATTTGCGCCTAAAAATTTCTGTTTTGGAATCGTAATTTTACACCTAGACGTCATTTTTGACGCCTAACTTTTTATAAAAATTATTTGAGGATTTTTTTTTTCTATGACCCCTTAATAATCTGGAAACCTTTAACACTAGAACGACGGCAGTTTCGGTATACCTAGAACGACGGGATCTGTCAAATTGACCCAGAGTACAAATATCCATGTTTAAGTTTTAAAAATATAACTTTTTTTTTCAGTAATGACAATTATATCATTGACAGTAATATTAAGAGTACAAAATAGAATATTTAAATTATAAACCTTAAAAATAAACAAAAAATTATGTTTAAAAACTGTTTACAATATATTCAATTTGAACTTTTTTGAGGCATTTTGTCATTGATGTGTAAATTTTTTATTCATTTTTTAAAAGTTATTATCAGGAAAGTGTTCGTACATATATTACTCAAAGTTGCGGCAATTTTTTTTTACGTAATTTGTGAACTTGTTACACATCGGAACAAATATCAACTGTTTTGTTTACACACTTAGAAACTTGACTTCGAACTCTTTTGCGTGCTACTGATGGTACTCACTTGTTTCTGTAAATCTTAATTATTCTTTTTACGAGTAGACTCAATATAAGGATGGCGAAGCTCATCAATAAGTTGTTGGAGAAATTTTCGCCTCGAAAGATTTTTACCGATAACTCTTTTATACAAAATCCAGGAATTTATTCAAGCAAGGTCTAGAACATTGTTGAAGACTGGCACTGGCCACCTTCTCGATTCTGCCTTCACCAAGTATTTTCGTGCATTTGACAGCCACATCTACACTGAATTTTGTAGAATTGTAAAACCCCATTGTCTATAGGAATTTTTTTGTCCCGTTATCGTCAACATAAACTGTGGGGTGAAATGAACTGAGTAACATGTCATGTTTATTATTTTTCCCTTGGTAAACTGTCATAGTAGTTGTACTATCATTATGTTTCGGTAACAATGTTTCGACAATTATGTCTTCATTTGTTTTCACTATTTCAGGCAAAAACTTTCGATTCCAACTTACAGTACCTATCAAACTGGTGTTCTTTGCTTTTAAAATTTCCGATAGTTTCGGTGTTGTGAAAAAGTTATCAGTGGTGACGTTTCTTCCTTTGTTTCCAAAAGGTTTCACTAAACGTAAAACGACGTGTTTGGCGAGTTCTAGATTTGCAAGACGATGCTCATCTTTACCTAAATATGGAAAGCCATTTATTATGTATTTAGTATCAACATCAGCTGCAAGCCAGAACTTAATTCCAAATTTATCTGGTTTGTTAGCCATGAACTGTGTAAATCGACATCTGGATTTTGTAGGAAACAGTTGCTCATCAACTGTTATGTATGAAACCTTGATTTCTTGGTTGTTTGCACTAGAAACGTTTTCATTTCTACTACATGCAACAGGTAATTCGCAAGAATCAGATAAAGTGCCATTATTATCTGAAGATAAACTTTTAGTATTTGAAGGCACAAATTCTTCATCCCTAGAAGCAAACACTTTATTTCTACAGTTTTCGGATTCATTTTCCGACAACTGCTGAAAGTATTCTAATACTTCGCTAACAGTAAGTTTCAGAGACATTTTACTCAAGCTTTATCCTATCTGTACTTATTCAGATGCAGTCCTGTCTCCATCAGTGAAAAAAATGCCATCTGCGCTTTTTCTCATATAAAAATAATTTGAAGGAATGAAAATCCAATATTGTTCGACCAGTGACATTATATATGTAGGTCAAGGTCACTCACCCCCTGGATGAGTCAAGCTAAATGCGCACGACATGGGTGCAATGTGTTTTAGTTCTATAAATCGTTGTTATATGCTTTCTGTATAGGAAAAGGGTGTTTGGGTCAAAATGACCCATTCAGTCGTTCTAGGTATAAGTGTTAAAAACACCAACTATAATAACTGCCAGACGAATAATATTTTTTCAGGCTGTTATATGCATGACTTTAGGAAAAGTCAAGGAATTTCAATTAATTCGGCTGGTAAGTTTTTGAGAAAAACAGAAACGAAATTAGATTTGGGTCAAATTGACCCACTTCGTCGTTCTAGTGTTAAGTTGGAAATTTTAAAAATCCCTGAGTTTGTGAAATTTATGCCTGAAGAAAACTACTATTATTAACAAACCCAACCAATACTTAAATCTATAAAAAATAATCAAAAGTAGCTATATCCACATTGTTTACAGACGCAAAAGCTGCTATATCCAAACGATAAAGTTTAAATTGTGTTTTTAATAATAAGTTTTAAAGAATTGCTTAATTGTTTATATAGATTTGGCTTTTAAAAATCTATTTTTCAGTAAAAGATTTGCTAAATATAGTGACAGAATTTTTTTATGAATTAAAAATATAATTTGCATGCATTTTTGATAAAACAAAAGGTCAAGGAATGAGTTTTCTGATTGATTGGAATGTGGATATAACAGCTTTCGCATATTAAGGGTTGGGGGAAGGGGGGAGATGGCTGTGCATATATTTGCATAAAACGCATATATTGCTTTTACAAGTGGATTACTTCCTTATTCCAGTTGCAAAAGGTGTTATGTGAAGGTCACATTTTAGTGAAAAATTGTTGTATTTTTACAAACAAAAAGCATTGTTTTAACAATAGTTAAGTTTTGACAGTTTTTCACTATTTACTCAAAAAATCCTTTTGTGGATATAGCAGCTTTTGCAAGTGCACAACTCATATGTATGATTACCTTCTCTTTAAAAACAGTTTTTAAAAAATTGTGAGTTGCTTTTTTGTTATTAAGTAAATAAAGCATTTCTTAAATATGTGCAGAAAGATGCATGAATTGTAATAATATCTTTTTTATTTATTGTCAGATTAAAAGATGAATATGGCGAATTGCATCAAGCTGCTCAAGTAGATTCGCAAACTTTCCTGGCTAACCCCATCAATGCGTTTTTGCTGGTCAAGAGGCTGAGCACTGATTGGAAAATTGCTGAGTCATTAATGACGAAAAGTTCCGGTAAAGGTAAGAATTGCTTGATTTCATTTAAAGTATTTTATTGTTTCATGCTTATTTTTTTTAAAGTTTTTAATTTTGTTATTTTCCAGATTTTTTAAAATGAAGATAATACAAAATGCATTGTTTCTAATTCAATTTAAGTATAAAATTATAATCATTTAGACACATGTGATCAATACATATCCAAAACGCAATTTCCCAGAAAGAAAATAATTACTTTCAAGCTGTTTTTTTTTAAATTAAGTTTTATATGAATATTAATTATTCCAATTTAATTTATAACGTTTATGGGATAAAAGTAGGTGAATATGGATGAGTCTAAATTATCTCAATTTTATATTTTGCATGATTATATAATCAGGTTTTAGTTGTAGTTACGGCTCTGATACATTTGCACTCTGCAGAACTGGTTTCAGCAATCAAGTACCAGGAGTTAGCTATTAAATTTTTAATTGTTATTATTATTAAAAAAAAATTTAGCTTTAGCAATGACTTAAGCATGTTTTTTTTCTATGATTGAGTTGTATTTATTACCGTATATACTCGCGTATAAGCCGATCCGCGTATAAGCCGACCCCCTAATTTTAGACCGATTTTTTTTCCAAAATCGGAAACTCGCGTATAAGCCGAGTTGTATTTTCGTACATAAAAAATTCCGATTAAAATCGGCAAATTCTCGACAAAAGAGTGAAATTTTAATTAGAAAATATTTAAGCCTAGAAATTAAAAGTTTAAAGAAAGTGGCTGGAGAAACGGCCTTCCTCGAAGTTCGTGATGATTCATCGGGCTTAAAAATATGTACCACTCGCGATGTTCTGGTGTCTTTCAAACCTCCATCGGACTTCTTAAATTAAATCTCCCTTATTATCAAATCAAATATTTTAAGCCACAAACTTAAATACCAAAATGTTCAATTTCTAATCCTTAACATCGTTTTGTAAAGATTTAAAAACTTAGAAAACATCAACTATTTTCTGTCAACATTGTTGACTATTGTCGCTATTAAATGCGGATGAGCATTTTTTTATCCATCTCGAAAGGAAATACTACTACTTTATGAATGAATATATACTTCTTATTAAAATATTTTGTTTTTAATTACGAGATAAATGACTTGAAAGTAGAACTTGAATTCGCCGATTAGCAACCCCGATTTTACCGCTTTAAAGCCAATTCCATCCAAAATACTAATGAAACAACTATTAATATCTGTGCATAATATTATCAAGGAATAAAATCTGCAATGGGGAAATAAATATTGTTTAATTATTGCAATCGAGCAAGAAAGACTTGACTTTAAAGTGGTGTCATTCGCTACGCACTGTGTCAACTTCTTAGTCTTCCATCCAAAATTCTATTAAAGTAGCGTTTACTAGCTTCATAAATTCTACAAACCATTTAAATAGTTATCAAAATTTATACTTTTTATTAAATTAAACTGATTATTTATGTGAGTAGTTACATTTTGCGTTACGATTACGTCGCGATGCGCAGAACGGTCTTCAGTCAGCATGTGACGCACATTCTCGATCTCGGAAATGTGTCGGGGCGATTTCAGAAGAATCCGCTAATTTCAACTTCTCTCCTTTTCCCATTTTAGGCAAATTATATTAGAAATTTTAATGACCCGCGTATAAGCCGACCCCCCTACTTTTCGATGAAAATTTTGACTTAAATTTCTCGGCTTATACGCGAGTATATACGGTATATATTAAAAAAGAATAAATTCGATTTCTAAATTATTATAAATTTAATTATCTATATTATTATTAGGTGCGAACTGGACAGTGGTTTTGTCGGATATCCAGCGCAGATTGCGAACCGGATATTGGATATCCATACTGGATTTTGCTGGATATCCAGCAGTTATATTTTAATGAAAATATCTTCTCTTAACAGTTATTAAATAAACTATTACTGTTCATATTCATACTGATTTTGAAATGGTTGAAGCTGTACTATACTATGTGTTTGAAAATGTAATTTTGAAATATTTTCAAATTGCTGATCTAAATTGCACTATATTTAAATGCTAAAGTTAGCTATTACTAGACAGGAGAATAAAACAATTTCTAATATCTAACGTGCTGAGATGTAGCTGTACACCCTATACACCATCACTCATGTGGATTGTTCAAATTCGAATATACTCCAAGATAGCTAAGTGGCTGGTTCTGAATGTCTGCAGCATATCTTTCTTACTATCTGTTCTCTTTGATCCACCATGTCTGAAATGTACCCAGTCAGGTTTTAACTCCTTACACACCTGAATAGCCCTAGAAAAATTCAAGGGAGAATCTGCAAACTGCTGAATTACATTGGTAGTATTTTCAGTAAAATACTTAAAGCAAGAACAGCAAACAAATTATCGGCACAAAAAAAATCTGCGGCGTTATATTCATTTCGATATCTTGTATTTTTTTTTTCAGATATCGGATAACTACCGGATATTTAAAAATCGGCCGGATACCGGATAGTTACTAGAAATCCGTTTCATCCCTAATTATTATTTATTGAAGGAATCCATCACACACATGTTAATCCACGTGTTATACCTATAATTTGTATATTTAAATCAAAATATTAACATTCACAAATTAATGGCAAGAAATACATTTCCCTAAATTTTTTTTAATTTCCTTCTTATACTTTTATAACTTGAAAAGGGTAAAAAATTTTGTTCAAACTTCGTAAATTATGTTGCATCGTTAATTTTTCTTTTTAAGGATTACAACATGATTGTTTAATGTTTTAATTATAGCAATATTTCTTAAATTTTCTATGAAGATTTTAAAAAAGTAGACTTTCAATTTTGTTAAATGTTTTTGGATATTAAGTTTGAAAGTTAGTTGATAAAAACCATCCTAAATAATCAAATTAATAATTGGAACATGTTGTCCAGCTTAATTTGATGGTACAGTTCGACCCCCAGTTTCAAGCATTTATGTAAAAACATCATTTCCTTTCATTGAATGTGAACCACTTTTGAAAATGGATTTACTAAATAAAATGGTTTCTATTTCTGAAATCTCAGTGTTACAGATGTATATTTATCTGAAGATATATTATGAAGTCATGTAATGCATAATTTAATAAAAAGTATTAACTTTTTGATGGATAAGCAAAATTTCGAATCTGTAGGTTTGTTTTCACTGCAGGAAAGTTTAATTTATATTTCCAACACATTTATTTTTTTTACAAAAATAGTTTTTTTTAATTATATCAGTAGAGAAGTTTTACAAATGCCTCCTAATGTTTTAAATTTAAAAATTATTTCAAAAAAGATATTTTTATCAATTTTTATATTATGTGTACTACTGGAAAAACTGGAGATACTCGAACGAATATACACGTTTATATCCGTCTGGTGATGAATGGTTTACATGATAAAAATAGAGAAATTGAACCCAAATTATATTAATAAGAATCTATTAAAATTGTTTTTTCTGCCTCTGACAAATTTTGGTTCATGATCTACCGAGTTTTGCACAATACTCTAACACCACCTACAGAGATTGTACTATTTTAAGTTTTGTTTAAAATGAAAAATATTCAATATTGCATCTTTCATGAATTTGTTTTCATTGATCCCAATTTCTTTTTTTTAAATTACTTTTTATTGATAAAAATTATATACATTTTTAAATCTAATTATTTCCCAATGTTTATATAAAATTCCTTCGTTCTTTCAAAAATTGTAACCAATTGAAATTTGTGTGTTTTCCTAGCTATGATTGAAAACATCACTCAATCAAGAGATGACTTGAAGTTTCCTGAGGACGAAGATTTGACTGGTGCTGCCGAAGCTTTGCTTCGATTACAAGACACTTACAAGCTTGACACTTCCACTCTAGCTCGCGGGCAAATTTCAGGAACAAAGCCGTCTCACGAACTTAGAGGTAAATATTTCTTGCACTTTTACTATTTTCAATTAGCATAGATGCATTGTTATTTTATTAATATTGTCTACAGTTTATCCTGAAAAAAATCACAGAATGTATGTGTTTGCTATTAGGTTGGAAACCTTATGCAGTGTTCACTCTTGGTGTTATTTGAAGGGCGGTCCGCCCTGCTCACCCTTTTATCATCTCAATATCACCCTCATGCCCCTTTTTATAAAATGCTGCCCTCTTTTGAAAATTTCCGCCCCTCTTGCCCTTTTCAGTCAAGCACAAGCATCCTTGCTTCCCTAGCTGTCTTTAAAGAAGGCACTGATTTTTTTTTTTTTGTAAATAAGAATTAATGTGAATTGTGACCCTAGAAAAACAAACTCAATTTTAACTACGTGTTTTGTGCAATCGCAATTCTTCCGTGGTAATTTTGAGCACGGGTGCCCACGTATGAAATGGTAAGGTTTTTTTTTTCTGTATTTTTTTAAAAAGGAGATGTTTTGGGGCGATTTTACAAGATTAAGCATTTTATTATCAAATTTTGGATTTAAGTAGCCTTTTCATCAATTTTGTAAGTGGTCTAATTAGGACTACTTACCGATTTGGTTGTGTGAAAAAAAATATTTTAATATTGTTTTGTACTATTTGCACTAATTTAAAAGTAAGAGACATCAATTTTGTACGGGTCTTTCCTTTGAGAAAAGCCCCGAACCATTACCAATATCCCAATATGCAGCTTTAACGTAATGTCAACCAACAATTGGAAATTTTTTGTTTGGTCACGGGTTAGTTTTTGTTTGGCAATACCCACCCCAAACTTTTTTTTGTTGGAGTTTGATTTGATGATTTATTGTCGTTCAAGAAATATTAACTGTAACCGTTACTAATATTTTAAGGTTTTCTTTCTTTATGCTAATTGTTGTACTATATATATTTCTACTGTGATGTGTTTAATAAAGGGAAGACAAAAAAATTACTTCTTAGTCATGTTGATTTGACCCATTTAAAAATAAGAAGTGCCTTTTCGAAAACGGGGTGCCCTTTTACTGCCAACAGCGCCTTGCCCCTTTTTATATCTAGAGTGAACACTGCCTTATGAGTTTGACTTTGGTGAAACTTTGTAAAAGCACAGGTTCTATTCAGAAGGTTTTAACTTCAAGGTTATTTTAGATATTTTAATTAGAAAGTCAATCCAACAGATGCTGAAATAAGGTGTTACAGCTATATATATATATATATATATATATATATATATATATATATATATATATATATATAAATGTTTTTCATTGTACTTAAAATAGTCCTCCACTATTTTTAAGTTTCTGGAACATTTTCTGCAAATGAAAAACTCACAAGTATATGCGAGCCCTTAACATCAATCCCCCTCCCCTTGATATTTTAATTAGAAGTAAAGTTACTGCAATAAAAAAATTTCTTATATATTTTTCATTTTTCTTATAAAGATATTACAGCAGTAAAAGGCAAATTGTGTCCTCGTTAATCTTAGCATGTTAGGCTGATCTGCTTGAAGTTCACAATCTGAAAATGGTACAAGTTCAGTAAAAGATTTTCCACTTTATTTTGTGCCAATTTGTTAAATAGGAACAATTATCATAAATTCTCTTGCTTCCCATTATTTGCCTCATATTTTTTGTTTGTCCGTTCCAGATATTATCTTTTACTATGTGTACCTATTTTAATTTAAATAAAAGTTGTTCCTATCCCATAACTTTATCCAAAAAATTGAGTTTTCCCATACAAAATAAAGAAAATATATAGGGCATTCGGTTGTTTATAATGTTTTATCATGGGCTTATTTCTTAAGTGATTGGTTTTATTCAGCTAGACTGACTTTTATTAGACTTGAATATATTTTACTGCTATTCAGAATCTAATTAGCTTTGCATTTATTTGAAGCCCATGATTGCTTTGAGCTGGGCCGTCAATCCTACAATAATGGAGATCATTACCATACGATTCTGTGGATGCAGGAAGCTCTGGATAGAGTCGATGAAGAAACCAACAAAACTGTGGAAAAGTCAGAGATCCTTGAGTATCTGGCATTCTCTACTTATATGGTATGTTACTTTGTATCTTGTACAATTATGTAGTTGAACATGTCTGTGTAAAAACCAGCTGCTGTTTTAAATATATATATAGCGCCTCTTCCTTTATAAGTCCCTCTTTAGCCATTCGTTAGAACTGTCTGGTTCTTGCACTAATCAACAAAGGATTTTTTTTTTATAAGTTTAAGTAAAAAAGTGTAAATAAAAATAAAGTGTTGCTGTCTGTTTCTTG